>ML685783.1:7632271-7790545 GCA_007922175.1 Pelusios castaneus
CTCTCTCTCTCCCTGCCCAACCAGCAATATTTCCCACCTGTCGCTCTCTCTCTCTCCCTGCCCAACCAGCAATATCCTTTCAAGAGTGCCTACACTGGTACCTTGGCTTGAGAGGAGACAGACAGAGATGAAACATGTTGTGGAGTATATTCATACTGCATTTCTTAGGCTTTAACAGGGCCACACGACTATAGCAGATTCAAATGGAGAAATAGAGAGGTAAAGGGTGCTATTATCTTCCCCACTGAGGAGGCCAATTGGTTCAAAAACAGTTTAGGCGAGCAACTGAAATTAAAGATACGGATGATACAGTTTGAAGTTTAATAACTTTGTATTTCCTGATGTCCTTTGCTTCATGAAGTTTGTTACTTGCCGTCATTTGCAAGTAACCACAAAATATGCTTCTCTCCTAGGACAGAAGTTGAAAAGCAAAGCAAAGCATTTTAAGGGTTTCGCTGCAGATGGAAAATAACCGGGCTTGGGAGGTTTAATGATTCCTCAAAGACCAGATCCCCATTTCACCCACCTGTGTCTCTTAAAAAAGCAAAGAGAGGTGTCACTCTCTTGTGGCTACTGGGTGTCTGAGCACACTTTGCTTATTTGAACTGCTTTTTGTTCTCTGCCCTTGCACAAGCTAATGGCAGAGAGGAGGAGTTTTTTTTGAAGTTCCCTCCCCTTCTTAGCAACCAGATCACAATTTAACCCTTAAACTGGGGATTAGAAAGAAAGCATTGACAAAATGCATTAATAGGTGCTGATGTAGGCATGGTTCATATCTTTATTAGGTGAATATGCTGCAGATAGATGTATGGTGTTTAGATGCCCTGAAAAAAACTAATCTGAAAATCTCCCCCCCTCCCCCCACCTTTTCCTCCACAGGTTGACTGCTGCAGCCATTAAAGGTACAGGGTCTTGGACACAACTGTATCTTGTCATAGAGTACCACAAGAATGGCTCCTTGTATGATCATCTGAAATCCACTACCTTAGATAGAAAACACCATGCTAAAACTGGCCTATCCCTCCATTAGTGGCTCGTGTCACTGGTACACTGAGATCGTCAATAGTCAAGGCAAACCAGCCATTGCCCACCGTGATCTGAAAAGTAAGAACATTCATTAATTAGGTGAATACAATTAGGTGCATTTCTTTATGAGAGAATTAGGCTTGTTAATGTCAGCAGAAAAAATGATTATTTTTTTTTTAATTGAAATGGATGGATCAGAGATGTCATGGGTTGAGTACACACATTTATTATATCCTGCATGTTTATAAATAATTATTTAGTATTTTATTGCATGTTAAAACCAACTAATTTGCACAGGAAAACTGGTGATGTAGAGAGTTGAGGTATCACTTGCAGGACTGGTTTGCCCTTGCCAAACCACAATGGGTTGGCTGGTTTACAGAGAGTCATAGTGGGAATGTTTTCCCATCTTCTTCAGAGACCATTTGGCAAATATGGTATCCCTTAACTGTTAAAAGATTCTGTACATAATTTCCAATTGAAATTTAGAATTGCCATAAAGAACACTTACATATAATATACAAATGTGTCACGCTGATAATTAACACTCACTACTGGATTTTCTCTCATTCACTCGCAGCCATATCACCTTCACTGGTTTTCAAGTTCTAGATATGGATTATTTAAAATGTTCAGTTGCCTCCCTGTCATCCCTTAAAGATTTAGACTTTTAATGCATTTTTCCTGAGAGTGTTGCACAACTAAAGACTCAGCAGTAGAAAAAAAAAAAATATATGAAATGAATTTTAGCTGGAAAACAAAAGAATATTATTGTGTCTTGTTTTAAGCAACAAATGGTTAGCTCTAATTCTGCTTGATTCATACCCTGTGGGCATGTTACTTACTACATTTAAACTAGGTGATTTATTGTTTTCTAGGTATTTAGAACATCATTTACTGAAGATTTTATTGTTATCACTAGCACTAACTTTTTTTGTACGTTTGATTCTTTCCCCCCCCTCTTTCAGTGATACAAATGAGGTGGACATGCCACCTCACACTTGTATAGAAACCCAGTCATATAGCATGGCCAATATGCATAGTTTTGGACTTCTTGGAGCAAATTCCATTTATGATCAGATTGCAGGATGGGAATACAAGTTTCAATCCCGAGGTAGATAATCTAAGTCACATATAGTCCAGCCACAGGAATAGTTGAAGAATATCCACTTCCATACCAATATGAGGACATGCTGTTTTACCTTTCCCCTTAACAGAGAAAACCTAAGGAAATGAAGTTCCAAAGGGGTAGCCATGTTAGTCTAGTTCAGCAAAACAAAGCAGGAGTCTGGTGACACTGTTAAAGACTAACAAATTTATTGATCACATAAGCTTTCGTGGGAGAAAAATCCCTCTTATGACTCTTGAAGCGCTGTGGAATTTTCTCCCACTATAGCTCATGTGATCAATAAATTTGTTAGTCTTTAAAAGTGCCACCAGACTCCTCCTTTGTTTTTCCAAGGAAGTGAAACTAAACAAGTCCCTGTGCGCAAGAACCCCATTAAGAGAGGGGAGAGGGAAAAGGACAAACTGAGAAAGGAAGGGAGACACAGAGAGAAGGTAAAACAGAAAGAGGGAGAAAGGAGACATTGTGAAAATCTGAGAAAGGAAGGTATGATGCTGTCTGGAGTTAGAGGCTCATGTATTATATTATTTAGCATCCATATGAGCTATGCCATTTTGGGTACTAATTAGTTGTTTACATGTATGTGTCAATCTGTATTAGATATAACCAACATATTCATAACTTCTATGTTTCAAGTTGTGATGTATTTTTGAGAAATATCCCAGACAACACGCCTGCCGCAATTGTTTCCTTAATTACCATTAAGAAAGTCCACAGGTACAATGGGCCTCGGAAGAGTCACCATGACTTGCCCACATGACTCTAGTCTCCATTTTGTTTCCGTAAAACCCCACACATAACATGGAATAAGAAAGGACATATAAAAGCAGCTGCACCCAACTCCATTTTGTCTCATCTATTCATCCGCAACTGAAGCTGTAAAACAAAGGACTGAGATACTGGATGTATACCAGAGGAACTACACAAGCCTGCAAACTCCAAGTTCTACCAAGGACTTGATTTACGTGGACTTTTAATCATTATATGTATGTGATCTGCTTTGACCTTTTAACATTTCTGTTTGTTTTTCCTTTTTAGAGCAAACCTTTAGTTTTAGTTACTAAAGGGTTCACTGGCAGTGTGATAACTTGGGTAAGATCTAAACCTATATTATTCTGGGTTATGTGGTTGGCCCTTTGAGGGCCAGGAAAACTTTTTATGGACAAAGAGCTTAGAGCTGTAAATAACTTACCCCTTTATTAGACCCAGTGGCTATTTGGGAACCAGTGGCTGAAATGTAGTAAAGGGGGGCTGTTTATATTTCATTGTGGCTACTTGATATCCAGTTTGGGGAATCAGAAGTATTGTGTGTGACTCATGAGGGAGCCTGATTCAGTGTCGCTCATCAGTACTGAGAGAATTTGCTCTCATTTTGTAGCCTGCCCTGATCTTGGTATTTTCAGGTAGCTATCACAGGAGGGAGAAAAACTGGGAAAGGAAGGGAAATATAGAGAGAAAGCAAAACAAAAAGAGAATCTGTGAAAGGAAGGGAAACCGGTACCATGAGAAGGAGACACTAAGCAAGGGAAAAAGAAGGAGCAAGAGATACAGGGAGAACGACAAGCTGAGAAAGAAAGGGAAACAGAGGGGGAAGCTGAAACTAAATCTGAGGGAATCAGAGGAAGAAACTGAGACACTAAGGGAAACAATGGGAGAGGTAGTTATAGAGAAAGGAAGGGAAACAGAAAGAGGGAAATACAGGGAGAAGGATAAACGGAGAAAGGGAAACACAGAAATAGAGGGAGAAAGAGAGTCTGAGGAAGGGAGGGAAAAAGAAACAGATGAAGAAACTGAGACACTAAGGGAAACAGAAACCAAGCCGGAGAAAGAGAATCTGAAAAAGGAAGGAAAACAGGAGGGACAGACTAGAGACATTAAGGAAAACAGAAGGGGAAATGGAAACAGACACAGGAAAGGAGAAGGAGAAACAGGAACAATAAGGGGAAAGAGGCAGAAGGTAAGACAGAAATAGAGGGAGAAAAAGAGAATCTGAGAAAGGAAGGGGAACACAGGGGGAAGGAGACATTAATAAAAGGAAAGCCGGAGACACTAAGGCAGTGATCTTTAACCTTTTTAAACAAACACAAAATCTACCCTTTCAAAATGCTACTTTCTCACAATGCAAACCTAGCTGTTTGTTATGCATAATACTCACCTATTAGTGTGACATCTGTGATTGTACACTGTCTGAGAGTGCTTTGAAATCTGGGTCATAGTTTGAGATGGCCAGTCTCATACAGTCCATCAGATGAGCATCTGTAAGCCGAGTGCGATATTTAGATTTGATAATTTTCATTTGGGAAAAAGCCACCTCATACAGGAATGTGGAACCAAAGTAGGCTTTCACCTTCAGCGCACAGGATGATAGAAGAGGATATTTCTCTCTGTTTACAAGTCCCCAAAAGTCTTTGTCCCTTGACCTAGCTTTCAGCTCTAAGTCATTCTGCATGGTGATTATCTCCATGTCAAGTCCACTGCTTTGCTCAAACACCTGCTGAAATTTTTCTATCAGTTCTCCAATGTCCACCTGAAGAAAAGGGTTGGAGATAAACATGACAATTTGTTCCATCTTGTCTAACTCCTGAAATCGGCTGTTGAATTCCTCCTTCAATTTGTTCAAGTGGTCACAGAACATTTTTGGATGAAATCTTCTCTCTTTGACTTTTTGTAGGATTTTCTGCAGATTTGGGAAATGCTCTGTCATGTTGTTGTTTAACTGTGCAGACCACAGACCCAGTTTCAGCTTGAACGCATTCACTGTACTCATCATGTGAGACAAGTCTCTATCCTTCCCCTGCAGTTTGCAATTTAACTCATTAATTTTTGCTGTTATGTCTGTAAGAAACCCCAGGTCTAACAACCATGTCTCATCTGACAGCTCACTACAGAACTCATTTCTTGATTTTAAAAAGGTGACAATTTCAGGCCTCATATCTAAAAATCTCTGGAGCACTTTTCCTCGACTTAACCACCTCACATCTGCATGAAGGATTAGCTCGCCATAGGTAGCATCAAGCTCATCGAGTAATGATTTGAACAAGCGATGTTGCAGAGCTTTCGCACGAATTGAGTTGATCATCTTGACAACAACTGTCATCACATGAGAGAAGTCAACAACCTTACTTGCAAGTGCTTGTTGATGGATAACACAATGGTAACTGACAAAGGAGGGGAACTCAGGATCAGTTCTGCAAAGTGCAATAAAACCTGAATTGACATCTAGCATTGCGGGAGCACCATCGGTACTGATTGAAACCAGTTTCTCGAGAGGAATGTTTTTCTCAGTCACATACCTTTTAAATTCCTTGTAGATAACCTCACCTCGTGTTTGCTCTTTGAATGGCAAAAAAGTGAGGAAGTCCTCCTTTACTGTTGTGTCTTTGAAGGCCATTCGTACAAAAACAATCAGCTGGGCCGTGTCAGTCATGTCCACTGATTCACTGAACTGCAGTGAGAAACAGTCACAGTCTGCTAAGGCTTGGTGTACTTGCTGAGACATGTCCTCACACAACATTGCCACCCTTCGGGCTACTGTTGAAGCACCAAGTGGCATGCCCTTGATGGCTATCATAATTTCATCTTTATTGTCAAAGTCTTTGAACAAAGTGTCAGCAGCAACCATCATTGCCTCCTTAATAATTTCACCATCGGTGAATGGTTTCTTGTGTTTCGCTAGGAGATGGCTAATGCGAAAAGATGCCTCTGTGCTAGCTTTGCCTTTGGCAGTAGCTTTGCCTTCGGTTACAGGTTTAGAAGATAGTGACTGTTTAGCTTTCAAAATACCCTTTAACTCCTCAACTTTGTGTGTCCGAATCATACTGTTTAACGGGAATTCTTCTTGAAATTTTGCATGCATTGAGTTGTGATGCCGTTCCAAATTACCTTTTTTATTCAAAGCTACACTCTGATAGCAAATGAGACAAATGCTCTTGTCTTTGACACTGGTAAAAAGAAATTCACTTTCCCATTCCGGATGATAATAGTATGTTTTTGCCCTCTTCTTTGATGGCCCTGGCTCCTCTTGCATCATCTTGGCTTTACAAACTTACTCCTTGAAAAAGGAAAAAAAAAAAAAAAAAAAAAAAAAAAAAATCAAAACCAAAATCCTGGTTTATTCCTTGTGTTTCACAGTGTGTTTCGATGTCAGCAATGATGGTGAGAAACTGGATGTCAGCAGCAGTATAATGGCTGCATCATAGATGGATAATTGGTTGGTTTAAACCAGGGGTGGAAGTGAAAGTAGAGACACAAAGCAGCAGAAATGGAGACCAAGAAAGAGAGGAACCAGAGAGACAGTAATGGAGACCAACAGTAGGAAGATGCATTAACAGAAGTGGAAGCAGCCCTACAAGGAGGGGTTAGGAGAAAGAAAGAAAGAAAAAAAAAAAAAAAAAAAAACACAAAGAGAAAGAGGAAGCAGAGAGATGCTAACAGGCACATCTAAACTCCTCTGGATAAGAGTGATGGAAATAAGGCAACTCCCCTAGACCTGTCTCCATTGAAGGTGTGAGCCATTAACACACTAAATGGACAGTGGAAAACTGAATGGAAACCCAAGCTCCAAGGCAGGAAGCGCACCGAACTGTGGGACTGGTGACGCATGCATGGTGGGGGATGTGTGCCCCTAAGGCTAATGAACCACACTTGCACCGACCCAGCTCAGCAGTTATCCAACCAATTCTAAGTCAAAGATACTTTACTGATATCCAAATTCTGAATTTGCCTGATTGTATTGCAAGCTCCCTCAAAGGAATACCATGCATAGCCAGGAATGATTAGTTTCTATTGTCCACCTCAACAAAACAGCTTCCATATACTCCCACAGTCATTATTTATCCCCATACAACCCTAGCATCCTGCCTTGAACCATTGTTTCTTTTCTACAAAACCCCCTACCCAAGTTAAAAAAAAAAATCTGTTCTGATGCCTGGATCCAAAAGCTGCACCACCTTTTCCTTGCTGATCATGGGAGGGGGGTGTCTCAAGCACCCTAAGCTAAACAACCTGTTTCTTGGGTACCTTTGAGCTGCACTGAGTGCTGGGGAGCCCTCCTCGAAATACACTCTCTAAACTTCTTGGGCTAAACTAGTACAGTTGAAAGTGGGTTATACTGTAAGAGATTTTTTTCTTTCCCTTTACTAGCATAAGTTTTGTATACCTGTTAATAAAAGACTCATCAGGCTGGTTGCCAGGCACACTAAGTTCATTTCCCCTGTTGTGCTTTGCAGTAATGCTTCTTTCAAATGAGCAAAGATCCTTGTAATGCTGAAAAATCCTGTAAGATTTGCTCATTAAGGGGGTTAACATTATAGTGACCCTCTGGCACTTAAGGGGAACAAGATGCAAAGTGCTGCTTTCAGACACATTGAAAGGGTCAGCTGTGAGTGCTGATGGGGCCAGTCTGCTCAGATTAATTTAAAATGCATCTGTGGAGGTAGTTTGACGCTTGGGCTGGAGGAAACCAGTCCTGGGATATTTAGGTCCTGAAAGAACAGTTCTAGTGGAAAATCACTTGCAGAAAGAAGTGAGCTCTATATAAGAGCACAAAGTAAAGTAACTAACACGTGAGCACATCCCAAGGTTATGGGCAAATTTGCTAACAGAGACCAGAAGCAGTAAGGGAAATGGAAATATGAGCACAAATTGGCAGAAGCAGACCCACAAGGAGAGAAGAAACAAAAAAAAAACAGAAAAAGAAGAAAGAAAGAAGCAGAGAGGAGCTAGGAGGCAGTAACAACGGAAAGTTTTGGGATACTAATAAAAAGAAACATTAATGCAAGTGAATAATAAAAAGGAAACGGGGAAGTAAAACTACAGACCCCAGGAGAATCGGGGGTGGGGGGGAGCAGAGGGGAAGACAGACAGACCAAAAAATACCCAGTAGAAAGGTAAAACAAACAGAGGGAGCAAATCAATATACCTTAAGAGACATAGACGCAGAAGCAGAGCTATCATCACAGTGGGAGGGACAGAGAGCCATTAATAAAGAAACAGCCCCACATCTCACCAGAGCCACAGGGAGCATGAGACAGTGACTCGGACTACAAGCTACAGCAAGCCCACAGAAGGGAGAAGCATGACGAGCAGCAGAGACAGAAACAACAGAAGAAAGAAGCAGGAACAGGCATTTTAAGACAGGCAGAGCCAGCAAGGAAAACGCTACAGGAAGGAGACGCAGGAAGAAAGTGGAACAAACTAAAGGAAATCAGCACGTATGTGAATCTCTGTACAGCAAAGTAAACACACTGCAGAAGAGCGCGAGCGCACACAGGCGATTCAGTGCCTGGGTGGGGGCTAGAAAAGCCAAAGCACAGACTGGGGGGGGTTGGCTGTGGGCTGGTGACTGAGCAGCCCCGCCCCCCAGCTGCAGGCCAGACCATCACTAGGCCTGGGGGGTGTCCCCCGGGCCTGACACCTGAGCGCGCGCCTCTCCTTCGCTCTCTCCAATAAAGGAAACCACCCGCTGGAGCTGACGAGGCCTCCCTGGTAGCGCCCCCTGAAGAGACCCTGACAACCCAGGCCGCCCAGCCGGGCCCACCACGCGCCACCAGCCTCACCTGAGACAGCCGCGATCCCGCCCCGCCCTGGCCCGGGAGCAGTAGCGCTCCCTGAGCCCGTAAGGCGCTGGTTCAGACGTTACAGCCGCCCAACGGCCCCCGGGGCCCGCGCCCGCGCCGCTCGCCCCTCCTCTTCCGGCTCCATTTCCGGCTTTCTACTCCCACCCCCGCGCCGCATTGGCAGGGGCGGCAGCCAATCGGGAACGGCGCTGCTCCCAAAGGCGCACACGCTCAGTTCAGAGCGAGCTTCGCGCGGAGCCGCCGCCGGCATCCAGAGCGAGCAGGGGACGAGGCTGGGGGGGAGGCTGTCGCGACAGTCCGACTGTGTGTGACAGAGACACGCCCGGCCTATCCTGCGCCCCTCCCATCTTGGGCCCTACCTGGAGAAAGTGAGCGGGGGCGGGGCGCCGCCTGCCTCTTGCCTGCTGGGTCCTAGCGCTGGAAGACATCCATTCTGTGTCTGCTGGGCTGCTCAGCACCCTGGGACTGGAGCCCTCCCCGCGCTCCAGCAGTGCAGGCAATGAAAATGGCACAGGGGCCCCTCCCATGCGTCATGAAGGGCAGTCAGAGAGTGGAGAGGCGGGCCTGGCTCTTCACTATGGGGGGATGAAGAGCCACACCTGCCCCCCTTCCTGCCCCGAGGGGGAGGGGAGGCTGCCCTGGCCCAAACAGGACTGCTGCAGGGGACCAGCAACCACTTGGGTAAGTGCAGGATGGGGATTTGCAACCTCCCCCACCTCCCCAGGGCTTGGGCCCCCAAGCACCAGACCCCCCGCAGGCCACTGTCACGAGCAGGGGATTGGGCTGAGCCTGCACCCTGAAAGAGCTCTCAAGTTTTTATTGTGGTAACACCAGTTCTGTGCATGTTGAAAAACCCACTACCTTCCCCCTGGTGGGGCACGTATAGTCTCCCTCTCCCACCCCACACTGGACAAAGATACAACAACATTGTTAGCCCTGAGCCACTGCACAGGAGACAAGTGTGAGGTGGCTTTGTAAGCATCAAGCTGGGCCATGTATCCCCACAAGCAGGAGGCACCTTGTCCTTAGTAGCAGTTACAGATCACCCCTCTGACTCCACCAGCCACTAGTAACAGGCACCTCGTGCTTCACATACTCTCTGAATGGAAAGTGATGGGCATGCACCAACTGCCGAGCACCCAGCTTTATCAGTTGAACACATGCCAGCCCCAGTGTTCTCACCTAAAACCAAACTTGTAAGATTCAATTATGGACCAGCACTACGCTTAACACTACAGAGACAGCTAACATGCACAGTGAAAATAAGAACAAGTTTATTACCAAAGAACAGAGTTACATTACAAGAGTGGAAACAAGTCACTGCCTATACAAAAAAACATCCAAAGGGGTAGCCGTGTTAGTCTATTGTAGAAAGACAACAGAGTCCTGTGGCACTTTTAAAGACTAACAGATTTATTTATCGCATTCCACTTCAAACGGCTGTATTCAGTGCCCTCCATGTAGTCAAATTCCAAAGGGGTAGCCGTGTTAGTCTATTGTAGAAAGACAACAGAGTCCTGTAGCACTTCCACTTCAAACGGCTGTAAATATGTAAATAAATAAATAAAAATGTGATAAATCTGTTAGTCTTTAAAAGTGCCACAGGACTCTGTTGTCTTTATACAACAAACAGTTTAAAGCAGTGGTGTTCAAACTATGGGCTGGGACCTAGTACTGGGTCGCAGACCCTCAGATACTGGGTCATAGAGGCCCCTGTTGCCACTGCTGAGAGACTGGAATGCATTGTTGAAAGATCGAATTATTGGGTCATGGGCATAAATATTTTTTTCAACTGGGTCCTGAGAGGAAAAGTTTGAAAACCACTGGTTTAAAGAAGTGTCTGGGAAGTGTACTACCACAGTTATCTCCTGTCAGAAGAAGTTTCTCACCCAACATCCTCTGCAGAGTTTTCAAGTAAGGCTGTCCATTCACTTCCTCGGTGCTGGATGAAGGGGTGTCATCGTTGACTTCAGTATCTATACTTCCAATGTTCATTACTGTTACTGCAACATAGGATAATTGCAGAGGCCTAGGTTTTTCCAGGCATGCTCCTTTTCATTCAGATTTGACTTTGTGTATAACCAGGCTTTGATGCCTTAGTTTACAATGCTAAATTTACATCCTAGGAGAGAGCTAAACATTTCTTACCTCCTGTCTGGAGGAAAACCTGTTTTTCACCTTTGCTGGTGATTGATATAGAGATTATCTTCAGCATATAGATACACACACATGTAACTCCTTACAGAATAGCTGTCTCCAAGCTTCCATTTCAAGACCCCACATTAGATTCTTTGGGAGAACCAGTATATCCATACCACACACAGATCATCTTTGTCATCCCCCTGCCACACTGTTCCTCTGCCCTCCACCCTTTTGCCAATTGGCATTGAACATGTCACACATCAGAACAGGAGAAATGAGCCACTGCAGGGCTTTGTAACTTGCCATCAAGCCCTTTGTCAACCCATCAAACAAATAAGCCCTGGTTCCCAGTCTTGGGAAGCATGGGATGAGTTGCAGCAGTCCCAGATGGCTCTGTATTGTCACCAAAAGGCAACCCACTCAGAGCATACAGCGGCAAAGCTATCTCCCCCAATACACCGCAAAAGAATTGCTTGCCATTGGGAATGAGCAAATAAGTAACTTGTGAAAAAAATCAAAATACATTTATTCTCTTCTCTGGTACAAATGACAGAGGTACCTTCTAGGGCCAGTACCTGGAACACTGCTATCCAGACCAAGGAGAAGGAAAGGTATCAGTCAAGTGAGAGAATTGGGACAAACTGAAGGGTTGGATGTTAGTGACACGTGATGAATTTTGTAACTTGTAAAATCATCCTAGAAATATCATGATTTGAGTGTGAAACTTTGGGAGCAAACTTTCTGCACAAAATCAGTTCACCAATGCCACCTGAGATGGGTTCCTGGAAACTGGTAGTTATGATGTGGGATACGATCCAGACTGGTGAGGGGCTGCATCACCAGCTGCCCTCCAACGTGGGGTGCCTTATGATGCCTTGCTGCTGGGGCTCCAAAGCTGGGCCCCTTGCCAATGGTACGTAGGTCACATGCTGAGCATCTGCGTATAGCCATAGCTCTGGTCCAGCAATTTTGACCCCAGCAGCCTGTTAAACACCAGCTACTCTCTGGCTTCTTGCAGCCTTGATTACCACGTGCAGGGTGACCCCACCGCACTCCCAGTCCTGGATTTTCCCACAAATTTCTGTTCTGCACTGTCCAGCTATATCACATCCTCTGCCCTTAATCCACTGGCTGCAGTATCAATTTGTCCACTGCGTTTGAGAAATAGGTTTATCCCCTCCCCAGACATGTCTGGTCAACACATTTCAGTCTCTTTCAGCTTCTGTGCATAACTTTACCTATAAATATTTTACCATGATATCACTGACCAGCACGTTTTAGTTTTCAACTGGTACCTCACAAGGCACGTTTGGTACAAAGTTTTTTTTACAATAAACTCACCAGGACTCAGCTGAGTTGAAAATGAGAAGAAGGTTCCAACTAACAGAGGGAGAGAGGATCTGGAAAACCCCAACCAGCTAAAATGGTTTCTAAGTGGGATTCTCTTTCATAATCCTCCTCTGTGAGGAAGCCTGACCTAGATCCAGCTCTTGAATAAACTTCCTGACCCTGCTTTAGCCCTTGATCATCTGCAGGTGGTGACACTCCTTGTCCACCTGGAGATTAGCCTGGCTCCTCCTCCTTCCAAGGCAACCACAGCTGATGATGATTGTGGTGTCAGCCCTTACACTGAGGTGTTTTGCGTCTCGGCTGACAGCTTGAGGTTCTCAAAGATCCCAAAGCCAGAAGGGATCCCTGTGATCATCTCACCTGTCCCTCTGTCTGACCCAGGCCCTGAAATAACCCCTCCTTGAACCAGACATCCCATCTTGAGTAAACCCAACCACAACTGAAGAATGCACTGCAGCTCGTGGTGGGGGAGTTGGAAACCAGGACTCCTGTGTTCTATGTCCCACTCTGGAATGGGAATGGGGTCTAGTAAGTTAAGAGCCAGGGGGAGGCTAGCAGCCAGGTCTCTCAGGTTCTATCGTGGGCTGGGGGGAGGTGAGGGGAAGGGGGCTCTAACACAGCTCAGGGGTTCTCTCCCCTTAGTGTCCTGGGATCTGCCAGTCAAAAGGACCCATGTCCCAGCAACTGAAGGCATGTCCAAGTGAAGACCCGCTCAATCAATCCGGAAGTAAATTTAATAAAACCACCCCCCAAAAGGTATAGCATTTCCTGTTGCTGCAGTGCAGTAGAGATGACATGCCGAAGAGGGACCAGGCCTGGCTCAGCAACGACACAGCCCCTTCTACATTATCCCCACCACTTGCCTGGGCAGTGACCAACAAGGCCCTCTCCCACTCAGCTGCTGCTCCCCACCTTGCCCCTGTAGGGTTTTACCTTCAACGTAGACAGCTCCGGAAAGGGCCCAAGGTGGCCAATGGCAATAATAGATGCTGCACTAGGTGACGTGGGCTGTGGGGAGGGCAGCTTGCTGGGGGCTGGTTCTGAGAGCGCGAGGCTCTAGGGGATCATGAAACTAGACTCTGCACTATAAAGCCAATGAAGTTATGACAGCTGTGACCCAGGAGGAATCAAGGCTGAATAAAGACTGTCTCGTAGCAGACAAATGATGATAAAGTGATCCTTTTAGCCAACAGTCAATGGAAATTGACAAGGCCAACCCCCCAACTAATGAACAGCCCAACCCTTGCTACCAGTGAAATGTACTGAAAAGTTTAATCTCAATAAGGATCAAAATAAATTTGCCCAAACATTTTAACAAAAGAATGACATGTATCATTAGATGTCTACCGAGATGGGGGGAGGGGACATTTATACTTCTACTACAACAGATGCACAAAATTGTCTTAACAGAACAATACCTTATTTTTCTTCTGAAATTGAATTTCAGATGGTACCTACGTCACGCAGACCTAATGATACAGAAAGCAATTGTCTCGATGATTTCTATTAAATCAGTGCATTTCCAGATTCTTATAGAGTAGTGTCAGTTACAGAACAATGTCAAGCTGACGGACTTAGCACAGCACTAAAGAAAAAAAATCATGCACACAATGGGCCAGCTGCACATTAATAAATATGTAATGTTTGATTAAAAATATGGATAGTATTTTTTTCCCCAATTGCTGACTACCCCTAAGGCAGGAGATGTGATCTGGCTTCCTCTGATGGATTTATTTCTCACTTGCTTTGAAAATACAAACTAAAATGTTTTCCTGTCCCAGCTGTTTCGCATTGTTCATGTTTATCAGCTCAAAGGGTGAACAGAAGAATAAAAAATACGCTTGCATTTCAAATGTGCCAGTCAGTCAATCTATTGTTAAAGAAGAAAGCCTAATTGTCTATGCTGGCAAACTTCTTTTTGGTGAATGTCCAGTTTTTAAGAAAAGCTATTCAGCTGTGCCATTTGTTTAATACATGCATAGAAAAGCACATAAAATCACAAGTTTTCGGTTGGGTGGAGAAAAAAAATTACATCTATAAGTTATAGCCTTGAAAGACTCTGGTCATGGCTTGAATAATTACTTATATATCACTTATTTGATCCTTTACCAGGCTGAATGATGACTATAAGCACATGTGTACTGCTGACTGTGCCACTAAGAAAACTTTAGGGAGCAAAAGATAAGGGTGACCTAAAATTGAAATTGACCCCATTTCTGCAAAGTCTTACACACATGCTTGAGTTTATAAGTGCATTGGCTGACTTATTGGGTAAAATTCTGTCCCCACTGGCATCAGTGGAATTTTGTCGATGAAGTCAGTGGGACCTGAGTTCCAGATCGAGCATAATGGCTATGTTATGTGTCTTTTCCTTTCTGTTTGTTTCTTATCTTTTCTTCATTGTGAATCTGGCTCTGTAGTGATAAAGGGCTGGATCGGGGCTTTTTTTTTTTTTTTTATGATGGTACTCAGGGGTACTGAGTACCAGCACCGGTTTTTTTTTTCCCCCCAGTGATGTAGCCCTAGCTCCTGTCACCGCGGCCCAGGTCCCTGGCCAAGTACCGGCACCATTTTTTTTAAAACAAAAAAAGCACTGGGCTGGATCATGTAGTCCTTGGCTTCTATGTAGGGGTCAGACTGGGGTGGGGAAAAGGTGGTGGTGCCCTTTTAAGCTCTTCCCACAAAATAAACTCTGCCCATGGAAGTTATCAAGATGAGGTACCACTCACAAATTGTGCAGATGGTTAAAATATTATCACGGTGCTCCACAGGGCTCCTTCAGTGAAATTCAATATGTCCCTGGGCTCAGCTCCTTGATGGGTGGGGGTGGGAAGGTAAGTGTTGTTATCTCCCAAATACCACCAACTTGTGGCATCAGAATCATTCATATCAAATCATGCAAGTGTGTGATCTTCCCTCTGCAGTAGTTAACCATCTAAATTCCCCTTCCCGGACCCTGAGTTAACCTCTCAATGAAATAAAATGGGGCCATTCATACCAGAGAGCTACTGCTTTAGGTTCTCTATAATGACATACAGACAACTGCATTGGTTGCACACATTTCACGATTTTTAGGTTTTCTTTGGAAGTGTAAGAGCTAAAGACTTTTTTTTTCTTTTTTGGTAATTGAAATATGGGGAATGACATAGCATAGAATGAACACAGAATGGCTAAAAAAAACCTACATAAAGGATAGCAATCTATATTGAATTCTGTAGGTGTTCAAAGCAATTTCTGTAGTTCCCTATTAAATGTCTATGGAGTCCCCATTAAATTCTGTAGGACTTTTCCATCAAGGTTCTGGCTGTTTCAAAACCCTGTATCCATGGAACTATTGGGATAAGTAAAGATAGGGAAGTAGGATTAATTTCAGAAATATTGCACACAAAGTTCAGGAATGAAGAGTTTAAAATCCTGTAGTCAGCTAGACTTTATTTGATGAGCAAATGTAAAGATCTATGTGGTCATTCATTCCCAGCTTCTAGCAAACAGCAATCCCTACCTATCTCACTAATCTCCATTGATGGATCTATCCTCAGTGAACTCATCTAATTCTCTTCTGAACCTCTTTATAGTCTCGACTTCAAAACATCCTCTGGCATGGAGTTCCACACGTTGACTGGCAACTTGGGCAGCAGTGTCCATGAGATGGTAGAGTTCAGGATCCTGATCAATGGAAGAAACGAAAGAAGCAGAACACACTCTGGACTTCAGAAAAGCAGATTTTGGCTCCCTTAGGGGACTGATGGTCAGGATCCCTTGGGAGGCTGATCTGAAGGGGAAAGGTGTCCAAGAGAGCTGGCTGTATTTTAAAGAAACCCTGCTAAGGGCACAGGAAGATACCATTCTGCTGTGCACAAAGAACAGCAAATGTGGAAGGCGCCCAGCATGGCTTAGCAGAGAACTCTGCGATGAGCTGAAACATAAAAGGGAAGCTTACAAGAAGTGGAAGCTTGGACAGATGACTAGGGAGGCATATAAAGATATTTCTTGGGACTGCAGGGATAAAATCAGAAAGGCCAAAGGACAATTGGAGTTGCAGCAAGCAAGAGATGTGATGGATAACAGGAAGGGGTTCTACAAGTATGTCAGAAACAAGAAGAGGATCAAAGGTGGTGTAGGTCCCTTACTGAATGGGGCAGGTATCCTCATGGTGGATGATGCGGAAAAGGTTGAAGTACTCAATGCTATTTTTACTTCAGTCTTCACAGGGAGGGCCAGCTCCCAGGCTATTACCCTGAGTAACGCAGAATGGAGAGAAGAAGAGCGGCCCTTAGTGATGGAAGGTCAGGTTAGGGACTACTTAAAGAAGTGGGATGTGCACAAGTCTGTGGGGCCAGATGAACTGCATCCGAGAGTGCTGAGGGAGTTGGCTGATGTAATTGCAGAGCCGCTGGCCATTATCTTTGGAAACTCGTGGCGAATGGGGGAGGTCCCAGAGGATTGGAAAAAGGCAAATATAGTACCTATCTTCAAGGAAGGGAAAAAGGAGGATCTGGGGAACTACAGACCAGTCAGCCTCACCTCAATCCCTGGAAAAATCATGGAGCAGGTCCTCAAAGAATCCATCCTCAAACACTGGGAGGAAAATAGAGCGATCAGGAACAGTCAGCATGGATTCACCAAGGGCAAATCGTGCCTGACCAATCTGATTGCCTTCTATGATGAGATGACTGGATTTGTGGATGCGGAAAGAGCCATTGATGTGATATACCGTTGACGTGATATACCTTGACTTTAGCAAGGCTTTTGATACGGTTTCCCACAGCATTCTCATTGGCATGTTAAGGAAGTATGGGGTGGATGAGTGGACCATAAGGTGGACAGAAAACTGGCTAGATCAATGGGCTCAGCGGGTAGGAATCAATGGCTCAATGTCTAGTTGGCAACCCGTAACGGGTGGAGTACCCCAAAGGTCGGTCCTGGAGCCGGTTCTGTTCAACATCTTCATTAATGATCTGGATGATGGGATAGATTGCATGTTCAGTAAGTTCGCGGATGACACCAAGCTGGGAGAATGGTAGACACGCTGGAGGGCAGGGACAGGATTCAGGGAGACTTAGACAAATTGGAACACTGGGCCAAAAGAAATCTCATGAGGTTCAACAAAGACAAGTGCAAAGTCCTGCACTTAGGATGGAAAAATCCCATGTACTGCTACAGGCTGGGGACCGATCAGCTAAGTAGCAGCACTGTAGAAAAGGACCTGGGGGTTATGGTGGACGGGAAGCTGGATATGAGTCAACAGTGTGCTCTTGTTGCCAAAAAGGCCAATGGCATATTGGGCTGCATCAGTAGGAGTGTTGCCAGCAGATCGAGGGATATGATTATTCCCCTCTATTCGGCACTGGTGAGGCCGCATCTGGAATACTGTGTCCAGTTTTGGGCTCCCCACTACAGAAAGGATGTGGACAAATTAGAAATAGTCCAGTGGAAGGCAATGAAAATGATTGGGGTTGTGGCACATGACTTATGAGGAGAGACTGAAGGCACTAGGCTTATTTAGTCTGCAGAAGAGAAGACTGAGGGGGGATTTGATAGCAACCTTCAACTACTTGAAGGGGTGCTCCAAAGAGGAGGGAGATAGGCTGTTCTCGGTAGTAACAGAGGACAGAACAAGGAGCAGTGGCTTCAAGCTGCAGCTGGGGAGGTAGAGGTTGGATATTAGAAAAAACTTTCTCACTAGGAGGGTGGTGAAGCATTGGAATGGGTTGCCTTGGGAGGTGGTAGAATCTCCGTCTTTGGAGGTATTTAAGGTCCGGTTAGACAAAACCCTGGCTGGGATGATTTAGTGGGAGTGATCCTGTTTTTAGCAGGGGGTTGGACTAGATGACCCCATGAGGTCCCTTCCAGCCCTGAGATTCTATGAAGAAATACTTGCTGCCCATTAAGATGGATAATTATCATCAACGAGGAGGGGGGTTCTTGTTTTTAACTATTCTCTAGAAACTAAATCCCTGCTTTAGAAAGGTTCGAAACCTATAAAAGGGATATCATTCTATATTGAATTTTGTAGGTATTCAAAGCAATATCTCTAGATCCCTATAACACTGCTGTAGAATCCCCATTAAATTCTATAGGACCTTTCCATCAAATATGGTGCTGTCTTAAAGTCAGTGATTCATAGAATCACAGAAATGCAGGATTGGAAGGGAACTCATTATGTTATCTAGTCCATCCTGTTTATGTCCATCCTGACAGGTATTTATCTAACCTGTTCTTAAAAACCTCCAGTGATGGAGATTCCACAACCCCTAGGTAATTTGTTCCAGTACTTAACTTCTTTGACAATCAGGAAGTTTTTCTAGTAGATATTACCCTAAATCTCCCATGATCAGTTTCAATTAATCATTTGAATTGCTCTAACACTACACATTAAATAAAGAGAGTCTGTGCCACTGGATTTGGGCGCATTTTGCAAATTTAGCTTCCACTTTTGGCAGGAAAGAAAAAGAATGTGAAAAAAAGACCAGTGCTATGACTTTGAACTGACATTTAGAGCCTGGTCAAATGTATTTATCCCACAGGATTTCTACCCACTAGTGATGAAAACTTACATAAAATATACCCTGAAGAATGTAATAAGAATTTCTCAGGATCTCAAAGGCCCAGCTAAATAACAAACAATTGTTATCTTTAGAAATTCTGCTTCTGAACTACACCAATTTACACTAATTGAAGATCTGGCCTCTGGTTGCTCTCCATGGATGCTTATATTTTGGGCCTTGTTCTTTATTCTCTGGTGTTTGTGTAGTCTTTTACCAGTACAAAGCGAGTGTACAAGTCTGCCAAGTCAGTATTGAAGCATTTTTACCCACTTTGCACTCCCTGGCCATGGCGATGGAGAATTAAGCCACAAGTACCATGGTTATCAGTTGGCCAAGTATATATATAAAAATGAGATCATAAAAAATAGAAACACAGAGTCATCCTCGCAGAGCTAAAAGAGCGGTTCAAGAAGCTTAGCAAGTATTGGGACTGTTATGCCATGCCTATGAGCTAGTCTGGCATATTCTATCCAGAGAAGGAAAGTTGTCCATGCAAGCCAGGCCATCACAATCTGAGAGATTTTAAACATTTCAGAATAGAGTGAGTTTTGAAAAAATTCTTGTGCAGTGGTTGCCATTAGCATGTGCCTACACTCCCCTCCCCTTCTTTCCCCTTCTCCCCCTCCCCCAAAAGAAGGTTTTTGGTCACATTCTACTCTAAACAAACAACATTAATTCTCAGATAAATAACGACAATTACATCTACTTGCCTGGACTCCTGCAGATCAGATTACAAGACATGGGTCTTCAGAACCATCAAAGATAAGGGCAGATTCACAGTATCAGCATCTTCAAAGTCTCCTTCATCCTATTTCAATCAGATACAGTATATATTTACAGTAGAAGTGGGAACAAAAACAAGCACCAAGGGAAATTTTAATAGATCCCTGTTCTCTGGTTTATAAGAATATTCTTTCACATTAATTTTCCCCCTCCTATTTAATTTTTTTGTAGAAGCTAATTTTCTCAGTTTGAAGCTTTTCTCCAGTCTTTGCCCACTGGGATGCAAAGAATAATTGGCAAGACTTGGCAGAATTAGTGATATTATTGAACCTGTAATTGTCTAGTGTCTCAGCTTACAAGATAGAAAGTCAATACAATATGATGTTCCTCCAAGCCAAACTAATACAATATAAAATGTGCTTTTTTTTCTACCCACAACTATTTGAAATCTTGCATTGTCTAGCTCTAGTGATTCAGAAACTATTAGTTTAGTGTGGTTAGCCAAGCCTTTTCTTTCCTGGAATAAGATTATCGCCTTCTGTCTAGTTTGACTTTACTCTGTAGGGTTCAAACAGCAAAAGTATTTCATCACCAGGTTCTGAGAGATTTCCTTATGTTGGCCCAAATCATCCCCTGGAGCTCTGAAGGAGGTGCACAGCCATGACATAACCCTTACTTTGCATTCCCTGACATTTAAGTCCATGTGGCAACTGTAACATCCTTTTAATGTAGCATTTTTCATAGAATTCTTTACTGAACTGGTCTTCAAGGTAACTTTTATTTTCACATTTTATTATTGAATGTATCATTACTCCCATGCCTTCTGTAAAGTCTCTACGACAGTGACTGTATCTACCTCTGGTTTTGTACTACTCCCAGCACAATTGGGCTCCCACTCTGCACAAGGTTTTTAGATACTACTGTAAGTAAGTCATTAAGCATGCTGCATTTAAATAACAAAAGCTCATATAATGGTATCTTTTATCAATGCTCCCTTGAAAATATAGAGTGAGATTTTCAGAAGCACTGGCCTATTTCTGCTCCCATAGAAATCAATGACAATTTTACTACCTTTTCAATTGGAATCTGAGATAGACCAACTGCACTAAGCAGTTCTGAAGGGCAGCATGTAGATTTATTATAAATAGAACAATTACCAATTTTCTGTTTTTAACCATTTTGTAAATACTATCACAGAGAGAGAGAACGAATTTCATGTAAACCCTTCCATTAAATGAAAAATGACATCACTTTACTGTTTTTTTCCTTCATGTGGTGATTTCCTGTTAGCCACAATGCAGTGTGTTATTTTGTGTGATGTGTTGTCATCTTCAATAATCAGGACAATTAATTTTACAGGAAATTATGGTCAGCCAGAATGATAACTTCTGACAAAGCATAGTGGTGTTATGTCTGATCAGTGTCAACAGGTGCTCTGGTAAGGCAGACTTTTTAAAAGGCATAATCAATCGTTCTGACATGAGGAAGTCTAGCTCAACAGTTTGACATTAAAATGTCATAATCCACTGGTCTCCTATTAGATTCATGGTTTTTGATTACTTCTGAAAAAGCATTCAGATGAACTGGTTAAACAAGCAGCCCTGGAATCATCGTATCAATGATGTCATTAAAACACTGATTCAGTAACTAACTCCTTTCACTCTTCTCTTGATCTTTACCAATAGCGTCCATAATTTCTAACAGAATTGTTTTGAAACTTGAAACAATTGTAGATCCATGTATTATCTATTAAAATATTAAAAATAAACCAGGATACCTGTGCATAAGGATGAGCTGAATGGACTCAATTCCCTATTGGGGGTCATTCTAATTCTGCTCTCATAATTTGTTTGAAAGAAGTTATTTCCTGATATCTTACTGCTGCCCATCTGTTTTCTGTATCCCTCGATGACATGCCACCAGTGGTAGCTATGATTTCTTATCCAAGACTATCAGAAAAAAAGTAGTTTAGGAGCTTAGAAACAAATTTCAAGCTGCAAGTTTCTTTGAAGTTTGATCTGCTATTCCATGAAGCACAACGTAGAAGAAACAGTAAACATGCTGAGAAAAGGGAGAAGAGAGGATGGAGGATTATGCATCACAGGTGCACATTGAATTTACACACACAGCCGTGTGTGTCGTTTAGTCACTGATCCTGCCAAGTTTTATGTATATACTTAACCTTAAGCACAAGTACACCCATTTGAATGCAACTGCAATAGCAATCTGATTTAAGTTACACAAGTTGCTAGGCCTACAATTCTATGATTCTATATGAGCTGAGAGCTGATTGATTGGAAGATTCTAAATAGTCAAATTAATATTCATATTTCATAAAATCTTGGGCCCAAATTCTCAGCCTGATCAAGCTGCGTATGGTGCAAGATTCCAAGGTAGTGGGCAGAGGTGGCTCTTACATCGCATTTCTCCCTCTAAGAGCCTGAGGCTGGCCAGGGTCTGATTTGGCTCTGGCATAATTTAGTCTTTGGGGTGCTTTATTGCCTCAAATCACCAGAGCAGTGTGTGCTGGCCACACTCCTCCTTGCCTGCCCTTATACACTCATGTTCTAGTGCACGGGTTAAAAAGGGTGACAGAGCTGGCTATTCCAGCTTTGTGTCACCAGGATACCCTTACATAAGGGGTGCTCCCTTTGCAGCTGGATGGGGAGATGAGGCTCTGACGAATCATTTATGATTAAATGTGTTACTGTCTTGTTACAAGCAGGTTATATGGAGAGAGCTGCTGTTTGTTGCAAATTGAAAACTAGGTATCACACACTGAAGATAAAACAATGGATATGTACAAAGCCAATATAACTACTGTGGTAAATTAGAAAAACAATTGCCACGTTAACTGACTGAAGTTTGGGCTTTTACATTTTTGCTTTTTTCCCCAAGCATGTCTTATCACTGTGAATTGGCTCTCAAAGTTTTCAACCCTTTGATCTCAGTAAAGTCACTTGAAACGAAGAGCTGGAATCAAAGTCCACTGAATCCTCTAGAAGTCATTCCTTTGACTGCAATGGGCTTTAGATTGGGCCAAATGAGAGCTAAATATGGGCCTACCCAGCAGTGTAGTTCCCAATTTTTCCATATGTTGACCACAATAAATAGTTGTGCCCGGCCTATAGTCCAAGAATGCTGCCTGCTTACCCGCAGGGCTTCCCAGCCCCCCGCCCCCCCAACACAGTATCATTGTATTTGCCAGCTATTTCGAGAATTTTAAATTGCTCTAGACTGTAAACTCTTTGGCGTCTTTGTGTTATATTTGTATACAGTGTCAGCACAATGGGGCCCCAGTCCCAATACAAATAATAATTATATCGTTAAATATTATACCATGAGTAACTGGAGTTATTGAATAAATAAAAAAGAAAGGTCCTTTATTAATATTACTCTTTGTATTAAAATGGTCCCTAGAGATCCAGCTGAGACCAGGCCCTAGAGCAGTAGGCACTGGACGAACACATAAGAAGAGAGAGTTCTAAATAAGAGATTTGAAGGCAGAGGGAGGAAGTTTTTATCGAGGGTCACACAAAATCAGGGGCACTGGGTGGTAATGGATCGCAGGGTTCTTGACCTAAGTCCCTAGCCTAGTCAATGCCCCAGTCATTGGGCCATTCTTCCTCTCAAATACCAGAAGATGACATTCAAGGGAAACATCACAAATATGAAGATCCAAATCCTTCAAAATGATTCAATTCCAGTTTGTTGGTTTTGTTCTGAATATACAATGCCATCCCTTTAATTCAGCTTCCAATTCAGCTGATCCTCTATAGACTCAGTAGAGCTGTGTGCAAACTGAAATTTCTGGTTGGTAAAAAAAAACCATCAAAAGTTCATTCCAAACAAGAACAAAAACCTGCAAAATTTCAGTGAAAAAGAATTTTCAAAAAAAAATAAGTAATTGCAAATGGATCACAGTGTTCCATTTTGACAATCAAAGCATGGCATTCCAAGTAAGACTTTTAAATTACAAAAGTAATTCATCTGAAAAATAAAGTAAATTTGAAAAAAAATTGGTTTCAAACTGAAAAAAGTCAAACATTCATTTCTATAGTGCTTGAAACAGAACATTTCAACAAAGTGCTTCGATCAAGGGAGGGCTTAATGAAACTGTCAAAATCACCACATTCAGCATTTTCTAATTGGAAAATTTTTCCACAGAACATTTTTCCTAACAGATTTATCAATCAGATCAAAGTGTTGGGAGACAAAACAATTTACATGCGGCTACCCTATCCCATGCAGAGTTCTCTTACTCCAATGGGCATGCAGAATCAAGGCCATCACTTTGATCAGTGTTGTTCAGGCAGAATTTATTGGCTAACTCACTCAGGCTGGCTAATTAATAAGGAAAGCCAAAGTTCTTCTTGAGACAGAAGAATAAAGAGCCCAGGAATGAGCCGTGATGATAATAAAAGATGACTGCAATGAAGAATTTCATTATTCTCCCTGACTATTGACATAAGCACTGCCATATGCCATGCAAGCTGTGATATGCACTCTAGTGATCAAGTCAAGCAAGATCCTACTTCCTTCTGTATTTCAGTCAAAATTTGACTTGATCAGACTAAAGAGAAGGCATTGTATATTATTTTATATTGTAAAGTGTCACCCAACAATGGCAATAGTGAAAGAGTTTTATTCACAAATCTTCAGAATGACACTTTTGGATAGGAATGTTCATTTAAAATGCACCTTTCTATATCAACTGCACGAAGGGCTCCAGGGAAACACTATGCCACATGTGCAGAACTGTCTCAGCTGTAGCTAGCCAGCTGTTAGGAAATTTGTAGTGGTCTTAACAACATCAGTATGCAGTCAGGAGGCACAAGTTTCCGGGGTCCCTGAAAATTGAGGATTTCAGGGGCCTCAAATGTCAGCCTGGATCTTAGCAAGGAATCATGAGTAAACAGAGGTCTTTAAGGATAATTTAACTCTAGCAATCACTTTGCATTCATAAGGTTCTCTTCACCAGGAGAAAAGCTTGAGACTTCCTTCCTTTTTCAAATGAAAGCTGAAATGAACCTTTATGTGGCTCTAGTACCGTAGGAGAGAAGCATGAGGTCCCCCAGGCCTTGCAGAGCTTCAGCAGTAGCCTTGGAAGGTATACAAAAGGCCATCCGCTGGGAGAGCAGGTTGAAAATTTTCTGTCAAAACACTTTTTTTTTTTTCTATAGACAGAATGGAAGTTTTTATGCAAAAATGTCCATTTTGGTTCAAAGTTTTAAGTTTTTTGGCCAAAAAATTGAAAAAAGCAGCTTTGGGTTTTCACTCAAAATATTTAATAAAACAGTTGTAAAAAAATGGAAAAAAAATATTTTTTTATTAATTCTTTGTTTGTGAACAGGAAAGAAAAGGTTCCAAATTAGCTCTACACACTGAGGCCAAATTAATTAATTAATTCTTTCTTTGTCTTGCAGCAATGTTTAGGAAGTACAGTCATAGCTGCTATTGTGTTAGTTGCCCTCCCCCCCTTTCATTATCAAAGAATGGCCATTTGATTATTACAAATTTGACAACACGTGGCTAGTGGCATCAGCTTATCCTTTGAGGAACTGAACAAGGAGTTCTGTGGCACCTTTAAGGATTAACATATTTATTTATCGCATGAACTTTCAGGGGTAAAATCCACATGGGATTTAGTCTTTAGAAGTGCCACAAGATTCCTCCTTTGTTTTGCTGAACTAGACTAATGTGGCAACTCCCCTGGAATGTGAGGAACCAGCATATCCCCAGGTTCCTGGTTATCATCTATATGTAAATTGAGATATACCCATGGTTCTTTCTTTAGGATAAACCTGTTTAACAACTTCAGCCTAGCCAAGGCTACATGGGTTTGAATATTTTCTTTCATCATATGGGGAAAATTCATAGTTTATATATATATATATATATATATATATATATATATATATATATAACATTGCTACATATATTTTGCCATATGATTGACCAGTGAGTTTTAGTTTTCAAGATGATACCTCACAAGGTGCATGTTGTACAAAAATTACTCCAGTTAATGTATAATGTGTTAATACAGGGATGCATTTGGTTATAAGGAGGTCCAAGTTTTTGTTTTTCCTCTTCATATTGACAAGTGACAAACACAAAAAAACCAACCAAACAAAAAATGAGCCACCAAATGACAAACCAACATGTCTTTGTAAAAATCTAGCAATTTTTTAAAATACAGAATTTCTTTTCTTTTGCACCATTTCTACATGTAGATATTCAAGGAGCTGTCCAATAGAACTCCATTGTCCTAACAGCCCAGTCCTTTAGAAGTTCTAGAAGGGTAGTCCTTTAGAAGACTTGCTTATTGAAAACTGCTGCCTGCAGGAACTTGTACCCACCCTAAAGTTGAGTCAAAAGGTAAACTAGAAAAATGAATGCTGCTTTTAGGCTAAATTTACATTTCTTGTATCATACATACTCCTCCTATGTGTGCATCAGTTGGTTAGTTGATTTTATTTTCTAATCTTTAGTAATTTTTTAAAAAAATTTCTCTGTAGTAATAGAATGTATTGAGATGTGTACTCCTTAAAAGAGGTTAATACTGATGTCTATACAGACAAGAGTTGATGTTGGCTTGAGCAATATTCTCTATCATAGCTAATACACACATTTTCTTGAAACATAAAAGAAACAAATTATCCAATTCCTAGCTCTCCACCTTCCAGATCATACAAGTATTAAACAGAATCTCCATCTCCCTAACTTGCCAATTAGGTGATTTACTCTTTCTCCCACATGGGTCCTCTTGCCTTCTGCCTAAGCAATCTCCTGAGTACACTAACAAAATATTCCATACTTTGGCGTAGGACAAAGACAAGCGAAAAGCAAGCTTTTCTTTGTCATTTGGCTATGAATCCAAAGAATGCATAGAAGGGAGTTTGGGCAAGAATAGGAAAGGAGGTTTTTTTCTAGAATTTTGTGTTACTATGGGGAGGTGGGGGGGGGGGGGGGTTAGTTTTTAACTAAGGCACTGTACTGACTCAAAACATCAGGCTTAAATTCCTGTTTCTGCCAAAGACTCCTTGTATGATCTTGGGCAAGTACTTTAATCTCTGTGCCTCCATTCCCTGTCTGTAAAATAGGGATGATCATATTTCCTTTTTGCTTTGTCTTATTTATTTAGATCGCAAGTTCCTTTGAGCAGGGACTCTATCTTTATGCATCTGTACAGTGCCTAGCACATGTCCCTGATCTCATCTGGGTTCTCTAGATGTTCCGGTAATAAAATATTAATTAATTTTACAAAATCTTCCCTGATTTGCTAAAGAGCTTCCACAGTTGTATTGATCATTAAAAGCCTGGATCTGAGAATCCAATGTATTTGATTTGTAGTGAATGTAACCCTTCAGTAAGATCACAGCTGTAATGTTACAACATCATTCATGTAAAGAATGGTCCCTGTAAGAAAACCCGCTTCTCTTTTTTCTCTTTAACCTCAGTAGAGCTGTTCTTTTGTTAATTACAGTTACTGCACACTGTGATATTGAAGTGCTCTGTTCTCAAACATATTCTTATTCATTTTAGTCCTTTTTTTCACAGGTAATGAAATGTCAGCACCCTACTTTTTCTGGTTTTGTAGTATGTTGATCAAAGTGACCTTTGCTTTGCAGCAGACACAAATCAATATAGCGCTCTGCAGCATTTGACAGATAAAGGTGCAACATATAATAAATGGCAATCACTGACGAGGAGAGCAAGAAAATACCTGCCAACTTCAGTTCATACCAGCAATTTTCAGACAATGCAGCATGTTATGTTCAAAGCAAAATTCATTTGTCCATCTAATAACAGAGATGGGGGATATTAAAGGACTCGGTTTAGTTAAAGAAATGTTTCATCTCACAGTAATAATTCAGAGTCCAGTCAAGGTCTACAGTGGTTGGCTGTGAGTCAAGTTATTACATTTTGAAGAGAGGTTAGAAGAGCAATTTTCCTGCCCAGGGGGGATTTATTCATGAAGTGAAACAGTAATTTTTTTATATATAAAATATAAAAAATGGATCATGGCAAATTTCCAGAGTGCTTCTTAATGTTCCAATACGAGTTTCACACCCACATGTATGCAAAGCCCATATGTGCACAAATAAAATGATAAATGTGTGCAAGGTACCTGTTTCCCACTTTATGGCAACTAACTGCAGGGGCATTGTGTGGTCTCTCCCACCTACGCCAAAAAGAGTCAGATGGCATTCTCATTCTGCTCTGAATAAAGTCCTCCTAGACTGTGTAAGGGCAGATTTACCTCCTTCCTGAGGTTTGGCTTTTTCAGTAACTTTAACAATAGAACAGCAAAACTCAGCCTAAGCTTTCTAACCAAGCCTGACTGTTCTAAAGGTTTCCAGCAGGACTGCCTTCTCCTTGTTACATCTGATCAGAGGACCATGGCACACCTCTGGCATCCTGCCTCTCCTACCTCCAGGAGTGAGCAAAATGAACTCTGGGGTAAGGCTGGTTGGAAATTTACCCATTGGAAAATGCTGGTTCTCCAAAATCAACACATTCCATGATTTCCCCCTAGTTTCCTTCCAGCTCACTTACCCAGAGTCAGGACTTCCAAGGCTGCTTTTTCCAAATGAAATTTTTAGACTTCCATTCTGCAAAAAGATTCAAAATCTACTTTTTCATTTAGCTTTGGCAATTCCCCTGTGTGTTTCCATGAGGAACGGACCCATGCTCTGACAGAGGAGGTGCCTGCTCATGCAGTTATTGTCCCTAATCAATAATTCTTCTTATGCTCACTTATCACTAAATAATAATATATCAGTTTGTTATGTGAATTATTACGATGACAAACGGAGCAGTAACATTCAGATGGCAAAGGAATGCAGCAACGGGACAAAACATTACTGAGGTGGGCCTGTGAGGAATCCTGACAGACCTGGGTGATCAGCATATGGATTCCACGTATGTATCCGTAAGTTGATCTTTTTGATTCATTACTCTCCAGGTGACCTATACCTTGCTGATTGGCAGAATGGTAAGCTGGACAAGACCCATCAATTTTGTGTTGCAGCAATATGTGAGCACTACTTTCTTTGGTTTTGATCCAACACACGTCCAGCCTCTTAACTGCACTGGGTTTTGCCAAAATCCCAAAGCAAAACTCTACTCCTTCTTGATTTCAAGGAGAAATCATTGACAAAGTCCAAATTGCCCATGATTTTGACCCAAACTATAACCTGCCCATGTTGGCTCACAGTTGTGCCTAGGTGGACTCAGGTGATTTTTAGCAAGTTTGGTTCCAGTTCCCAGGTTTTTAACCCAAGAGATTTGTGTATTGTCTAGTTTCATGGTGAACTTTTGCACTGTTCTCATAGGAAGTGTGCCAGTAAGTGTCTCTATG
The DNA here is from genome assembly GCA_007922175.1 of Pelusios castaneus. Taxonomy (NCBI): domain Eukaryota; kingdom Metazoa; phylum Chordata; order Testudines; family Pelomedusidae; genus Pelusios; species Pelusios castaneus. Next base: position 7,661,129 of record ML685783.1, read on the forward strand.
GACAATATAATACTACTGACATTTTCAAAGTTGTATGGGAGATTTGGACACCTAATTCCCCTTAAACTGGAAATTAAATGTGTGCAATGCTGTGGGCATTCTTATAACTGGCATGACATTACCTTAGCACCTCAGCGTTGCTTTGGCTTCCCCCCCTCAACCATTGAAGCTGTTAAAGATTTCTTTCTACATTTTTTTCAATTGTATCCGTGTCCATAGCACTGAGGTACCTCCTATTGCTAAATTCAGATAATTGCAATGGTGATAATTCCACAGAGATGAACAAATTAAATTGTTGTCATTACAACCCTACCTGACATTTGTCACAAATTAAATTGTTGTCATTACAACCCTATCTGATATTTGTCACCGGATGCTCTTCTCTGTCTTACATATGTTCAGTCAAAGCTGCCCAGTCATCTTCCTCTGAAGGTTGTTAAACCTCATGCTTTACGCTCTCAGCCAATCTCTAACTATTAGAAGTCAGGATGCAATTTAACATAGGGGCCAGATTATCCCACATCTGGCTACTGAGAGATTTTTGCATCTTCCTCTGAAACATCTGGTACAAGCCCCATGTCACAGACAGGATACTGGACTAGATGGACCATAGATCTGATTCAGTCTGGCAGTTCCTAAACCATGGACTTTTGTGACCTGTCCAATGAAGACACTACTACAGGAGAGGATCCTTTCGGAGAATGTTCTACCACAATTGAGCACCTTGGATACTTTCCTGTATTCTGCTCTTTCCATATTAGTTGATGCTAGTTTTACATAGGCTTCATAAAAGGCATTATTCACCTGCTGTCTATATTATAGTTAAATGTATATCCTGTATTTATGAAATACGACCTGTTTCATAGCTATTTTGATTTAGGAAAGTATTTATATACTTAAGGAATGATCCCAATGTATGTTCTGACGCATATACTCTCAGATTACAAATTCACAATAATAGAATGTACCCAGTAATCAACAGCTAAACTGGATGATGAGTCTAATTTTAAGGGCATCTAAAATAAAAGTGTTAGTCTTTAAAGCCTAGTCCAGAGTCTTTTAACTTGAATGGACTTTGGATCAGACCTTTAATCCTTTCTCTTTAACATTGCCTTCATATGAAAATATCTGTTGCCCCTAATCATGTTTGTTGGACCTCTTCTATTTCTGTTCTGACCTGTTTGAGATAAGGTGACCCAGATTGAACCTGGCATGGAATTCAAAGTGAGAGTTTATCACTAAATTCTACAATATCAATTTTCCTATATTACTTCCTAACCCTCTCAATGCAAACTTAGTTTGCACTTGCTTTTTTTGACCAAAGCAGATGTTTCTATTGAACTGTCCGCAGGGATCTTTTTCTTACCAGTTGAAGCTAATTTAAACTGATCTAAAGTATATGTATTGTTTAGATTGTTCCTTCCAATGGTGGACACCTGACCTGTCTGCATAAAATTTTATCTGCCATCGGATAAAGCATCCTGTTGCCCAGTGAGTTGTCAAATCTTTCCTGAATTTCCCACAATCCTGCTTAGGTTTAATCAAAACCATCATTTTGCATCCTTATAACATTTTGCCATTTCACAATTCACCTAATCACCAAGGTCATTTGATAAGTATTTTGAACAATATTGATCCTAGTTCCAGCCTTCTCAGGGTCAGCTAACAGGTGTGAAGGAGAGTACCTGCTGACTCTGCTTGCACAGGGAATGCTATTGTGTAGAAGATCAGCAAATGCTTTTTTCTTTCAAGACAGTGTCTGGTTCATTCAGAATTGTTAGGTGTAGAAATTACTGGTAATACAAGCGGAAGACATCACAATTAGTCATGTCCTTCTGGTAATGACCAGTTATGAAAATAAAAAGTAACTTCCAGGATCTTCCTTTTAAAATTGTATTATTAACTTTGCTATCATACTGTTTTGGGGGAGGAAGGCCTACAGGCATCATAAATTTGCTATGGGGATTGTCACCCCAAATCACAAATAGTTAACTGTGAACAACAGATTTATTACCTGGCATAATTAATTGTCTAGATAGTGACATTTCCCATATTATAGACAATTGTGAATTATGAGCCCAGCTGTTAGCCTTCTCATTCACTGAAATCGGTTGATAAATATGTTTATTTGAGGTCAGCTTAGCCTCATCCATTAGAAATATTGTTTTTTCTAAACATTACATTGATTTAATTTAACTCTAATCAATTTAAAATGGTTCTGACAATTAACAAAAGCTTCAAATATGACCTTAAAGTAATAGGATTCATTAGCTATGTTTAGGATTAAACTTATCCTAATAGGGCTATTTTTCTTCTGAGGGCATTCGGTAAGCCTACTGGTGGTCAGTTAAAACCAAATCAATTATTATAAATTATACAGTTTAAGTTGATTATGTACTGCCTGCTAATTTGTATAAATTAGAACCTCAAACAATAGAAGCAATTTATTAATAACTATCTGTATCCTGAACCTGTATCACACTTCGTTACAGCTGCAGGGTCATCTGTTAACCATGAAGTATTACATTCTCTGCAGCCAGACATGTATGCTAATTAAACCCATAATTAATTGTAATAGTTATAGTTAAAGTCAAAATGCTGACAGCCTTTTTGCCCTATTATTCATGGTAATCAACTGATTCAAAAGGCAATCTAATCAGCAATTCATACGTTAGCCGGGGATCATAATACAGCAGTAGTACAAGTGACAGCTGGCACCCACAGGTCTTTGGATACACTAAGAAATATAAACCTCTAGAATTGCAATGCTTCAACATGAAGTGTCCCTATTGTCTTCCAATACAAATACAAGCATAAGTAATATTTAAGAACTGAAGCCTGAATCCAGTAGCTAATGGGAATTCAGTAAGAGCCATCTCTCCAACGAATCTGTCCTGAGTTTTTATTATAAATGTACAGTGGCAATTATAAGAATTCATTATAGCTGTGTAATATATTTTGGGATGCAGTTATACCTCCCCATGAAAAATCTGTGTTACTTCTAGCATTAAATCCTAGTGGCATTAACCAGAAAACTCTGGAGAGTGAGAGTTTTATTTGGGGCCCTTTCACTGAAAGGTTTTCTGCTCAGTTAAGAATAAAACCAAAATGAATGTGTTCTAGCTTCTCAATAGAATAAGCTGAGCATAAGAATATAAGGTACAAGTCAAGCACAAGATGTATGTGAGACTTGTATGTCAGTATATAAATAATGGATTATGCCTGAAACAAGGCCAAAAATGTTTACATTCTGAGTAACAATATCTGTTAAAGTTCCTCAAAGCCTGAAAACCACCCCCAATATTTTTAATAAAAACAACCAGAGTTCTGTGGCACCTTAAAGGCTAACAAATTTCTTCGGACATAAGCTTACATGGACTACAAGCCATCAGGAACAGTTTCCCTGATGATGACATGACACACCTGATAGCTGAACTTTGTCCTGACCCACAACTACAGATTTGGAGATGACCTATACTTTCAAGTCAGTGGCACAGCCATGGGTACCCGCATGGCCGCACAGTATGCCAATATTTTTATGGCTGACATAGAACACTGCTTCCTCAAATCTCATCCCGAAGTGCCTCTCCTTTACCTGCATTACATTAATGACATTTTCATCATCTGGACCCACGGGGAAGAGACCCTTGAAGAATTCCACCAGGATTTTAACAATTTCCACCCCACTATCAACCTCAGCCTGGACCAGTCCACACAAGAAATCTACTACTTGGACACTACAGTACGAATAAGGGATGGACACATTAACACCACCCTATACTGAAAACCTATTGACCACAATACATACCTATATGCCTCCAGCTTCCATCCTGAACACATTACACAATCCATCTTCTACAAGATCTCAATATACAACCGGATCTGCTCCGATCCCTCAGACAGAGACAAATACCTACAAGATCTCTACCAAACATTCCAAAAACTATAGTACCGACCTGGGGAAGTGAAAAAAAAAATAGATTGACAGAGCCAGATGGGTACCCAGGAGTCACCTACTACAGGACAGACCCGACAAAGAAAACAACACCCTACGGTCCCCCCCGCTAAAATCCCTCCAGCACATCATCAAAGATCTACAACCTATCCTAAAAGATGATCCTACACTCTCTCAAGTCTTGAAAGGCAGCCCCCCCAACCCGAAGCAAAGACTCACCAGCAACCAAACACCATACAATAAGAACAGTAACCTATCCCTGCAACAAGACACATTGCCAACTCTTCCCCCAACCACATCACCCACTACATCAGGAGCTCATTCACCTGCACATCCACTAACATGGTATATGCCATCATGTGCCAGCAATGCCCCTCTGCCATGTACATTGGGCATACCGAACTGTCCTTATGCAAAAGAATAAATGGACACAAAGAAGACACCAAAAATGGTACATCCATAAACCAGTAGGAGAACTCTTCAATCTCCCTGGACACCCAGTAGCAGACTTGAAAGTTGCCATACTTCAACAGAAACGCCTCAAAAACAGACTTCATTGTGAAACTGCAGAGCTGGAACTGATTTGCAAACTTGACACAATCAGACTGGGTCTGAATAGGGACTTGGAACGGTTAGCACACTACAAAAAGTAATTGTCCCTGTTCACATATTCTCCCCTTCTAATCAACTGGTGTGAATGGGCCTCATCTACCCTAAGTGAATTGACTTTGTTAACACTTGCGCTCCTTCATCCTGGCATGTGTATATATATGTCTCTACTGTAGTTTCCACTTCATGCATCTGATGAAGTGGATTGGAGCCCACAAAAGCTTCTGACCAAAGAAGTTTGTTAGCCTTTAAAGTGCCACAGAACTCGGGTTTGTTTTTTTTGTTTTTGTTTTTACTGTACACAGACTAACACGGCTACCCCTCTGGAAATATTTTTAGTGACTTTTCAAATACAATGCACCTGAGAAGATGAAGTGTGGTCCCAGCAATCTGAGCCCAGCACTGAGAACTACTGAATTCTGACACTGACTCCTTCTGTGACCCATCTGGGAAATGGTGATACAAAACTGTTAGAGAAGTACATTGATAGGCCCATTGCCGTAGTATCCAAGCGTCATCATTCCATGCTGGAGAGGGTTGTTATGAGGATTGCGTACTTGATATTAATAAAGCTCTCTGAACATGCAGTAGGCTGTCTGTGTGGCATGTTAGACCTCAATTAAGCAGCCAGAGCTTCTGCTTTATGAAGCAAAGCTGCACTAAATTCAGTGGCAGAGTGTTAATGTAAACAAGTTACAGGTCCCCATACAGAGAAGCTGAGTCTGTTACAGCTCCCTCTTTAGCTCAAGCTGTCAGACTCATGCATTCTCCTCTGGTAGCTTGCAGTTCACTCCCCAGGGCGTCAACCAAATGGCAATTATGACATATCATATTAATTGATTGCAAAGTCTTTTGATAAGTTGCAGGGCACCAGAGCAGGTGTCATCACACAGAGCCATACGAGCACGAAGCATGTCGGGAGAAGAAGAATCACTCTTCCTTCCGCTGGAGGATTTCTAAGCCATCCAGTCAGTATCCAAGAGCCACTGCGGCATGCCTAAGGACCTGTCTAACTGGAGCAAGCTCTTTAGCCATGCAGAAGAGAAGCATCATTGCTGCATGAGTTCCAGGATGGCTGCCATCTTTCCCCAAGTCTCCTCCAACTGCCTGATAGACAGTGCTTATGCCTTCATGCTGCTGAATACCCTCTACTTGCTCACTCCCCCACTCAGCTACAGTGCCTTCCAGTGGACTGCTGAAAAAGTAGAAGAGCTGGAGGGTAGCAGGAAAATATCTTTAATAAAGACGTGCCCCACAAATAGATTTATATGGCACTTTGACAAACAGCTGTTTCCTGGGCTACCTAACTCTATCACATGCAGGACCCTGCTTAAAACATATACACAGCCACAGAGACGCATTTTGGGGGGGCTTGTGAAGTGCAGATGAGATCAGGAGCACCGAGTTAAAAAATAGGGAATAGATTCTGATGTAAACCAATTACTGGCGATTAATCTGATCAGCAAGCAGGAGAAAAAAAAAACATTTCCAGGACTGATTTGTCTCCACCACGCCCCATCCAATCCCATCATGCAAGTTCTTTGCACGACATCCTAATTATTTAGCTCGATAATCCCATTCCTCAGCTCCATTTAACACTACTTTGTTCTGTTCCAGCACTCTTCAAGCTTAGCAGAAGCTACGCAAGCCACTACACCTTTCAGTCCCTTGGCAGAGGGAACATGTAGGATGCAGGACTGCTGCAGTGCCAAATTCCAGATTCTGATCCGACTCTGAGGGGGTCATTGCAGCTGGGCACAAATTAGAGCAGCCTAGATTTCTGCTTTGGCCTCCCAGCTGTGTTCCTGTACAGGAGAAGAGCAGGGTGCAAAGCAGCCATCCTGCTCCAAAACAAACAAGGAGTCCTGTGGCACTTTTAAAGACTAACAAATTTATTTATCGCACAAGTTTTCAAGGTAGAAAATAAATAAATTTGTTAGTCAAAGTGCCACTAGACTCCTTTTTTTGTTTTGCTGAACTAGACTAACACGGCTATCCCTTTGGAACTAGTCCTGCGCCAAGTGCTTTTCAGTTGGGCTCTAGGAACGTAGGCGATCTTTCTGAAGCTATTGCACCCGGTGGGTCTATATCTTTGTGCCGGCCCCTTTGTGCGTCAGCTACGCATCATTTCCGATATACTCTCATTGTCAGCCAACCAACATGGCTCAGAGCTCAAGTCCATTTCCAACTGTCCCCTCCTGCAGTTAAGCATGGGAAAGCCCTACACGGTCAGCAAGTCTCTACATCCACAATTATGCAGCTTCTTAAACTTGGTTGGGAAGCTTTATGTTGGTTCTACAACACAAACATCTATGTGCCTTACAAGGAAAAGGTTCGTCTGTTAAATCTTATGTACAGGGCGTGCCTTTAGTGACCTTCTGTTGCCACACAATATATTTCACTTGCAATTGTTAATGCTTATAATAAAACAAAATAATAATCAACCTTTAGCTGCAGTTTCCACCTGGTTATTGAGCTGAAGTTAATGACTGGATGAAAAGTATTTGTCAACACAACAGCTGGAGAGTAACACTTTCTTGCAGCTTTATGTCACAGCATATGCCAGCCACTCAGAACATGTGATAATTCAACTGGAGCTGATACTACAATAGCAGATGGGTTGAAGCATTGTTATTCTCACGCTAGCTCCCAGCCCTTGAGGGATCACTAAATAAAATCAAAGCAGATGGACCATTACAAGCACCTCAACCACCAGTTGTGATATACTGCACCTATGTATAAAATGACATGTACCGTAACATGACCTAATGAAAATAGCATCAGACTTGGCAAGTGAGGAATGAGAGTGGGAAATAGGCAGATGTATTTATCACTGCCTTCTTACCTCGCAGAGAGGGTTTGTTTTTTTCTCTCCATGTTATTTTCTGCTTGTGCACTTGAGGCACTAACTGGAAATTCCACGCGTGGTAGGCCCCTCTACAGAGCTTGTGTAAGTACTAGCAGGATTTGGGGTTTTGTGAAAGCTACAAAAGAGAAGTTAGCATCCCTACCTCTCAGTTCTATATGCAGATGATATTGTAGTTAATGTATATATCTCAACATCCTTTTGTAGCTTTCCTCTGCAGAGTGGAAAAGCTTAGGGTCTGCATGAGACCTCACTTATGGCTGTGTTGGGCCCCAGCTCATTAAACCACATGCTTATATGCTTTTCTGCATTGGGGTCTAAATTGAAGTAATTCCACTAAGTTCAATGAGCAATGGACTGGGACAACAGAATCAGGTGTTCTGATTTAGACCAATCTAATCATATGACCATTGGCCCTCAGGAAGGAATTCATTGTAGCTGTTAGTATATATCAGTAATCAGTCATCTAGGGAACCTGAAGGAGCTATATGCAAGTTACTGGAGTCAGTCAGAGGAAGATAAGTGATGTGTAACAAGGTGGGATTTTTTTTTTTTTTTTTATTACCACTTCTCCCCTGACTCATTCATGAATATAGAGTTCCAATTTAGGTAGTTTATCAAACTAAATTCCCCTGTAAAATCAATTAGAAAGAGAATGATCCTTCAATATCTGTTCTTAACACTCTCTAATCGTGTTACATGCTGTTAAACTGCTCTGATCCACCCAAAAGGCGGCTGCATTTCAGGGGTTAACAATGTGATTCAGAGCTCTATTCTGGACAAACATGAATTTTTTACACTGATTTCTAGGGAAGGTGGAATGGGTTTATAGAGGCAGTAGCCACGTGAAACTTTTTTAAATATAGGTTTAGCTCTAGCTTGATGAAAGCTCACCTATAGATATACAGGGCCCAGTTCCGGGGAATGACAACGGGCCCACGGTGATTCAGCTGCGGCTGGGTTTTGAAGGCCTACATAGATGCAGTAATAAATAGCCAAGACAATGTGTTTCTTTGTGTGTGGATTTTTTTAATCAAACCTTTTGCTTCATCTCAGGGTTATAAATGCATTCAAACTGCTCTGAAAGGAAGTCATAAGCTGGCAAACCCTTCTCTGAAACTGTTGCCTGTTGTGTGTTTGAATGGTATAAAAAGCATGCATGAATCTGCCTATATTACTCGCTTCATCAGAAAATGCCAATGAAGAAAGATAGCCTCAGAGAGCATGAGAGAGAGACTGCTGCATAGCACCTTAGAGGCCATGTCTTTCCTTGAAGTGGGAAGTCATCTAAAGTGAAGCTTACAGCTGCTGTAAATTAATGTAAGTCAATTGCCTTCAATAATGTATGCACTACAGGCCTCCACAATGCGTGCTATTCCCACCTATCAAACTAATTTGCTACAAGTCTGTTTCTAGCCCTCCATTACAATTAGCATTTCACTGCATCACATCAGATTACTTCAGCAAATCAAACTGTTTGAAACCATACAGCTTGTTTGATTTGCTAAAGTTATCTGACCTGATGTGGTGAAATGTAAACCCAGGATTCGTCTTTCCTTCCCATACTGTAAGGTTTTTTTTCCAATGTAGGTTTTCTCCACTTTCTGGCATCTGACAAAGTGGGACTTTGCCCATGAAAGTATCAGATAGTTTTCTAAAAATGGTACTGATTAGCAGCTGCCTTGAGCTATTTTTTACCCTCCACTGCCACATGGGGCATGGACTTACTTGCTGGTGGAGTCTCTGTACCTTGAAGTCTTTAAACTGTGATTTGAAGACTTCAATAACTAAATCATAGATTAGGGGGCCTATTACAGAACGAGGTGGGTGACATTTTGTGCCTTTTGTGCAGGAGGTCAGACTGCGTGCACGGTGATTCCCTTCTGACCTTAAAGGCTATGAACCTATATACCTGGGGAGCCTTTGTGACAGCCCTTTAAAATAGGTTAAGGTGGAATTGGGGTGATTTCATGTGCACATATGACTTCATGCTATTGGATAGTAAAACTGACCCTTTTTTTTTCTTGATGGAATCACTTTCCATCAGAAAATGCACTTTTGCTTACATTGAAATGTTTTGTAGGCACAAGTTAATTTTGACAGGCAAAAGACAGTCATTAGTTCAACTTTATTTGGTATGGATAATGGTGAAATGCTTTGTTTAGATGGTTGTATTACATTAAATTGCTAATTTCAAAATTATATTTACAAGTTATATATTATTTTGACATTTAACTTTCATTTTTGCCATGTCTGAATCAAATTTTTTAGACATTTTGCACTGCAAGGAATCAAAGTCTGTTTATTTCAATTCAGCATGAAAACAATGTCAACATGTAAGATTTTATCATCACATGGAATTTCCATTGTCCAACTAAGTCAACTTGGCAGAAGACTGAAGTAAGTGTTATCTAAGTGATAAGCCATACAGATCTGGGGCATTGAAGGAATCATTGGGCAAACACACATTTAAGGATAATTACACATTCCACATCTTTAAATAGTCAAAGGCAAAGTCACAGAAGAGCTAATGATGTGATGAGAGTAATGAGGTTGATGAGGAGTAGTACTGTGGGGGTAAATCCATATATCTCTTCCTTACATTAACATGTTTAACAGCTGCTTGTTTCTACATCATATAGAGCTCAACAACTGGTCTGAAAGAAGTGAGAAATCTGCTCACCTTTGGGCAAATATCTCTCTCTGCATTCATTAATAGCTGTTGCCCATCTCATTATACCTGTTAATGCTACATTATAGCCTATTTATTCATTGATTTATTGCAATAGCTGGCTGCAAATAGCATTATTGCTTTGATAGAGTAAATAACATGCAGTGTGGAGAATCTAAGTGCAATGTGTATAGCTCACATGTTAGCATTTAGATCATGGCATTGTGTTTTATAGCATCAGCTGCAACATGTAAACTGGCACCAGTGAGAGTGTGAAGGTAAATCATGCAAATTTGTGGACCACTTAAAAGGAAAAATGCTCTTTGTGATTACTTAACTTATGGGTATCACACTCATACTACTCACTTTTTCATTGTGGAAATAGTGTGGAATGTTGAAAAGGAGTGCTAGAAAGGCAGAAAGAGTTGATCAGAAGCTTCAATGTAGAAAGTTTGCAAAGCTTTGGGTAAGTTAAGGCTGCCCTCATTTTAGTGCATTTCCAGCCAGCTTTCACACTTACAAGGTGTGCATTTGTGTAGCTGCTGCCTTTCTAATTTACTGGCCTTAACTACCTTGCATTTGGACAAGGATACGGCCTCACTCTTCACTGCACTGCAATGTAGACCATGTGATTTTGCAACGCTAGGATTGAGCAGATATGTATGTACTCTAGAGGCCTGATCCAAAGCCCTTTGAAATTAATGAACTGGCATCAACCTCAGTGATGTTCAGATGAGGCCTTAAGAGAACTAAAAGTATAGAATACAAGTAAGGTAGAATTGTTGCTGGCTGAAGGATAGTTCTGGTTTTGTTTTGGCTGTCTCCCTTTGTTTCCTGACTCCAACTATTATCTACCTTCTGGCCCCATTCAAGTTAATGGCAAAACTCCTTTTGCTTCCAATGGAGACAGCATTTCACCCATAAGCATCTGAAGTCAGTGATACGATCAGTTTTGTGGGCAGGATGAACTTTCTAAAGCTTCTCCAAAGGCATCTTGAGGCCCAAAGTTAGTCTGCTGCCAAAAGAGTTTTCAAAAGAAACAGACCTACCCCGGCCAATTCAGAAACACTCACTACAAATGTATGACATAACTTTGAACCCAGATTTCTTTTTGTGACCTGATCCTAATGTCTGGCACAGCATCAGTTAACCAGATGTAATCACTGCCTACCGTGGATGAACAAGCTCCAACTTTGACAAGTTCCAAAGGGGTAGCTGTGTTAATCTAGTGCAGCAAAACAAACAAGGAGTGTTGTAGCACTTCTGAAGACTAACATTTATTTATTGCCTGAGCTTTCAGGGGAGACATCCCACTTCATCAGATGCTTGAAAATGTAAAAAAGTATAGGATTTTCAAGCATCTGACAAAGTGGGATCTCTACCACGAAAGCTAATGTGATAAATTTGTTAGTCTTTACAAGTACCACAAGACTCCTTGGGTAAGCTCCAGCCTTGTGATTTGTTCATGAACAGTTCAGTGGGATGAGGTACATGATGCTGTTTCTGCTTCCTAATTTTATGCTAACCTTTAAAAAGAAAATATTGTTGATGAATTTGCACTGCTGTAACTCCCATCTGTCAATGGATGTTTAAGAACTTCTAAAAACTTTGCTGTATAATAAGTATGCTGGTTCAAACACATCCCTCTGTGTTGAAAACCAATGAGAAACACTGACCAATTACTGACTTAGAATCCTCAGGTATTTATTAGCTAGTAACGGAATGATTGCCTACAAGAATGCTAGATATTATGGTATATTTGGATCTGAAGGTGTCTAGCTATGTTCACTTAACTTGTCTTTTTATCTCCCTCTGGCCGTCTTCCCTCTCTTCTGGATTACTCAAAGTTAGTGCAGTTCCTTTGAGTCTACTGAATATTTCATCAGACGTGCCTTCTACTCTTCCATCACCACAAGTGTCCTGTTAAAGTGTGGTCTTGAGCATCTTGCATATATAGCATCAGAGGAACTAAATGCACTAAATTCACCTAAAAAGAAACAATTGCTAGAGCTGTATGGTCAATAGCCAGAGTCATTAATGCAGCAGCAAGTAGCTCAGTGGAAGCAATTCTACCCTTTAATCTAAACAACACAATCAAGTACTGAAGAATTTGCTTTGCAAAATTCACAACTCAAAAGTTACGGGTAAATTTCAAACTTTGTCAGCTTTGCAGAGACTTCCATTTAATTACATGATTTAAGTATATTTCTCCTGGAAAACAATGGCTTAAATGAAGGAAAAATGTTTTGTGATAAATTGTTTTCCAAAATTTTACCTTTAAAGTTCTACAGATTTGGCAAATAGCTGCTGGTTTTTTCCATTGCTAATGACAGTAGGATCTGGTTTCTTCCTGATCACCAAGATACGTTTAAATGCATTTGAAACTGGGAAGGCATAATTAGTGAGAGGTCCCACAAGGATCTATCCTGGCTATTAGGCTACTATTCCATATTTTCAATAATGATTTGGATAATGGACTGATTAAAGCTCTGAGGGATTACAAGCACTTTGGAAGACCAAATTAAAAGTTGAAACAACCTCAACAAATTGGAGAATTGGTCTGAAATCACACAATCAGGTTAATAATCTTCAGTCAAAGTACCTCAATTGCAGGAGGGAGGGGGCAAAATCAAACGCACAGCATCAAAATGATGAACAGCGGTCTAGGTGTAGTGCTGTGAAAATGGATTGGAGGTTATAGTGGATCACTAATTGAATATGAGTAGACAATGTGATGCAGTTGCTAAAAGTATATAAATAGGGATGCTATATTTAAGACATAGGAAGTAATTGTCCCACTCTACATAGCACTAGGAACACCTGGGTAGACAAATTGAAGAGAGGCAAGGAAGAGAGCAATAAAACTTAAAGGTTTTAGAAAAAGTGATCAATGAGGAAAGGTTTTTAAAAAACTTGAGCCCGTTCAGTCTTGAGGGAAGACTGAGGGTGGACCTGATAGTCTTCCAACATATTATAAAGAGGAGCGCGATCAATTGTTTGTCAAGTAGAATGAAAGTAGAACAAGAAGCAATGGGCTTAAGCTGGAGCAAGGGAGATTTAGATTGATTAGGAAAATCCTTCTAACATTAAGGCTAGTTAAGATCTGGAAATAGGCTTCCAAGGGAGGTGTGGAATTCCCATGACTGGATGTTTTAAAGAATAGGTTAGACAAACACCTGTGGGTTAGGTGGTCTAGGTATACTTGGTCCTCACAGGGGACTGGACTTTATGACATCTCAAGGTCCTTTCCAGCCCTACATTTCTAGGAATCTAGGAAACAGAAGTGTGTGAGAATTCTGTAGTTGAAGTGATTCCTTTGGCCTTAACAGGTCAACAGTTGGTATGCCTCTCAGTGCCTGTTGGAAGGTCAGTAACTCTCTCTAATGTGATGCTAATACCTATTTTTTCCTGTATACCAAAGGCCTCACAGAAGCTCTAAGATGAAAGAAATGGTAACTTATAAACATGTAAGTACAAAGATTTCCATCCTAAAATGTCTGCTAATTTATATTTAGCTAATGATGAATTATAATGGAATGTCAGTCTACATGCAGGGACTACCAAGTGATTTCCCTGTGATCAATGCCATTACAATGTGTACCCAGTGAACTCCTAATAAATGGACCTTTGTGTCCCCAGTAAAGTTTTGCTACAGGTTTTTGTTTGTTTCATATAATCAGTTACGCATAGTCAGGCTTTTCACTAACATTTTAATAAAATGATTTTCCTTTAGATTAGTCTAATAGCCTCTGAACTTTAGATTGATAATGAATTGAATTTACATTATTTGTACATTAAGGATTTAATTAATTTAACTCTAGACATTATCCAAATATAAATGATAAAATAGTAAGTCTATTGTTAACTAAATTTTGTGATTCACCCCCCCTACCCCACCTCCGCCATCATAAGTAATTGTATTGGTCCAAAAAGTTTTATTTTGCATAAACCTATGAGACTTATTACTCTGTTTCCATTACTCAGTAGCTTTCCCCAAACCTCATTTACCACTATTTTAGTAAAGGATACACAGTACAGTGCCAGGATTGTTCTTTAATCCACCAGCTGAAAAATCAGTTCTTATTAGGCTCCTCAGTATCTCCCCGCTTGTCCATGGTTTTCAATAAGTAATTAGCAGTGAGACAATAAACTCACTTCCTATGATACAGAATCCAGATCACTTGCATACGTTACAATTTATCAGACACTTTCTCATTTGTTCCATTAGAAATTCTTTGGTGTATTCATCCTTTACTAATTCTTTAAATTTCTTTTCTATATTTTCATTTTAGAGAATAAACAAAATCATGACCATTTCAGCCTCAATTTCATCTCTCCTCTTTATTTTACAAAGGCCCTGAAATCCTTTACAGGAGGCTTCTTGTTTCATTATCTCTTTTTTTCTGTTATAAGTCATTCCTTTTTAAAAGCTGCCCAGGCATTCTTCTTGAAGCCATATTGGCCAATCCTTATTCACTAATTCTTTTCTCCAGGAACTTTAATCTGTACAATAATCATATTGGGCCAGATCCAGACACCTGTACTGATGTTGAATAGTACTTTCCTTGGCCCATGGTCTCCAAAGAACTACTTGTGAAAGAATCCAGCTTATTGTATTTTAGGATTTATTACCTTTCTTCCATGTCAGCTGACTCTACAACTCCTTATGGCCCAGATTTGCTTTCTTGACAGAGAGTATCCTTGTGATGTTGTATTTTAAGGTTCCCATATATTTCAAATATTCCATTTCTTGCTATGGTGAATTCAAGTCACATGTGGTCAACTGGCTAGAAGATAGCCAAAACTGAGGGAAAGCTGTACCTGCACCTGCTTTCTGGTTTACAAACTTCTCTTCTGTATAAGAATCTTGTGGATAATGTACAATAAGTGGTAGGTTGTCATCAAGTTTCCAACAGTCAGTACAGTATCCTGTGTTTCAAAGGGCCTTCAGAGTTAGTCCAGGAATTTGTCATTCTTGTTTTCCTGACTGGCTACAGCTAAAGTCTGAAGTTACTACTTTGTCTTCTATTTCTTGGAGATGTTCTCAGTGTGCAAGTAAAAACAGCTATATTTTTTTCACTGAAAGCTTTTTATTTTTTCCATTATATTCCCAGTTGTTGATGAAAAGAAAACCTCCAAAACTGTTTGGGTTGAGTTCAATTCAAGAATTGGGATAGAGTGATAAGAAAGCTATTGTTTTATCCAAATTACATTTCCATTTGTTAAATTATAGGTCAATTTCACTTAAATTCAGTTTTCATTTAATTTTATAAAAAATAAAAAGACAGTCACTAAGTGAGTTATAAACCTCAGTGATTTCCAACAGTGAAAACTACTCTACAATGTATACTTAAAATCTTACATCTGTAACCAATTCAAACAGAGACCATAAGTGGTGTGTGTGTGTGTGTGTTTTTGTTAAAACACAAAAATTATTATGAGCACCTTGGATAACTAAACGGTACTTTTAACAAACATCAAAGCACAAGACATGCATTCCCCATTGCTGCAGGACATTGGGACTTCAATCACAGGGGTAGGAGGCCAAAATATTTTCTGGTTCTGACCTCTTCAAATATCATTTTCTGGCTCAACTCCTGATGTTTGGTTGTATTTTCTGAGATCTAAGTCAAACTGTGCCTTCCCTCTGTGGTTATCTTCTCCACCCCCGCTCCTTCTTTTTAATTCCCCAGCTGGATGTATTGACCATTTAGAAAAAGCAGTTCCCTTTGCTTTTGAACAGTCTGATTGTTTAAATAGGCTTGTTTTAAAATGCGTTTGATGTCTTGGACTGAGTTTGTGAGTCAGCCTTGAGCCTGAATCCAGAATATTCCTTTGACTATCTTCAGCCAAATTATCTTTTTAAACATTTGTATTTTTCACTAAAATGTGAAGAATTATAATCTAACATTACTTTCCTACTTTCAGGAAACTCTAATTTGGGCCATATTAAGCATTAAAAGTGAGAGGTACTTAAACATTTGAAGTTTATGATTCAGGGTTTGGTCCCGTCTCCCCCCCCCCCCCCCCCCCCCCCGTCCCATAACTAATTTTTGAGTACTTTTACTTCACAGACAGCCTTTGAACATCTCCTGCTGCTCACTTCTTGGATAATTTCTGTAGCAGGAAGCCACGATGAGGACTCCATAGTAGAGATGGTCACAAAAAAACAAATGTCTTTTCCTTCTGAGACAAAATCTTCTGAAATATTTTTGGTTTTCTAGAGGAAACTTTGAAATGAAAAATCTGAAAATTTCAGATGTTTTGTTTTTCAATAAGGCCCCATTCTCAAATGAGAAAAAGTTTGCTTGAAAACGTTGACCAGCTCTACTTCATATTATAGCATTCAGAATGTAATTTATTTATAAATCACCTTCCCATGTTTCTCAAACAATTAATCCACTATTTCCCCCCTTCAGGAAACCACCAAAAAAAATTTTTTTTTCAAGCAGAAATTTCACTCAGAAAAGAGGATAACCTCTATTGAAAGTGTGAAGTTTCAAATTATGGGACTTGAAACATGCTCCTCATATATGTTACTTTGTTAGATGTTTATAAAAAGCCCTTGGACTATTTAACCCTTCTGGGGCTGGATTCAATATCTAGGGCTCAACTTAATACAAAACTGAACCGGCACAAGCCCCCAGCCACTAAGCTGGGGAAACTGAACAGTAGCCGTGGTCCCCTCTAAGAGGCAATACTTGACCCATGCACAGGCGATTTCATGAAAGGGAAAGAGAACCCAGAACTGATTTGGGAAAACACCAACCATGACTGAAAAAGCATGTGACCTTAAACACCCACACCACAGTTCAATGGGCAGCATCCTTTGCAGTGTGAAAGTCCAAGAAATGTGCTTGTAGCCAGTCTCTCTCTCCTTCTGCACCCCACTCACAGTTGGTTGTCCTTAGACAGCCGAGAGTTCAGAACTGCATTCCCAGGGTTCGCCCCATACCCTTATGAGGGGAGGAGGATAGTTGAGCAGTGCTCTTGCTGCTGCCCCGCCACTTCTTCGATGCCATCTTCTAAAGCTCCAGCTCCTGGGGCGTTTATTGGATAGAGGGGAACTTCCGCTGCTGCTTTATCATCTTTCATTTGTACATCTAACGTTTAACCCCAGACCTGTTCAATGATTTCAGCTCTAGTAGTGACAGAACGAACACTCTCACTAGAGTCCAGTCAAACACTGCAGAGGGGAAGGCTCAAATAACATCTAGGACTCTTTAGGCAGGCTGTACGCTATCAACTAAAACAGCTGTCTCCACCTCTCATTTTCAGTGGCATCCCTGCTCAGCAAATGCACAACCAGAGCAGTACAGTTTTGCTGCCCTTTACTCATGCAATAAGGATAACAGCATTTCATTACCCTGTATTAAATATGAACATGAATTGTAACAACGCCAGGCAAAACTGATCATTTTTGATAATGCAGCTCAACTGAATACCTAGGCAAAGCAAGTGTGCCAGTGCAAATAGTCTGCTTCTGAAGTCTTTTCCTACAGTTCATCACCCAATGTCAGGGGAAGACTTGTTCAGACCCTCTTATCTTCGTGCTAAGAAATTATTAGAATCACAGACAGGCTGATTGGGGTTAGAACCTTCAATGCAAATATGACTGTCTATACCACAGAGAGGAATAGGGTTTGTATGTTTTCTTTTCTTAACATTTAATAGTTTTCTTTCAAAGCAAGCACAGAATATACTCTCTACCTTGACTTTTTTCTTTGGGCTTGAAACAGGAAAGCTAAATGAAGATTGATGCCAAATGTGAACTCGAACAAAAATGCAGAAGACAGTGCTGTTACCTGCTTGCCTCTGTCTCCTGATTTTTAAAGAGGGACATATGACATGATCAAAAAGTAGAAACCAATTATAAAGCCCTTGGCAGCTATTTTTTATTACTGTACATACTTAAAAAACTCAGTGCATCTTATGGGTGATGGGTCTTTTTTTTTTTTTTTTTTTTTTTGAAACCTAAAATATTTTCCCTCTTCACTCTTAAAATCTTAGATAGCTAACTTCACATAAGTATACATAGAGAGCTCAGTCCAACAGCCCAAATGCCTCTAGAACATTAAATAAAGTGTAGAAATCACATCTGCAAAGATAACTGTTAAAAAAATAAAAAGGGATGGTGAAAGAGGGATTTTTGCTTTTCTGAAGAGGGTCAGTTATGGGTACCTGGTAAATGAGTTCTAAAAATATGGCATTTAATTTACAGTAGCAATCAAAATTTCAGCTTTAGCAAAGCTGTTCCCTCCTCTCCATCCCCACTCTCAGCTTTGCTAAATAAATAAATTGCACAAGGATTTAGAAGGAGCAAAAGCCTGGGGCTGAGGACATCTAAACTGCTAGCTGAAATCATCAGGCTTTTTAGATTATGCACAAAATAATTGTTGTTCCCCACCTTTCCTTGTTTGTCCTCTCAATCTATTAGCCTCCTCTGCTAATAAAATTAAGTTAAAATTCTCAGAAAAAATTCATTTCTACATATATTTCAGAATTAAAACAATGCAAACTTGACTTGTTTATATTCTGAAGTTAATGCCCTGCTGCTGAGTGTGAAGTATATAGCTGTTCTAGTTCTACATCAATATATTATGCTAAGATTCTGAACCTGTTACTATCAAAATTGACAAATCCCTGGCTGGGATGATTTAGTTGGGGGTTGGTCTTGCTTTGAGCAGGGGGTTGGAGTTGATGAACTCTTCAGGTTCCTTTCAATCCTAGTTTTCTATGAAATCTACTTAGAGGGGGAGAAAAAGATGAGGAAGGCTCTGATGGATGCAACACTGCCTTTTTGCCACAAGATGGCACTTTATGCATTTAGTTACAGGTAGGCTAGCATCCTCATACATGAACAAGTTTATTACAGGAAGAGGAATAATTAAAATACATTTGTTTAGACTTTTTTTTTTAAAGTGAGAAGAGTAGAAGAGAACAGTTGGAGATTAAATATTTCCTTGTAATGCAGCAAAACTGCAAGTATAAATCAGACCAGTTCCATTGTAGGCCATGGTGCTTCATCACTTTACCCCGATGAGAATCTTGGCCATTACAATGCAACTGTTTAGAAACTTAGACATCTACTCAGGTATCAAAAAAACAAGCTGTTCTTAGCCTTTTCCAGTATTAGTGAAAGAGGCACACTGTCGTCTTGTATAAACACTGGACAAAGCCATTGCAGTGGAATAGAACATTACAAAGCAAGATTTGCACTGGGTTAGCCCCTCCAAACAGTGTAATTTAAGGGAGTTAGAGTTGCTTGTATGAACAAGAGCCCAATACATTTGAAAATAGTATACTTTCAGAGGGGAGATAACCCTGGATTTTCATGCTAGGATCCCTTGCACATCTCAATTCAGGGACAGAAGTTTACAAAGACACACAGTAGCAGCAAAAGCCTGAGGCTGAGGAGTCTTTCAGGGTGATTTAAGAATTTTAACTACATTTGAAAGATTAAGGAGAAATCTGACTTCCAACCCAATCCAAACACGTATGGTTTTGGGGGGGGGTTGGAGGGAATCCAAATCTATTTCCAAGTTTCACAGGTAGTCCATCTCAAATTTCGATGTGTACACCTCTGAAGACCAAGGAATTCAAGACCTACATATGAAGGCGGAGGTTCAAAGTTCACCTATTTTTGGCTTGTAGAGAGAAGGGGCAGGTGCAGTTAAGGCAGTGGATTGAAACCTGAATGACCAGCTGACTTCAGCAAATCACTCAGTTGCTTTGAGCCCCATCCTTGTCTCAAAGATATGCTCAAACAATCCTAGAAGTGCTCTCTGGTCAACATCATTAATACATCTCCGCAAAAGGAGTAAGGCTGCATCAACCAGAGAGCATCTCCTATTGACGCAGTGCAGAGAAGATGCCATGGAATGGCAACACATAAGTCAACAGGAGATACACACGCTACATCATGACAGCAATGTAGATCTTTGTGGTGGGAGATCAATTCTCTAGGAGTTTATCTTCCCCCATACTGTTCAGTCACTGGGAAGAATTGAGGGTCATTTAGGCCTACTTTATATTAGCAAGTTTTACAGCTAGAACTTGAGGGGTTGTTTTGAGTACATCTTCACTGGTGATGGTGAAGTCCTAAATGATAATTGTTTTAGAAAAGTCATGTTGCATAAATGTCAGTAGTTCTCTCAGCCAACCGGCATTGAACTGTAAATTCACACTATAGCAATATTATTATAGTTAGATGGAGAAATTACTCACCTTGTATTAACTAGAGCTTTTTGAGATGTGTTTATCCCTGTATACCCCCAATACCAGGTTTCACATGCGCTCCATGGACCTGCCACCAGATAATTTCTTCCTTGAAGTATCTTTATGCTCTGTCCCAGAGAGAAAAGGAGCGATTTTGGAAGGGACATTAAACCTGATGCTTAAGGACAAGCCAATCTGTAACTAAGACAAGTTAGGAAGAAGTTTCCACAATCATCTACCAAAAAACTGCTTGCACTTTCTATTGTTACATTGGGTACCTGGCACTGTCCAAGATGAGATGCGATAGATATAGCAATTCCTCTGTTTCCTGTGCAAAATTCAGTTAGCAGCCTCCTCAGAGAGAGATTGCATAAAGTTTGTTTAAAAAAAAAAAACAAAAAAAAACAGTTCATAATGAATTTCAACATTTCTATTCCCAAAATAACCAAATAATTGAGCACTGAAGAAATGAGAGCCATAAGAATGTTAAGTTTAATAATAATACAGAAAGAGTATATACCATATTCCTTTCCAGTAAAAATTCATTCTGCTCTAAAATTACTGAAAATTCTTGAGGCTAAATCAGGGTAGCCTGACTGGACTTTTCTCTCTTTAACCGCCACTTGGAGACAGCATTTGTAAATTTAAGAAACCACATATGCACAAAAACTTGGGATCTTTATTTTACAAAATACCAAAAATAGAGCAGACAAATATTAAACATGCTTCGTTACAATGGCAGAACAATTAACTTAAATTTAAACAGGCGCTTTTACCTTAGTAAAGGTAAAGCTTAATTCAACCCTCAACCTAGCTCAACCGTCAAACTCCAAGAGTGAAACAGAAAACATTTCATGCCTTAATACGATGAAGCAAGCAGACACCGAGCAAGGACTGTGGTGACCAAACTTATCCATTCCAAAGAATGGTAAAGTGCCAATAAGAAAAAATGCATTCAACTGAAGCGACTGACGGCTTACAGCCTGCTACAGGCCCTTAAAAGGAAAATTCTCTCCCCATATAATAAAAATTCAGAATTACATTTCCAACAGCACAGTATCAGAATAAATGTCAAATAAATTAGAAATTCATTGCACAGAGGAGGACAAAGAAGAGACAAGACAGACCTTAACTGAAAATAGGTCGTCTTGCATTTTATTTCCAACATCACCTCTAACCCAAAAAACCAGAAATAGCTTTGTGTAATGCACAAATCTATGCTGCTTGTACATTGATATAAATGCAAGACAGTTGTTTTAGTGACCTCTCTAACCTCACAACCTCAACTTAAGCATATGCTCACTTCTGTAATTTGCTCATGTTTCCATTGACTCGTACTTAATTTCCAAGTTTGTTCATTGAACTAAAGCTGACTGTGGTGCCCCATGTGTCGTTTCCAGGCCATCTAAAATGGTATATAGAAATAAAAAAAATATGATGAATCATGTTATTTTCATATCAATTTTAGTTGTTTAAAGCCTTCCTTAACCACACTTGCAGAAGGGTGAGTTTAGTTTAAATAATAAAATCCAATCCTCTAAATTAAACAGCATTACTCTAGGAGAAGATACACCATTGTAACAAAATGTTTAAGAATTGAAAGCAAAGATTTTCAAATAATAAAAAGGGTGACAAATGTCCATTTCTCACTGAATGTCAAGCAGCTGGACAACTAATGGCCTTTGGTGCCTCAAGAAACAAAAACAAAACACACAACCCCCCCCAAATGCATGTTGGCATTGTATAAACCAGTGGCAACTACTAAAAATGCTGACTTTCTTTGAGCCTCCTCTCCAGGAAATAATGGGAGTGCAAAGAGAGCTGCTTACTCCCTACACAATCTTCATGTTCCTTTTCAGGTTTTAAATTTTCTGTTTATAAACGAGATGAAATAATTGCCAAGGATTTACCTCACAGTGATAATATCATGTATTTCATTTATTAGTTTGTTTTCCTAGCTTAAGCTTCTCATCTCATTGAAATTATTTGTATATATTTGCATAATCCTTTCCAGTAAAATGAACCAGAATGGTCATCTTTCAGTCTTACGCATGCACATACACTATGTAGCTTTTTCTCAACTACACTGCAAAACTACCCTAGAGTAATACTGACGTGGTGATTAGAAAAAGTTTTTTCCACTCAAGAGTTTCCAAACTACTATAAATCTCTCCCACCTGTTTTAACTCTTCTGTACTAGACTATGAACTATAGTGAACCACCATACAATCCCTAAAGTGATGAGTAGTTAGTTCATAATTAATCACAAAAATACTGTACAACCTGCAAATCAACACAATATTAGACAATCAGTAAAAATGTGCAAACCAACATACTAACATTGCCTCAATTCTTTATACAAATTCTCCAAATATATCAGTGAAAAAATATTTATATTTGAACTCAGTCTCTTTGGAAATAAGTGCAATGATTTGAGAGAGAGAAACTAAGAGGCCATTTATACTTGTCCTTATTATAATTCACATCAGCCAGTAGGCATGTGTTATATCTGAAACATTAGGGCTAAAACATTAGGGCCAAATGAAAATAGGCCCCATCTCAAAAACATCATTTCACAGTTTAATAGCTAGAAAATCATTCAGCTAGAATGATTACTCAAGTCCACCAGTTTCTTTTCTAGTTTGCTAACTTATGTCCCCCTTCCCCCCCCCAAAAAAATTGGGGGGCTCAAAACCTGTTTTTCTGACATGTTAAAATTCATTTGAGTTGGATTTTGTTTGGAAAGAAGTTAATTTTCTAAAAAGTCAAGTTGAAGCGGGGGGGGGGGGGGGGGGGGAAGAGAAAATCAGTCAGTTTTGTTTTGAAAATGTTGAAATATTTTCCCTGACAATTCCACACATTCAGTACATATTTGCAAAATATTTTGGTCAACCCCAATCTTCATTTTTCAATTGAAAATTTTTCCTCAGCTCTTCACATTACTGTGGTGGCCACTGGAAGAACAAAAGTTAGCTTTTTCAGTATCTTGACTAATGAGAGGGTAGGAAAAAATAAGATTTTCCTACAACTTTTTAAGGCAGCATCTGGTAATCTATCAATATATTAAAAAGAAAAAACATACTGAAATAATATTGGGAATGGGAAAGGGAGACGTTAAGTGAAAAGGAGATACTGAAGGTTTCATTCTTCTTCTCACAGCAAAATTCTTTGGGGAAAACTTTGGAAAATATTACTCCAGCTTGAAGGGATATATAGCATGAAAGCTCTTACAAAACAAACAAATAAATAAATCATAACTGCTTCTTCCTTATAGAAGTCAATGACTACACTTAACATAAAACAGGAATATCACTAATCTCTTTAACCAAGTTTTCCCACAAGAGAAACTATTTTCACAGATTCAGAGAAAGCCACCCAAAATCCCAAAGCCATTTCCTTACTGGAAAGGGAGAACTAACATGTGCATCACCATAATCTTAAAAATGTCTGAGATGCACTGAGATAGGCTGATGAGGGCCTTAGAAGTGAAGGACAATACCCCCACAATAACCCACCCTTCCCCCACACCCACATACATTAGTTAATGTGCTTGGCTATTTGTTCTTCCTTTTTGTTCTTCAAATGTTCCTGCCTTCCCCC
The DNA here is from genome assembly GCA_007922175.1 of Pelusios castaneus. Lineage (NCBI taxonomy): Eukaryota > Metazoa > Chordata > Testudines > Pelomedusidae > Pelusios > Pelusios castaneus. The sequence goes on from ML685783.1 coordinate 7,685,048, forward strand.
TATATGCTCAATTAAGTCAGATTCTTGGGTCTTAGTAGGCAGTTTGCTGCTCATGTTGTCCATGAAAGTGGCTGAACGTAAGACTTATTTACAGAACAAATGGAAGAAATGCTCAAGTCTAGCATGTGGCTTGAAAAATCCACTCATCAATGATAAGTAGAAAGTCATTCCTAGGAAGTGAGGGTGGTCTAAAATATTTGTTAAATTTAACCTTTTGTTTAAAATAAATTGTCACTAGATTTGTGCTTAAGATAATCTACTAATGGAACTAACACAAGACAATGAGGCACTGACCTTCTTAGCCTGTGGAAAGACAGCTCGTGTGTATGCACATTTACTTTCTTCAGTAGTTTTGTTGACACCATAAATGAATAGTTTCAAAGTTGTTACTTGTTTTCATTGCTACCCAGAATTCTGATCAGGAGGCAGGCACTATGGAATTGTACATGGGAATAACTAGCCACCTACCTGAAGCAGCAAAGGTTATGAATAAAACAAAGGCCCGTTTCCTTCTCCCATCTCACAGAAGCCACACTGCTCTCAGAGTCTTGTGGCACTTTTAAAGACTAACAGATTTATTAATCGCATGAGCTTTCATGGGAGAAAATCCCACGAAAGCTCATGCGATTAATAAATCTGTTAGTCTTTAAAAGTGCCACAAGACTCTGTTGTCTTTCTACAATAGACTAACACGGCTACCCCTTTGGAATTTGCTCTCAGAGTGGCAACCTCTTCCCTGTCTGTGCAGTTGGGAAGCTCTACAGAATGAGATGATTGAGCTTTCTCCTTGTGTTCCCATTAGCCGGGCTGCAGACCAGTTTTTCTCGCTGCATCTCCCTAATTCAAACACTTCGTTTACCCAACCCTTAACTTTCATACCTACTGTTTACTGGCAATTTTTAGTCCTTTAGTTACTCTAGCAAAATTCACAAATCTTCCCCTGGCATGGGTCTAACAATCAGCAAACAGCTTGTTGTTAAGAAAAATGTTTTGCATTTTCCAGCATAAAAGTACATAACTAGCCAAGTTCTTATAACATTCTGAAGTCAAAGTGTTTTGTAATGGGTTTTTGTTTTTGTTTTTTTAATTTGTTTTTAAATGATAGTGTGTTTAACTGTTTCCATTTTTTCTACAAAGTTGATCCGAGAGGCAGTTACTCCTGTAAAATAGCTCTTAAAATCTGAAAATATGCGCTACAACCCACATTAATGCATTTATAACCTATAATTATTTCTACAACATCCAAATTTTGCTACACACACGACATTTCTAAAACATTTTTAAAAATAGCTTAGACAGAAGTAGCTAAAAAGGCAATAAACACAATAGAATTCCATTGCAAATCACAAAATATCAACGATTTACAGTGATACATGTTTTGAAAATAGCGCAACTCCTTTTTTGTTCCTGTGTACCAGGTACCAAGTAAAATGCTTAAAATGGTACTTTTTAAAATTGTAATTTTATCTTTTCCAGATGTTCACATTTTAACATTAGTTAATAAACCTAAGAAATGAAAAATTTAGACCTATTACATATTCCTCAATCAGCAGCTAAGTATGTTGTGGGACAGTCAAAGTATCAACCTCATTTTATTGAGGACTACAGATTCTACTTTAATAACACTTCCTGAGGCAATAAGCCACATTGTTTACCTCCTCATCCAAACATTTGTATATATTTAGTCTCGTTATGCCAAAAAAAACCCCCACCTCCATCTGTTAGTTTATATATCTAATATTATGCTTGGACGATATTGCCCCAGTCCCTGAAGAAAAATCATCAACATACCAAAGTAAGGGATGTTTGACTCATCCAAGTAAAATGAGTTGGGTTTTTTTGAGATTATGGGTGTTGTGTAAACCAAGAACACCACAGAAATAAACATGCATGATATCAGCAGACAGCTAAGGGTTAACAAGACCACACAAGTCAATTGTAATGACCAGTTTAAAAAACAAACACACAAAAAACCAAACAAAAACCCTCCCACAACCTTAATACCACCAAAATGATTCCTTCCTGAAGGCAACTGTTAGCTACAAAACATAAACCAAACCCACTATCATCCTTGGTCTTCCAAAATACACTGACCAAGAAACACAGGGTAGGTGTTTACATTCTCAATGGACTAGGGAGGTTTTTCCTGTTTCAATTCCCATATCAAAAATCACAAAACCAATGCACTTAACTTAAAGCTTTAGTTTTTAGCCACTTCATTTAGACTTTGTTTATAAAACAAACACACGCACACACTTCCTAGAGTGCAAAATGCTTATTAAATACTTCAACAACAGAACTCTACATGTAGTTTTTAAAAAAACATTCTTTTTTTGCTCTAGGAGTCAGCTTTTCCCTTATCGTAGCATCCATTGCCGGCAACGGTTGCATCAAAACTGACTAAGGTGTATAGTGAATGCAACAGTAGAAATCTGCATACAGTTTCTTCTCCCTTCCAGAGTATAATGTTCATTTGTACAAGCTCATGGTTGGACTTTGATACATGCACATGTAAGCATCACAGAGTAATCTTCGTGCGCATCCTTGAATTCTTCTGGAGTCCAGTGAATGTAGTTCTTCTAGAGACATTTTTAGGTACTCTCCAACTTCTGGGCATGGAATAACTTGCGGAATGTTAAAGCCATTCTGGCCTCCTTTTGTGGGGGAAGCAAGAAGAGAAAGAAGTTACCTTGTGCAGTAATGATGGTTCTTGGAGATGTGTCTCCTTATGGGTGCTTCAGTGTAAGTGTGTCTGCGTCCTTGTGTTGATGACTGAAGAACTTCAGTAGCAGTTTGTCCTGCCCGTGAATGTGCTGGCCCCTGCCTGTCACAAGGCTAGCCAGCATGCATGGCCAACCCCTCCTCAGTTCCTTTTCTACTGTAGAGTCAACTACTAGAATTCCAAAGTAGAAGGGGAGATGGGTAAGTGGTGGAGCACCCATAGGGACACACATCTCAAAGAACCACCATTACTGCATAAAGAGAGTAACTACTACTTCTTCAAATAGTGTGTTTATGGGTGTTCCATTGTAGGTGACTCCTAAGCAATGCCCACCACCGCAGGCTGGGACTTCGTAGTTGGGTCTGATGTGGATGGCGGTACAGTGGCATCGAATTTGGTGTCTGCAGCCAAATTCCCCAGGATGGCATAGTGTTCTATGAAGGTCTGCACAAATCCCAGGTAGCTGCTCTGCAGATTTCTGATAAAGGAAATACTCTTGGAGAAGGCGACGGACAAAGATTGACCTCACAGAATGCGTGCATATTGAAAATGGGGGTGTTATGTTATCCAATTGATAAAGTTTAATACAGCCTGAGACTTTATCTGCAACAGACAGGAAGAGTGACATTTCCTGAAGGCTCTTGTCCTAGGTAAATAGTAGGCCAAGGTTCTCCTCACATCAAGCATACGGAAGCTGAATGTCCTGATTTATGTGAAATGCAGAAGTCACCTGGGGAGTGAACTTTGGATGTGGTTTGAGCATCACCGTGTCAAGGAAACAAACAAACAGAGTCCTGTGGCACTTTTAAAGATTAACAGATTTATTTATTGCATGAGCTTTCATGGGAGAAAATCCCACTTCGTCAGATGCTTTGAAGATGGGAAACTTACAGAATGGGAGGAAATTAAATGCCGGGAAGTGTCTGACATAGGATCAGGTCAGGCTGTAACAGCAAATCAAAATAGATGTTAGGATTCAAACACTGGGGAACAACATACAGAGGAAGGGGAGGTAAAAATCACCTGTTGTAATGAGAAAAAAATCCATAGTCCCTGTTTAACCTTAAGGCAATGGAGTCGAATTTACATATAAATTTGAGTTCTGCAATTTCTCTTTGAAGCTGTGGTTTGTTATTCATCTGTTTGAGCACAGCTATTAACAAGTCATCAATGGAGTGAGCAGGGAGATTGAAGTGTTCCCCTATTGGTTTTTTAGTGTTGCTATTTCTGATGTCAGATTTGTGTCCATTTATTCTTTTGCACAGACTGTCCCGTTTGTCCAATATACAAGGCAGAGGGGCATTTCCGGCTCATGATGGCATAAATCACAAACCTGACATCAGAAATTGCAACATTAAAAAAACAATAAGGAAACACTTCAATCTCTCTGCTCACACCATTGACAACTTGTTAATAACTGTGCTGAAACAGATGAACAACAAATCACAGCTTCAAACAGAAACTGCAGAACTCAAATTTATATGCAAATTTGACTCAGTTGCACTGGGGTTAAACAGGGACTATGGATTTTTTTTCTCATTACCCCAGGTGATTTGACCTCACCTTCCTCTGTATGTTGTTCCCCAGTGTTTGAATCCTAACATCTATTTTGATTTGCTGTTACAGCCTGACCTGATCCTATGTCAGACACTTCCTGGCATTTAATTTCCTTCCATTCTGTAAGTTTCCCATCTTCAAAGCATCTGACAAAGTGGGATTTTCTCCCATGAAAGCTCATACGATAAATAAATCTGTTATTCTTTAAAAGTGCCACAGGACTCTGTTTCTCTGCAATAGACTAACACGGCTAGCCCTATGGAACTTGTCAACAAAGAATACCATGAAAGTGCCATCAAAGTCACTAATTCCCGAGGAATGTTATCTTCATGGAGAGATGAGTTAATGAACAATGGACATGAGTTCAAACGCAGGCCTTTTAACATTAGTCTGGGTTGTGGATAGAGGTTTGCTATGTCTTTGAGAAATCTCTTTGTGGTTGGATGTGAAAAGACTGAGTAGCCTTCCACTTGTTCATGGAAGGCTGTAAATCCTGCTAGATGAACTGTCAGTGAACTCATAAGAGTCCCAATTTCTTGAAAGTCAGCAGGTAGTCTAGGATCATCAGAAAGATATAGTTATTAGGGATGACACCAGATCTAAAATCTCTTCTATTTCTGTAGATAAAACCAACTAGTAGCTCCTTTCCTGCTGTGCAAGAACACTTCTTGCACCCCTTCAGAGCAAGATGTCTCTGTTCGCTAGAATCATGAAGGAGCCAGGCTTTGAGCTGCAGAATCTATAAGTTGGAAGGAGTGTGCGCCTCTTGTTCTGTGATACAAGATAAGGAATGATTGGAAGAATCATCAGTGGACAGAGGACATCGGCTGTGACAGGTAAGGCTCCCATGTCAGTCTGGACCAGGTGGGAAAATTAGTGTGATGTTTCTTCATTTTTCCACATTTTAACAGGATTTTCAGTAACAAAGAGAATGAGATCATAATTGCCAGAATATGCTGCGAAGTACCACTGAATCTATATCCCATTCATGGCTGTGTTGGAATATGCAGCTGAAGTGTCTGAGGCTATGTTGTATATTCCCAGCAAGCAGGCTGCTGCTATTAAAAGATATTGCAAAAGATGCACAGTTCCATAGTTTTAGTGCTTCTATGCACAAGGAGTGAGACCTGGTGCCTCCCTGACAGTTTATGCAATACATATAGGCCATATTGCCCATCATGACCCCCGAGTCCGTCTGATAAGCAGAAGGAAATGTGCACATGTGTTTCTGACCACTCTGAGTTTGAGCAAGTAGAGGCATGTTTCTGCAGGAGACAATTTACCCTGTATCATGCAACCATCAAGATGTGCACCCCATCCTATGAGGGATGATTTGGTGATCAGCAGTAGAGATGGGGAAGACTAAACAAACTGGACCCCCATACAGACATTACTGGATTCTTCCACCAGTTCAAGGATTGTTTGACCCTGAAGACTTCAACAGTACTTTGCTTATGTTCTCTCTCTTCAGGCTGTAAAGAGAATCAAACCATGCTTGGAAGCATCTCATGCATAGTCTGGCATGAGCAATAATAGATGTGTCCAGGGGCATGTGCCGCAGGAGCTGAATGAAATCTCTGGACAAAATCTGTGGGCTGGATTGTATTGTCTACTGATGAGAAGAGACTGAAAAATCTGTGATATGGGAGAAGCACCTGTGCCTGAACGGAGTCAAGTTCAGCTCCTATGGATTCTAGCTTCTGTACCACTGTTGTTGTTTGATCCTTAAGCCCAGATTCTGAAACAGATCCACTGTGATCCGAGTGACTTCTTGGTCCCCTGTGAATGATTGAACCCTGAGAAGGCAGTCACCCAGGTAAGGATAAATCACGATGCCTTGAGAGCCACCACTACTGAGAGAACCTTGGAGAATCCCTTTTGGCCTCTCATATGCCCCCAGGGTAGTATTATGTATTGATAGTGGTCTTAGACTAGCATGAACCTGATGTAATGTCTGTGGCTTGGTATGCTCAAGATGTGAAAATATGCATCTTGAAGCTCAAGGGCTGAGAAGCTTTTTCTAATACTGGAATGATCACAGATAATGTGACCATCTTGAATTCCTGAGCATTGACAAACTTGAGTGCTCTGAGGTTCAGTACGAGTCTTCAACCTCTTTTTTTGTTTGCTATCAGAAAGTAAATGAGAATAGAAGCCTCTACCCCTTGGATGTGTGGGCACTGGCTCTATGGCTCCTATGCTGAGAAGGTGGTTTATGTTCTCATGCAACAGACCCTTGGAAGAAAGGTCCGTGAAGAGGGATGGGGAAGGATGTATGGGGAAGAAGGAATGGACAGAATATCCATGTTGGATGATCGCCAGCACCGATTTGTTGGAGGTTATCTGTTCCCAGATGCTGCAGAAAGGGGCAAGAGTCTCAGATTGGTGGAGTTTTCCAGCATGAAGTGAGGAGAGTGTTCTATGGGCACCTCAACCAATCAAACAAAACTGCCTCTTGGAGATGGGGGGCTGAGAGGAAGTTTGCTGTGTTCCTAACATCTTCCACTTGGAGAACCTGGGTTTCTTCCTCTGGGATTCATATGACCTCTGTGCATATGGAGATGGATATTGGGATGAGTGTTGTGAGCAAGGCATGAAGGTGGCTGAAGGCTGTACTTTCTTTTATAACTAGATGTATAAATCTTTTACCGTGTGGAGAAGTATCAGTCTGATACTTCTTTGCCTGTACTCATCAAGTGTTTAGATGGTCTGACTTGCCCAGGTGGTTCAGTTCAGCACAGCACATGCCCTAGGTACCAGACTCAGACAGCTTTGGCACTGTTGATACCGAGGATACTGATCAAGCCAAGCCAGGGATTGTTTTCTGCTTGATCGGTGCTTGCTATGGGGACTCACCACCCTTTTCTTAGAGGTTACTTGAGTGGCTCGCATGCATCTCTCTAAGATCACCTCCCTTCAAAGTTAGGGTTGCAGTGAGGGCTCCTGCTGGGATTCCACAGATTGAAGGGCTGAATCCAAGAGTAGGAGTTTGAGCCTCAGTTCTCTGCCCTTCCCGGTCTTCAATTGCTGACGCAAGCCACACTTCTGTGGAATGTGCTTTTCTCCAGTCAAAAATGCATTGCAAGTGTCTAATCAATCATTGGAATAGATTCTTTGCAACTGTGGCACTTTTTTAAGTCCAGGAAGCTGGGTACACGCTGACGCAGGATTGCTCACCCTGCCTCCCACCATGGGGTAAGTAGAAGACAAAGTTCTTTCCTTTTGGGGGGGGGGGGGGGGATGCCCCAAAAGCCAAAAAAAAGTGTAAATGAAGCAAAGAAGGAAAAAATGGGCTTCAAGAGAAACTAAAATCAGAAATTCTAAGAGTTAACCCATCTGAAAATGAACAGCTCTAAGTCCAGACACGGTTGAGAAGAAACTGAGGAGGGACAGCCTGTGCACAGGGGCTAGCCTTCTGACAGGTGAGGAGCAGCGCATGTGTCGGCAGAGTAGACTGCTACCAAAGTTTTCCAGTCAGTGGCACTGGGACGTAGACACCTATAGTGAAGCACTCCAAGAGACACTACTCACAGATGATGATTAAGTTAGCATCTTCAACATCCATACTACTTCTTTAATGCTATACATCTTTGAGATGGCTCAAATCCAAAGCTGCCACTATGGGCCAGATGATGAACTTCTGTAGTAAGTCTAACAAGTATGAACACCCCCCAATGATTACCACAGCAGGTTTTTGGGAACCTGTGTAGGCTTATGGGAATCTTGTGAACTAATTTAACTTATTTTGGTCTGAACTGTTTAAATGAAATTACTGAATTAATTTCCCTAGTTAGCATGATGATTTGACAATATGTCAGTCAAATAGCACTGCTGTACCACAAAAAGTCATCATCACTCCAGGTTTAACTATCTGCCTAGCTAATGGAGTGCTATCAGGTGTGCTGAAGCATTCAGTGGGGAAAAAAGTGCAGGTATAATCAGAAAAATGGATACAAAAATACCATCACAGGAGGTCCGCTGTGTGAATCCTGTAAGATTTGTGTATTTTACTGGACTTTTATTTTATTTTAGCCACCCATTATTCCTGTTAGCACCGCAGAGCTAATACAGCTATGGGGGAGAGAGTTGGATTCTACTGTGGCTTGCATATCAGAGTTAACAGTGCTGTTTGCAGAATGTTTATAAATTATGATGATCAAACAACAACAAAAAACCCTGTGCTTCACTTCCAAGTTCCAGGCTGAGTTTACAATGCTTTTTGTCATAAGAGGTATTTTCCTTTTTACAATGAGTAAACTCAACTACAAGAAACATGGAACTCCATGAAGCTGTTTACAGGGTGTCACTTTTCCACAGGGCAGTATTATACAGAAGAGAATGACATTTTCTGTTTACACAACTATGACAAAGAGTAGAGCTACTAAATGGATAACATTTGAGCTGAGTTCTTGAGGAAGCCTTTTAAAAAAAATTATTCATCATATTTAAAAGGACTTAAGAGTATTTGATTTCTGGCAGCATCCAATTCCCAGCCTGAGTCAGACTTCTCCCCAGCTCCTGAAATATCCTCCACCCAAAAAAAGTCACACCAAAAAGTACAAGGGCTCCAAATGAATATTTCCCGATTCGAACACCTGTTGTATCTATTACCTTTTCTCTAAAGGTAATAACCACATATACTGAATGCACTCTCCTCCTTAATTCACTAGTGTTAATGCAACAGTAATTCAGAGAATGTCAATTAAATAAAAAGTTATCTTAAGATAGCGGTCTCCCACTTCTACCTAACTAGAGGGCACTCATTTTACCATGTGAAGATTTTATTTCTATTATGCCAAAGACAGCTAGTTTGAATTGTTTAAGCCTGAGATTTTGGAATAGTGAGAATGACATTTGCACTCTGTATAGTTATTAAACAGCAGTATTGCAGTGGACTTCAACTAAACAAAAAACAGATTTCTGCATCTTGCATTTAAGAAGAAATTTCCCTTCAAATCTCACAACATATAAAAAGGTATGTGTTCTGGAAAACTTTTGTAGGTCACAGTATTTAAGAGCTAACTGGTGTATTTAAATTTGACAGTCTAAAAAGAAAAAATAATTAAAGATATACCATCCCGATCTGCCATGCTGTCAAAGAAGAGCCAGGCGGAGTCATCCTTCCCATATTTAACAAAAGCTACATAATGGCTTGTTTCTATGCAGAGAACAGCAAATAACTCCATCTTCTGGCAAGGGATACATCCATGTCTCCAATCCCAGTCTGGTAGATCTTTCGGAAGTGACACTGGATTGAATTTATGACTCTGTCTCTTGGGATGTAGGTGAACCTATAAGCAAGTAATATTTCAGAAAGAAAAAAAAACAACACATACTTTTGTAAGAAGGGGAAGGCCCTCTTTTCAAGGGCTGTGTGGACTTTAGTAGAAGTGAAAAGGCAGATTCACAGCACTAGAGAATGAAGTCATACTTAACCAAAGAACAGGTTTGGCACGCACAACAGGAGTGCAAGTTTCCCTATGCTGTCTCACCAAATGTAATTCAACTTTGTCATGAAGAAGCCCACTCTAAAGGCAGAAGGGGAGTTCAGTCTCCAAGTGTATTCAGTCTTTGCCATACCCTACCCAGTCTTACAAAAATCATCATCACTATTGACACTTTTCTTGGAAATGGGACACCTGCCCCCTGGGAACTAGATCAAGACCAAAATAATTTAATGCACATCAAACAGAAACCAGACATTACTTTCAACCACTACTACCCACTGCTGCATTTGAACCAGGAACACAGGAGATGAGAAGTATTGCTATTCTGCTTTTACTACTAGGTACTCTCCAGCTGACCAAAGTTAACAAATTCCAAACTACTGCAGCTCGGAATTACTTCTTTCTCCTCACTGATTCACACAGCTGGATTGTGTAGTTGCCAAAGGCTACAGTAAATGCTGCAAAATAGATGTAGACATCAAGGGTGTTTAAAAAATGAATTAAGAGTCTTATCTTGTTAATGAAGTCGGCACCCTTTATGTTGTGCTCAGTTGCCAAGAGTCCCGCTTCAACATGTCAGTCAGTGTCTTTGGAAACAGCTAATTGTGAGTACACACTGGTTAAAGAACAGATTTTTTTTAAAAGGAAACTTACTTGTGTATTGCAGGTTTTACAAAACTGCTTGATTTTTCCAGCAGAAATGTCAGTATCTTCATAACATTCTCTGCATTCATACATTGCAAGTCCTCCACATATACGGCATTGCCTAGGAGCTGCATTTTGGTAAAACAAACAAACTTTGCCTCACATTTTTGTATATCGGAAAAAAGATCACTTTAAATGGAGACAATCTGTTGTGATCCAAAACTAACCTACATTAAGCCAATTAAGATCAACATCACAAATTAAAAGAGAAAGACAGACAAAACCAAAAGAACGCCATCATTTTTACTGGGCTTAACATTTGCTCCTCTGCTGCTCTCTAGCAGAAGAGAGAGAAACAAATAGTAAACCGTAATTTCAGAAATGCAGCTGATGCAGAAAGTGTTTTGATACCTGCTTCCTGGATGTAACAGCACACATGCTTTATTGAAAAAGTTATTTCTGCTCTCTATTAAAAATGCATTTTCTTAAGTCTAGTGAGTGTTACACTAATTAAAATTTAAACTTAAACCAAGTCAAGAATCATGAACAAACCTATAACCCAACTAACTGAAAAGCCAAGGTGGAATATAATAAAGCCACATCTCAGAAGATTAGATTTAAATGAAAAAACAAAAAACTATAAATATCTAAGAATAGCAATTTCAACCAATTTTTACCTGGAGATTTCCCTACCGGTATTGTAATGAAATGTAAGTAATATTATGTATGTTTTTGTTCAATAGGTGACTAGCAGTCCCAGAAATCAAGGTCATCCCCACCTTTCCCATATAAACACTACATCACAAATTACAGCTAAAAATATTACCATTCCCAGTTTTTTCTTTTCCACTATTCAATAAATCAGTCAATACTTCTCAATTACATATACAAGTAGAATAGTTTTATTTTTAATAAAAAATAAAAAATGCAGCTAATTTTAGGCCCAGTCTGGTGAACAGGTATCATCAAGAAAAATTACAGGAAGAGAAGACTAAGTGTGTAATTAATTTTAGGTGTTTAGTTACTATTTTGATTGAGCTCAATCACATCAAGAAAGTGACAAAGCTTGAGCATGGTCTGGTGAAACTTGACTGTCATTGGCTGTTGTAAGTCTTCTACTCAACTGATCTCAAAGCTACTGTTTGCCTCTAAGACAACCACTTATTCACTCACAATTTTGATACTATCATGCTTGTGCTGTAACATCTGTTACATTTGCCAACATCAAAATTATTTCGTAGAACTAGAAAAAACAAAACAAATTCTAATGAAATACCAAGCTCATTTGACCTGACAATGACTTGAAGAAAGATTTAATTCTATCTCCAAAATATAAAATAGAAGAAAGGAGTATATCCATGCATGAATCTACAGTCTACAAATTTTTCAATATGGAACTTTGAATTAATTTGAAGCAAAGGACAGTTTACTCACCTTGTGCAATAACTGGATTTCTTCAAAATGTGTCCCCCTATGGGATCTCCACTTCTGGTGTGCCTGTATCCTACACTTTTGAGCAGAGATTTTTTTGGTAGCAGTGCTCCCTTTTCTATGCAAGTGACCTACATATCCTTGTGCCCCACACAAAGGCTATATGGGGCTGCTCAGGCAAACTGCCCTGTTTCTTTTCCACCAGCAAGTCCAACTAGGGAGACTCTAAAGCAGAGAAAGAGGAGGAATGTGAATAGAGGAACACGCACAGGGTCACACCTTGTAGAAATCCAGTTACTGTACAAGGTGAGTCACATCTCCTTCCTCTTTAAGTAGTGTCCCTTGGCATTACCCACCTAAGGAAAATGGGAGGTTTTCAGCAGAATACAATACAGAAAAGACTTGCATTTCCTACAGCGGCATCTAATCTTGTCACTTGCACCAATATACGATTAGAAAATGTAAGAACAGAGGTCCAAGTTGCCACTCTACAGATGTCTGTAAATGGTACATTCTTAAGGAAGTATATTTTACTCTTGTGGAACATGCTATCACTCTTAATGGGGGTCAAACAGGCATTTAGTCATAACAGGTCTTAACACATCCTGACACACGTTTGTTGTAGACAAAAGCAAACAAAGGTTCAGCAGATACATGCAGTCTAGTATGTCTTCTAAATGATTTGGTCCTCTCTAGATAAAAGGCAAATGCCCTCCTGATATCTGAAGTCTGGAATATAAACTACTTGACTAGTTGCGTATAGTTGGGGGGGAGGAGGAGGAGAGGGAATGAAATCAGAAGATGAATGGTTATTAAATATAAAATTCTGAAGACACCTTTGGTAAAAATCTTGGATGGTGCTGTAGCAGTACTTTCTCTCTGGTGAATACCATAAATGGAGGGTCTGCAATTAAAGCCCCCAATTCTCCAACACCTTGAGCAGAAGTACTACCTACCAGGAAGGCTGTCTTCACAGACAAATTTATGGCAATTAAGACGTAGGATGATGCCTTCAGTACCAATGCAGCGGGTACTGAATGTTTGGCATCGGAGTGAGTGAACTCGAATTCCACTGGTAGTGTAAGTAGCCAAGCAGTCTTTGGTACTGACTTTCATGCTACCTGTACTGAGTGCTTTTCAGGGAGAAGCTTAGAACTTTTAAACCAGTGTTACTGCACACACAATCTCAAAACAGAGTCTGCCTTATATGACCGATTCCTCTCTGCTTTTGCAGTACCAGAATCAATCAGAACTTGCATGGACCAACCCTTGGTACAGGAGGTCCCTGTAGACTTCTTCTGCATCAGTGATAGATTTTCTTGGAGATTTACTCCCTATCGCCTTCTGCTTAGAGGCAGATGTTGAGGCTACATCTGTAGAGGCCTTTCGTATCCCTAGATGTATTCTTTATCAAAGGTACTTCTGCCTCCGTAATAGTCTCCAGTGACCAAGATCTTGATCTTGTCAGGTCACTAGAATACTGGGAGGTCTATTGTGATGCTGTCTGGATTTAGGGAACCATTTATGATATAATTTTGTATTAATATTTTATAATTGTTATAATTCATAGGAATTATGCCATGTTTGGTGTCAAGAGAAAGGTAGTAATTTGTTGGGAATTATTATATAATTTATGTGCAGGAACTGTATTCATATTAGAAGTTAGGAACATGATTGTTATATCTATATTTTAACTTGTGTGTCTGGGGAAATTCCCCAGACTGAATGTCTACCCAGCCATTGTTCCCTTAATGGCCCATTAAGGAAGCTCCCTAGTACAATGGGCCGAGGGAGAAACCTGTTGAGCCACTAGGACCTGAACATGTGACTCAACTCCATTTTGATTGGAAAGAACTGCACACAGCATGGAGAAGGCCAGAGGTGATAAAAGGCAGCAGCCCTGACTCCATCAGGTCTCAAGTCCCCAGTCTACAGCCAACACCCATCTCTGGAACTATTCCTCTGAGACTGAACAAAGGATTGAGGCCCACCCTGGTGCTGGGTGTTTACCAAAGGAACAAGCTTGCAAACTGCTTTTCATGAACTTTAAATCATTTGTATGTATGTGATTCGCTTTGATCCTTTAACATCTCTCATATTTTGCTTCTTTTCATTTTATATTAAACCTTTAGTTGTAGCTGCTAAAGGATTGGCTACCAGTGTGGTATTCGGGTAAGATCCAAACCTATATTGCCCTGTGTGCTGTGGCTGGCCCTTTGGGGTCAGGAGGACCTATATCTTTAAGGGACCATGCGGCTAGGTGGGAGCCGGAGGAGCTGGAGTGCAATAAAGGGGGCTTTTTCTATTTTGGGCAGATTTCTTGGTACCTAGTGTGGGGTGCCAGAAGCCCATTTGTGACTGATAGGGAGACTGGTTTAAGTACCACCCATCAGTGTGTGGGGAGTTTGGCTCCCAGTTTTGCAGCTTGCCTTGATTTTTGCACATCCAGGAGGGTATCCCAGGAGGCCCCAGTCACATCTATGTACAAGGGATTCCTCAGCCCCTTAATCTGAAGCCGATCATAAAGCTTGCTCCATCATCAGAAGCTTGAAACAATTTCCCCATTTTTTCAGGATCTGCCCTTGAAGGATGTGCATCTCTAAAACAGCAGATGCTCTGGGAATGCCTATCACAGATCGGAAACACCTCACAACAGAGAAAGCATTTTTTTTAATCCTGGGGAACCTAATACTCCCCCAAAAAACAACAAAAGATGACCCCGTAGAAGTGGAAGATGACCCTCTAGAAGTGGAAAAACTCAACTACCATCTACCTATATCTAGTAATAAAAAAATTATTTTCTAGAAAGAGAAAAAAGGAAGCAACTGTTTCAACAATTTTATGCTTTATAAAGGTAACTTAACTAAACTAAAGAATGCTACAGAAAACACACACACAAACACGACTCCATCTTTGGCCAAAGGAAAAAAAAAGGCATTTCATCCAGTTACATATAGCCTCAGCACAGGGTACAGTGATCTGTAGGACACATGCATGGACCACATGGGCACAGCTACCAAAAATTTCCACTCAAAGGCACTGCTACACCTGAAGTGGAGCATCCAAAGGGACACTGCTCAAAGAAGAAAGGAAAATTTATTGGTTATGGTAGTTCAATACTATTGGAAACTATAAAAAACTCATTCAAAGCTCAATTTATTTTGCAGACGTTTATATTTAATATAATCTTGTACCTCGCTACCAGGTCTAGCTATTTTTACCATACCTAGTAATAATTTATACTTACTGTCTTCAAGTAAATCCGTTATATTTAATTCCAGAGATGGAAAAATTTTGTTGAACATTTTGAAGTCTTTTCCAAATCGAGGCATCTGAATGATCAGACATGAGGGTGCCTACCAAAAATCCCAAAATGCAATAATCATATGAATATATTGAAGATCTATTTTATGATTTTCACCTAATGCTATATTAGTTTATAGCTGCTCAATCATATTGATGTTTTAAAGCTAATAGGCCACATGCATACAGATTAACCAAATAAAATGAAACAAATGTATTGTTTACAATGTCTCTAATCTCATAAAATTTCTAAAATCTTAAAGGAGAAAGGACTCAAACATAATTCCATTTGTCGTCACATATTGAAGGTACAAACCTGTTTAAGTGGTATTAAACCATACACTAACTCCCCTCCCAGGAAGAGCCAGACTCTGCACAATTGTAACATACATAGAAATCAAGTTCAAAAGTGGTGTTTCAGTCTAGTTCAGCAAAAACAAGGAGTCTTGTGGCACTTTAAAGACAAATACATTTATTTACTTTATTGCATTTCTCCCACGAAAACTCATGAGATAAATACATTTTTTAGTCTTTAAAGTGCCACAAGACTCCTTGGTTGTTATATGTAGAGATCATAATTCTTACTCTTCTGTAAAATTAAATGATTCACAAAAGAAAACTAATGGCTTTGGTCTATTTGGTCAAATGATATATACACACTAATCCATCTCAAAGGGATTTTATAAAACACTCTCTAGCATCAAGTTAATCTTTCAGTGCCAGTGATCCACTACTCTCACCCCCCCCCCCCCAGCATTAATGCATTTGCTAGTAGTATTAGTAGATCCTTCTTCTCATAACCACTGGGTGAACATTCAATACTTTAAGACACCAAAAAATAATTTCTCTTTTTTTATAAGCAGAATAGTTTTCACTGTACACATTCCCATCTCCTTAAACAAACCAACCACTGTGACAAACCTCTGCAAACTTCAAGCTGCTGTTGATGAAAGACCATTCCAGTAATTGTTGAATTGTCGGGACTCCGACTTTCTCGTTTTTGTCCATAAAAATTTGATAAAAGTAACAGTCTTGTACCTTTTGACCTGCTGATCTAAGAATAGAGATAAAATATATCTTCAAAACAGGTGGGGGGTTGTTTTTTTTTTTGTTTGTTTTGTTTTTTTTAAAACAAGGGTTAACCCACACTTACAGAGTTACATATAGCCAATGGGCTAAATGAAACACAAATAACTATAAAAAGCTAGACTAAACACAAAGTAAAAAAAAACCCATCAACCATTAAACAAGAGTAAGCAGGAACAGGGTGGCAGTTGAGGATGTGCTGCTTTTTCTGCCCTTGGAAGAGATAATGCAGGAGGCATGCAAAACACAAATAATTCCTAACAGACACTACTGAAACGCACATTCTGAATTCCTGCATATACAGCGCATATTGACTACATGGGATCCACATGTGGAAATACTTGAAGAGGAGATCATTTCACACCATACCCTGTATTTTTAAGTGTACTTTCGTTTTTATACATTTTATATTTTCATTTTATAGTGGTAGGCGTTTTCAGGCTGCCACAAATAAAAGCTTACAGGGACATGGTCAAGTGATGCATAAACCCAAGCTGAGTTGAGGAAAAGGGATCATCATTTAAATGAACAGAAACAGAAATATTTTGATTAAATGTTTTAAAAATACATCCCCCTATGCATTGTTGGAAACAGCAACACTTTCAAATGCAAAAATATCAGAAAACAAGATTGACCAAAAGCAATTTTCACTCAAAGCTGAGAGAAGGTGCAAGCAAAAAAACTGAAAATTACATTGTGTGTCATATCATACCCTCTTGCAATAAGTCTGTAAAAGGACCTTAGAAAACTAAATGTTCATGTTTGAGATACTGATTAACACTCCCATCAGAGGAAAGGGATATGTCAAAGTTCATCACTAGCCATTAACCCTATAGAGAACGTGGAAAGGAAGTTATAAATAATACTTAGTCCTGCCTTGAGCTCAGGGGCCTGGACTAGAAGACCTCGAGGTCCTTTCCAGTACTACGATTCTATAATTCTGCTTCACCACACTGCTGGACAATAGGTATTTCTACTTAGCCAGGCTGGCTTCGTGAGAACACATGGTCATCAAACTTTTTTGTCTGTGCAATAAATGCCATCCCAGAGCACAGATTACTGCTGTAATAAGCAGCATTAAATTCTGCCTGGACATAAGTAGAATTCTCTGAGCACAAAACCTAAAGTCCATCACTGCCCTACCTCTTACACAAACTGCCTCAGAGTCCCATCTTTATGAAACAGGAACCAAAGGTGTCTGAGAGGTACTGCAGAAAGAATAAGAGATGGGCACAAAGCAGAGGTCCTCCTCCCCATTTTTATTTAGTTCTCCAGACCATTTATCTGCTCATGCCAGTGGAATAATGAGCTCCAGATTATTAAAAGGTAATACATGCTAAAATGTGTCACTAACAATTCTGATCAAGAATTCCTTGGGAAGTCTGATTTTTCTCTCTGCAGTGTCGCTTTAAGGAAGAACAGAATTGGGAATCCTTGGGTTTCAAACATTCTTAACATTTTGTTCAATCATAAAACTACACTGCATCTATAGGATCCGGAATTCCCAACTATTACATCTGAACACTCTCAGTTTCTACAGATTGATTAGGCAAATTGACACTTTCACAGTACTGACATTGTGCAGTACAGTGGGCCAGGAACTGGCAAATTATATTCTGAAAATATTCTCTATATAGACTCGGTTCTTCCTTGAGAGAGGAGGGGAGACAAAACCCCAAGAATCTGTGCCAGGATAAAAAGTGAAAAATACAGAGCCAGCTCTACAGCATGCTTCCTCACTTTTCCTACAAATTACAGAAGCTTCTCTGAGGAAGCTAGAAAGGAGAGGACTAGAGGATGATCACGAAAGGTTTAGTAATCTCAACTGCATATCCACAGGACAACTCAGCAAACCTTACTGTGGGGAGCAAGAGATTCCCAGTGAAAGAAGCCCTTCAGAAATCCCTAGCAACAAGGCATCGGCAAAAGATGTATTGTCAAGGAGTGATAGAAAGGCAAAAGGTAGGCAATAACATGGAATCAGTAGGCCCTGCATGTAATCGGCCCTACCTCTACTACATGCTCAAAGATATGCCTATTTAGAAGGGCTAAATCTGTGCCAACTCTATAAACCACTATTACTGGGATAAATCTGGCTGTAAGAGTTCAATGTGTACTTTTTTTATTGTTTAATCAAAAGAGCATTTTACCTTATTTTTAACAGTGGTTCTACTCTTAAAACATGATGAAATAAAATATTCAAGAATTCTTCTGGATCTGGAAAAAACAAAAGAAATGTTAGCATGTTAAAAGCACAGATCCTCCAAGACTGTTTTCCTTTAAAAAAAAAAATTAGTTAGATTTATTCTAATTGAAATAAAAAACTCCAAAGATGCACTCCAATTTTAGAAGCATAGTAGGGATATCAGCTTATAAAATGCCACATTTGGAACACACAATCCTAAACTTTAGTTTCTAAGCATCAACAGAACCGTAAGCAGATGAAGGCTAAATTCTGGATGACAAGACATATTGATAAACAAAGATCTTCTACTTCAAAGGCAATTATTTGACCCTGTGAAATTTTGCCCTGAGAAGAACAAAAACATTAAGAGGAAACAGAAAAGTAATTGCAGAAACTGATAATCCATGCAAGAAATATCTAGAGCGGCAATCTTTATTTTACTTCACTTTACACTCAACGCCTCCAATTTAATATTGATCAGTACCCAGAAAAGAAATGCATACATATAGACATCTGCTATCCACATCTTAAAACCAAAAAGAATGAGGGTGTTTTCTTCTCAATTTAGCTGAAGAGATTAATTTTTTTTAGCAGCATACTCCCCAAGCACATATTACTTTCCCAAACAGAAAAGAAGGATATTAGCTGGGTAGCTAAGCAGTGACTGGTCACAAAAGGTTTTTGTTTTAATACATCTTGTATCTAATTACTACTTAAACGTGTAAATAAAAACTAGTTTTCCCCATTAGCATCACAACACAGGTGAGTCTTCAGAAAGGACCTGAATGTAAAAAGGGTAAGGGCCTTGTGGATGGGCTCAAAGTCATTCCAGGGGAAAGTTGCTGGTCTTCTTAAACAAGCTTATTTGCCCAGTCCTTTCATGGGCTCCATTTATTTCATATCAGCCTTGGACCTCTTCTGCATACTGGAAAGGAAGTGTTCCCCTTTATAACCACAGGGAAAAAAGAAAAAAATCCAAAGCTTGGATTTTGCAGAAAATTGCTAGTTTAGGCATCCTCTTTCATAAATGGCTAGCAAAAGAGTGAATTCTTTAATCCCTTATTAAAGCTTTGATACTAGTGATAGGTACTACAGAAAATGTGTGTATCTTAACATAATAGTATATAATGAATATGTTATTTTAATACCTTTCTACTGCAACTACATATCTAGAAGCAAAAAACTCAACAATTACCTTTTTCCTCAGAAGTGAATCCTGATGCAGCTTCAACTTTTTCAAGTATTTTCCTCAGTTTCATTATTTTCGTGGCGCACACATATCCATAACTACATTAAAAATTGATGTAATAAACTATTAGCTAAACCTTTTCATCCAGTCAGGAGAGAAGAGAGACTTAACAACCAAAGGCTAGAATACAGACTACTTCCCCAAAACTTTATTTCCTTTGCTGACTATTCTACAATATCTGGCATTCCTCCCATAAGCCTACATGTCAACCCACTTCTATTCTGCGGCACACTGGCCCCAAGTTTTACCATGGCCCACAAGTTTGTCAGAGCACTGCTGAATTCTGAGGTGCACTGACTTTTCTGTAACCACCTCAAGTAAATTCGGTGTTTTAGTAAACATTAAATTCATCCTTGTGTTAATTATTTGAAAAGTAAATGTTGCACAAATTTCAGTTTTAGAATAGCTATCAATTTAACTTCCACTACCACACAATATTCAAGGCCAAATTTTATAATGACGAACTGCAACAGCTTTGAAGTAATTGTTCAAGTTAGAGATTTTTCACTTCTTCCCGAATGCTGAAAACTGAGTTTCTGACACCTGGAGGTGGTTGAAGTTGTAAATTAGGGAGGAGATGTGTCTCCTCTTTCTACCTTGTAGGAAGGTGCAGAGAAAGAGATTTGAAACATTGGGGGTGGAGAGGGAAAGAGAGGTGAGGGTGGGGGGAAGTTTTTAATTCTCTGCCCCAGCAATCCTTAGATATTTCTTCAGCTGGAGACAGATCCTGCAATCCATTCTGTATCCACTGAATCACAGAACACACCAGGTATGTGCACAACCTCACTTTTAAGATGTTCAAAAATTCAGTATTTGTCTTCAAAAGAAAGCTAAAACATTTACAAACAAGCTATGAAGTATAAAACCAAGCCAGACTACAAAATCATTTCATTAAAGATGAATAATTCATAATCATACTGTATGCATATCCTACTGTAATATTTCTTTTGTTCTATGAGCCTTAAACATCTCATCTGCACTCATTACCTTTGAATTTCTCTTTTAATATAATTTGGTAAACTGATTTCAGTATGATACATTCCGACAAAGCAGAAGTTACTGAAACTTTTTTAAAAGCAAGTTTTGTGACAGTTACAAATGACTAATGAAAACAGAATAAGTCTGAGTTACACAATCCTATGCAGAAGAGAAACTCAGGCCCAACTGCTTTTCACACGATGAATATCAAGAGGTCAGGTTGTTCCCACTACCCATGCATGTCCAAGTCACATTCAATGCTTACTCCTACTTATGTCTGAGCCAACACACATAACATATCTCTAGCTAGAGAAGTACAAGTTTGTTTGCAGTTCTAGAAAATGGAAACGATAATATGATTGTGCCTTCCATCATTTTTTTGAAACATCATCTGCTGTTACACAGAATGGGAGGGAGGGGGAAATCACCAAAGCTGTTTGTCCTCATTTCTTTAAAATAGCAGTAGTCAAGAAGTAACTTTTTGTTTCCATGACAAAGTATTCCACAGTTAGCTAGGTTACTAGGCAAAAGTATACTAAACTGGAGAATCACTGGCCAGTTTTAGAAAAACAACATTTTATATACATCTACTTACATCCGAAGAGGGTTTACTATCTCTGTCCTTAGCAGCTCTTGAGTTTCACTATAATATTCTACATCATTCTTTTCTTTAGGTCTAAGTAATACAGTGTCCAAAACAGAGCTAAAAGAAAATAGGCTGAAAGAGGAAAAAAATACATATTATTTTCTTTCTGTAAAACCCAGAGGAACATAATCAAATCTCAGATCAAACCAATGAAAGCAAGAAGGGAAAGTAAAGAACGAAGCAAGCAAAACTAAAATTACCCCACACCAAAGAAGATAAAAGGTAGACAAGTAATAACTGTACACCAACCAACAATTCAAATTAAACATTTTATGTTCGTAAATTCTTTAACCCTATCACTGAATATCTCAAAATGCCCATTCAGAAGCCAATCCAATCCCGGTGGGTTCCATTCAATTGAAAAAATATTATGTAGCAGTGGACATTACATGTAAAATGTGTCATTATTAGTTGCACAGCAATAAAGGAAATAATTTAATACAAGTTAGCGCTGAGCTACTCTACTACATTTGCAACATTTCTCTCTCTCACCCACATCTTTGGATTCGATTGCACAAACTTTTTTTTTTTTTTTAAAAATTTTTTTTAAAAAAAAAAAAAAAAAAAAAAGAAATCACTTACCAGAATAAGGTGGAGTCTAAATAACAGGAATTGTAATGACCCTGGATACCTTTCTTCTTTCCAATCATTGTCTCTAAACCTTCTTTTTCTGTTTTCGGAGGAGTATTTTCTACCACCACTTCACTTAAGTATCCTCCAAAGGCTGAAAATATTTTTTTTTCAAAAAAGTCACTTAAAAGCCTCAAAAATTCTTCTCCATCAAGATTTTCCTATAAGTGTTTTGTAGACAACATATTGCTTACTTTGAAACCATTCCTTCCCTATACTAAGAAGGGACACAACATTTTATTGGACCAATATGTATTGGTGGAAAATAAGCTTTTGAGCTACACAGAGCTCTTGTGAAGGAAGCAGAGTGGCATTTATTCTACCATTTACTCTCAGTGTATGAAACATTCTACAGTAGATAGATGGTGCACAGATCCTTAGAGCGCCACCGATACACCACATTACCACACTTGGGTGGACCCACTACACTGGAATGGAGTTTTACGTAGTATACATAAATTAATTTCTCCCTAGTCTTTACATTTTATTTAAACAATCTTAAAAAGTGTGCACATCTAGAAATGCAATTTCTATGCCAAAACACATCTAGCACAAGAGATCAGGACACTCTGAATCCTCTGATACTATTTCACATCCAGAAAATAAGCATCCACCATGTAAACAGGCACCCTTTTCCATTTTAATAAGTTATTGATATTTGCATGCTGATTTCCTTGCCTCTAAAAATGAGCCCCCTACTGAAGGAGAATGGAAGCTGGCTTACAGTATCGGAAGCTGAGATCATATTTTGATGGAGCAGCACAGGTCATTGGCTTAAACTACAGCAAGGAAGATTCAGGAAAAACATTCTAGCTATAAAGACAGTTAATCACCCAAGCAAACTTCGAAGGAAGGTTGTGGAATCCTCATCACTGGAAGCTTAAGAACAGATTAGCCAAACACTTCTCAGAGTGTCCTGTCTCAGCACAGGGGACTGAGCTAGCTAACTGATTGACATCCCTTCCAACCCTACATTTCTATAAATATCTCTCAGCAAGACTGGGGCTGCCATCAGTAAAGTGAGAAATGTCAAGTGTCATTAAAAACTTCTATTTCAAATACATTTCACAATTTACACACTGGTCTTTGTCACATGATATAAACGTTTGTATGATGAGAAAAAGCTTCAGCTTTCTGTAAAGTAGTGGTAGAACTTTTTTTGCTTTGCTTTAAACTCCTTGATGCAATAATCCAGCGAGGAATGTTAAACTTTCTGTGCACAGGACTCTCATCATTTAGTCAGATTAATTAATGTTTGTACAGCCTTTTGAATGCTAAGTATTCCTAGCTCACTACTGCATGAAGAACCAAAACCAGAAATAGTACTACTTCTACATTAATAGAAAATTGAGAAGGACATGTTCAATACCTAGAGAGTTGCAGCGTTCAATCTGGTTGGAAACAGGCTGCAGTGATGCAAACCTAGAATCTGGCCTGCAGCTCTTGAGTTTAACAAAAAGAGCCTTCTTCGGGGCACAGGTGAAGTATCTAGTTCCTTTGAATGTTCCATCTGTACAGCCTGCGCATTCATCTTCCTGAAAATGAAAGATTTCACCGCTTTTTTATTGAAAAAAAATTACATGCAGAACTACTGCCCTAGAACTCCCATTCCCAGGATTCTGGTGACTTTGGTGTTTGACAAGATACCCACAATGAAGTTTCCTCTGTTTGTTTTCCCACTCTCCAATGGAAGACGGATTTACAGCTATAAATCACTATATATGGCTTCAGTTCAGGAGTGATTTATTTTTAGTTCAGCGATAATAGTAGCAAAGCCACATTTCTCCATCCATCACTCACTGTGCAATCAGATAAGTTTATGGTATTCTCTAAGGGGTATTTTTTGCCAGCCTAAATAACTTAACATTTGAATCTTTTCATGGGAGGGGAGAGGGAAAATACACCAGTGCAGCTCCTCCAAACAGTGTGATGATGAAGAATAAAAAACTCTGAAAGTCTGAGAAATAATTACAACAGGGAACAAAATGATTAAGACCAGAAGAAGTTATTTCAAAAACACTGTCAAAAATATTAATGGATATTAAGCAGATGTTAGATCTATTGCAGCAGTGTAGTATGTGCAAGTCCAAGGGCCAAGTTTAGCCCACGAAGTCAAAATATACCGTGTAGAACATCTGACTGAAAATATAGCATGAAAGGTAAGGTTTTTGGAGACAAGTCAAAATGCACTTGTGTCTTCAATTGCCTCTTCTTTGAGTAAACATGTTTATCTTATATATACTGCCAATGATTTTAATATATATTTGCCTAAAATTCAAGAGAAAGTTGTTCTTAAGAAGCTTCATATTACATGCACAGAAAATAATTTAGTTGCTGCACAGTCAGCTACCATAAAATAATTTCAAAATCGTATCACAAATCTGCACAATTTTGCTGCAACTGTGGCCTTGAAGTTTGTGTAGCTGTAGAGCCCTACGCGGATACAAAAAAGTGGAATTGCATCCGATCTGATCCAGGATCCGCATTCTGTGTTTTTATGTCCATCCGCATCCGCACCGCCCCCGCCTCACAGCAGTTCCTGCCCTGACTATACAAGCAGAGTGTCTGTCTGGCTACTGGGGGAAGGGGAGAGAAGGGAGTCGCCGGGGCTGCTAGGGTCAGAGGCAGGACTAGACAGTAAGCTGAGCTCCCATAAGTGACTGTATCTCATTGGCTGGCAGACCGCAAAACAGAGCTGAACTGAGATTGGCTGGAATGCTTCTTTTGTTCCCTGCTTGCTCTCTGCAGCTGCGGCAGAGGCAGAAGCTGCAGCAATTGCACCCTGGGCAGATAAAAATAGAACCTGCATCCAACCTCCAATCCGCAACAGTGGATCTGCAGATACCCGCGGATCTGCATGGCTCTATGTAGCTGGCCTTGTAAGTAAACTATTGGGGAATTTTCCAGCAAAGTAGTTTATCAACAGAAAATGTTAAGTCATCAAACAGAAAGAAAAAAAACAAGCAAACAAAAAACCCCACACACACAAAACAAAATTTTTCCCAGGAACTTCTGTCAGGAAAAATTCCTTGGGTCACTCTATTGGAACTATTACAGATAATGTTTTATGTAGGTTGTATTGCCTATCTTTTTAAATGATGGGTGCCAGTAATTCAAAAGTTATGATTAAGAACCATATATAATCTAAGAAGCAAGTAAAAGGAATTCAAGGCCCTTATATGCTACAAAGCATCTAACTTGAGGAACTGAGTTGCTATCCACTGAGCAGGTTACATCAGTTCTATCTGTAATACAGAACAAGCCCTAATCATGTCATAACTTGGTGATGAAACAAAAGACTTTCAGATATTTATAACCTAAATATACAGTACTTAGTACATTACTTATCCCCTGCTTGTATCATAAAATGTGTAAGCCCTAGTCACCATTTTAACTATGCTGCATACAGATCATGTGACAACTACGTTGCAGCCAGATCTCATGGCTGGTATTTTGTACAGTACATGAGCGCTAGTCATCTACCACAAAACTATTACTAAAATTTCAAGATTGATAGAAACTAGAACTATAAACAATAAGATTGTGCAGGTTGAATTATTTACCAGTTCCAATCCAGCCAATACTTCATTTACCCCTGGTGGCTGACCAATCCAGCGAATTACTCCATAGAAAGGAGGATTCTCTTTAACTTCAGCCAGTGAACCTGCTTCAAGACCATGCAAGTTACTGACAGGCACTACTGTTGATGGACTCTCCTGGGTAGGAGCAGCGTTCAGATCCCCAATAACTGACTGAACAGATAGAGAGAGGGGACTATGTCCAATGGTACCATTAGTATTAGACATTTTTGTCAGGCTAAAAGGTAGAGAGTGAAATCTATTTTCATTAGATAAAGAGTTTGTTGGAGGCGGCTGTAGTGGTGGTGAAGAGTGACCGAATCCAGAAGTTGAGTCAGTAAGTGATTTTGCAGGGTCTTCAGCAACTGTTAAGAAAGAAATAAAGAAACAAAATTAAGTAGCTCTCACTCTTCCCAAAAACGATGTCTTACTGTAGCTGTGGGTAAGGTATTTTGGGGCCAATTGTGACTGATCTTTGTGCAAGTGCACAAGTCTTTCCAACCTCACCTTAAGCAGAAACAAGTTACAATTGCAGAGAAGCTAGGAATTACTGCCTCTTAACTCTACTGGAAGCGTGAGACACCCAGGTGAGGAGGTAAGGCTAGAGTCATGCCCACTTCCACAGTAGCCAAAAAAACTGGCTGAGCACAGAGAAGGAAACATGTTGTGTTGCACTTACTACAGCATACAGAATTTCCCAGTATGTCAAGAAGCTCATTGACACTGTATCCCAAATGCACAATGTCTTCTGCTGTTTCCCCTTCCTCCTATACAAGCTAGTATTCACAGTTCCATAACTTAGGCCTTCAGCAAAGAAATTTCATTTAAAATTGAATACACCAATATGCCTGTGAAGCAACATTTCTTGACATCATGGAACACTGTTATTTTTCCTCTAGATTTTT
Organism: Pelusios castaneus; assembly: GCA_007922175.1. Classification (NCBI taxonomy): domain Eukaryota; kingdom Metazoa; phylum Chordata; order Testudines; family Pelomedusidae; genus Pelusios; species Pelusios castaneus. Next base: position 7,711,410 of record ML685783.1, read on the forward strand.
CCTGTATTTACAATCAAGTTTGCAACCTCACATCTCTCCCTAATGGACAATAATCCATTTCACAAAGCAATCACCCTAAATTAGGTACAATATTTGCAGTGTTTGCTGAGGAGATTCCACAGTATGAAGCAGCAAAGAGCACAGATTTTCTAGGTCAGGGGAGGGTATATTAGCAGGGAACTACAGGAAGGCTTAGACTGAAGATAAATATAGACTATAATTTTCTTATACTGCGAGTCTTTATAGTTATGTCCAGGTGTCACAAATTTTAAGTAATATGCTACATGGAAGCGCCAAAGCCAAAAAAAAGTCTGTCATCTTAATATACAGGCCAACAGGAGTCATGGAATAACTTGATAGCTGGCAGTTAGTAACTAGCGTGGTAGGTTTCACATTTGCTTGTGATTAACTTTAGGTTATAAATATCTGATTTAGTACATTACTCATCCCCTCGTATCACAAAAGCACATTCTAGTTCTCAGAGACAAGATCTGTCATCTAGTGCTCATATGGGATAAAGTAATTGACTTGTTACCTGAAGAAATGTAAATAAATCATGAGTAATTCAGTGCAAGATAAATGAGGTCACAAGCAGATGTACTAGTATGATACTATTTATAAGTGTCTTACATCTTGCCTCAACTCTCTAGCTAGTCTACAATACACAACTGGTATTTATAGAGCAAATAGCAACTTAACAGAAAGACTGTTAAAAAAAAACAAAACATGCCAACATTTAAGAATTCCAGAAATCAATATTAACTCCTTCATACTCGTTACTTTCCAGAAAATAAGTTCCTATTCATTATAAATCAGAGGAATTCTCTCTCAAACTGATTTTACACTGAATACACTTACTAATTGCTAGGCAACCAAGAATGATCTTAATTCAGTTTCATTTTTAACAGTTCTTTTTACTACAATGCCTGCTACCACTGTGTGTTTCGTTGTAAAAATATGTTTTTAGTACCCTCCTCAGTTTCAGCCATAAGAACTCCTTGCCAGATGAAACACTTGGTATGAGCCTAAAAGCAATTTTTAGGGATAATATAAATCTCTCTCTCTTTGGTTAGCTAAGAGCCAAAGCAAACAAGATTTACTGATTCTACATTTTTTAGGCATTTCCTTAAAATCAAGTTTGCAATTTCAAGAGTAAATTTTAAAGATACAAATACGCAACTGTCATTTTTTTAATATAACAAACAAAAATCAGCTGATTTTTTTTTGCAACTCTGAACCATATGTGTTCTAATATGACAGAATATTATGCTCCCCTGAAACTGGAGAGTTAAATTAACCTCAGAAAGATTAATCAGATAAAACTCCTTTATGTATCTGTAGGCCAGGTGTAACAATATCATCCTTGTTCAGAGATATGTCTCAACAATGCTATTATGTGTAAGACCTGTATGACCTATCCCCATTTACATACAGTGAGTATGTTACAGAGCTGAAAAGCTACAGTCTTAGAATTATAGAAACTGGAAAGAACATAAGAGGTATCGAGTCCAGTCCCCTGCACTCATGGCAGGATCAAGTACCATCTTAAAATCATCCCTGACAGGTGTTTGTCTTCAAGTTAAAATTAAATTTGTATGATACCTCTTAGGGGAACTCACCGATGTTTGGTGTGATCAATATACTCATAAACCCAGAACATCTACTTCAAAAAACATTTTGAAATTTTTTCCAAGTCACACTCACTTTCTACTGTGCTAATGAACATATTTAAATGCATGCTGTTTCACATAAGTCTGTATTTGTACAAAAGGGTAACTTATCTCTCTTTACCTTCATCGATATACCATGTGTTTTTTGATTTAGTCTGTGGCTGAGAATCAACTGAAGAGCCATTTAATGTATAAAAAATTTCAGATCTGTTTCTATTTCCAGGTTCAGAGGTAGCTCCTAGAAGAAACAGCATGTTTTATTAAAAATACAGTCCTGTTTTGTGCTCATTTCATTGCACAACTTGTTTCCCAGGAGCACTCATGCACTGGAGTAACACAGCTCCTGAAACTATTTTCATTGTCCAAGCTGAGGTTTCAAATCAACAATCAAAATAGTAAAGAGTTACATTACAAAGTATTAATGGTTTTAATAGCTTAAGTTATATTTTAAAAACTTTTTAAGCCTCACTGCTTGTATACATTTAACCCATTACCATTTAAATAAAAGCTATTTAATTCAATAGTTCAGAGGAAAAGAGTCCAATTCCACACGGAGCTCCACTGCAGGCCCTGTGCCCACAAAGAACCACACAGACTTCAATGGACAGCCACTCCGAGTTCAGTGTAGGACTAGAGCCAGGAAAGGTGTGAGAGGGGTTTACAAAATATTAAGTTTACAGATAGCAATTTACCAGTAGGCTTAGCAGAAACTGATTTTATCAGAAATTTATTTATTTATTACAATTTACACAGGTAATACAAATGTTTAAACTTTTTTCCCCAAATTGATTTAAATTATCACAGTTGTGCAAAATTGGGAGAGGGGCAGAATCAGAATGATAGACACTGAGACTCAAAAACTGTTAAAGCTTTAACACTGTTAAAAACACAAATCAATATCTGTCAAAATACATTGTAAATAATCTCAAACCAAACTAATGAGTTCTCAAGCAGCATTTTTCTTACTCTGCTTATCTGTAAATTTCTATCATCAACAACAGAATTTTTATTTTTTTTGGTCGGGGGTGGGTAGGTGAGTGTGAGAAACTGATACCTGCTTATATTAGACTTTTGTCAGTAAATCATTCCAAACCTATTTACAACCAGTTCAACTTCAAGGAAAACTGAAAACATTCAGCTTTTTATTCTGCTTTTATGCAATAATTTTTTGTGTTTTCCTGCCAGTGTTTTTTCCAACAGGCATCTTCATGGGAAGAGATTAGCTCATATTCGCCATCTGAAGTCTATTATGTTGCCACAAAGGACTGACTACAAATGTCAAGAAAGAGAAGAACAAACTAAACAGCTCCTTTTTCATATAAATACCACCTCTAAAATTAAAGGACTATGTTTTTAAAAAATAAAAATTATTCTTAAGTACCTGTAATCTTTTGCTTACTATGATTGAATAAACTTTTGTCACCGCCACCTCTTGAGGCAAAGGCAAGCTTGGGAGGCCTCCTATCCTGCGATACAGTCTCTAGAATAAGCATAAAGGTATTTTAATTTTTTCACCTAGGTGTGAGTGTAACGGAGGTTATAAAACTATACTTAAGGCAAAAAGTATAGAACTTTAAACCAATAGCACAAAAAAAGGACAAAAATTCCCCTCTACGTCACTACCAAGAATAAGTAAAGTAAAATGTTAAATCAACATTAGTAAAAACCTAAAGGTCAAAGATTCCAACCCTGGGAGCTCAATGTCACACATTTATCAGGAGCCCAGTACTTTTCAAAATCAGGCCACTTGTAGCTCCCATTGATTTCAATAAGATCTGTGGGCGACTATTATTTTAGGGAAAGGGGATTGCATGAGGGGACAATTCACATGAGTTACCCAAGTTCAGGCATCCAGATCTGAAAGTTTTGGACTATCAGTCAGTTCTCACAAAAATTGAAAGGAAGGGAGTCTGATGCACAGATGTAAGCTGAAAATATTTATTCCCCACTTAGTTTTTGAAGTGGACCAGAGTTCAGGTTAATGATGCCTCTTTAAGAAGACATTTACAAATGTGCTGTATAAATAGATTTTTGATGAAGCAAACCTACAATATTTTTAACATTACGCCCTTCTTAATGACTGCATCTTGGAATGGGTTACATAGAGGTGTAAGGAGTATTTTAATTTCATTGCAAATTTTTTCATTTCATTAGCTATATTTTATGTACTGTTCCATGAGACAGCTTTTACTGTTTCAGTAGAACACAAAAATAAAAATTTGCATGCCCATTTTATTTTTACTGCAAGTGTGACTAAGCAATATGCATTTCAGAAGTATCCACTGATTTTTCACACTGAGATCATGAAAGACATATTTTAAGAAATGGTCAACTGCTACTGGAAAATCTAAGTTCCAAAGGAGTAGCCATGAAGGTGTACAATGCAAAATGAAGCTGAATAATAAAACTTTGCAAGTCGACAATATAGAAGACAAGACCCCAAAACAGGCATATTTTTAAATGAACTTATGCCACAATCTAGTTGCATCAAGTTTACCAAAATTATACTAATCATAGCTTGAGCTTTGTTTTTAGGTGTCATGATTAGTCTCATATTCTGCATGTGGTCAAAATACAATAATTACAAACTAATGGAGAACTTTTTCTTCTCCCAACTCCCCCTCGCCTCTGTCCCAAAATAAGATGCTCCACTTTCCAGAAAGAACTGACAAAAATGAAGAGTTTAAAAAAAATAAGGCATGCAATAATTTAAATAAAATATTTCCTGACTTTTTGTGCTAAATGAGCTAAATGTAGCTCATCACTAAAAACACTGGAGTTATCATGAGAGCAGAAAAATAATTTCATAAATGTCAGAAGATTTGGAATATGCAACGTATTACTAAATAGTTCAAATGAAAAAGTCCTCATGTTTCTGAATCAGCATAGTGGTCCAATTACATTTTAGCTGTAACCCCTTAGGGGCAGTACTATTAACACATTTCAGTGACTTCTACTGGAGTACATTCGCTTATCACTGCCCAGCCATCCAACAGAACGTCCCTGGAAGATAGTGGGTTTTTTAGGAAGATTTACCATTTTAACATGATAAAGTCTATATCGCCTCTTAAGTCTCAATAACTCACAATTTCATTGTCAACTTGGTCATGGTGTATTTAAGATGTAAAAAGCCTACAGTCATTCCTTTTGAACTTTTAGGCCCCAAGTCAGCAAAGGCATTTAAACATATGCTTAATTTTAAACATGCAAGTAAACCCATTAAAATAAACCAGACTACACCTCTACTTAAAGCTATGCTTAAAGACCTTGCTGTGTTAGAGCGTTATATGGCAACTCAAGAAAACTGGGCAGCACAAAACTGATTTGCATGACAAAGGTATACTCAACTGTATTTACTAAATAAAGGATCATAAACTATTGAGTTACTTTAAAGTCTACATTTATTTTAAAAGCAACACACTAGATTCACTGAGTCCAGGTTTTGTGATATTAAAACTCCTATTCAAAAGCATAAATACATGTCACTTATGATTACTTATTTTGAATACTTACAATTTTTTAATCAACACAGCTGCAAGAAACATTATTTGTTAATACACGGGAGACCCTAATGTGACGCTGTCTGCGTTTAGGGAACCATTTATGGTATTATTTTGTATTAATATTTTATAATTGTTATAATCCATAGGAATTATGCCATGTTTGGTGTCAATAGAAAGGTAATAATTCGTGGGGAATTATTATATAATTCATGTGTAGGATTTATATTCATATTAGATGTTAGGAATATGATTGTTATATTTTAACTTGTGTAAGGCTGGGGAAACTCCCCAGACTGAATGTCTACCCAACCATTGTCTCCTTAATGGCCCATTAAGGAAGCTCCCCAGGATAATGGGCTGAAGAAGAAAACCTGTTGAGCCCCTAGGACTTAAACATGTGACTCAACTCCAGTTTGATTGGAGAGAACTGCACACAGCATGGAGAAGGCCAGAGATGATATAAGGCAGCAACCCCAACTCCATCTGGCTCTCAAGTCCTCAGTCTACAGCCAACACCCATCTCTGGAACTATTCCTCTGAGACTGAACAAAGGATTGAGGCCCACCCTGGTGCTGGGTGTTTACCAGAGGAACAAGCCTGCAAACTGCTTTTCATGAACTTTAAATCATTTGTATGTATGTGATTCGCTTTGACCCTTTAACATCTCATATTTTGCTTCTTTTCTTCTTATATTAAACCTTTAGTTGCAGTTGCTAAAGGATTGGCTACCAGTGTGATATTTTGGGTAAGATCCAAACTTTTATTGTTCTGTGTGCTGTGGCTGGCCCTTTGGTGTCAGGAGAACCTATATCTTTAAGGGACCGTGCAGCTAGGTGGGAGCCAGAGGAGCTGGAGTGCAATAAAGGGAGCTGTTTCTATTTTGGACAGACTTCTTGGTACCCGGTGTGGGGAACCAGAAGCCTGTTTGTGACTGATAGGGAGACTGGTTTAAGTACCACCCATCAGTGTGTGGGGAGTTTGGCTCCCGGTTTTGCAGCTTGCCCTGATTTTTGCACATCCAGGAAGGTATCCCAGGAGGCCCCGGTCACACCTAAGAAACCAGTTTTCTGGAGAAAAAGTGAGAGAATCCAATGCATCTCCTGTACTGCAAACCAAACAAATGAGTAGATGTAGGTTTTGCTTCCATGAGTGGCATGATGTACATGTATCATTTCACACCACTTCTTAGCATCAATGTACTCTTAAAGAAAGGTTAGTAGTTAGAGTGGGGAGAAGAAAGTAGCAGTTAGACTAGATCTGTGTGATACTGCAACTATACTAGCCCTTTCACATCCCCTCACTCATCCCCCCAAAAAAGTTTTGGCTGGTTTGGTTTTTGTTTTAAATATAAGTATCAAAGGTAACAGATTTTACTTCAGTGGTTGTATATGCTCAGGTTTTTGTTTACCAAATAAAGTACTCTACTTCTACAGAGCTAGAAAAACCACAATTTGAAAACTGAGTTTTAGTACATCATTTGTGAAGTATCGACAGAAGAGATGCAATTATTACAGGTTAGTTTCTTGAATCATTGTGAACAAACTGTATGCTTTCATTAGTTTTAACTTGGATGTTTCAGAATATGCACTGGATATTTGCATCGCATGGCACTGGTAAATCACATAATATTATCTGAATGCTACTGGATGACTTAAGCATTATATACATAAGTTATGTCCCTGTTCCAGACATTCAGTTACTCACACAGTCTGATGGGTGAATAACAAGCTCATCAAAAATGGGTGCACTGTCACCATCATGCTTTAAATGTTTATCCACAAACATTCAGGAGACTATTTGCCTGCCATCAAAATGCCTCCCCACTTAAATGTTTATTGCATAAACAAAAGGGGTTGCAGATACCAGCAAACCTAATCAGTGGGTTATATTTCAAAACGTTAATGCACTTATTTTGCAATTATATATTTGTACATTGGGTTATATGGTTATATGTTAACTAACAAAGCATTTTTCAAATCCACAAAGCATACCTGGAATGACATCATTGATATGCAACAGAAGTGTACTTTCAACACTTGCAAAACTACAGAGTTGTATTCCATTGTATCTTCCATCCCAGTTTCCAATAGGATTATCCTAAAATAAAAAAAAACTAAGATCTCAAAAGTATTGTCCGAGGGGAACTTACAGAATTCATTCACACACACACACACACACACACACACACGTTTAGATATAGATTTGACTATATGGGAAACAAGTGGAAAAATGACAGATTTGAAAAATAAATTTTTGTTAGAAACAAAAATTTCCAATCCAGAATTTTTAAAAATCCAGTTCACCAGTATCAGAATCCGTAAGTGTTGGCAATAGATAATATTCTGCTACAATATTTTATACATCCAACAGACAATCATTAATTAACAAGCTTCTTAGAAATAATAAAAATGAACAGCCATTCTTGCTTTGATACAAATCATTAATACAGAAATACCACACCTGATACAATTTTTTGTGGTGGCATAATAGGTTTTTGTACTCATGGAAGACTTTTGTGCTTCTTTTATTAAGAGTTAAAATAGTCCAATTACTTATAACAACATATATGGGTGTTAAAAAAAGCCAACTTTAAATATACTCTTACAAGCAATGTGTGTGTTCATGCACACGCATGCACGCACATGCTATGAACTCTCTTTCTGTGCTAATAACTAGGTTAGCTAACAAGCACTGGAGTTGTTCAAACTGCTGCTGCAGTTAGGAAAGAAAGTACAATCCAAAACTTTTTGCAGAGCCTATCGAAAGTATGGGTAACTTTTATTTTAAGTAAATTTAAAAAACAAGATGAACATGACAATTACAGTTAGAAAAAAGACCGAAAGTTTTACATGTAGATAAAGTTTTGTTCTTCAAAAACTTGGTGTCCTTGGAAATACAGAAGAAAAATACACTTGTGCAGACAAACTGATGTTTGATTTTATGCATGATTTTATGCCTAAAATCCAAAACAAAGAGGAAAAAGTAATCCAATGTACTGTCCCTAAAAGCAAAATAAATGTAAAATCATGCTCATGAGCCAAACCATCAGTTCAATTATACCAAGGGATATCTAACAAAGCAAGGAACTCAGTGGAGGCTACTTGAATAAAGTAGGCTATTCTGCCTAAAATCTCTTTTAGTAAAATATTACATTGTTACCTCATGCCAAAAATAGCCGCTGAATGTCATCTTTACAAGTTGGTGCTGATTCCCCACTTTCATGTCATCAGCCTCCACTGAAGTAGCTTATATATAATTGTTTAACTTTTAATTGCATGTAGTTTTACTAACTCTCACACATGCAAATGTTATTAAAATCAAGTTTCCTTACCATGTCCACTCCAACAACGTATCCTAAACTTTCGTTTCCTGGTAAGAGATCACAGAATATAACTGTCCCATACTCTATACCTTCTCCTATCTTCAGAGAAACCCTGGAGTTGATCTCCAAAGGTGGAAGTTCTACCTGCATCGTGTCAACTGGAGCGGCATAGTCACTCTCCAGTTCATTGTCATCATCTTCCACTAACTCTAGTTTGTCCAAAGCAACAAAAACTCCACAATCCTCATCACATCTGAAAAGCTGTTTGCCTTGGTACTGTCCGTCAGTAAAGCCCTGGCCACGACCTTCTTCCTGGATTTTAGAAAGATAAAGCAAAACATTAAAACACTAACATTTTTGCAGGGACTATAATGCGTTGCTGTGGGAAAAAATCCCAGTATTTGTATGCTTAAAATTAGTTATGTGCTTAAATACTTTGCTGAAATGAAGTTTCATTAATTAAAAACAAAACAAAAACAATAAACCCAAACATAACACCAAAAGAAACCCAACAAACCACTCAAAAATTGTCTTTAGTGCTATCAGATAATGAATAAAGTAGCAAGGCTGAGCAGATGCTTTACTGTGTAATTCTGTATGCAATTTTAAATAATGGAAAGGCATACAAATCTTCTTGATGGCTGCCCTTTAAACACCCTCCATCCCTCCACCCAAAATCATAACTTGAACTATGTGACAAACTTTGTTTAAGCTAATGTTTCAAGTATGCAAGACACTTACCAGCAGCTCTACTCCAAAAAATATTCCTGATAATAATCTGTCTTGTAACAAGGGTCCCCGGAAGCGAACAACTCCAGGAAATTTATCATCTCCTGCCCTCAGCTGTACTCTCACAGGTGAGCCAACATCAATGTGAAGGCCTTTACTTAATCTGCTTTTGCTTTTAAATAGGCTGTATCTTTCCTCGCAGTTGGTAATAGCCAAAAGCAACTCAGCTAGTTTCTCATTTATTTCTGTAACATCTTTCTCATCCACAAATAGGACTGCATGAGGTTGTTCCAGAACCTTTAAACAAATCTGCATTTTCTTGCCTTTAGAAGGGATGTTTCTGGCATGTCCCACAGAAGAACGGTCTTGAATAAACTGGCTTATGCTACCTTTTGGTACTTTCAAAAGCTTTTGAGTTTGCTTGTCTAAGATGCTGCATTCCTGGAGAAGCAAATAAAAGATACGTTCTTCCCAATAGGATGAGCTGGCTTTTTCTTGACTCCATAAGCCTGAATTCATTGTGATTAAGACTTTATAAATAAACAGTTATACTCAAGAAAGATGATCTGGTGACATAGTTGTAAAGGAGTTACAAAGGAAAATTCCTAGAGGGTCCAACATTTGTTTAATGATTCTGCGCCCATGCTGTCAAGGGCTAAATCCAGAACAAAATCCTAGGATAAACAAAAATAAAGACAATGTAACATTACGTTTAAGAGATCAGTTAAAATTAAGCATGACAGGAACTCATCTTAAAAAGCAAACATCATTTTTCACATACAGTAAAACAAAAGTAGCTGGATGATGCTGAAGATAGTTTAAAGTAGGCAAATATTTTCACAGAACATGCTTGTGACTCTATTCCAGTTACTCTTCTCTAGTGCGTTGAATAAAGGAACTATAAAATTAAAATTCAATGAAATGCAACAACCACATATAAGCTAAAAGGAAAAGAAATCTAATTTTAAGTGAACAGAACAAATCAAACCAAATTTTTAGTGACATTTTGAGAAGACCCTCTCCAAAACTAATCTTTTATGCGTTTTAATACCTGTCCATTTCTAATAAATGTGCTGGCTATATCTGTGTCACAATAGGTACACTACTGAACATGTATACAACTATTTCTGAACTAGCTACATGTTTTAGAAATTGTGAAGTGTATTTATTACTATGAAATTTATTTCAGACACACAATAAAGCTAGGAGTAATTTTCATAAAATAAAGAAACCAACTTAAAAATGTATAATTTGAGAAGAATACTATGTCTAATGCACACTATCTTAAAAAAAATTAACCCTTATAAACCAGATATGATTTAGAATTCAGCAATGTACCATCTTTTTTTTTATTTTAAAGAATTATATTAAAAAAAATATAGACTCACCACCTTATGGGATGGCTGAAACTGACTACTGTTAAAGGGTACAGAAGCACACTATGTTGTACAACCATGTTTTTGAGTTTTCAAGATCAACATTTGCACAACAAATGGGAGGATCATGAGGACAAATCAACAAATATACTTTTCATAAATACCTAGAAAAGGCCATTCGGATGCCCAACATTGCACTGTACTGCTGTTTAGTGATCCAGAATTAAATACTGACCTTGGTGGTACCTCACTTCCCACACTAGCAGAACACAGGCAACTCTCTCAGAGCTATAGAGAGTTAGAAGGGCAATAAGGAAGTAAATCATCGATTTATTATGGCTGATTTAGATGGAAAGCAATCCTCTGAAAGCAGCCTATTTCTTTGTTATAGATAGGGAAGCCTGCTGTAGTAGAACCCCTATATAGGAAAGGCCACAGCTGTTGGAAGAACTGTTTCTCTGCCACATTAGACAATCAAATTACTGGGAGGAAACAAATTCAGCCTGTCTTGAAGATACAAGTTTTAAGATTCAATTTCTTGTGATGCACAAAGCAAGTAGGGGTACGGGTAATGAAAAGAAGAGGTCTTACGACAAAGGCATGTTCAATGAAGATGACTTACAGTGGAAGAAGCGGGGGCGGGTCAGGTCTGTTTCAAGAAGCAAGAGAAACCTGAAAGTTTAGTCAAGGTTCAGTTAGCTAGCTCCTCAATGACTACTTAATAAAATGTGAGAAACACTGACATTTTCTAATGTGACCTGCCATAATATGACACCACAGCAGACAGAACTCACTGCGATATTTACTTTTAAAAGAATATCTGGTCATCTGTCCACTCTACCCATTTAAAAGCCATCATTTAAAAAAAGGAGTAAATGTAACAAAAACATTTAACCTTTTTGCTTGGATTGTAAGTAGGTAGAAATGCTAGAGAGAACAAGAAAAGAAGAAATGTTTAAATGCCTGTGAAAACTGGAATCTGTAGAGTTATAAATTCAATTTTAATAAGCAATGTTCCAAAATACCTAAATGCAGATGGTAGAAAGCTCTTTTCCGTAATGTCTTGGTACAGTACAATTTATTAAAATTTTATCAGTCAGCTTATTTAAAGAAAAACCTGAAATACAATCACCATTTATTTATACTTAGAAAGTAAAAAAAAAAAAAAAATTAAAAAAAAAAAAAATCACATAGGCTAAACGTATATTCACCAGCTGAAATTTTTTATGTCCATTACTTCGTTGCATTTTTGATTAGTAAATCACCAGTGAAATATTTCTCCACTAAGCTATATTCTTATTCTTGTTTTCTTGGTTCAAATCTTTTCTCCTGTTGCATTCCAATAGCTCTCTCCCTGCCAATCCCCCCCCGAAAAAGCCCTATTACTATTCCTGAACTCAGTTTGGTCCCAACTTTGGAATCTTCCCAAAAGTCAAGGAAGTGACTTACAACTTATGCATTTCAACAAGCACTCCTACAGATTTTTTTTTTTCTAACATGAAGATACAGCGTAGTTTTCCCCATGTTTCAGAACAAACAAAGTTATACCGTACCACAGCAATAGAGGGTTAATGGCAGAAACTAACGCAACCACACAGACGGTCTCAGATTTCTTCATTGAAAAACACCACCTCCTCCTTCTGATGTTCTTTTAGAATAATACAGCCATTGAGCTCCTCAATACGCTATTTGTTTCATCTTTATTGATGGGATACATGAATATCAATGTCATTAGCTTTCTATACAACTGTAGCAACTGGTAGCATCAGGGCATTTAAAAAGTCTGTTTGCATTTCCAGAATAAGCCACACAGTTGAGGTACAACATTTGGGCAGTTTCAGATCTCATTGAGCTGAAGTCTGATAGGGAAATAGTCCATCTGTTTACAAATTAAAATAGCTTATTTCTATTCATTCATTATTTGTTTTGGAGATTAGCCAATGGGAAAGTAGAATCAATAGTCTGCTGTTTTTCTTGCTAAAAGACCAGTAACTTTTTTTTTTTTTTTAATAATCAAGAACTGACCGGATACACTAATAGCATTTGCACACAGGACACATTCAATCAAGTACACGTAAACACAGATATTAAAATCTGAAATTTGATGCATTCAGTTATTTCCATAATGTATTTCCATGCTGGTGCCACACAAACCTTTATTTGCAACTCAGAAAGACAAGGGCCTCATTCTTCACCATTCAATATTATGTCCTGATCCTGCAGAGACTTGCAAGATGCTTACCCATCTACATTGAACATGCTTAACTTTCCCCGTGGTGAGCAGCCTCTATTGAATCAATGAACTACCCCACATTATGTCAAGTTAAGCACAAACATCAGCTGTTGCAGGACTGGGGCTTAAACTATTTCATCTCTCATATGCCTAAAACTGAATTCACTTAAATCTGAATATGCATGAAAAAGAAAATGTGTAAACAGAAGATAATAAAGCAGTCAGCACACAAGTTTAATAAATGGGTATTAATCTTTTCTTCTAGAGCTCCTGTGCAACTATTACATGAACTATGGCTTGCTAACTGGGCCAGTTCAGAAACGTCATCTGATTTGTTCAAAAGCTTTTAATTCAACAGGAAATGTGTAAGAATTTTAAGTAGATTATATAATGGTACTCTTAACACTATCTAAGGTCAGTCACTCAACATTTACACAAGTCTTGCAAAGATTTTAGCAAGCTGGGTTTTTTGTTGGGTTTTTTTTTTTTTAAATCACTAAATGTCAACAAAACTTTAGCATACCCCTGATAGCTTGCACCTATCCAGAACACTGAGTTCAGCAAATCGCAATCTTCTGAAAGCCACAAAATACAGTTGCAGGGGCTGGCAACCTTAGCTGACCCCTGTGCCGGCCCCTCCTCCTCGACCCTCAGCTGGTGTCAACAGCCCACTCATGGAAAGAAGCCACCTGGAGGGGCTCCTCTCAGCAGCATGCCTGGGGACCCCATCCCCAGTTATCTGGAGTCACTCCTTTTGGCAGCGGCACACCACAGAGAGGAGCCGCCCAGGGTGGCTTCTTTACATAGTATGCCTGGGGCATGGACATGGCCGGAACCTCCGCACGGCAGCCACCCCCGAAAGAAGCCACTAGGAGTGTGTTTTGGTGGCAGGAGTGGCAATTTCTGTGGTGCCATAGAGGATGCCGAGTGCCGCTCTGAATGGGCTCGTGTGCCACTGTTGGCAAGCGTGCCAGGGGTTGCCCACACCTGAGTTAAGGTAAACATCCACTCAACATTAAGTCGATCCAACTAGAACTGGCAAGAGGACTTACACGCATGCACTCCAGTGTTTTAGGGATATCAAGACAGCATGATGGAGGCAGCAGGTGGAACAAGTCAGTAGATACACATTTGCGAGGGGAGAAAAATCAGAGCTTTGACTGCAACACGAGATGACCTCAGTCCGAGCCCCTCGGTGCATGTGATCGAAGAAAGAGGTGCATGGGTACTTTGAGGTCCCAGACTGCATCACTTCAACACAGAATTGTATGGGTTGTGTCAACAGCAGGGCACTGGAAGTTTCTTGCCATGTGTATTCTCAGGGCAAACTGTGAATATAATGATAGGTAGGGGAAAGCATAGTCAGATGATCTCCTGTGTGCAAGTGTGGAGGGTTTATAAAATTGGCAGTTATTCAATTTTTTAAATGTGGTAACCTATTGAAGCATAAGCTCAGTGCTGTAAGTATGGTAATCTACTAGACAGCAGGCTCAGTGCCGAAAGTGTAGGTACCTGTGTATTGCGATGAAAAGGCAGGGCTACAGCCTGTGTTTTATGAATGTTTTGGGGGCAGAGTTAAGGTTGCATGGATATTTACATTAACTCTATTTCTGTTCAAGAGCTTGAATTTTGCTGAACTCAGTGTTCTGAAAGGGCATGAGCCATCTCTAGGCAACCTTAACCCTGAATTGAAGATTTTGCCATTTAATTTTAGGTTTGGGAGTGGCTTTGTTTCAGGGGGGGGGGGGGGGGGGGGGGTTTAATATTTTTTGGTATAGGCCCGTGGCCACTTTGACAGCTGTAGTTCTCACCTAGCTTTACAGTTCATATGCTACTGAAGCCAGGTAATAACCAAAAAACCTCGCTTTTATATAGAGATTTTGATCAGTAGAGCTCAAATAACTTTATATTTCTATCTCCATTTTGCCGCTCAGATGGAAGAGCAAGACGACAGACTAACAGGAGTAAGGTCCCCCTGATCCCTGACAGCACACACACGGAAGGGGAGAATTTGGGGCTAACAGGCCCACCAGTCCTTATTCCTCCAATTTTCTCAACTATCCCTCCCATCCTCTTATTCCCCCAGTCTCCATTTCCTCCCTTTTATCTGAGTCCCAACGGGGAGTTCCTTTCCTTACCACCAACTGCCATTTATTCCCCCCTCCGTAACACCTCCATCTTCTCAAAGCAGATCCAAAACTCCCATCCCCATGCCCCATCTACTCCTATACCTCTAATCCAACAGTTCCCAAACTGCGAGTCATGACTTCAAATGGAATCTCTGCATCAGCAAATGGGGTCACTGCAACCCTGACCATGCAGAGGATGCCATTTTACAAAACAGCCTCCTCCCCACAACATGACCTCACACACACCATACACACAAGGTCATACCACACAAAGGATGTTATTTTGTTCTGCAAAATAGCTCCCTCCATGCAGCATCACCTTACACGCACCATAGGGGTGTGGTGGTTTTTTGGGTTTTTTTGGTAAAGCAAAATGGCATCCTCCCTGCTGCATGAACTTGCATGCAGAGTGTGTGAGGTCACACTGCAGAGAGCACACCATTTTTAAACTGCAAATTCCATGCCGTCTGGGGTAATGGGAAACAACACCTCTGAAAAAGGGAGTCATGTAAGGAAAATGTCTGGGAACCGCTGCATTGATCACTCCCCTCAAAGCAAGTATTAACAGGTATAATTTATTTTCTTTTCTAATATAGTTTGAGTGCTCTCTGTATTAACTTCTATACTCAGGATTACATTTTTTTTCTTCTCTCTCAAAACCTCCCTCCTCACCCTAAACCCTACACCTTAATAGAAGTGGCATTTCTACAAATGTTTACATTGCTCACCCTCAGATTTCTTACAAGGTTGTGTTTCAAACTTATAAACCGCTGTAATCTGTGAACTTTAAGAAATATTGTTTCTTCCTAGGTGCAGTTATCTCAGGAGTCCCTTACTCAAATTAACCCACATTTGCATTGTAAGCCCTGTCCTACACTACCATGAGACATACCAAATTTCAAGACAATCCCTATAAGCATAGTGATTCCCCACTATAATTATATGAAATCAGAGGGAGGATCCAGGAAAGGGACTCTAGACATCCAGCTACACTACAGCATATCAGGTTCAGAGATATATGAAGCGACCCATTCATGTCAACAAGATGTTGTCAGCCAAAAGATCATACCCCATGGATACAAACACAGCTTGAAATAATCCATTATGAGCTGCTCCATTCATGTCAATGGGTATCTCTTTCCCTTTCCCCTCTGTGGGAGAGCCCATGACACGCATTAATCAATTCATACCCATTCTCAGATTCTCACCCCAGTCTCACCGTGTTCTTTGCACGTGCTCAGAGTATGTTTGTTCTGACCTGCCCAGCTAGAGAATCAGGACTTCTCTAGATCTTGGTTATGAGGGAGTAGAGGTGTGAAGGAGGTGTAGCGAGATGGCCTCTGATCCTTCCATAAGAGACAAAGCCTAAGTCACATAAGGAGGGGTTGGGAAAGAGACTCAGACTCCCTTCCTCCCAAGAGAGGCAGGCTCCCTCAGATGTCAGCCACAATTCCTTCCAGTGTGTGCTGGCAAGTGCCCCTGCCCCTATCCTCCTTCAGCACGTCATTCACTCGTGCTCCTTTTCACTGCCCCACACCACCCCCAACCAACCACTCCACCTACCCATCCCCATAATTGCTCCTCCCCTCCCTGCATCCCAAGTTCCTCTCTCTTTTCCCATTTACTCTTCCAAAAACACACTCCTGTGATCATTTGCATGTGTAATTTATTACACTGTGCACCAATGTGGTGATGAACATTAAACACTGTGTATGACGGAATGCTTAACAATATTGTCAGAGTCCCATATGCAAACTTCAGAACTTTTTCTATAAGTCTTGGTTCTTGGGCTCAAATATCACAAATGTGAATTTGGTATATCTTAATACCACAATGGGTTGAAAGAAAACTTCTTCAGAACAGTAAGGACCTAATAGCAGACTGCAAGTGACTAAAATTTTGTAAGTGTGGCTACCCTAGAGAGGGTGAAACTTTGCACGTGTTTAAGCCACAGCAGCTAGCCCATTTAGAGGCTTCCCTAAATTCCTTTTCCTCTCCACCCTCTTGTTCTGAGTCACTAGCATATACTGTTACAGAGAATCATCTCACTGAGTAAAAGTTTGTTCTGAAATTTGAGAACTTTGTTTCTGCCTTATGATAGCCTTACTTGGACTAAGCAGTGTGGTTTGCATCTCATATCAAGTTTCAACATGAATATACACAAATCTATTGCCTCGATTCAGACTATAGACCAAATGAAGAAAGCTGGATCAACCTGTCTTTTGAAGATTCCTCAGTTTAAATACCATGCTTTGAATAACCCCATGTACAGAACAAACGACCATACCAGTCAAAAACTCTGAAAATATTAAGTGGAAGAAGCTATAGTAGTTGAGTGGACAAATAGAACAGCATTCAAGGCAGGCCAAAACTGCATGTTTGCAATACTAATGAAATGAAATACAAATAAAAATAAGTGAATACATGCATCTTAACACAGAACAATGAATTATTGGTTTTTACTTTTTTTACTATTTAATACTTATTTTCATTTTAGTGATCCTGTAAAACATTAAATAAACATTTTTCAGTTTTCAAAAAGAATATTTTGATACTACAAGTTCTGTAAGAGAAAAGCACTATACTATAGTTGTCTGGTACAATATTTACATACATTGACTTATTTTGGGAATGACACGTGTCAGTATTATGCGATAGATAAAGTAGCTAGTCTTTAAAAGTGCCACAGGACTTGTTTGTTGTGTGTCAGTATGTGCGCCATTTCTCTCTCATTCAGAGGGGTTGTCCATTGTGTTCATATTTTGAGCTGAAAGATGTAAACACTATTTTCAGTCAGATGATGTTGCTTTATGAGTCTATATAGGCTTTGTTAGAGTTCTCAAGAACGTGTTTATTTTTTGAGCAATGTTTAAATATGCTTAAACATTTCTTTGCTTTTAAGTGATTTTGTAATAGATATTTTTCTGTCACTTATTATAAGCCTTCTTGATTTTTTTTTAGAACAGAGGTTTTTTTAATCAATTAACTTAGCCTTTTCACTTAAACCTTTTGTGCATACATGTAAGTGAAGATACAGTTTAAAGTTTTAAATAAACAGGATGACTGATGATCACATCATTATATTAAACCAGAGCCCTGCATGGATACAAATATGTGGATCCACATCTGATCTGCATCTGCAAGAAATGGTCCGTGGATATCCATGTTGTATCCGTGAATGAGGATATAATACGGATATCCGCATATTTGCAGGACGCTAGCCATGCACAGATAAAAATATGTGGATCTGTATCTGATCTGCAAGAAATGGTCAGCGGATATCTGCGGACTTGCAGGGCTCTAGTTAAAACCAGGGTCTCCTGCTCAGCCGTCTTCTATTTCACTGTACACCGGACAAAATACAGAGGCCACTCTATGACTAAACGCCTAATCCTACAATCAGATCTGACAGGGTGAATCTCTTTCCCAAGCGTCATACAATGCAGGATTTTCTCCCACAAAAGCTCATGCGATAAATAAATGCATTAGTCCAGGGGTCGGCAACCTCCGGCACGCATGCCAGAGTGTCCCTGCTGGATGGCAGGAAGGAAGGGGGAGGGGAGCAAGTCACGCCACACCACTGCCGGCAGGGCAGAGCCGGCCCCGGCCATGGCCGGCAAGAGGATGGGTCGGCTCAGCCCGGCCGGAGCCACTGCTGCCGGCGGGCGGCCTCTGGTTCCTGGCCCCAGCTCCCGCTGGCAGCAGCAGCTCCGGGTGGGTTGAGTCAACTCGCCCTCTTGCCAGCTGGGGCTGGCTCTGCCCTGCCAGCAGCGGCGCAGCTCTAGGCGGGCTGGGGCAATGCGATCCGCTCCGCTCCCCTCCCACCATCCAGCAGGAGACGGGGCCAACACGGGCCATCAGCCCCGCCCTGCCCCTGCAGACAGAAGCTGGCTCCAGGGCAGGGAACTGGAGGCAGCCTGCCTACTGATGCCGGCCCAGGCCTTGCCCCCTTTTGGCCCCACCCCCAGCACCTGCTGAGGGTGCAGTGGGCGGGGCTGGCACAGGGGCCAGCAAAAGTTGCCGACCCCTGTGTTAGTCATTACAAGAGCCACCAGACTCCCTGTTTGTCTGGCTGAACTAGATCCCCCCTTCGGCTCGTACCCAACTGACTTCACAGGCTCCTCTGCCTGACTGAAAAGAGGCCGGGGCAGGACCAGGCCCACAGGTACGAAGCCCGGTTTGCCGTCAGGCCGCACGCTGGTGTCCAGAAAAAAGCACCCTAGGAGAGGAGATGCCCCTCAGCGCGACTGGACCCAGGCCTCACCCTGCGGCTCTAGGGCCAACGGCTCCCCCACCGGCCGCGCGGGCTCCCAGCCCCTCCGCACCTGCCCAAGCCGAGGGCCGTCCGTGGCCCGCCTGAAAAGCTAGCCGCGCTGGAGGCCCCGCCGACTCCGGGACGGGGACAAGCCCCAGCCCCCCGCAGCGACCAGCCCGGGCCCCTCGCTCACCTCTTCATCCTCGGCCCAGCGAGCCACCGCGTTGGCGCTGCCAGGCGGCCCCTTCCGACAGGCCCGGAGCCGCCGGCGCGGGGAGTTTCCGAGCCCGTCACACCGCCGCGGGGCTCAGTGGCACGATGTCGCCCACCCCCGAGAGGCAGCAAAAGCTGAGGAGTGCGGCGGGCCGGCCTATGAAAACTAGCCTGCTAGCTACATAGCCCCGCCTCTGCCGGAGCCAACCACGAAACCCGCAGCCGGCCACTCTGCCTCCGATTGGGCATCCGCTGAGCAGCCCCGCCCCTACGCGGGGATTTCCACTCCAGCAAGCTTAGCAGAGCCGCAGGTAAAGGCACGGCCCAGAAATGAGGAGCCCGCCCCATGGGATTGATTGGCTAAACCGTTTGAGCCCGGCCTGCCGGCTGTACACAGAGGAGGTGGGAGGGAAAGTAGGCGGAGCCGAAGGAATGCTTTGGTTTGATTGGTTAAACTACCTGAACCGCTGTCTAGCCATTGGTAGAGTTTAATCAGGTGCGTTGCAGGCTAGGTGGAAGGCTGAATCTCTCAGACAGTGCCCAGCGAGCAGCTGCTGGCTGGCCCATGCCCCATAGCTGCTGGGGGGTGGAAAGGAAACCAAGCCCACAATCTTAAGGGTAGAGACCAAAGGAGGGGCTCTGGGCAAGAGTGTCAAGCCCATGCTCACCCCAATAGTACTGTGCTGCCCTGTGCCTGTGCTGACACTGAGGAGCTTGGGCTGGCCCCTTGTGTACCTGCCCCTCTTCTGTTCAGTTAGACAAAATATACATAAAATGTATCTTAAAGTCCTTACATTGTATCTTAAAGTCCTTAAATCATGATTGAAGGAGGTAAATAACTCATCATAGGTTGGTGGCCTATTGCAGGAGTGGGTGGTGAGATCTTGAGGCCTGCATTTTGCAGGAGGTCAGACTAGATGATTGTACCGGTCCCTTCTGCCCTTAAAGTCTATGAGTCAGTCTATGAGTCTATACAGCCACCTCCCTCCCCAGAGTCACTGACTCCACTAAAACAAACATGGAGTCCTGTGGCACTTTTAAAGACTAATATTTATTTATTGCTCCCTTTGCTCAAGGAAGGCAGAAAAACAGAGTTGTGCTCGCACATACCCAGTAAAGGTACGCATAATGAAGGCAAATGTAAACTAAGGGTCTCCGTGGGAGCGAGAAAAAAAGACACTTTAAACTCGTCAGGGAGGGTCTTTTTGCCAGAGGAACTCCATCCTAAAGCAACTGACAAAGAGTGGTACCTACCCACATGGTGAGAAGGGTCTGGCTGCAAAAAGTAAACAGGTATCAGTTACTTTGTTAAACTAACAGATCAGAATAAAGGAGCTTACAAGGATCAGAAAGGGTCCTGATCCCTGTAAGATGATTGTTCCTGGTGTTCTATCTGGTGCCACCTCATGAATGGCTGGTGTGGACACACTTCCAGTGCCTGGGACTAATTACACATAGGAGGCTAGGTGGGATAAGTCAGGGCCCAGGAATGGGCAATCAGGGAGGCACAGTGGCACACCAGACTAGACTGCAGGAGGGGAATGTCACAAGCTTACAATTAGGTAAATTTGTAGATCGAATTATCACAACACCCCTTAGATGTGCCTCCAGCAACAGCAACCTCTGCAACAGCCACCTGAGATATAAAGTGACCCCATGTAAACCCACAAACCACTACACAGGGCCCCTGAACTGTACAAGGACCCCAGTTGCCTCTACAGACTGCTAATAATCTGAGATGGCCCCATCAGATATTCCATGACTTGGTGTGCCCTTGCATGCATGCATGCTTGCAAACTCACTTTCCCCTTAAATATGCATGACACAATATGCCCCCATGTGTGCCAGCACCAGTGGAAGGCCTGAGGCCTTGGGGTTTTTTTTGTTTTGCTTTGTTTTTTGGCTAAGCAGTAGCAGTCGTATTTGGAAAAACAGCAGCCATAAACTAAGTAGCATATAGTCACATTTTCACATTCCTGAAATTACATCACGACAATGTAATACAGGTTGTTGAAAAGGTGGTACTGTCCCAATAGTACCTACCACCACCAGATAAAGAAACAGATCTTAAGATGTTTAAAAAAAACTTTAATATTCTGTCTGGCAAGCAATTACTTATTAACAGTTATGGCTCTACAATTACACATTGTTTTGTCTCTGTGTACTCACTTTTCCATTATTTGTCTGAATGATTTCTGTTTGGTTCTTCGATCATTTCTGTCTGTTTCTTAACTAAGTGCACAATATTTAAATCAGTTAAGATGGTTGGGTATGATTGGTTAAAGGACTGTTTTGTAATGAGCTAGAGTTGGTGTTTTGTAGTACTTTATTTTAAATTGATTGGTGAAGGTATAGCTAAACAGGACTCAAGTTTTTAACTATGTAAACTGAGGTCCAAAAGGAAGTTCTTTTGAATCTAATGGCTCAAGATCAGAGCTGCCAGACCTCAACACCCTGCCAACCACATTGTGCAGACTGCTTGACTGTCTGTAAGGAAAATATATTTTCCTTATATATCACTTAAATTTGTGGAACACAATGAATATGTAACAGCACCACAATATCATTTTAGTCATTTTTAGAATAAAATTGCAGTTTAAACTCACTTTTATTTTACTAAAAATTGACAGTGCTGGAAGAAACAATATTTGTGCACTATATTTCATTTATTTTACCCAATGGCACATGATACCAAGTTATAGTCTGCTAATGCACAAGATGGCTATCTCTATAAAACAGCAGCATTTTCCTTCATTATCCCTTTGTGTTGCTATAGAATGGATCAGTATGTCCATTATAAATCCTAATACTCCAAATTTCATGCTGTTTATAACTTGCCTATAAATACATTATACTGGGATTTGACATATAAATCTTAGTCCGAGTATACCTTAATCACATTTGTTCAAGTTATGCGAATGAAACATTTAACATATTAGGAATGATTTCATATACCTATCTGTACTTCAGTGATTCAAAAACAACTTGAATATTTTGAAAATAAATTTGCAGTTCATCTACATTATGGGCTGAGCCTTTTAGATGTTTTGAGAGGGCAAAGACTACATTACTGTGTTTAGCAAATCTACCTTTCTGTCTATAAAATAGCCTCATCACTCAAACTAAATTTAATCATTTCCATCACACATACTTAAAAATCATGAATTGCAGACAGTAGCTATACTTTCATGAAATATCACAGAAGAAACAAGGAGTCTGATTGTTATTTACAGTACATTAAGGCCCTTTTATATCATTCTGACAGAGTAAATGGGCCTTAAAGTGAGTATACTATTAATTAATCCTACTTTAAAGGTCCTGCCTTTATTTTAACGTTGATAGAAGAACACACTTTCCATCAAGGTGGGTAAATAAATTTCATTAATCACACTCTTGATAAAAGGAAGCAGGCTATACCATTTCTTTTACAATATTAACTGATGCAAAACAAATAATTTAAAACTAAATAAGATTATACACTTAAAACGTTTTACAAGTTAATATAAAGTAGTTTTTTGGGATGCACCAGCATTGTACCGTGACACACATTTGTCACAATTTCATCAATGCATAACAGCTGAACTTTCCTGTTCCATTAGATAGACAGCTACATTTTTTTTAAAGGCAGATTTTCTAGTGGAAACATAAGGTGACAGTACCCCACTATTTAAATATCAGTAATGTGATTATTGTTTAAAAGGGCTTCAGTTATATATGCTTGGTATTTCTGTTGTTTCTTGATTTTTCTGTCACTCAGTGTCTAATGAATCATGATATAAGATAAGCAAGGATTAGCTACACAGTTTGAGCCATGAAAGGAAAAGAAGCAATGGGCATATGAGAACACAAAGTCATGTTTGCTAAGAGAGGATGTCAATACAAATATCATAGCCATGAACATGATGACTGAGACATGGACTTGGCTCCAGTAAACAGGATAATTAGCACGTCCATATCCTCAAAATACAGCATGATGTTAACTTGCAGTGCTCATTACAGGAAGATAATGTGTCAAGAAAACTACAACGTGCACACAAAATGTACAAGCTGCTTGTCAGACTTGTTCAATCTGGTACACACTGGACTGTTTTGGATTTCTATAACCCATTTGAAAGGATAAATGCAATCAGATGGCTAAATAAGACTTTTGTTATTATGTCCCAAGTGGACCATAGCACGATATGAAACAGACTTTTAACAAAACAGACAATTATCCAGTGAAACAATTTACCAAGGGTTGGGATGGATTCTCCATCACTGGAAATTTTAATCCATATATGCCAAATAAATGAAGTCAATGATACAGATCACACGGTGATCAGTCATTGTACGCAAATCCTGGCCTTAATCACTACTAACTTTCCATAATTTTTGAATATTCAGCTAAATCATCATTTAACAAGCTTTACTTCCGTCAGATGTGCGCCACCATTCTTAAAATAGCCCTGTTGTTGTGCACGTGTAAAATCTGAATATTCACTTGGCCAAATCAAAACCAATTTTTCACCTGGCCATTCAAACACTCTGCAATATAGATTGCAACAATATTTTTTACAATGAGAAGGGTGTTGTTTTTTTCTCTATCTCCTTATACTCCCCAACAGCTAATCATTTTGCTTAAACTTTTAAAAAATTCAGCACCCAGGCAGAAGCTGCATAATATATTTTTGTGCTGTTCAATCCATTGTGCGTGATTAATTTGATTAAGTGAAATTGGGTATATAAAGAGACATAGATATATATTATTAAATTTGTATTATGTTGATATTCAGAATTTCATTGATATGCTAATCATATTGTTGTTACTTTTCTGACATTGCTAATTATTGTTTTGATAGGTTTTAGTAATCAAGTCAAAGATTGAAAATGATTTTTACATTCAGTTAACAGTGCTGGTAATAACAATGTGCCTATATTTCTGAAGAGTGTTAATTAGTTGCTTCTGTTGAAATAATAAAGCAAATAGATCTTAAAATGCTGAAAGAGATTTTTTGCCACCTTTGTTTAGCATAACCAAGGAATATTCAGACCCTTGAGAAACATAAAATAATATTGTTACATATAAACTGACAGCTTTAAAATGCTAAATTCTCATATAGCTGTATATTATCATCATGAATGAAATCCTGTATCCATAAACTTAAGGATTTCACCTATGATAGGCTGTTCAAGCAGATTTATAAATTGAACTTTAAAACTTGTGATAGAAACCAAGATAATCTAGTTAAAGTTTGCATTTTCTGTTATTTGCAGTGTTATAAATAAAAGTGTAAGAATGGGAACGGGTTAGCTTTTATCCTGCTTGTAAATGATATGACGCACACTCAAGGCAGATAGCCACTTTCATTTTGAGGTAACCACCCACTAAAGCAACAACTGAATGAGGAAGTCAGATTTAAGACAGACTTCCTCCTTCCTTTTCGTAAAAACATAGGACTTGTCTATTACAAGAAAACAGACATGTTTTTCTGGGTTTTGAAACTTAAAAGCAAGGCTCCCATAAAAATATATAGATTGCAACCTCATCACCTGTGAAAACTCTTCAGAAGCTCAAAGGTCAGTATTTTGTGTGTTACATTATGCAATATTAATACACATACAGTTAAATAACTTTGGTATTTTTCAGTATAAATATTACAATGAAACAGCCTGTTCAAAGCAACAGAGTGTCTTTGTGTAAGGTAGTGCAGATTTCATGTTTTGCTTTTAGCTCAGTAGTAGTTTAGTGCTTAGTTAAAGTAGTTTACACTAAGTTTTGTATGCTAAAATAACAGAATATGAACACAATGAGCAATGAAGTTTGGGCCTATTTCATCACCATAGTGGCACCTGATATTTATGAGCATGTTTCCATTATACAATTCTGTTTTCAGAGGTTTATATCTTGAACATAAATATTCCTCTGATGTACTTCATCATATATACTTGCAACTCAAAAGGAAAATCTAGTTTAAATTTGGTCAACCATTTTTAATTTACAGGCGTTCAAAGTAAATTTTTTCACTCTCTCTGCTTTTTGAGATGCTTATGGTCACATTCCCATTTTTTAAAAGTGAGATTTTTGAAAATGTATACTCTATGAAATGTACTTTTTTCTCTGGGATTTAACTGTAATAAATCAAACTGGTTAACCCACTGAGCATTAAATAACCGGCTATTCTGAATGTGCAATGAGCCGTGGTTGACAAAAACTGAAAGAGCAATGAGAACTCTCATAGGGTGCGTCTACACTTAGAAATGAAGTCGACTTAAGCTTGCTTAAATCGACTTAATTTAATCCATGTCTACACTACACCTTCCTTAAGTCGACTTAAGGAAAATAAAATCGACTTAATGAAAATTAAGTCGACTTTATTAAATCTACTTTTAATTCGACTTTAGGCTTAAGTCCACTTCCTAAAGTCGACTTAAGCCAATGTAGACCTGGAGTAGCCCTAAGTCGACTTAAAGTTGATTTAGGGCTCTCCAGGACTCCCCCACTGCCCTCCCTGCCCTGTTGGGGGGGGGGGCCATGCCAGGCTCTCCCTGTGCCAGCTCTCCAGAACCAGCAGCCTGATTCCGTCACTTAAGGTCTTCCAGAATTTGTTCCCCACAGCTGATCTGTGCCTATACCCAGTAAGCTTTCAGGCACAATACAAGAAGGGAAAATCTAGCTCCACTGAAGTCAATGACAACAATCCCAATGATGACAAAAGATTCAAGATTCACCCTAAATACACACATTTGACATAACTTCTTGCTTTTGTCTGTGTTTGATCTTAATTCCTGACAAAATGACCATATAGCTCCCAGCATTCTTATTGGTAGTGGCAGCTCTTCTTTACTGCTGACTATTCCTTGGGAATGTTTGTGTGTGATGTATGTTTCTTTAGCTTTGTACATAAACACTTAGGCTATGTCTGCACTAGAAAGTTAGGTCAACTTTGTTAAGTCAACTTAATAAGGTCGACTTTAAGTCGACTTAAAGTCAACCTTATTAAGTCGAGTTAATAAAGTGGTGTCCATGGACGTGGACTTAGTCCACTTTGTTAAGTCGACCTAACTGCCCTTAAGTCGACTTAACAAAGTGGACTTAAGCGTCCACACTGCGTTTATGTTGATCTAAAGAAGGGTTAGGTCGACCTCAGGAGGCTTAAGTCGACCTAATGGGTGGTTCTTATTAAGTCAACTTAAGGAATTTCTTAAGTCGACATAATGAAAGCCTGGTTAAGCCTCCTTAAGTTGACCAAACTAGACAGTGTAGACATAGCCTTAGGTGTTGAGGCTTCAGCAGGCTTCATTGGATACAGGCTTCAGCCCACTGACAATAGTGGGAATCTTTTAATTTATCTGCATGGCAATCAGATCAAGCCATAATTCAATAAAATAAATATCCAAAATGGACTTTGGGAGACTTCTAAAGCTCTTAATGCGTTTGATGGTGAGATAAGCATGATTTTGTATTCCTTCATTGACAGCTTTGCAATGGACAGAGACCAGCCCCCTACAGCAGAAGATCAGTGGGAGCCTATAAGTGGCATAACTACATGTTCTGCAGCCGCTCAGTCAGATGAAGAACAAAATGAAACCAAAGCTGAGATTTCATCTCAAGCAAACAATGAAAATCCAGAAACGACTGATGTCTCAGGTTAGGGACCACATTTTCATTCTACTTATTTTTCACAGAGCTATCAGTGCTACCAATCTCATGAGCTATAGCTGTGCACCAGATTCACTCCTGCGTTACTTCAATTTTAAATTGGCATAATTCTACTGAATTTGGAACTACACAGAAGGAATGCAGTGCAAATCAAATGTGCACGTGTGCGCTCTCTCACACACACACCCACCCCTTCACAAACGTTTTTCCTTTTGAAAGTCCTCTCCAAAAATGTACTCCATTCTAAGTTACAAAGGAGTGACCAAAGTTAGTTACCATCTGGTGACTTTTAGGTGACCAATATGAAATAAATTGATGCTCTCAGTCCAGTTCTCACATACACCACAAAAATCTGCTAAAGTATTGCACAGAGGCTCAGGAGAGAACAGGAATGAAAACTAAAGGACCACTTCATCTCCAGTGGTAGTCTCTTCAGGCCATGGTGAAGGCATATTGTGGTATGGTGTATTCGGAGGTTTATGCTGAACATGTACATTGGATAAGAACTCCAATGTCAATCATGCAAATATATGTATTGCTAATTTTTAAAGGCATGGATTTTATTTGAAAAGAAAAAATTAACTATTCATGTTTCTTCCTGCAATTCTGTCATGAACCACACACCTCTCCTAAACCATATATTTATGGAAGTCTGGGCCAAACCCTGAGGAAGTGAAACTCCTTTTAATAGTATTTGAACCTAAATAGCAGGTATAAAAAATCCAACTATGTAAGGGACTTTCTAGGCACCTACAATTTTAATGTGAAAAAAAACCCAGATGTTTAGTGATTTCCTTCTTATTCATTTGCAACCTTGCAATTCTACAGTTACAGTGGACAGGATGAGTTTAATTTTGTGTACTCAATTTATTTCCTTTAAAATTTCAGAGCAACATGTGTTCTCAGTTAGATGACCTAAAGCTGTTCCTATAAGTTGAGAACTGATTTATTTGATCAGTCTGAAAGGCAGTGATGTACACATTTTTCATGCAATGTGGTATCAAAAAATTCAATTGTCCACTTGCATAGAGAAATTACATGGATTTTCTTCCCAGATCCATTGGCCATAACATGAGATATTAAATATATTTTAGATGCCAGTGACTGCCCAAGTCCCAACTCTTCAATGACAACTAAGCAGCTTCAGGACTACTGGAGGAATGAGAAACGCCGGTGTAGACAAGTCAAACTCCTTTTTGAAATTCCGTCAACCAGAATTGTAGAACATCATTTATCTAAATATGTGGTAAGCTAACAAATGAATTTGTAACATAATTTTACTCACTCTCTCACGATCTGCACATTTGTGTGTCTTTCAATGAAAAATAAGACAGTTCCTAACCCAGTGAGAATGTGATCACACATTTCCATTGTTATGACATTTCTGATCGATTTATAAACTAGATTGCCCAATTGCTTGTAACTCAAAAACCCATGTTTTTATTAATCACATTTTTCCTAGTAGCGTAAAAACAATTTGCTCTTGCATCTAACATTTGAATGTCAGATGGGGAGAGCCAACACAATAGGCAAGATTCTGATATTTTTACTCACTGTCCTAAGGACTCCATAAACCTTGGTTCTATTCTCAACTCTGCCACTGGCCTGCTGGATGACTGTGGGCACGGTGTACACTACCTCAGTTTACCCATCTGTAAAACTAGAATGATGACAATTAGCTCCCCTGTAAAGTGAGGTAAACAGATGGAAAAAAGTGCTAAGAACTATGTATTATTATTATTACTCACAATGGTTTATTGATGACTCTTAGAATAAGGTACTGTTCAGTGTGAGTAAAAGTTTCTAGTGTGATCTTATATTTTCAAAGGAGGTTTACATGCTGTACATGGTTTAGTTAGAATAGATTCTGTTATTCTTGCATAGGTTGTACTGTATCTGATTCCTTAAGTAGTCCCATTGATTTCAGTAAAACTGCTCAAAGAATAAAGGCAAAAGTGTGTATGAGGCGGAGGGATAAAATTTAGCTCCAAGCTCAAGAACTACTTAAAGATCTTTCACCTTAAAAAAAATACCAGAGCAAATCTGATTAATATTTTTATTAGAGGCAGATCTCTTTTCTTCATGGACATTCCATGACTGGGGCAGGGGGCAATAAGGGATAAATCCATTTAATAGGTTATTTGTTGTGAATTATTCACTCTGCTGCCCTTAGTAGTCAGATGTCTTAAATCATTTTACATTCTGTGCAATCTTTTTGCGCTCTTGCAATATTGTTATGAATCTGCATAACTAGGATGTACTTTATTATCAGCAGGGAACAGTGCAGTGAACAGGAACATGTCATGGTGTTAATGAATGAAAAGAGATCAGACCAGTAGCATCTCAGCTTTAGGACATGCCAGAGAAACTTGGTAAAATGATGATCTATCAGGCTTAAAATCAAAGCACAAAGAATGCCTTTTAGAACAGAATGAGAGGGTTGCTTATGCTAGTAGTGGTCTGTAACATCTAATGCCTGTTTCCAGCACAGGAGAATGAATGACTAAAGCAAACTGTGAGCCTAAATCCATTTAATTCAATGGGAACAGGATG
Source organism: Pelusios castaneus (assembly GCA_007922175.1). Classification (NCBI taxonomy): domain Eukaryota; kingdom Metazoa; phylum Chordata; order Testudines; family Pelomedusidae; genus Pelusios; species Pelusios castaneus. The sequence goes on from ML685783.1 coordinate 7,741,032, forward strand.
AGATTGTATGTCAGCAACATCTTGACCTGATCCAAAACCCATTCGGGTCCACAGGCTATATTCTCAACTTGTGTAAATTGGCATAACTCAGCTGACGTCAGTGGAAATATACTGATTTTTACAGGTGAAGGATCTAATGGGACACTTCATCAACTTTAATGGGCTTTAGATTAGGCCCTGGGTGGAAATCTATTTGTAGAATATATAGCACTCAAAATTCTGCTTTGCAGCTCTGGGGGGGGATGAGGGGGTTGTTTGTTTTTAATGTCATGTTTAATAAATTCATTTTGCTATCAAGGTCAGTGCAACATGGAGAGAAATATAATATTGAGTACTATTAAATTGTGAATGATTGTTATAGAAGTGTGCTAAGGTTGCTGAAGGATCTTGGCTAACAAACATATTTTTTTAGAAATGGAACGTTCTCTTCTGCATTATCTATATAAAGTGTTAGGCTTTTCATAATAATACAATGATTCAGAGAAAAAAAATCTCTGGTATATGCAAAAATGAGATGGAGCAACTTCAAATACCCCCTTCTTCAGATCATTAATAATGTCCAGAAATACCCAATACAAACAAGGAATCTATTGGCACTTTTAAAGACTAACAAATGTATTTATTGCATGAGCTTTTGTGGGAGAAAAAATCGCACTTCATCAGATGCTTGAAGATGAGGAAGTACAGATGAATGGGAGGAAAATACATGCAGGGAAGTGTAAGTCATAGGATCAGGTCACACTGTTAAAGCAAATCAATGCAATTGTTTAGATTCAAACTGTGGACAACAGCATATAGCAGTGATTTGCCATGAGAACTGTCCAAGTGTGCTTAAACAATATTCTATCCAACCAAAAGTACAACTCATAAAACTCATGAAAATGAATCATCGAATTAAAAGCGAGGTACCAGTCTTTTGATTCTAAAACATGAATGTTCTAAACGCAGGTGGCTAAAGGGCAAAATTGAGATGACGTGTATTTTTTTCTGGTGGATTTGAAACATTAATGTATTTGATCCTTCTTTAGCTTGTTACATGCACTATGTTGCAAACCTCTCTAGTAAGACCATAACCATAGTAAATGTAAGTAAATGCAACATTGATGAGCAATTGATTCAGCTGAAAAAAGTGGGTGTGCTGTGGAATTGTTTGTCTCATTGAAGTGTGCCACTGGCATTAAGGAGGGAGGTGAGGGAAAAAGGAAAGCAAAATTACCTGTTGTAATGGGGAAAAAACTTATACTCTCTGAATTCCAATTCTGCAGTTTCTCTTTGAAGCATTCTGGACACTACAGTACAAATTAGTGATGGACACACAAACACCACCCTATACCAAAAACATACAGACTGCTATAGTTACCTTCATCCCCCAAGCTTCCATCCAGGACACACCACTTGGTCCATTGTCTACAGCCAGGCCCTAAGATATAACTGCATTTGCTCCGATCCCTCAGACAGAGACAGACACCTTCAGGATTTCTATCAAGCAGTCTTAAAACTATAACACCCACCTGTGGAAGTTCAGAAACAGATCGACAGAGCCAGACGGGTACCCAGAAGTCAACTACTACAGGAGAAGCCCAAGAAAGGAAACAACAGAACGCCACTGGTCATCACCTACAACCCCCCAATTCAAACCTATACAACACATCATCAAGGACCTACAACCTAATCTCAGGACTTGGGAGACAGACTTCTCCTTGCTTACAGACAGTCCCCCAACCTTAAACAGATACTCACCAGCAACTACAGACCAAACAACAGAAACATTAAAGCAGGCACATATCCCTGCAACAAACCATGTTGCCAACTTTGCCCACATATCTGCACAAAAGACACCATCATAGGACCTAATCAAACCAGCTACTCCATCAAGGGCTCATTCACCTGCTCATCCACCAATGTGATTTATGCCATGCAAAAAAGAACACATGGACACAAATCTGACATAGGAAATAACATTTAAAAACCAATAGGAGAACACGTCAAACTTCCTGATCACTCCATCAATCATCTGTTAATTGCTGTACTTAGGCAACTGTATTACAAATCAAAGCTTCAAAGAGAAACTGCAGAATTGGAATTCAAATGTAGATTTGACACCATCAACTCAGAGTTAAATAGACTATGTTTTTCCCCCTATTACAACAGGTAATTTTGCTTTTCTTTTTCCCTCATCTCCCTCCTGTATGCTGTTGTCCACTGTTTGAATTTAAAAAATTGCATTGATTTGATGTAACAATCTGACCTGATCCTATGACTTATACTTCTCTGTATTTATTTTCCTCCCATTCATCTGTAGTTCCCCATCTTCAAGCATCTGACCAAGTGGGATTTTCTCCCATGAAAGCTCATGTGATAAATAAATTTGTTAGTCTTTAAAAGTGCCATTTGACTCCTTGTTTGTTTTGCTGAACTAGACTAACACAGCTACCACTTTGGAACATTTCTAACAGCTACAATCAATGAAAAATATATTACATTCAACAGTAGGCCTGGGAAATTCATTCAGTTCACTATGGATGATTGTTTGAAGTAACCATATTTGTTGTAAAGGAGTGCAGCTACAGGAATGCTCTATGAGTTACTTAAAGCATGCTTTCTAAACTTTTACAAGCAATTTGCTAATTTATCCGACTCAGGACCCCAAGGGGCTAAGTGAATTCAAGGACCTAAGGGGCTTACAGGCGCTACGTGTAAACCCTAAGTATTAGTCACAATAATCTGAAACAGCAGTCATTCAGTTGACTTAATGGACATTTATCTCAAAGTCAGACCTTGTTTATATTGAGAATAAGCTTTAATTCCAGCAGCTGTTGGTCAGTCAAAGATGTAGCAGGACCAGTGCTTTACAAGGTCATCTAGAATGCAGATAAGTGCAATTAGATGTAAATTGGTGCAATTTGAATTGGGGCCTTTTTCAAGCAGGGACAACCTCCACTGGTACAACATGTGGCTTTCCTTGTCTACATTTGCAGCTATCCCAGTGTCCGTCCCATCAGGTAAAATCCCAATGCAGACAATGCCAAAGTAAAGTTTAAAAGACATTGGTCAACATTCAGCAAAACCATAGTTTTATGTAACACAAATGAACATTTCTTTCTGCTTATTTTTCTTTGTTTGTTTGTCTCTGTTAGTTGTATAAAATAATCATCATCCAGACAGGCAGTTTTGATGGCAACAGATCTGTAATTGAGCGTCGATACTCAGATTTTGAAAAACTGCACAAAAATCTTTTGAAAGACTTTAATGAAGAAATGGAAGATGTGATCTTTCCCAAAAAGACTCTGACTGGAAACTTCACAGAAGAAATGATCAATGAAAGAAAATTAGCCTTCAGGGACTATCTGGGACTTCTGTATTCCATGAAATGTGTCCGGAGGTCCAAAAAATTTTTCGACTTCTTAACAAAACCAGAGATGGAGGAAGCTTATGGCTGTTTGAGGGGTGGCCAGTATACCAAAGCTTTGGAAATATTAGTGCAAGTCATTGCTCTGCAGGAAAAATTAACCAAACAGAACCCTGTTTTAATAGTCCCTACACTCTGCGCTATACTTCTGTGTCACAAAGATCTGGAGAATCCAGCAAGTGCCTATGAATATGGAGAAAAGGCTTTACTTCGCCTTCAGATGCATTGTGGGCACAGGTATTATATTCCATTGCTAGAGACAATGATCACTTTGGCATATGAACTCGGTAAGGACTTTCTATCCTTGCAAGAGAAACTGGAAGCAAGTAAAGCAAAAAAAAGCCAAATAAAAGTATTTACCCTAAAAGAACTTGCCGTTCGAGAGTACATACAATGAGTGCAAGAAAAGATCACTGATTGTATTTCACTGAATAGCAAAAGCATCTGATTCTGCTCTTATTGAAGTCAATGAAGAACATGGACTTCAACGTATGTCCTTGAAGCAGTTTTCAATGGAGAATGCAGCTCACAAATTGACAGCAAAAGTTAAGAGTCTTACATTTTTTTAATTTTGAAAAGTAAGATAAAATACAAAAGGGACACAATCCCATTTCTGTAAGAAAAATTTGTACCTGCTATGTAGTTACAGATAAGTTACATGCTTACTAAAATGAGAAGTAAGGATTGGGGGGGGGGGGAGGAGGCTTTTTTCCCTGAGTTTGTATATTTTTGTCAGCATGTTGTGTATAGCCAGTTTCATCTGGGTAGGCAGTTAAAATGGAACTACTCACGTAAATAAAGTTGTGAAAGCATTTAATTCTTTGCTCAATAATGAACATTCCCTTCCTGAAAAAAACCTTATAAACAAAAAGGGAAAGAGAAAAACATTTATGAAAAAAAAATAGAAGATTTAAAAAGAAATTTTCAGGACCTACTATTTAAAGGGCACACTGTCAGAAATTACATTTCATTTTTTTCTGCATCTATGATCAAAGCATTTTCAAAGCTTGCTCAGAAATTCTGAGTCATTTTTCAGAGTTTTAATAGCCTGAGTCCAATCCTGTCCCTGTTGGAAATTATTGGATTTTTTTACAATTTACTTCAATGGGAGCGGCAGCTACCAGTGGTCATCATTTCACTGGGAATGATGTTTACTTTTAATTTCCTTTTGTAGTTGATATGATTTCATGACTTGCATTGAAACCACATTCCTGCTGTTGGCAATTTTTAACACAGCTCTTACTTGAGAGGAAAATTCATACCCTGTGCAAAATATGCCTAATGAAAAGGAACCACAGAAAAGTGCCATAGAGACAACATCTGGCAAATAAAACAGTAGCCTTTAACTCTGATCAAGCTGTGATACACATGGTTAGCAGGCAATCTGCACAGAGTAAGTGCTCTTGCTCAGGTTTTAGGATTTTGTTTAAAGTGGTTAATTTTAGAGCCTGGTATGACCTAGGGAAATGTCAGAACTTGGCACTGAAATGACATTGCTAATTTTTTCAGGAGACCCACCCACAGGTGAAGATGTTGAGCTAACTCTGATCCCGACATTTCTCTGAAAGCTTCTCAAATGGAAATACCACAATGTTTGAGAGAGATGTAAATATAAAAAGCAGAGCATTTTCCTTCATCCCTCTACTATTTTATTTTCCCAGTGCAAATGCTATTATTTTTGTAATTACATAAACAAGGTGTCTTCCTATTGCAATGAAAAGAGTGATCCACCTCTTTCAACTGAACGCACTCAGAACTCTTCAGCTGCGTCTCAGAACATGTATGCTACTGACAGATTCTCTTGGGAGGGACAGGGTCTGCTCTAGCTATAGGCAAACTAAGCAGCTGCCTAGGGTGGCAAATTCTGTATAGAATGACAAGGGCATAATGCCATTCACACCAACCTGGCCTGGCCACCATTCTGTCATGACCACCAAACCAGCAGAAGGTTCAATGTGCCCTCCCCTACTTCCAGAACGTCTAATGCGCACTAAGTTGAGAACCTCTATTCTAGGGGAGAGCACACTGTAGTTTTGCCTTGGGGAGCAGATTTTCCTGAGCCTCCTCTGGGGGGGTACCTGTGCTTTTAGAACAAAAGGATCTGAACTCTGTCCTCACTGTCACACTTAACCATACAGTAACTGTTCTGTGACTCATCATGGCATACATGAAATTCCCAGGTGTTCACTGATGTTTACAATATGTAGATCAATATTGGGAGGGGTGTTACACTGAATCCAGGAGGAGGAATCAGGCAAAAGAGTTCAAATCCCAGATGTTCTTAATATTGAATTCTAGAGACTGATGCCCAGATCCACAAAAGCACTTAGGTGCCTAAATCCAAAATGTAGGCACCACTGAGATCCTCAAAACCCTGTTCAGCTACCACCTAACTTTAGAGACGCCCTCATTTTCACAACAAAAGTCTTCCAGGTACCAAAATTTCTGCCACTGAGTGTGCACACATTGCCTCTGTGCCCTCTTGTGCCTATGTCCCAGTGCCAGCCACACACTAGAAGAAGATAGCTGTTCCTTTGCTGGGTCTGCTTGAGCAGGTTTCATCAGAGCACACCTAACGCCACACAAAAAGGAGGGGGATTTTCTCCTTACAACCTTTATTGCAGTGGTTCAGGAACTCATCCAGCATGTTGGAAACACCAGCTAAATTCTCTGCTCTGCCTGATGGGGAGAAAGGATTTGAAGATGGGTTTCTTTACGCTCAGAGGAGTGCCCTAGACACTGGACTACAGAATCATTCTCACGTGCTCTCTGGACCAATACAGAATTATGTACACCAATGGAACAGCTTCAACAGGAAAAATGGACCAATCCTAGAACATTGCAGAGCTGGTGGCATTCTATCCCGCCTCATCCTGACCTTCCCCAAAGATAACATGGGCCTCTACATAGATAGCATAATTGAGCCATCAGGCCCTAATCTCAGAGCTGACTGTGGGTAGGTGTAGGGGGTCTCAGTAAGAATATGCTCTATTCTAATTATCATTATTGCAAGAAAAATGTCCTGCTGGAGAAAGGAAGTAATAGACCCCAATAATTACCTCCTTTGTCCACACCCCAGTCATGATGCCATAGCTTCCTTCCTCTGAAAGGACACAGCTGATCATGGAGATAGAGATCAGGTCCACATTGCAAACTTTTACCAGAAGAACTGTGTCAGTCAGGTCTGTAAATGATCCTTGGCTAACATTGCTATGCAGGCAGAAGCCCCGTGTTTAGGGGTTGGGTGGAAAGGCAGGAATAAACTATGCTGGCAAAAGTGCAGTTTATCTAGTATAAACAGAGCTCACACTAGGAGTGCGTCTACACTTACAAATTAAGTCGACTTAAGCTTGCTTAAGTCAACTTAATTTAATCTGCGTCCACACTACACTTTCCTTAAGTCGACTTAAGGAAAAATTAAGTCAACTTTATAAAACCTTGTTTTAAGTTGACTTTTCTGGCTAAGTCAACTTTAGAAAGTCAACTTAGCCAGTGTGGACATGGAGTAGCCCTAAGTCGACTTAGGGGGCTTTAGGGCTTCCCCACTGCCCTCCCTGCCAGGGTGGCTGGCACATCCACAGCCGGCCCATCCTGCCCCTATGCCCTGCCAGGGTCCCTGTCAGGCTCAGCCCCCATTGCCCCAAGGTACGATGGGGCAAAGGCTGAGCCCCTTGGCACTTGGCAAGGGGTCCCCCCCCGACACTGTGGACCAGTCCCAGGTCCACCTAGCCCCTACAAGTCGTCCTAGGCATCCAGCGTGGACGCTGTAGGTCAATTTGGCAAGGTCCCCTCTAAGTCGACTTAAATTTTGAGTGGGGACATGCTAAGTCAACTTAAATTAACAAGTGTAGACATAGCCACGGAGTGCTTTGCTGATGCTGGTACTAGAAGCATAAAGTGCTCCTAGTCTAGACCTGATTTTAGCCTCAGGTCATCCATCATCAAGTGTCTTACAAAAGAGACACCATTTCCCTGCCTTATGGAAAACCTGTGCACTAATTACTAAGTGAATTCAGAACACAGGCAGAAGAAAGAGCAATCTGTTCATTGTGTAGTTCCTAATGCAAACTGCTTTAAATGAAAGGCATTTTAATGGTGCCTATGTGCTAACTGACTGGCCAGGACTTTTATCATTCCCCAAAGCGGAAATCATTCATCCCGAGTGCTATTCAGGGAGAGTGCATCAACTGCCTAATTTAAAGTGCTGATTTTATCTTCGGTTTCTTTGACATTTCCAGTCAAGGAGCTTCTCACATGAATTGGCAAAACCAACTGTGCACAAATGGCACAGGGTCAATGATGAGCCCATAAAAGGCTTCAGCTGGATTTGTGATCTCACCTCCAGTAGCCACAAACAACCCAACCAAGCACTCCCCACCAACTAAAGAAATACATTCCCTTTCCAAAATGCTGAAGCTACAAACCTCTGGTGACAGCAGAAGCTGCTTATTAACAAGTTCAAGTTGAAAGAGTCTTGTGGCACTTTTAAAGACTAACAGATTTATTAATCGCATGAGCTTTCGTGGGAGAAAATCCCACTTCGTCACTTTCTCCCATGAAAGCTCATGCGATTAATAAATCTGTTAGTCTTCAAAAGTGCCACAAGACTCTTTTGTCTTTCTACAATAGACTAACACGGCTACCCCTTTGAAGTTCAAGTTGGACATTAAAAAAGAAATACCTGACAGAGAAAGGACACTCTTGTGGCATGGGTGCTGGACCGGGGGGAGCAATAGAGCTAGATTCTATTTCCAGCTCTATTACACACTTCATGTGCAGTTTTTCACAAGTCACTCAACCTTCCTGGGGCTCTGTGCTAGCAGTAAAAAGAGGGGAAAGGGGGGGGTGGGTAATATTCCATCACACAGGGTTTTTAAATGAGGTTGAGAAAGTCCATTAATGTTTGAGAGCTATTCTGATAATTAGAGCTATAGACTACCCTATAAAGCATACAGAATAATAACTCCAATAACTTCAATCAGAAATGTGCATTAAGGGGAAGATAATTGAAACTTATCTAGGCATTTTTCACTTCTTTTAGTATTTTCTTAAAACAGGAAGAAAAAGAAGATCTCAGGCAGTAATTCACCAGTTTAGATGCTTATTGTTGATTGTCGGACTAATAATTTATTACAGCACAATCTTATTTTAAAACTGGATGTTATTCTGTTTCTGCACTTACAAAGCATTTATTTATGGCACTGAACAGGGGTTATTCTCTGCTGCTGAATCAGGCATATACAAAATAGGCTCATCCTAATTCCAATGCCATGTACTCCCCGATTCATAGATACCAAGACTAGAAGGGACTGTTATGGTTAATTACCCTCATTGTTAAAAATGTACATCTTATGTCCAGTCTGATTTTATCAAGCTTCAACTTCCTGGCATTGGATCATATTATACCATCTCTCTTAGTCTGAAGAGCCTATTATCAAATATTTGTTCCCTCATGTAGGGTGCATCTACACTTGTAAATTAAGTCAACTTAAGCTTGCTTAAGTCGACTTAATTTACTCTGTGTCTACACTACACTTTCCTTAAGTCAACTTAAGCAGCTGCTTAAGTCGACTTAAGGAAAAATTAAGTCGACTTTATTAAACCCCATTTTAAGTCAATTTTCTGCTTAAGTCGACTTTCTAAAGTCGACTTAAACCACTGTAGACATGGAGTACCCCTAGGTCGACTCTAAGTCGACTTAGGGGACTCCAGGGCTTCCCCACTGCCCTCCCTGCCAGGGTGGCTGGCACAGGGAGAGCCTGGCATGCCCCCCCAAAGGGCAGGGCAGAGCCCTGCCCACCCTGCCCCTATGCCCTGCCAGGATCCCTGTCCCCCTTTGCCCCATTGTACCCAGGTACAATGGGGCAAAGGCTGAGCCCCCTGGCACTTGGCAAGGGGTGCCCCCCTGCCACCGTGGACCAGTCCCAGGTCCACCTAGCCCCTAGAAGTTGACCTAGGCATCCAGTGTGGACACTCTAGGTCGACTTTGTAGGGTGCCCCCTAAGTCAACTTGAAATTTAAGTGTGGACATGCTAAGTCAACTTTATTAAGTCGACCTAAATTAACAAGTGTAGACATAGCCGTAGATACTTAGACTAGTCAAGAAACGTCTTTCCTTCCCTTTGTAAAGCTAAATAGATTGAGCTTCTTGAGTTTATTACTATAAGGCATGATTTAAAATCCTTTAATCACTCTCATGGATCTTCTCTGAACCTCTCCAATTTGTCAACATCCCTCTTGAATTGTGAACACCAGAACTGGAGACAGTATGCCAACACAGTCACACCAGTGCCAGAGAGGTAAAATAACCTCTCCCCTTCTCCTCAAGATTCCCCCATTCCCCAATCATTTCCAGTGATTGCATTAGCCCCAGTGGCCACAGCTCCCCTCACACCGGGAGCTCATGTTTGGCTCATTATCCACCTCCATTGCCAAACCTTTTTCAGAGTCCCTGCTTTCCAGTATAGAACCCTCCATCGTGTGAGTATGGCTTATATTCTTTGTCCCTAGATGTACACATTTACATTTAGGCATATTAAATCACATTGTTTTCTTGTGCCCAGCTTAACAAGCGATGCAGACCACTGGAAATTTCTCAGTGGCCTGGTGATTTTAAAAGGGACCTGGTCCATGAGCCCACAGGCGAAAGCTTCCCCTCGGGGAGGCTAGCTCCCTGTCTTGCCTCTTCCACCCATGGCCCCTGTCCACAGTGCAACGCCACTCCACCCAAGGCTCCCTCCCCATTCGCCATCGTGTCCCTCCCTACCAGCCCACCTCTCTGCTTGGCCCCCCTCCTCACATCAACACCTCCCTTCTCTGCTTGACCTCACTGCAGCCCCTTCCTCCCTCCCCACACAGCCCCCATCACCTTTGCTCACAGTGTGCATCCCCCCTTTCCTCTCCCACCTTATCCCTCCCACCATTGCTCACTACATTCCTCTTCCCTCCCGCCTTCCTTTCTCACTCAGTCCCTCCAGCTGTCGCTTGCTGCCTGGGGGAAAGGGGAGTGTGGAAGAGAGGAAGGGTATTGAGCAATGTGGGGGGAGGGACACCCCGCTGAGTGGTCTGAACAGGGAAAGGGGCAGGGCATGATTCTTCTGCCCTAGGGTCCGGAATGCCTGTCAGCATGCCTGTAGATCATTCTGTATCAGTGGCTTATCTTCTTCATTATTTACCACTTCCCTGATTTTTCTCTCATCTGCAAACTTTATCTGAATGTATTTTATGTTTCCTTCCAGATCATAGATAAAAATATTTAAGAGATGGACCAATAACAGATCTCTGTATGACCCCACTAAGAAATAAACCCATTTGATAATTATTCTTCCTTTACAATTATATTTTATGTCAGATAACCATCTTTTAATTCATTTAATGTGTGCCATGTTAATTTTACATCATTTTAGTATTTTTTAATCAAAATGTCAGGTAGTACCAAGTCAAATGCCTTACAGAAGTCCAAGTGTATTATATGAACACTAATACCAAGTTAGTTTGACAGGAACATAAAACCATGCTTATTGAGATTATGGTACCTTTAATTCTTGATTAGTCAAGTCCTGCATCAGCTGCTCCCCTATCTTTCCTAGGATCAACGTTAAACTCACATGTCTATAATTATCTGGGCCATCTTGTTTACCCTTTTGTGCCAATATTTAATAAATTAACTCCTTACAGTCTTGTGAAACTTCCCTAGTGTTCTAAGTTTTAATGTTGATTTTTCAGTAATTGTCCAGCAAGTTTGTCACTAGCTCTGTTAAAACTCTTGGTTGCAAGTTATCTGGGCTTCCTGATTTTAAAATGTCTAATTTCAAGAGCAGCTGTTTAACATTCTTGAGAGATGCTAATGGTATAGAAAGTATGTTATTATATCATATAACTATATCATCTATTCTTTCCAAAATATAGAACAGAAATGTTTATTGAACACTTCTGCTTTTTCTGCATTGATAATTCTATCATTTCCATCTAGTAATGAACTAGTACCATTGTCAGGAAGTTTTTTGTTCCCAATATACTTTTAAAACTTCTTGTTTTCCTCTGCTCTCCAGGCCACAGATTTCCTTATGTCCATTTGCTTTCCTTGTCCATTTTTCTGCAATTCCTAGTGTCTGATTTCTATTAATTATTACAAACTTTCAGTTTCTTCCATTTGTTAAATATAATTTTGTAATAACTAGCTTTACTTCCACTCCAAATACTGTGTTTAAAAAAATACAGCCTTCTTCCTTGATTGTGGCTTTTGGGGCTTCTGGTAAAGTGCTCTTAAATAATTCCCAATTTTTATTCATATTTTTCTAACTATATTCTTCCTATTTTCAGCTTTGTGAAATTGGCCCTTCTAAGGAACCAAGCCTATATATCACTGATCTATACTTTATTCTGTTTGCACATTTATAAATGTGACCAACTCATGATCACTTACACCTAAGCTGCAGTTAATATTTAGCTCTTTCATCAGTTCATCTTTATCTGTATTACACCTCATCTGTGTCTATATTGCACCACATGTTGAGTGCCACACTTTTTGAATTAGGAAATTATCTATAATATTTAGAAATCCTGAGGGTGTATTAGGACTGGCAGCAGGCAACCTCCAACATAGGTAACTCAAATTGAATTCCCCCCTTGATTATGCAGCTTTTTTCCCTATCTATTCGCTAGATAGGTGCAAAAGGAAAGGGTCATCCTGTTCCTTAGTAAGATTGGGTAGTCAGAAGCAGACACTAACTAATATCCCCAATTTGTATTTCATCTAATCCATAAGCATTCAAGATCATTTTCTTCTGAGTTATCAGTTACTCAGAATCAGGCAATGCCCATTTTGACAGTGTCCTACTCCCTCTCCCTTTAGAAGATGGCCCAATCAGTCCTTCATAAATAGGTTATAACCATTGATTTTAACATTCCAGTCACGGGAATGATCGCACTGGTTTCAGTAAAACCCACTAAATTGAACTTATGCTCATAAATTAGCAATTCCAATTCGGTTGGTTGCCCAGGCTCCTAGCATTGGTGTGTAGACAAGCAAGCAATATCTTTTCTTCATGTTCTTTGGTTCCTAGATGAATTTTGTTCTCAACGTCTTGATTTTATGCCAAATGAGTACACATCTTCCCTCTTTTTACCTTCCCCTTTTGTTATTAGTTTAACCTCCCCCGACTTCTCTAGCTAGCCTGTGGAGGGCAAAATTGGTTCCCCTTTTAACAAAGTGGAAGCCATCCAAATTATACAGAAGGTAGACAAATGTTCCAAAACCCCCAAACCCTACACCACTTACCTAGCCAGCAGTTTACTTCCAGAATCTTTTTCCTTCCTTCACTCATGAGACAGGAAGGATCTCAGAGAAGATCACTTAGACATTCTTCTTTTTCGGTATGCTTCCAAGCTCTCTGAAGTCATCTGTTATCTGCCAGCTATCCCACGATGCAATGTCATTAGTGTTGATATGAACCATCACCAATGAATCTTTGCCCATCAACTTCAGAAGTCTATTGAACTCTAGATGGCACTTTTCATCAGTAGATCTCAAAGCACTTAATGAAGGAGGTCAATATCATTATTCCCCATTTACAGATGGGGGAAACTGATGAACAGGGCAGTGAAGTAACTTGCCTAATATCACCCACTAGACCAGAGGAAGACCCAAGAATAGAATTCAGGTTTTATGAGTCACAATTGAGTACTGTAACCACTACGCAACAGTGCCCACCCCACATATTTTAGCTACGTTATTAGTATCCTCATACAACAAAGTATCCTAATGTTTGGGTATTTTTCAGGGTGCCCTAAATCAGTGTTTCCCAAAAGATGGGTGACCTAAGTTACTGCAGCTTGTAAATTCACCTCTTATGTGACCAACCAGACTAACCAACAAAGCTCAAATTTTATTTGTATCAAATTTTACTTGCAATCAACTGCTTGTGATAAATTATAAAAGATACGGAAAAAGGTTGATTAAATTTGAATTGATAAATGAGAAGGAATAGCAAACTGTTCAGGGACACAAGTATTATTACGATTATCCTCCAATTACAGACAGGCTACAAAAAATTCCAAGCAACTCTAATTCTAAGCAACTTTTCCTAGAATGGTGGTGTTACTTGCTTCATTTCCAAAGGCATCAGTTTAACACAAAGGAGTAATGTAACCATTTGCAATAACAGATACCAGCTTTTCTTAACATGCAACACAGGCATTTGCTGCACGATGGATTTGACCCTTCCAGTATGATTTTACTCTTTTCACTGCTTGATGTTATTGGTGCTGCCTCTTTTTTCTTTGGTACATCTACAAGAACTCACACGCCAAGTACAGAGCAAAAACATGTTAAAAATTGCACATTAAAATAAGATTGTCCAACCAACATCTGTCTGGCATGTCTAGCAAACTATATATTCCACAAGTACACACAAACTAGAGAGAAATTTAAATAAAATCTGGGCAGACCCTCTTCAGAAGTCCAGGGAGAATTGCAGTACATCTGTTGAGCTTTGGCCCATTTCCATATCAACTATTAGATCATTTGGGGGGCATTAAGTAGATAATACTGTTTACACAACTTACTAAAATAACTAAAGAAGCCCATGAGGATACTTAGTTACTTATGAAACATATGCAGACAAGATGCTCCCTGTGCAAGCAGCATCTTGTTTACAGGAAATCCTGTGATCTTTCTTATCACCTACTTATTATTAACTCTTGTTATCTGCTACGTCACTAAAGGATGATATGCTTTCTTGTACCTAAATAAGCATGAAAGACTTTCACTGTATTCCACAGATTTGCACATGCAGCACTAAATTCCATTTCAGCACGTCAACCACAATTTAGAAAGACTTTGGGCCTGGTAGCAGCTGAGCAAATCAAATCAAGAATGTTTATTTTCCTGATAAGATCAAAGGCAACAGGAACAAGACGTGTTGAAAAATTATACATCATTTGTAATGGTATAAAGTACTGACTATCAGCTCCTATTTGGATGAGGAGAAAACCCTAAAAGACTGACCTATTTACATTAAAATCCTGTTACATACACAGCACACAACTGATTCACAACTCATACCAGTGTAAATCGGGAGTAACAATTGAAATGAATTGTTACACAGCATGAGAGCAGAATCAGGCAGATTGTGTCTATAAACAAATATACAAGCTGTAGGCATAACATTTTTAAAGACAGAGAGAATGAATAGATATGGGATATAAATATAAGGTATTGTGAAATTTTAAAAATATTTGTCAAGCACCGTAAGATCCTCAGATGATAAGAACTATTACAAGTGCCAAATGTTATAGACATAAAGAGTTACATATGTATAGTTTTTAAATGTACTAGTTTCTCAAATTACAAATGGACAAGTACCTATAAATTTATATTTTAAAGAATGAAAATACTAGAAGAACCAACTTTGGATTACCAGATTTATTTATTGCATGAGCTTTCGTGGGAGAAAATCCCACTTCGTCAGATGCTTTGAAGAGGGATTTTCTCCGACGAAAACTCATGCAATAAATAAATCTGTTAGTCTTTAAAAGTGCCACAGGACTCTGTTGTTTTTCTGCAATAGACTAACACGGCTACCTCTTTGGAACTCGATTTTGGATTATGCTTCATACACTAGTATCTCTAATTTAAAAAAAAATCACCCTAAACATTGCTGTATACCAAAAATATGTATGAATTTTAACCCATACTTGATCATTCCCCACTGATGAGTTCAAGTAAATTTTGAAGGATTTCGCTGAAAATGTAGGTTAAATCCTTGTCCTTTCCTCGCTGTTTCAAAGAGGTTTGACAACTAGCAACTGTACCACTAGATGGAGCTGCAGCATTTGCAAGAGCATATCCCTGGACTTTTTCACCATATAAAATGAATGAAAAATAAAAACTTTTTTAAATGAGAGGATTAAAATGTTTGGGGAAAAAAGAATTTCTACTGAGAAAAGTCTAACATTTAAATTTTTAATACATTTAACATTTTAAAAAAATTCAATTCCATTGTGAGTTTTAGTGTAGCGCCTACCTTTCTAGTTGTCCTTAAGGACAATTTAGGGTATCTCTTTATCAGGCAGCTATATGAGCAGGCTAGAAAGCTGAAAGAGAAAATATTCTCGCAGGCTTTTAGTCCTGGTGAGTTCAAAGACAGAGTCACTGCAGTGTCTCAGTTCCTACAGTACCTTTTCCTTCTGATCAAAAGGAACAGAGTAAAACTCGCAACTGTTAAAAGAACTATCATATAATGGGGGGGGGGGGGAGGGAGTAAAACAAAATGAATCCATAATGCATTCTGCACAGTGCTGGGGAAGTGAAAACACTGTTCATTTATTGGTTCCATTTTAGCTAGTCAACATTCTCAGTTTTGACACTCGGTTCTAATCAAGTTCTGGTTTTAGTTACTACAAAATATTTCAAATTCTGTTTAATTATATATACCCACAATACATTTCCTTTTATCCAAATGGCCTGGTGGATAGCTGAAACTTTCAGAGAAATGGAAGTACTATCAATTATCATAGGGCTACATGGGAACATTATGGATTTGGATAACAAGGATTTACAGGTAAACGGAATTTGGATTGTACTATCTATAATTGCAGCTTTTTCTAGGTGAACTATGACTTTGGCACCCCCATCAGAGGGCAATACTTTCATTTATAAGAGATAACATATCAATATATATTTTTAAATAGAAAAAATAATTAACTTCTGTTGCCCCTTAAAACCTGGTGCACTAGTCAACTGCCTAGTTCACCTCTATGATTGTGTGAGGACACAATAGAAATCAATAGGTTTTAATTCCTGAGAGGACCAGTCAAATGGAAACACAAGATCAATGAATCAGTGGTTAACTTGGAGCTGACTTTATTGGGTTAGGTGCACAGTTGTGCAGGAATATTTAAATTACACCATATTTTATGATTAGCTGCTACGATCCTTCCTTTCTTGGGGTAATAAAAGTAGGTTTAAAATCACACTTTATTCTCCCCATCTCTTTCTCTAGGTTATAAGTTCTTCTCTGGGGGGTTATGCATATCTTTGCATCTTAATGAAAAGGAGTGTATGCCCACCCTCTCTGAAACTCCTACTTTGGGTCCTGGAAAAGAAAGTAAATAGCTGACCTGGGGCTTAAACCTTCTGTTTCTTTGACCCAAGCCACTTGTTTGCTTCTTCCCAGAGTTCTTTGCTCTCTCTGTGATTCCTGAATAGCAAACACTCCCTTGCTTGGGTTTCTTCTCTGGCTGTCCACTTCCCCTCCCCAGAGTTTCTTCTCTGGCTGTCTGTTCTCTGTACATCCGCTTTTTGTCATCACAAACTAGTTTCATGGCAGACTTTCTCATCCCAGAGTCCTTTGCTGAGTTCATGCAAACATAATCCTGGATTAATCTGGCCTGATATATGTAAAGAGCTCTGAACACGTAAGGCCCTATAGAAGTGCTGCATATTATTGTTGAATTCACAGAAGTGCCTCCTGATCACTGTTCCTGGAGATGAGGTTCTGTGACTGTAACAGGCAAACTTGCATCTTGTTTTCTGAGATTACATCTGTCATTTCAGGAAGAAATTGTATAGGGAGGAGGAGACCCCCTTCAAAGATTTCACCTCCCAGGGGACTTCTTTCAAAGACTCAGCCATTGTTTTCATGCATTTTTTTCTGCTACTGGACTGCCCTGTCTCCTCACACTGACTCCTGAGCACTTTTGAAAGCTGGCAGCCTCACCTGAAACCTTCCTTTGGGAGAAAAAAAAAAAATCTTGAAGCAGGGGGACGCTTTCAAACTTCATCTGCAGTCAGCATGGGGAAAGGAAGCAGCATCAAAAACTAGGCCATTCCAGCAACTCACTAAAACCAGCAGCACAATGCATGAAAAGCTGAGACCACTGCTCTCCTAGGGCACCAAAAACCCTTGGGCCGGCCCTGTCCTCACAGCTTATTTTAAATCATGATGGGTTCTAACTGCAAGGCAATTTAAATCAGAATGGATTGAATCCGCCATTTAAAATCTATCACATTGTACAAGAAATGGGAATGTCAACTCCTGTTTGTAGGACAGCATACACTCCAATTCTCTATCGTCTGCTCACTCCTTTAAACACTCCCATCACCTGCCATTAGAGGCTGAGCAAGACCTGAGCCCCAACCTCCATCCCATGAGGATAAAGAAGAAAGAGATAAAAATAGCACAGAGCAGAGGACGGAGAAATGAATACTTCATACAAGCTGACGACTTGGAACTGAAACATTAAGTGTTTAGATCAAGGACACCTGAAGTCTATGGCAGAGCTAGGAATAGACCCCCAATTTGCCTGAGTCTCAGACCGCAAGCCCTTCCCTTTTCTACACAAACTTATAGCCACTATATCTCTACTGCTTTTGTAAACGTGTCCCCTCCCCCTGCGTCTCTTTCCATGTTAGCCATTGAATTGAAGCTTGGGACAGTTCACACAGCGGGTCTTAGGCTTTGTGGCTGGACACATCAATCAAGTGAATACACAGAGCAGCCCAGATTTGCTTGAACTGTCTCTGAAAATGAAATCAATATGTTTTCTGTAACCTAAATCTAGAGTGCACCTGTCCAAAGGTACAGGAGAACCCATTTAAATGGTCACTCAAAAAAGAAAAAAGTCAATTAAATTAATCCCAGATTTCCAATGCACCACACTGTGTAACAATAGAACAGAGCCTTTCCCTATCAGTGTTCTGTCTTCCTTGGAAAGGACACACCATTTGTGCTGCCAGCGCCGGGGTATCTTTATGTAACCCACACCCCTGCAGTGTGTTGCTCCAGTCTTCTTCGCTTTAGTGCTGCCATATCTGAGATCAGTGCTGAATCTGGAGTATCTTCAGTATCAAACACAGGGAGCTGCTGAAAAGGTGCCCAAAGTGCCCCCAACTTTGAGGTTAGTCAAGAATAGCCTAACACGGCCTACAAGGAACTCTTCCATCTCTTTCCTTGGGCTTTTAGGGAGGGAAGGGGACAATGCTGGCTGGGTTTTATGCACTGAGTGCAGAGACCTGTGGCCAGAGTGGTTCCCCTCTCTATTCCCTCTTGCCTTCCTGTTTTTGAGAAAGCTACTGCATGTGTTTGTATAGTTGTATTTTTAATATGTGACAAAAGCCTACAGCCCGAGAAAGGGCTTTTTATGTTTTGTATAAACTTTAAATAAATAAATGTATGGTTCAGGCTACACAGAGTTGTCATAGTTCCAAAGGGAGCCATGTTAGTCTAGTTCAGCAAAACAAACAAGGAGTCCTGTGGCACTTTTAAAGACTAACAAATTTATTTATCAATTTTCACCATGCGTGGCAATGACTAAAAAAATCTGTTTCCTTATCCCTTCTTATGAAAGAATTTGCTTTTGCTAAGGATCTTGCTTGCCTTCTGTAAGTAACATGGTAAAAGAGCTTTCGCTCCCTTTATGTGTGGCTTTGGAAGCACAACTCATTCGAAAAACACAGACATCTGCTCAGGTGAAGTGATTCAGCGTCATCACAAATCCACTATGCAGGGGGGCACTGAAAACTGTTTGGGATTTTGTGGAGCCCTGGCTGAAAATGAAAGCTACCCTTCACTACTGCAAACAGGGCAGTTTCACCAGTGGAGACAATCCATGGATGAACGTTTGCCTCTGCATGACTGCAGCCTGCAGCGTAGCTGGAACCATTTGCATGCAGATCCTGCATCAGCAAGGTAAGTGTAATGGCACTCAGCACACACCTCAAAAAACACAACGAAGCCAAATCCACAACAGCAAGTCTCAGAGACCAGGTCCACTGATTCAGGCTCACACTATGGAACTGAAAATAGACTATCTTTCTCGGGGTGGAAGGGATCTCACAGAACAGACTCCAGCCCAAGCAGGAATGTCTACACTTCTATTTTCAGCCCTGTAGTGAGAGATCTGGGATCTCAAGTCAATTGATTTGGGCATGGCAAAAAAAAACCAAAAAACAAAAAGAAAACCCCACCACCCACGGCAGCAAGTCTCCGTATAGACCAGAGCTACCAGACTACCCTCACCTCTGAGGCCTTCTGATCTCTGTGAATGCACCAGACCATGCAGCTGTCAGGCCCCTAGCCATCACCTGGCTTGGACTGAATGCCTCTGTTCTCCCACTCTCAGACTGGGCCCTGGCTGAAATCCCCTAGGTCTCAACCACAATTACTTCAGCAGGTCTGATTTAGGCTCAGTTCTGCAGTTCTGTCCCTTCAGCGAACAAATATCAATAGCAGTCAGTGACCATAGTTTCCTTAAAAGCAACTTATAATTTATTTAAATCAGGGCTCATCAAAACCTGGGCACCAGGTCACCGTGACATCCAGGAATTGAATCATGGCGCCCAGCTGCACCATGGCACTTAAGGGGTGGCACGCCCCCTTGGCAACCAACCCCCCTCCCCCCAAAAGCTACCACCACATTGAGCAGCACATACCTTTTTCAGCACCAGGGCACTTCTTTGCCTGCGGCTTTTCTTCATTGTCCACTGCTTCCCTGTAGTGCCACCGAAATCGGCAGTGGCTTTTCATGGGGGGAAGGGGCAGTTTCTTCTGCGCAGCATTGCCAGAAGTGGCGCTAGTTTTTCAGTGGCGGGGCCTTTAAGGTGCCGCACACCTAGATGCCCAAGTTTTGGGGACAGCACCTAGATGTCCAGCATATTTTCAAGGCCTGATTTAGCTCAGAAGTGTTTAAAAGAACAAAAAAGAGACTATGCTTGCCTCTCTGCCTCTCTCTCTCTAAATCACATTCCCTGTGTCTGGGGAAAGATCCCACTGAGATTCCCTCCGCTGAAGCTATTATTGTCTCAGATTGGTCCCTTTGACAGCTTCTGACAGTTTCCTCCCTCATCTCCCCCCCCCCCCCCCCAGCTTTTCTCCTGAGAAGCATTTTTTAACTATTTAGTGTACTTGGGATCTCAAACTCCCAGCTTTGGCAAAACAAGGCTTGCAACTTGGAGCCAGGATCCTTGAAGTGAACAGGTTGCCCTATTGTCTTCCAAGTGCACTGAAGGCTACTTACCTCGATCTAGAGTTGCTTTCCTGTTTGCTCTTCCCACAGCCCCCATTAAGTGAGATCAGTATGTTCAGACAAGATAGGCTGATAATCCACCATAATTATACAGCAACGTTACCTCATTGACCTGGCCACTTGTAGTTTTTATATCATTATTGTTAGGGAGACCAGATGTCCCTAAATTTAACCCAAAACACGGGGTAAGCAGTGCCACCATTTGGCTCAGGCCAGCTCTGCACAGGTAGCCGTACATCCCGTTTTGGTCAGGACAGTTTTAGCCCTGCCACCTGAAGCTGACCACCCGAGCCCGCCATGTGGGGCTGACCCAATCTGCCTTGCATCACCACGTGCCCAAGCCATGGACATCACAACTTTTTGGGCAAAATGATATTTGTCTTGTTTGCCCTTGCCTGAACATTCCACTTTGCCCCTCTAGAGCAAGAGCAAATGGGACACGTGCCCGGTTTTGCCAAAAGAAGTCATGACATTGGGGATAGAGCTTAAAAAAGGGAATTGTCCCAGCTAAACCTGGATATATGGTCACCCTAATTATTACGGATCAGTATTCTTAGCAGAAGACATAACAGCTCTTTGCCATCACAGCAGATTTAAACTCAACGTCTGTTAGAATAAGGGCCATACCAGCTCAGTCTTTCTCATGTAACAGAGCAGAACTTGGCCTTCTGCCTGTTGTAACTAGACACATACATTAACAACACACATTTAGCATTTTTTAAAAATGATTCTTTTAGGAATTTGTTTGTAGTTCAATGCTAATTTTACCTTCATCAGAAAGTGCTCTAGGGATACTTGCATAGAAGGTGCTATCAAAATGCACTTCATTGCACAGCAGCTGAATCAAATTCAACACAGGTTAAAATTAGTAGAGAATACTGCAGAGACTAAGCTGGTGTGTACGTTGTAAGAAAATGCATGCATAATTGTGGCCTTTGTAGCTATGCAACCTAAGATAAAAGGAATCAAACCTCATGCTTCAGGGTGCAAATTGATCACTTGCAGAGATCAGGAAGGAATTTAGTAAGCATTGCACAACAAAGGGGCTGTCACTCTAAAGTACAGCTGGGATGGGAAGACTAAAAATGGACAAGTGTGCAGCTACACTGAGGGCAACAGCCAGGATGCTCAAAAAACTGTAAGGAAGAGATATGTCCTCTTTATTCTTCTTCCTAGTGCAGAGGTCACACCCATATTGCTCATTTTAGTATACAATGAGAGGCCAGTTCTGTAGGCAGCATGCACAGTGAACCAGTGAGACAACTCCTATCTTCCTAAACAAGGAAGAAGAAGAGACAGCATTTTGAGGTCAGAATGGGCAGTAGGTTATACATGGATAACTGCAAGCTTTCAAATTTCTATCAACAATTTTCACTAATATGCAATAAGTCACCACCACCACCACATGCCTCCCTATGAGTTTCTTGAACATTCTCCCATGGGAGCAACTTTTTTTTTCCCAATATTTGTGCCACTGTTTTTATTTTCCCTAATTTTCGCTGCCTCACAAAATTTCTCTCTGACACAGCTCACCTTTTAAAGGTATTTTCCAATTGATATAATCCATCCTTTCTACCTGAGAGCGCCTTTGCCTGTTTAAAAAAAAAAAAAAGAGAGAAATCTAAGGATGCATGTAGAATGTAGCATCATTAACAATTCTTTAATACATACAAGCAAATCTGGCAACTTTAAATCATGTTACTTCTTTGAAACATGCCACAGACTGCCTTTTCCACTTTCTACTTAGCAAATCTTCATAGGGTTTTTAATACTCTTTCTACTTTTGCCATGATCAAAGGAATTGCTCTCCATTTGCTTGTTCCTCTGATAAGTGATAAAAGATGTCAGTGAGACTAATGAGAACTGCCTCCAGCTTCCTTCATAAAGCCCTGTAGAAAAGAAATCACAATGCATCGTCAAACCTGCTAGTCTTTTAGGAAATAAAGTGTGGAAAAATACTCAGTACAAAGGCAGCGGGGGTTTGAAGGGAAAGCTTTTACAAAAGTAACAAAACAGGATAATAGTCCGTAGAAAATACTACTTGTATCAAGAAACTGCAGGTAGGTAAACTCCCAAACAACAATCTAGCAAGACCGTAAGATGTTTAGAATTTCATTGCTTTGTGTAATATTATTCACCTTCTCTTTCTCCATCCCCATATTATAGATGCTGAGAAATATTTAGCCAAGTATTTCTGAACAGCAGTGCTAAAATTTGAACCTAGATCCTGCCCTTCTCTGTTGCATGGCTGGACACCATACATTACCTTTTCACGATCTGCAAAAGCCAAACTATTATGGACTTTAGCAAGCATTTTGCATAAGTAGAAGCCACGGAATCAGGCCATTAATATAAACTGTTTCTTAGTTTAAAAAGTAAGGCCTTGAACCTGCAAGAACTGAAAGCAATCATCACACTCCTGGTTGGGCCCTAAGCCACTTTATGACCCTGGTCACTCACTTTGGGATGAGTCGGTATGCCTGGGGTAAATCTGATCAAGCCAGAATGATCAGCTCCTAAATAGATGGCAAGGTTTTAATGTCAGAGTGAGGGGACAGCTGCTTTCTGAAAGAATGACTTATTTAGTTTACTGTTTCTAGGTTGCTTTGCAATCATTTCCTCTGTGTTTTTGCTTGCCAGGTTGCGTCCTACATTAAATCTTAGCTCTCAGCCCAGCTTGGAAGTATAGGGGAAGGCAAAGGAAAAAGGTGACAATCCAGCTCGTCTGAAAAGTTATCAATATTTCACCCAGAGTCCTTCTGGAAAGGAGTAGTTATGCACAAAGGAGAGGATTTATGCAGAACAGAACCATCATTCAGTGGTTATTTCTAGTTTTCTATTTGCAACTGAAGCAATAGCTAGATGAAAATAAGAGAATGGTCTAGGGACATAATATGCTGAGCCACGGGGAGGCAGCGTGGCAGGGGCTAGTTAAAGACAGATTACTCCCAGGCATAGATGTTGCCTTTGTTCATCTTGAAGTCTCACTCAATAAATGTTCCATATTTACCTGATGGGTTTTCCCTTTAAAAAGAATGACAAAGCTGTTGTCCCATAAACGAGACAAGACTAACTCCAAACATTTTCTCCATAGGGCCAACAGGGGAAAAAAAACCCCCCAAAATCCCAAAACAAAATATAACAACAGGTTCAGCTACAACTCTTGCTTCCTCCCAGACCCAACTTTTTGCCATCTTTCCTCACCCACCTGCTTTGTTCTCCCTCCTACCATCACTAATGGACTTCAGAGGGGTATACATTTTGTCTTCCAGATGAATTGCCATATTAGAAGGTTATAGCCAGTGCTTAACTTGGAATGAAAGAGATCCTGGGGCTCAAGCTATTTTATTTTGTTACTTTCATAACTGATGCAGGAAGCCCAGAGGTGCCTGTGCTATACTACCTTTAGAGATGCCGGGGCTCAGTCCCAGCAAGATGGGTGCTGGAACAACTTTTATAGTAACCCACAGTCATCCACATTGACTTAAACCTATATTTTTCAGCCATGGCTCTTTTAAGTCTGCAGGCAAAACAGATTGGCTAAGGGGTAACCACTGCAGAGAGAGAGATGATTCCATGAAGACATGGAATCCATCTTGGAGAAAAGTCTTTTCTGCTGCTGGTGCTTCTGTTTCTGAGCCTCTTCATTAAGGGCAGGGTTGTGCCGATTCTTGAACAGAGAATGCTCATCTTTCTCCTGAGGCTGTTTCGCCTTTATAGAAGCTTCTACAAAATCTAAAATACTGGAAACTCTTTTCTTTTTCCAGGCTGGTATTAAATTGGGAAAGTAGGCTAGGGGGGTGTAGATGTCCATAAACAGACACTGAAGGCAATTTCCATGCCTATTAGCTTCCCTGGACTGAACCACCAATTAGCTCCATGGCTGAACTTGGTTTGTGCCTCTGAGGCCACAACAGAACAGATTCTCAGGGGTATGTTCCCCTTGTAAAATGTTTACACTGAAAATAACTGTGAGACTTAATTAAAAGCATAAATAACAGATGCACACAGATTTTTCTTGACAGGGTTAGACAGCAACTTTTTCCCACTGAAGCATAGTGGCTTCTGCCCACCTCCCTCACCACATGCAGTAAATTTATCCAGTCAGTGAACCAGAAGAAATATCACGTGATACAGCTCAGCTAACCCACTGAAACTCAAAAGATGCTCCTTGTCAGCTGTACTGACATTCAGATGGGGCAAGAAAATCCCATGCACAATTTCAACAAAACTTACACAGATGCAAAATAGTTACAAAAGAGCTCTACATTACAGGCTCAGAACTGGACAGATTTTTAGTGTATTGAATTCTAGGTTGACTCTTTCATGCAACTCTAGTAAACAGAGGGGAAGGACCCTGGAAAAAAGTTGACAGTGACACAGAACCTTTCCATCTAATTCTCCAGATTTCAATAGAGTCATTGACGATTGAGGTCATTTAGTAGTTAGCTGATAATAGTTAGCTGACAGGAGATGCTCAAAACTCGAGGATTGGGTTCCCTCAGTAATAGGCAAACCAGTTGGAATGAAATAAGAATCAACTCAAACTTTCTCCACAAAACTGGAACCAAACCTTTGGGGTTCAGAGAACAAAAACAAAAATAATCAACCCATGGCTACCTTTTTAAGAACTATTGTCCACTTTAAGGTTTGTAATCTCATGTATTTCTGGGTTCTATCCAGGACTGGAAAAAGAAATGCTAAACTATTACAAAACTGACTGCTCTCATATCTTTTCCATTCCACTTTTGCAGACAAAATAAAGGTCTTGTTTTGCACCTGTCTCTAATAGAAGTTTAAAAACCTAACTTAGTTTGAAATACAACTTAGTGTGATTCGACTAAATATTGCAGGGCATGTCAGATGATCACTGACTGTTTCATGAAAAACACATGCTTAATTACCATACCAACAGAGCAAAACTGACCACAGAACATATAACACAGAGAAAACAGAAGCTGAAAATGAACCAGGGGAACAGCAATAGCAATAACATCTTCTCAGAAGAAAGAGAAGAGGCTGGCTACTGGACTGGCTTGCTAAGTACCTTAAGCCTGTCAGGCAATCAAATGGATAGCTAAGTGGTTTGGGATGTTGACAGGCTGACCTCCTGTTATTCCCCTGAATTCTTGCCCCTAAACAAATCAGTGATTCTATTGTCCACAGAGTGCAATGCTAAACAAAACTTGGAAATAGTTCACTTTGCAAAAAGAGAACAAAACCATTATTTAATGTCTGTTAACAGTGATGCTGAGATAGCTGCTGTGGAATTAAAATCTCAGAGCTCTAGTGGATTCAGATTTAAAGTATATTCTGGCTTTTTTTATATTCCTGATTCAGTCTATCAGAATATTCTGTCCTCAGCAGTTTTACAATGAAAATACTGAGAGCACAGCTGTTCTCCCAGTACTGCAGCATCCAGAGGAAAAGAAAAGAAAACAGGAAGGTAAGGGAAAGAGACAAAGGAATGAACTAAGGGAAAAAAGTAAGTTAAAGGAGAAATGAAAGGAATAATCAGTGAGGGTACCAAGAAGAAACTAAGAGATAAAGAAGGCACTGAAAAGTGACCCTAAATTTCATAAAAGGTAAGTAATAACAGGGATTTAGAATTGTGCAGGAGAAAGCCAAGTACAAAAATTAAAGAAAGACAAATGAAACAGGGTCAAAGAACTAGACATTAATGAAATAGAGTGTAAAAGCTAATAGTGCATTGGGGGGAAAAGAGGGAAGAAAGTCAAGAAAGAACTAAAACAATTAAGGACAATTAGAAAAAAGCAGAAGGTTTGCTAGTAAAATAAATATGAAATGTCTCAGTTAATGTGAATTTCCACGCAAGATCCTGGAACGGTCCTCTTGATGCTTTTATGCAATGTGTATGTTCCTACCAAGTACATCTATACTGCAATAAAACACCCCTGGCTAGCCTATGTCAGCCAAGTCAAGGTCCCTAGGGGCTGCTCATCCCCACCCTTCTGCTTTGGCTCACCTCTGACTCACAAAGGACGCAAAACCTTCAAGCCATAGTCACCACAGTTTTATTTATAAGGCGTGCATAAAGATCACACCAACTTTCAATTGTCTTATAGCCAGTAGGGTTTGTCAGCAAGACCAGCCAAACATCAGCACTCACTTCCTCTTCTCTGGTCTTTTGGGCCAACTGCTGGGTCATCTGGCACCCCTTTTCCAATCAAGATCTTGCAACAGCTCAGCCTGTGTAGTGAACAGCTGCCTTTTCTCAGGCAATCAGTCCTTATCCCAGCCAATTAACTTGGCTGTCTACTGGATTGACTAGGGCTGGCTATGGGTTCACCCCCAGCACAGTCCCCAAAACCAAACATCTACTCTGCAATTTTATAGCGTTACAGCCAGAGCTCCACAAGCCTGAATCAATTGACATGGGCCAGCTATGGGTGTTTTATTGCAATGTAGACATATCCTCTTTGAATCTGTTCTGTTTTATCTTAGTCACTTTATGACTTATCTCCAGTGAAATGCTACATTAGCAGAGCTGCACCTCTGCAGCATTTCAGCGTAGGAAGCATCTACATTGACGGAAGGGATTCTCCTGTTGGCATAGGTAATCTATGTCCTCAAGAGGTGGTAGCTAATTTAGCAGAAAAACTTGCACAACACTACTCCAGGGATTAGATTAATTTAACCTTGGATTTTTCACAACCCTAAGTGATGTAGTTAAACCAATTTAATTTTCTAGTGTAGGTAAAATCTTAACTATGTAACTTCCTTTCTCATTTTCATTAGGTAATTAGCAACTCTTCATACTTAAATAAAGGGGCGGTCTTAGCGATTCCGGGGCCGGTGCAAAAGTCAAGGACAGGGCCCTCCCACACCACATGGGGGCCCCCATCCTTGACTTTTGCCCCCACCCCAGGGCCACACCAGCCCCCCATACCCCTCAAGGGGTCCCAGTTCCCCGATGGACCTCCGCCAGTCTCCCCAGCTGTGGCTTCCCGTCCTGTCCACCTGCCGGCCCCTGGCTGCAGCTCCCTGGCTCCTCTCCCCCGACGAACCCCCAGCCATGGCTCCCCAGCTCTCGTCCCCCCACCGAACCCCCGGCCGCAGCTCCCTAGCTCCCTGCCCACCCACCAAACCTCTGGCCACAGCTCCCCGCCAACCCTCTGAACCCCCAGCCGGCTCCCTGCCCCCCCCAGGTCCCCACGCAGACCTGTGGGGCCACCTCCAGGTCTCCGGGCCCCACGCTGGCTTTGGTGGGGCTGCCATTAGGCCCCCTACCCCCCTCTCCAGGGTTGCCCCGGCCCCCCACGCCAGCCTGCCGCTGAGTTCCTGGCCGGTCCCCCACAGCCCGCCTCTCCAGGGCTCCCGCTGCAGCCCTCCACAGTTGTGGCTTGGGGGGGCCCTCACCCCAAAGGGCCTGGGGCAGTTGTCCTACCTGCCTGCCTGCTAAGACTGCCTATGCTTACATAGCAATTTTCATTGAACACTCTCCAATGCTTTATAAAGGCTTAGGCATAAACTCCTCCACAGGCATCAGGTCTTGATTTGAAGACATCGTGAGATGTAGTTTGTTTCAATGGTAGATTATTCCAATGATTTCTCACCCTCACTATTACAACATGGAGCCTTATTTCTCAATCTGAATTTGTCCAGTTGAAGCTTCCAACCATTTGTTCAATTCATGTCTTTCTCAGTTAGACGAATGAAACCATTAATGCTCAGTGTTTTCTCCTTACACACTGTAATCACATCACCTTTAATATGCTTTGGGGGTGGGGGGCTGAGTTGTTTTAAGTCTCTTACTGTAAGGGCATTTTTCCCAGCCCTCAAATAATTGTTGAGGTTCTTTCCTGTACCTTCACCAGTTTTTCAACAGCTTCTTAAAGATGGGACACGAAAATTATACCCAGTTTTCTAGTATCAGACTCGCCAATGCCCTATAGAAAGGTAAAATCACCTCCATGCTCCCATGCACGACTTCCTTTTTATACATCCAAAGATCATTTTAGCCCTTTTTGCCACAGCATCACACTAGCAGCTCATATTGAGGCATTTGTCCACAATGACCCTACATCTTTGTCAGTCACTGCTTTCCACTTCACAGTCCCCCATGAGATAGGTATGGCCCGCACTCCTTATTGCTTCCATTTGGCATTTTGTTTAAATGGGTCCAGTTTACCAAGTAATCCATATCACTCTGTACGACTGCCCTGCATGCATCATGTATCATTCTGCCAATTTGTAGGTGGTCATCTGCAGATTTTATTGTCAATAATTCTATATTTACTTCCATATTCTTGACAAAAATGTTGGGTCTACTGCTGATCATATACAGCCCTCTACATCAAGAGGTATCCCCATTGAGTGAGGATTCCCCACTGACAACTACTTTTTGTGATCCGTCAGTTCTTAATCTACTTAATGTAGGCAGTCTGAAGTCAAATGCCTTACAAAAGCTAAGGCTACTATAGCCATGCAGTAATATTTATCAAGAGTCAAAAGAGATAATTTACGGTACAGAAGTTTTGCACAAGTAAAGAATACAGGCACATAGAACTAGAACAATATAAAAAGCCCGATACATCAAAGATTGCTTTAAAAAGTTATATATTAACCATAAATTCCTCAGGAAAAATTAGTACCTTGCAGATGGTATAGCAGGGTGCCCAGAGCAATTTGGAGCAAAAATGCTATTATGGCCATAAGCTCATTATACAAAATAAAACATATTTTTTAGATTTATGAATAAATTTAAACATGCCCAGAGAAGACAGCAAATTATTAAATATTGGGAACAGATGGAGGAAACTTCATACCACGGCTACTTGTATTTCCTGCATTTTACAGCTGTTGGGAAGTAGGTAGCACGCAATGTCTTAAGCCACTCGAATCAAAGGATTGCAGTGGACCAAATCCTGTGTGGCTTTTACTCAGGCTAAACTTCTACTCACTTTATTAATTCAGCTGAATGTTTTGCTTGAGTGAAGGCCACAAGATTTGGCTTGTTGTCTTTACCTTTGCCAAGTGGGAGAACTTGCTTTTAAATTTGTTGGAGGTCCCACAGCAAACTAGGGACAGATCTAGGAATAGAACCCCAATCTCCAGGCTCTCATACCGGTGCCTTAACCACCGGACCACACTACCGTCTCACTAATGCATGAAAGACAAGCTCCTGTCTTCACCCCCCACCTACCTCTGTTAGATGAAGAGGAGCTGGTGTTTTAGAGCCCTCTTTTCCCATTGGCTTTAGGAGGATTACCACCTCTGCAACCTTCGGAACTGCAGACAGGATGCAGTTTCTCTTTCTTTGGAGAAGCTAATGCTAGCTGCACCTGCTAGACGCATTTTTTTTCTTGCTGAAGATATTGCGTAGATGGCGCTCTTATGACTGTGTAAAGAAACAAAAACAGAAAACTCTTGTCGTCATTATATTTAAAACAAAACAAAACGAAAAAAACCCTGAGTGGATGGAGGCAGCCAACACTACGAGCTTTCTTTTCAACCTGAAACACTGCCTGTGGGGCACATCATCCTAAGGACCCTTTGCTACAAGATAGGAACTAATTCTAGGGGTGGATCCAGAACTGCTCAGAGGTACCTGCTGATCTGCCAGCTTGTGGGTTTTAAAAGTCTCCTAGCCTGCTGCTGGTACCTCTTGTCAGTCACAGACAGGAAGATCTTCTCTGTGAAGGGCGATTTGCACAGCAGGGGACCTGCAAAGCAGCTGCCGCAGATAAAAAAAATATAAGGGGCGAATCATATAAAAATGAGATGGGAAAAGAGAACGGGATAGGGAAGGACAAGGAGGATTTCACTTCTCACAAAATGGATCAGGGAGAGCAGGAGGCAGAAACAAAACAAGTAAAGATAAGAAACTATCAAAAATCCTGCAGCAGAGTGAACAATGATTAAAAATGCCACACACTTCAGAGATCAGGGGGAAAAGGAGGAAATGGTAGTGCCCAGAGAAGGCCAAGATTTTCTGACATGTATTTTTGCTAAGCAGGGGCTAGCTACGTGTATGTATCCCACGCTACAGAAGGAATTAGTCTGTTATACCTCTCACCCCGAGAGCCTAGCATAAACTGTAGCGACTCACAAATCAATCAATCAATCAATCAATCCTAGCAAAGTCAATAACCTTACAGCTCACTTCTCTGAAGAAGATTTAAAAGCTAGGAAGAGGCACCTTTATTATGCCAATATGAATGAGGGGAGCTGGAGTTGAAAGGAACAACTCACGAAGCAGAAGAGATTCAGATGGGTAGATGGCATATAGTAATCATGAGAAGTCCAAGAAGCAGCATGAATTAAGACCTTTGTCTCCATTCCAGGGGCATAGCCAGACCCTCTTTTCTGGCCGGGCCCCCGCAAGTATGTGACTGGAAGCTGCCCCCCACCCCAAGGGAGGGGGAGAGCCACCATTCCCAGGCTGACAGTGGTACGAACTTCGCCGCCGCAGGAAGATGCAAGTGGAGCGGAGTATTACTAAGTATTAGAAGACAACTCAATGAGCACAAATTTTATAATGTAGGGAATTCAGACTGATCAGCTTATGGAGAGTGGACTCTTCCTAAGGCTTTTCAAGTTGTCTCCAGCACAGTTCAAAAACGGGAAGAAACAGTTTCAACTTACAAATGTGTAATTTCATACAAGAGTAGTTGTGTGTCTGTTCTTTAAACAATCCACCCAAACAATTACAGTTAAATGCCTCTTAATATCTTCCAGGGCTGACAGAAAATAACAGGGATATGGAATTAATATCAGCTAACTTGTTAAAATTAGTCATGACTATAATTAAGAGTAGGCACAGGAGTGATCATACGAAAACCAGATATTTAAAAAGTATTTTTGGAGTTAAAGTTATACATTGATCCCCAGTGATAATGGGATAATGTTTCAAGTTTGCTGGCAGTTCTACAAGGCTTTTGAACCATGAAAAGCCAACAGACCAGAAGCTAAGTGAGAAAGCTAATCTGTTCCAGGCAAAGCTGGATAGTTTGCTAGGTGTACCTGGGGGGGATCTTTACTGATATGAACTTAAATGAAAATACCAAATTAAAAATTAAGTTATGTTGCTCTTATGACACTGAGCAGAATTGTATTTTAGGGCGTTATATCTCAATGTCATGCCCTGTCATTAAGGTCACAACATTATTTCTGTTGTCATACAAGAAAATGTTTTCCTTTTACTGTGAAAAATAAATGTAGCTTGAGTGACAGCTGTGACCACGAGTGCAATCACAAGTCATGTCCGAACCATCAAAAACTTGTATTGGTATGAATCAGAAATACATGCAACTCTTTCCTATTAGTATTTGTTTTGCAGAAGCTAAGTAGCTGTATTGGAAGTAAAGATTATGGTGATAAAGAGCAGTGCTGAATGATTGGATCCACGGCTGTTAGTGATAGGGGTGCTGGAAATTGGGAAGGTTCTTTAAAATTAGGTTGATTCTTTGAATTCAGTTAAATGTCTCAACTTCTAGCATTCAGAGATGATGAGTGGTTTGTTTTTTTATTTAAATAAATGTAGAAATAAAACAGAAAAATAACCACTGGTTGCAGTTACAGAGACTGGGACTGGAGAAAATATGCATGACTGGGGAAGTTAAAGAGGTCGCACACAATGGGGTGACATCAACAAGCACAGGGGAAAAAAGAAAGATTTTTCTAAAGGAGGAATTTCAGTGCTGCCAGATGTAGGTGTTCATTAGGGCCCAAAGAGTATGACTGTGTGCATTTCAAACCCACTCTGAGTGCATGGGCTTAGAATGTGCTCTTGCAAATTCCCTAAAGAGGCAGAACTTCTTCACATTATCAGTAATGCCAGCTGGCATGGTAAATCCTTTTATTGTCATGGCTGGATACCAGAAGATATGCACAATACTTCCCATGACAGACATCACTGGTATATCAGGGCAGCATGGCACTTGGGTCAAAAGACAAAGGCCGAATGTCAGCAGGAGGAGGAGGAGGAGGAACGGTGAAGCCAGGGGAGGCAGTGAAGTACCTACCAGTGGAATCAGTCTTATGAAAAAAAGGGGATGGAGTTTGAAATGCTTATTGTTGCTACCTTTTTTTTAATTTTAAACCAGCCAACCAGCTGACAGATACAATATCTAGCAGGTTCAACAAAATGAGAGAATCTTTGCATCACACAAGGAAAAACAGTCTTTGCACCAGAACTCATGGCAGTCTTTTTCCTTGCCAATAAAATCCCCATTCGAAATTAAGAGAAGCTCCTTTGAACAGCGTACAAAGGTGGAGAAAGGAAAGAAAACATGGCAGATTCTCAGCTGGTGCATATCAACACAGCCTCACTGATTACATATTCTGAGGATCCACCCTTCTGCAACCAATGAACAAGAAAGAATATTAACTTGAGAATTTTAAGTAGCATCTTTGTGCAATAATAGTTCATTCACAAATAAATTATCATTAGGAATGGTTTATAAGAAAACCCGTTCCACAAGGAGAAGAAAAATATATGTACAAAAACCAAATGATTAGTCTGGAAAGGCATAGATTAATTGGGTATTAAACACCTGAGAGAATACAACTCTTAGGGTGCATCTACACTTGTAAATTAAATCAACTTAAGCCTGCTTAAGTCAACTTAATTTACTCTGCATCTACACTACAATTTCCTTAAATTGACTTAAGCTGCTGCTTAAATTGACTTAAGGAAATTCTAAGTTGACTTTATAAAACCTAGTTTGAAGTCGACTTACTGGCTAAGTTGACTTTATTAAGCCAGTGTAGACTAAGACAGTGTAGACATGGCTTAGACCTAAGTCGACTTTAAGGGTGCCCAGGGCTCCCCCACTGACCTCCCTGCCAGGGTGCCTGGCACAGCCAGAGCCTGGCGTGCCCACCCACAGGGCAGAACACAGCCCTGCCCATCCCACTCCTGTACCCTGCCCCTGTCCCTGTCCTGCTCAGCCCCCATGTACTTTAGTACAATGAGGAAAATGCTGAGCCCCCTGGCACTTTTAAAGGGGTGTCCCCCCACCATGGACCACTCCCAGGTCCACCTAGCCCCTAGAAGTCAACATAGGCATCCAATGTGGATGCTCTAAGTCGATTTGGCAAAGTCGACTTTAAGTCGACCTAAATTTACAGTGTGGACATGCTAAGTTGACTTATTTTGACAAGTGTAGACATAGCCTTAGTTAGAACCAGACACATCTCACTCACTCCCTGCAAAGCATAAATATGACATTAGAAAACATCTGTGCTCATTTAAATTATAGAAAATATATTTCTGCTCTTTCTATAGCACAGACAGTTTGTCTGGGAACAGAAACGTGATGTCACTTTCCAGCTCTGAAAAGTCTGCCTTCAGAGATATCAGTGTTCACCAACAAGTCTATGTAACTTGGACAATATTGTGGGAAAATATGAATCTATTCTTCCTCTTCTTGTACTGTTTGCAGTGATTACCCTACTATCCGTAGCATAGATTAGAACAGAGGTCTTTAATGTGTGGGCAGACCCTCCTGGGTGGGTTTGTAGGACCAATGCAGGGACATGGGTGCCCCTGCCACCCCACAGTTCGGGGATGGTAGGGCTTTCCCACTTGGAGCTCCCAGTTCAGAAGCCCTGCCATCCTGCTGCATCCCCCAGCCCCAACAGTGGCCCTGGTCCCAGCCCCAGCTGGGGTGGGAGGCAGAGGCGGCCTTTGGCTATTGGGGGCCCTAGGTGAAGGCCCATTGTGGGGCCCCCTATAAGCCCACAAGGCCCACTATAGGCCTTCAGGACCCCTTCTGTGACCCTGTCTCCCCCACCACTCCGGCCCCAGCTCACCCTACACAGCTATGGCCCCTTGGGCCAGCTTCTCCTCCTGCTGTGGACCAAGGGAGACGTGACTTTTGGGGTAGGCGATGGGGCCCCTTGCAGCTCGGGGCCCTAGGTGTGCGCCTGCTTCGCCTACCCCAAAAGCCGCCTCTGATGGGAGGGAGGCAGCAGACAGGAGTAAGGGAGAGAAGGGTAAAAAGTTTGGAGACCACTGTATTAAAAGGTCACAGTTAGCCTATAGCATGGTTTACAGTCTCAATAATAATAATAATAATAATGTAGCCAAGAGATCTTTTTCACAAGTTTACATGGTAGTGAATTTCTTGGAATGCGCAAGACCCTCTGCAAAGCCCATTAGTCTCAAATTACAATCCTTAAACATATTTGAAAGCGTTTCAATTTTACACTGTGATACTATGTTGGCGTTAACCAATAGTTCAGTGAGACCAAACGCAAGGCACACTTCAGTTTTCCTTTCCCAAACAGGGACACAGAACACGTTCTCTTACTCATGACTAAGGATGAAATGCTTTAAAACCAACCTTTAAATTACAAATTGCATTAGCCATCTCCTACTGGCAGCTATTTTGCTGGAAGGTGACATTATGGAAGTGAATATTTAATCTGCTCACAGTGCTAGTGCTAAAATCAGGCCTACCTCCCCTCTTCCTTCAGGCTTCTGTATTTTGTCTCTTTAGATTATGCGTGAAATCCAGGCTCCACTGAAGTCTATAGCAAAATTGCTATGGACATATAGAATGGAATCCATCCTGGCCATACTAAAGTGTTTGAGGGAGGGTTCAAATATTCATACCAGTCTACAAAATGCCTGCTATGCTACACTGCTATGCTATAAATTAATAATAAAAATGCAACACTTTAGAATGATGAGGAATACCTCTGGAACATGTTCCTGTAGCTTTCTGTTTCATTTACTTAAAATCTAATCAGAGATCAAATCTTTTTCTCTCTTTTGTACAGTTCTTAAAAACTCTGTGCCCCTGTTATTTAATCCTGTCCTTATGTTAGATAAAACGCTGTAAGTTATTTAGGGGAATAGGCTCCGGTCCTGCAAATGTACATGTGCTTAAGCTAAATCATAGAATCATAGAATAATAGGGATGGAAGGGACCTCACGAGGTCATCTAGTCCAACCCCCTGCTAAAAGCAGGACCACTCCCCACTCCCCCTAAATCACCCCAGCCAGGGTTTTGTCTAACCGAGCCTTAAAAATCTCCAAAGATGGAGATTCTACCACCTCCCTAGGTAGTCCATTCCAATGCTTCACCACCCTCCTAGTGAGAAAGTTTTTCCTAATATCCAACCTTGACCTCCCCAGCTGTAATTTGAAACCATTGCTCCTTGTTCACACGAGTAGTTCCATTTCATAGCCAATGGAAGTACTTTCAGGCTTAACACAAGCATGTGTGTAAGTGCTTGCAGGGTAAGGACATTAGTTTGTAGCTCTGAGAAAGGAAACAGCAATGGAGGACCCCCTTGTTTCAATATGCTCCTACGCATCCAGCTCAAGATTACAAACGGTGTCACGGACCATGAAGGACCCAAATCCCTGATCGTGTATTTTTACATTTCTTTTATAAGCCTTTTAAAGAAAGGCAATTCTACATCATCATCACATTCTGAACACCCAGCCAGAACACATCCCTTCACACCAGCTCTAGGCCTCAGGGAAGAATAAGACATCGCAACTTATCTACAGAAATTTGAAGGAAAAAACCCTACATTACTGTTACTGAAATGCTGGCTGAAAAATAATGGATTAGTTTCTTTTGTCCACACACAAAAAAAAAAAAAAAAAAAAAAAAAAAATGGGGGAGAGAAAATGACAAATTTCCATAAGTGGCTATTGCCAACTCTTATAATTTTGTCTGAATCTCATATTGGGTGATTTGCTTAAAGACACAGCTCTTGGACTGACATAATCCTATGAGAATTTCAGATTTTTTTTTAAAAGTATGTTCTAGCCCTCTTGTTTGCAAAGGAAAGCTTGAAAACATAAACCATAGCACAATCCAGAAAGCCAATGAAAAGTCTCTGACATTTTTCTTCTAAAAATCTCATTAATTTTAAGCCAAACTCGATTTTTGACTGCTCATGGTTGGCAATGTCATTAAATACTATGGCTTGTGATTTATTACACAATAATCACCTAAGTGGTGTCTAGGAAGCTGCTATACTCAAATGGTGATGCAAAATGAAAATCAAGTTCATGCATTTTTTAAAAGAGAAAGACAAGACATATATTTAAACAATAATATGGGCCAAATTTTCAGAGAGGCCCATGAACTTTCCCCTACAGGTTTAGCACAAGCACCAGTCTCAGTTCAGAATACCACATCTACACATGAAATTCATAAATTCAAGTGTACCAATGCCAACTTGCATTTACAAATTCATGCTTTCGCAAGTATAAACTGAGATACATGGAAGTTTTTCGAGATGCAAAGTTAGACACCTTTTTTGAAACCATGTCCCTAAAGGTCACAGTATAAACATGAAAATACAAGAAAATTCTCTATAGTATCCTTAACTTTGCCTAGGTAGTGCAGAATATATAACCCTGAAACAAGCAAGTAGAAACAGGGAACTTCCCAGTTCTGTATTCAACAAAATGCATATGCAATGCATTTCTTAAAGGGAGAAATTTTTGCCTTGATTTCTACATCCGAGCAGAAGTTGAAACAGATTGACCAGCATGTGGGGCACTTTGCTTCTGTGACAATCAAAGTTCTGAAGAATCTGAGAAAGGCTAAATGCTGTTCACTCTGTTTTCAACTGCTTCTCGGATAGAGAAATAAAAATTTGTAAAACACATTGCAATTGTATTTTGTTTGGTAGGTGCTGAAAAAATATCTTAAGGTCACTGTTAGTTGGACCTATCTGCACAGCCCTTTTCCTCCAATGCTTAGCAGCACCTGTATCGGAAAAACTTTGAAACTGTGCACATGGAATTGTTCGAGAACAATTCTCCTGACTGCATGGTAATGTCTTCTGCCAGAGACTCCTATAATTCAGGGGTAGGTTACTGGCCTAATAGTTGGCGGGGGGAAGCAATAGATGTGATATACCTTGATTTTACAAAGGTTTTAGACACGGTCCCACCTTACAGTCTCATAAGCAAATGAGGGAAATAGGATCTAGAGGAAATCACTGTAAGATGGGTGCACAGCTGGTTGACAGAGCAGTTGTCAGTGGTTTTCTGTCAAACTGAGAGCGTGTCTTCAGTGGAATCCTACAGGGATCAGTTCTGGGTCTAGTACTACTCAATATTTTCCTTAATGGCCTGGATAATGGATTGGATATTATGCTGATAAACCTTGCAGGTGACATCAACCTGGGAGCAGTTGCATGCACTTTAGAGAACAGGATTAGAATTCTAAACAGCCTTGACATATTGGAGATTTGGTCTGAATTCAACAAGATAAAATTCAGTGCAGATAAGCACAAAGTACTTCATTTAGGAAGAAAAACAAATTCATGAGTACAAAATGGAGCTAACCAATGAGGAAGCTACAGTGGATCACAAGCTGAATAAAAGTCCATAATGTGGTGCAGCTATGAAGAAGGCTAGTATCATTCTGGGGTCTAGTAACAAGATGTAAGATATGAGTAATTGTCCTACTCTACTTGGCCATGATGAGGTCTCAGCTGGATAACTGTACCCATTTTCAGGCACCACACTTTCGGTATGACATGGACAAACTGGAGAAAGTCCACCAGAAAAGCATCAACAATGATAAAAGGATTACAAAACCTGATCTATGAGGAAAAGTTAAAAAAACTGGACATTTAGTCTTGAGAACAGAAAACTGAGGAGGGAGCTGATAACAGTCTTCAAATATGTTGAAGGCAGCTATAAAGAAAATGATCAATTGTTCTCCATGTTCATTGAAAGTAGGATAACAAGTAATGGGCTTAATCTGCAGCAAGAGAGATTTAGGTTAGATATTCGGGAAAACTTTCTAATTCTAATGGTTGTTAGGGTTTGGACTAGGCTTCTAAGGGAGGTTGTGAATGCCCATCACTGAAGGTTTTTAAAAATTAGTTGGCTAAAGACCTGTCAGGGATGGTGTAGGAGTATTTAGTCCTGTAGTTATGCAAGTTATGATGCATAAAGACCGTCTCAAAGTGACATGAGTATGGATGTCACAGGAGGCTGTGGCTGTAACATGAGCTGCATCTCTTCTTCCCTACAACTGAAGGGAAAAGGGGATACAAAAAACTTCCTCTCTGCTCTGTGCACAGGGAGGGTAACAATAAAGACACAGAGCCAAGCTGTAATGCCCTTACAGGGTCACACTACAAATTAAAATGTAACTGTAGCAGAGGTACACATACTGGCATTAGCTATCCAGGACCGGGCCAACCATATAGGTGAACTAAACAGTCACCTAGGGTGCCAGGCTTTAAAGGGTGACAGAAGTGATTTTTTTCTCTATTTAAAATATATATTAATATGTTATCTCTTATAAATGAAAGTATTGCCCTTTGACGGGGGCACCAAAGTCACAGTTCCCCTAGGGTATGAAAAACCCTTGGGCCAGCCCTGTAGCTAGCGTGAGTAATAAGAATAGTAAAGACATAGCACCACAGACCCCAGCATGAACCAGCCCATACAGGCCCAGAATCCTTGGCAAACTTGTACTTATGTGGCTAGCCCACACTGAAGCTGGCATCACTGCATCTCTGTTACCATCATTACCCACGCTAGCTCGACTAAAGCTAACATGGAGCTGGCAATCTGTGCTAAAACGACACATTAATTTGTAGTGCAGACATACCCTGAGAAGTAGCCCTTGAGCAGTCCCATTAAAATCAACAGGACTGCACAAGGAGACAGGTACCATGAGGAAAGTTATCACATGATGCCTGCTATGTTTTCATAGCACTGGGAGGGTTTGTGGAAATTGGCCTTTAAGCCTCCCAACACGAAATGCCCTGATCAAGCAAGTGCTGAATTTGAGCGAATACTTGCATAGGTGTTTAGGTGCTTTGCTGAATCAAAGCCTCTGTAATATTACGTGAGAATCAGCATCCCTTTTTCAGTTGTGGGAAGGGAAGCTGTGGCTTGGTTTAAAGCCTGTTTTGATGGCTCGTTTCAGATCCTACCTAGATCTTGCTGATGTCCTCTAGCAAAAATAAGGAACTGCAGAGAAAATTAGTAGTAAAAGCAGTTTTAAAAGCTGATTTAAAAAAAAATTAAGTTTTTCATAAATGGAAAGTAAAGACCACAAACTACTTTTAAAAAAACCAAACAAACAAAAAAATACCACCCTGGCTTTTGCCTTGCAGTTTTTCTCTGAAGACACAGGTGTTGCTTTCAGTAAGACTTTTCTGATATTACCTGCTCTTTTCACAAGCTGCATTGTAATGCCATAGTTCATTTCCTTTCTTTTTTTTTTAACCTTGATGGAAAGCCCAACCTGTTAGTTACAGAACAGGATCAAAGCAGCAAAATTACTGGATTCTATACGCATCCCTTCAACTAACTTTATCTGAACCTAGGTCAAATAATTCTGGCCTTAATGAAACCACTTTTTATATATTCAGTACAAAGTAAGTGTATTAGCATTTGCAAGATCAGCACTTGCCTTCTCTCTCTCTCTTTGTTTACCAGTCTACAAAATGGGCCAACTAATATTCAGCAAGTTTTCTCAGAAGTGTGGGGAAATTGTTTGAGAAATGCTTTGAGGCCCTCAAGGGACAGGCACTAGGGAAGTATTATTTCTGAAATTCACAATAGATCCCAATACTGTTAAAACATCATAGTATATGCAGAGATAATTTTATCCAGCTTCCAGCATCAAAGTATTAATTATGAGTAATATTTTAACCTGGGCTTTTGTCTTGCAAAAAGAATCTCTAATTGCATACACAGTAGCATACCTCATGTTAATAACTGGGGCTATCCATCTCAATGAAAATTAATGCCTCAAGAACCAGTACCTGTAATTAACATCTTCTGACATTTCTCTTATCAGAATCATTTTTATTCAACACCAATCATTAAATTCAATAGCAATTATATCCTCTGAGGAACATCACATGCAAAATTCTTCAAGTTTCTATCTGAAGGACTTTCCATAAGAAAATATGTAAAATATGTATTACAGTAGGTCTTAGAATGCTAAATCACATTAAAATAAATGGCGCTATTCATCTCAATAGGAGTTATCATACCCAACATATCATCTGGCAGATATCTTAAGAAGGATCTTATGTTGCTAAGGGCCAGATTTCTGAAGCAGGTAACTGGTAGATAACATTTCAAAGAAGAATTGTGTCTAAGTAAATAGCACTGCCAGGTTTTGTTTGTTTATTTTAGGATTTTAAACAATGGCTCGAATGCGAACCTCCTTTTTTAAAATGTTACAAACCCCTCCCCCCACCAACTTGCAACACATTATTATCATCAGTATCACAGCATTACTTAAAGGCTCCAATCCCAATGAGCTCATAATCTCATGGGCTACGTCCATACTGGCAGTTAGTTCGAATTAAGGGGGCTTAATTCCCACCTCCCCACTGCAGAGTAAGAGGCCAGAGCTGGCATGTTAATGTCAGTGTTTCATGCCGCGTTACTACTAAACCTTTCATGCTTCTTGCAGAAGCAATATAGATAAACTGCTCAAGAGAGGTAACAGGTTTGGTTAACATGCAGGAGTGTGCACCACTTCCATAAGAGGGAATTGATCTGTCAACAATTGGGGCAT
Source organism: Pelusios castaneus (assembly GCA_007922175.1). Taxonomy (NCBI): domain Eukaryota; kingdom Metazoa; phylum Chordata; order Testudines; family Pelomedusidae; genus Pelusios; species Pelusios castaneus. The sequence goes on from ML685783.1 coordinate 7,781,973, forward strand.
TTCCTGCCTTCTAGATGGATAGTATGGTTAGTAGAAAGCACTAGCCAAGAATGCACAGTGCTGCTCCTACTCAGAGTAGTAACAAAACATGTGTCCTACGGTAAGTTCCTATCCTAGGTCCCAACCCCCAATATGTTGTCAAGGTCCATAAAGCAAGGGAAACCTCAGCATCTTGGATCCCAATCACTGCTTTTCTCATCTGCCTCATTGGAGCAGGACTTGTTCCTTGGGCCCAGATTCTCCTCAGACATTGTTGTAAATCAGGAGTAAATTATGGAAATCAGTGGAATTACATGGTTATAAAAACAAGTGTAAATGGAGAGCAGTCATTCTGAAGTATCTCACACCAGGAAACATCATATGGAACTGAGGTTATAATATAGACCATTAAGCAAAGAAATTAGTACATTTGTACTAATTAGTGCAAAGTACATTTCCAGCACAGAGGTGCGTAAGGAGATGCAGGTATAAGTTTTTAAAAGGGGGACTCACCTGTGCATGAAAATTCCTTGCTGGTCCAGCTCCATTTGCCCTTAACAATCCAGACCCCCATGAAAAATATTTCTTTTTCCAGTCATGTAACTACTAACATTGTGTAAATTATAACCAGTGATACGAGCTGCTATGCAGTTTGATGGTATAACCATTGCAAGGACAAGGGGTAACTAGATATTTTACCTGGCTCCATACACTTCTATCATCACCCTTAACAGTACACCTTTGCTGGAACCTCTCAGTCACAACCTTACCAACACAGGGTCTGAGCCAATCCCACTGAAAGGCCACAAGTGTTTCATCAGCAGTAAATCCGATAGCAGGCTGGAAGAGTTCTAGGAAAGAAAAGCATTGGCAGCCACTGTTACATACAGGGGCCCAAATGTTAGGGTGCTACCAGACTAGCCCAGGATACATTCCTTGAGTTATCCTCAGCCTGTGTCACACCGAAATAGGTTCCTACTAAAACCTGCCCCTCTTTCTCCAGCTCCACTCATCCTAGAAAAGTGGAGCTTCTCTTTTTTCCAGAGGGTTCTTCTCCAAGTGGTAATGAAATCTCTTAGTTTCAAATTTAGATTTACAGTCTCTCTGCATCCAAAGCATTGCTCACCACTGAAGTCCTTAGAACAGTGGGAGGTAAGGCTTTTTGCAGGCTGTCTGCACTGTAGAAAATATCATTCTCTACAAATCTGTTTAATTCCCATTCCCAGGTCTCCCTGTGTAGTGAAATGTTACAATTAGGATGAGCAGATGTCCAGATTTTATAGGGACAAGACAGTCCCAATATTTAGGGCTTTTTCTTATATGGGCTCCTATTACTCTCCATCCCCTGTCCTGATTCTTCACATTTGCTATCTGATCACCCTCGATACAATTTGTCATCTGTGTTGGATTTGTAATGCTGAAACATTCAACTACATTTGAAACAGTGAAATATTATATTCTAAACCGTTTATATAAAATGCATACATGTTTATTTGTGGCTTGTAAATAGGCTTCAAAAGTGGGTTTAAACAGTCAATAGTTTATAGCTGCAATCTCAGCTATGGAATGGCTAGTCATTATTAAATAATAGATACACTGGACCAGATCTAAAGTGGTGTGACTCTAGAGTGTTTCATTAAGTATTTCACTAGCTATTCCAATTTATACCAACTGATGATCTGACTCACTCTATTTGAAGCCTCACAGTATCTTCATAGCTTTCCTTCTGAGATAATCAGTGGAAATATATTCCTTTTACCATACTTTATGTAAAATTAGTTTATTTAAAATATTAAACTCCCATTGACATTGATGGAAAATGTACGTACTTCTCAGGGATTTAAGTTCCAATGGTAGGAAATCCAGCTGACTATGCACAATTTTTAGCCTCTTGTTTGCCACTGATAGCAATAGTTGTTTTAGAGGCCTTTTTATATATTATTATTTTTGGTCTGTAAAGTAGAAAAGACATAAAAAGGGACACAATGTAAATCCAATTCTGATTCCACAGGCAGTTGATGAGGTGGGGGCTATTTATGGAAAAGTCAGCATTGAACTGCAACATTTTGGTAGAGCTTCAAGGAGACAATAAAGAATTTTTGAAAGAGAGAGCAACATCTAGTTTCAAAGTCGCATTAAGAATGTCTTTGAACGGTGATGGTCAGTTGCACAGAGATAATATGACCTGCAGGTTGTTCCTCAAACTAGAACTGTAATTTCTGTCACGATTATCATCACGAGGCCATTCACTCCTTTCATACTAATTGGCAAAAAATATTAAGTCCAGCTCTCCTTTCCTTATCCTGGTACATTATTTTAGGGCATCAGGAAGGCTCTATATTGATGCTAAAGGAAGATATCAATCAGCAGAAACTGTAACTTGAGCAAAATTTTTAAAAAAAATTACTTCTGAAAAAAAATTGGATGTAATCCTGATGAGACCAGTTTAAACAAGTACACAATATAATGTTGATGACGACTTTTGCCCTTTATAGCATTTTCAGTCTGAAAATGCTTTACATCATTAACTACTGCAGCTTCATGCAGCAACCTATGAAATACAGTAGACAAATGATAGTCACGCTATCATGCTTTCAGTATTGCTGAACTCAAGCATTCAAAAAAATCTTGAGTAAGACCTCAAAAGATCATGAGATTTCATATATATATATAAAATATATATATATATATATATATATATATATATATATATATATATATAGGGTTCTTTTTCTGTACCTTCTGCTTTCTGAGTGCTTAAGGCTACACCTGAGTCACATTTTCAAGCTTTTCTACATAATCGTGTCCTTATAGAACTAGAAACTTACTAGTTTATTGAAAGCTGAGATTCTCATGTAGTCACTTGAATCCAGGACTTGGGATTTTAAAAATACCAAATATTGTAAAGCCTCTTTTAAAAATCACAGGAGTTGGCAAAACAGTAGGCTATCTGAGATTTAATCCCTCATCTGTTCAGCCTACACACAGGAACACTATACATCCATTTAGGACAGGAGGTAAAGAAAAAAAAACATAGTTAAAACTGTAAAGGAGATTTAGTAATGTAACTATCAACTGAAATCTGGACAAGAGATCTCTCAGTTTACAAAACTATTGTTAGGTCTGTAATGGCAAGTAGTCAGGACCTCAATTTTTCTTTTCATCCAAAAGTACACCAATCCTCCAGGAGTACAGTTCACCCTCCCAACACAGTGGCCCATTGTCAGAAGACCAGTATGCACTCAGAGATAAGATGTTCCAGTACAGTACTAATACAGCCTCACCTTGCTGAAATGAAGTTTTGTGTGAACACCAAACAAGATGGCATGGCTATAAAGTTAGGACCGTTTTTTAGGAGGTCTCATGCTGAAACTTCTCCAGTGTTTCAAGAGAATAAAGCAGCCAGGGTTGCATTTAAGATCACAACATCCTGGTTGACAAAAATAGGACTACTGTATTTCTGGTGAATGTGAGAATTTCTGGCCAGAGTTCATACAGCGTTTTCATTTCCCTGCTTCCTCTTTCCATTGATCCTAGTGCTGTTTGCCATCAGCCCAGATCTTGGACCTAATCTGTCCTAAACTATTTCTTGCATTCTTCTGTTCCCAAGGGAAAAGAGCTGACAGTGACACTGTACAGACTAGTAGTGATATAGTTATGAATCCCAGCTGTCTTTGGTAAGGAAAAGCCATTAACATTAGCTTTTGCTTTCTCCTTTTCATTTCTATCTCTTTGCTGGTTAGTTGAACTTTCTTTGTACCTCTTGAAACCCACTATAGTAATTCATACTGATTGCAAGAGACATACTGGAAGACAGGCTTGCAAAGCCGCTTATTTGTAGTTACCTCAGTTGTTGATCTCAGCCAATAAACTGCTGACTGATCACTGCAAATGTTTCTGCTTAAAGGAGATATGCAATGTGCTGATGTCTAATTTACTTTAGCTTCTATTGCTGCCAGTCTTTTAGTCTGACAGATAAAACTGTGAGGAAGGCCGAACCTCACAGATAGCCGCAGTGAAAGTGACACATCGAGTCTAAGGGGAGGTGTGGTGCGTACCACGTTGTTCTGAAATGTTCCCTGCTGGCCTGTCAAATACCTGTCACTGGCATTGTCTCCGAAGCGTACTGTTATCCACTCTTCCAGCTGCCACGCTTCTGAGTCTTGCCCATCATAGCCAATACACTTTTAAGGAGACGGGTGGGAAGCGGAACATACTCTGTGTGTGTGAATATAGTCTAGGGGAGAAAATAGTAAGTATTTTAGGAATATCTGCTCTGATTCCTGCCTTTAACTTTATTTGGTTATGAGTGGTAATCAAATCTGACCCTTCTCCTGATTTGCCCTAATTCCCACATTATAACCTCCTTCGTGCTGCTAGGTGGCAAGTTGTACAGTGTAATACGACCCAGGATTTCAGTTAATCCTCTCCCGTGTGTCACCCATAGAAATGAGCCGTTCTTGACTTTTGAACTCCATGCCCTACAGTAGATTACACTGCTTGGGTCAGCTGCAGCATTTCAACACGCAGCAACAAAAACTGAGTATGTAGTGTGCATGTGAGCAACACACCAGACTGGCCTCTCTCTCGGATTGGTGTAATCCCAGACAATGTTAGCCATAGAGACAGGGGTGGTTTTAGTGATTCCGGGGCCCTCCCATACATATCCCCCAAGCTGTTCCGGTCCCCCACTGGACCCCCAGCTAGCTCCCTGCCCCCCCCTGACCCCTTACCCCCGCCCCCCCCCCGCCCCCCCACCCCCCCCCCCGGGCCCCCCCCCCCCCCCACCCCCCGCCCCGGACCCTGCCCCCCCCCCCCCCAGCCAACCCCTGGCTGCTGCTCCCAGCCCTGGCCTACCCCTGTCCCCATGCTGACTCCACACCGGGGCTGCCGCAGGGCCACCCACTTCCTGCAGCTGGCTCCCAGCACACGCTGGCTTTGGTGGGGCTGCCACCCCAGCCCCAAACTCCATGTTGGCCCCCGCCAGTTCCCAGCCACCCTCCCGTGGCCTGCCTCTCTGGGGCTTCCGCTGCGGCCCTCTGCACCTGTGGCTTGGGGGCCCCCTCACCCTAGGGGGCCCAGCCAGGGCAGTTGTCCTACTTGCCTGCCCGCTAACACTGCCAATTTTCCCTCTCTAAGTTCAAATTCCACAATGCAATTAACAGCAGTTCACGTCTGAGATGCATGACTAACAATGACTCCGTATACTCTAATGAACAACTCCAAATCACCAGGGAAGAAAAACGAGTGACTTGTAATGATGAAAGAGGAATTTTCCTAAAAGTTGGGTGAGATTGATTTGGTCACTAAACAAGGTTCTTCTTAAACAAGAAGCAGAGTCCCATTTTGCCCACGACAAGCATGTTGAAATTCATGTGATATTTGAAAACTGCCATTTTTTTTAGCTTCCTCTTTAATCAGATACCAGGCATGACACTGAACATGGGGTGGGGCAGTGACAAATGGGATGCCCATTGTTCCATGTGAGGAGAGGTCTTCAAAGCGTCTGACGAAGTGGGATTTTCTCCCATGAAAGCTCATGCGATTAATAAATCTGTTAGTCTTTAAAAGTGCCACAAGACTCTTTTGTCTTTCTACAATAGACTAACACGGCTACCCCTTTGGAATTTCACTATAAACCAGTCAGTGATAGCAGGTCTTAAGGTATGCACACAAACGCTAGAATAACTACCGATTGAGGATCTGACAAATTGCAGGGGGGGGGGGAGGCTGCAACTGCCAAACCATCTTGACTTCATCACTAGCCAATAAAGAAGTAGAGCAGAAACAAGTTACAGACGCCAAACTACTTTTTAAAAAGGGGTGGGGTGGAGAAGGACATTAAACTGCGAAGACAAGCCTTGCTGGGGGACAAATTGGCAACAATATCCCCAATTCTGTCCCTACAAAAAGAAATTAAATTGCTTATCTATCATTAAAAAGGATGCCCTTCACAGCACAGCATGCAAAAGGGAATCATAGTTTCCAAAAGAATTGAGAGCATTCCCAGATATAAGAAATGTGGCTACTGTCTGCAAAGATGCTTGACTTCAAAGAGAATGTGGCCAGGGAGATGAGGTTAAAAAAAAAAAGAGGATAAGTATCAACTAGGATCCTTGAAAGCAGGTTTGTCCAAAAAGAAGTAGGGAAAATTGTGATTTTCTTTTTTTCCTAAACACATTTTTCCTTAATTCTAAATGTTGAAGATTTTAAAATGTTGCATATTTTTAAAATTTGAACAAATATTGACCACTCTGAGGTCAATTGTCAAAAATTAGAGTTTGCAATCGCCCTAAAGTGGCAATTTCTTTTTTGGGGGCAAAGTTGCAAGGTGACAAAAATGTCTGTAAATGCTTCTGACAGACACCAAAGTGAGGAGATCTTGCAGTAGAGTGCCCATTGCCAGGACCACAGCTGTCCTGCTTGTAGTAATCAGAATGCAAGAGAAATAAATGAGAAAAGTGAGATTCTGAGACTCCAATGAACTATTTCAGATAATACGGGGAATGTTCTGAACAATAATATTAGCAAAGCCCTAAAGTTCAAGAAGAATGAGATCAGGGGTCAGATTAAAAAAAAAGAGGATCTACTGTAACAAACAGCATGAGGAGATAACAGTTCTCAGAAATTCAAGGTGGTGAGAGATAAATACTGGATTGGGTAGAGAAAAAAAAATCTGTATTTCTAAAAGCCATTCTATCTTCAGCCATGAAAAGAAATTGAGCTCTACATAACAAATCTTCAGGATTATTTGAAGTCCAAAGGAGGAGGTATCAGAAATCCATGCCCAATGGGGCTTTCGCAAAAGGTCAAATCAGGCAAACTCCATCTCACTGAGATATTCCTTGCCTTTAATACAATACATTAAGCTTGTTTTTGTTTTGTTTTAAAGAACAAGGGAAATAATGTAGGAACTGGATAATTATATTAGAGTGCATTGTTTAAAACTCTGTGATTAATGGAAATGAGGTAATGGAACAATGAAAATCCTTCAGGGACCGATTGTATACTTTGGACATAGGCCTACACTGGGGGTGGAACATAGAACCAACACACCCAGAAGAACTGAAAAACATAGACACTTAAGAAGCACAATCTTGCTCTAGTTTCCCTGTTATAAAAGGGATCTGTATATGTTGAGCTCTCACTCAGTATGGTTCAGCATTGGATTCCTAGCCCATGACCCCACCCCTGCTCCACACGCCTTCTAGGTCTAGGATGTGTATCTTGAGATATTGGAAAGGAGCAATCCCTGGGACTTGCACAGTAAGCTCCATACAACCTTTCTCACCATTCCCTCCCTATTTCCCATGCTTGTGTACAAAAGACCTAGAACAAGTTGGCCTTTAGGAAATCATCAGGTCACCCCTAACGTCTTCCTTCTATTTTCATCTTAAGGAAGCAGATTGGTTGTTATATACCCTGACCTCCCAGTTGCTTACAAAAAAGATAGACTACACTATCAAAACTCCACAGCTTACAGTTGTCTTTCCACAGTGTTGTGAGCTATTGCAGATAAACGCACCCTAGAATATTTTTCAATATAGGGCCTGAGCATTCAGCATGGCCATTGGGTACAATAATTTCAGTATGAAATAGATAGCTGTTAGTTCCAGTGGTGAACATTTCTGCTCATGCTAGCCTTGGTCAATAATGATGGTGTCTCTTAGGGGCATCCTGACTTAGACATACATACTTGATTGCAGCATTTGGACTAGAAAATTGCCTCCGAGTATTAAATGTTTGCACAACCAACCTTTTTGTTTTAAAAACAGGAAGGTATTTATTGCATTTTAAGTTTCAGCAAATGGCTTTTAAAACATAATATGTCACAGAGGTTCATAGAAATTGCACCTGTAAGCGACATCTTTGCAATACTCTTATACATAGGACGCTTGAAGCTATTTCTCACCAGCAGCAGTGATCCATAGAGTTAGATGTTGTTAAAAAGCTTACAGTACCAGCAGGGCAACTGCTGCCTTCATTAGAAACATGATCCTAAGATGCTGATTAATACCAGGAGGGGGCTTTAATCAGCCAAAGCCATATGCTATTTAACTTAAGATGAAAGTGCAAATGATAATCATTATTTCAGAAAGGATATATTTAAAAGAAGAGCAGAACAGCAAGTGGCATCTTTTTATCATTAGAGCTTCTTCATGCACCCCCCCCCCCTTTTTTTTTCCCTCCTAATGCTTTATAAGCTTTTATGAACATCTGGATCATTTCTTCATTATATAGGCTTCCAATATTATTATGTTTGATATAGGGTTTTTAAGTAGAGCTATGCTAAACTTCTAAATATACAATTAATTCCTATTAATTATCATTTTCAAACTGGAGAAATTATCCTTCATTAACTTAATCACTTCTATTTTATCTTTAAAATTATATTCACTTTTTTATAATCCCTACATCTAAAGCCATTTCTTTCCTAGTCTTTGTGTGATGTATTGCATGATGTTTGTGGAAAAGTTTGCCAGCCATTTTCATTCCCTTGTAGAACTGAGGCTGTCAGTGATAGCCCATTTAAAAATAGAACCTAATTCAAAGTTGTTGTTTTACTGAGCCATGTTTCGGGGGGGGGGGGGGGG
>ML685783.1:7790645-7811508 GCA_007922175.1 Pelusios castaneus
CCCCCCCCCCCCCCCCCCCCCCCCCCCCCCCCCCCCCCCCCCCAACAAAGGTGAAACTGGATCTGTACAGAGCAAGACTTGATTGCGCCTGATGAAACTCTAGAGTGCTGTCCCATCTGCCAATTGAGAAAAAAAGCCTTAATAATGAAGACAGCAAGCAAAGAGTTATTCACAAGTTTCCACTCCATGTGTCAGTAATTCAGCATGAATATAGTCAACTGATTTATAAGCCCACACCCTGATCACTGGCCTTGAAGAATTAGGAGCACCTTTAATATCCAGTTAGAATAAATTTAAAAGAAGAAAGGAAGCCTCAACATTATTTTTTTCTGAACCTCAAAGTCTCACGTTAAGTTTGTTCTGGGACCTCTACTGAGGCTACCTGATATTGGTCCCTTATTGCTCCTCAGTCACCCTAACATCTACAGCTTTTACCTTTTCTTTGATAGGAAGCATTTGCATGATAAAGAAAAACAACATACAAATCAAGCGATGGTTAAAAGCACCTTAGTCCTTATTTGCACGTAGGATTTATCCTATTTTCAGCCATCAGTGGCCAGCAACAACTGCAGCTGTAGGGGTTGTCTACATCTGACATAAAGCTACTATTCACAGTCAGAGGTTAGCCAGGGTAGACTGCCCTGGTGCAATTGGAGGCTTATAGCAGTTTACCAGTGATTGCACTGGGGTAATAGCATTAGCTTGGTGCAGTAGCACAAGTGGCTACCACCAATGGTTGACTCAGGGCAAGTTCCCAGTAATGTATATAAAAAGCCTCACTTATCCTCTAAGCACTTGCTCTTTTGGCTTGAGTGTAGAACACATCCTTCAAAGACATATGAAGCATTTTGCTCATTTCTAGAGCTGGTCAAAGTTAATAAGTACATTTCATTATTTTAAAAAAAAATTTCTCATTTTTCATTTAAAAAAAACCCAAACCCAAACTAATTTTAGTTTTTGGTGTTTCAGTTTTTGCCTATTTCCCCCTTTCCTCACCCCTTTTCTCTTTGGATACTGAGAAGGTGTAGAAGGAAAGGAAAAGGGGAGGAGATACTGAATGTTTCTATTTTACATGTTTGGGATTTTTTTCATTCAACTAAATCAAACTTTTGAAAAATATCCTCAGAAAAGAGCATTTTTCTCTGGAAGGAAAAAAAGTTGTTAAACGCAGCATTCCAACCTGCAATGCTCAGTTCCTGTTTGTGAGATACCTGCGAGTAGAAACTAAGTGACGTCTGCCTTGTACGCTCTCCAAGCCACCTATGTTCCAGTGTGCTCTTTCCTCCTCAGGACACTGATGGAAACAAATGGTTGGCCAAGCAACACATTGCTGTTTAATTCCCACTCTAATATGCTTTACTGACAAAGTATTTTCATTTGTTCAATGTGTTTTCCCCCTTCTGTAGGTGTCAACATTGCAGCCCACCTCTCCTCCCTAAGCTGCCTAGAACACCACAGTAATATTTGCCACCTTGGTTAATGTTACTTGTAATTATTAGTATTCAATATTTTCCCCAGGCTCCACTGCGGTATAAAAGAGAACAGCAGGGCTTTTGAAAATTCAGTAAATCATCAAGAACTGTGGTTGGGCCTCCTCCACCACCAGGCCCTGTGAAACCAGGAGCAATACAGTGAGGGCAAGAAGTATAGTGAGAGACCAAAGATGCCTGAGAAACCACAGCTAGGTTCACAGAGGGAGTTCTTCTGGGGAGGTCTACATGGCAATTAAACACCTTTGCTGGCCAGTGTCAGCTGAAGTAGGCTCTCAGGGCTCAAGCTGCAAGGTTACAAAACTGAAGTGTAGATGTCCAGGCTCAGGCTGGAGCACAGGTTCTGAGAGGGTCTCTGAGCCCAGACTCTATCTAGCTCAAGCCTGTATGTCTATGCTGCAACTTCTTAGTCTTGCAGCACAAGCCCTACAAACCTTAGTCAGTGGACATAGGCCAACCACAGGTGTTTTATTACAGTGTAGACACAGTCTCTGTGTTCCTTCTAGACTTGGCACATGGCCTTTTACCCTACTGTTCTCTTGGTATGCGAAGGGGGCAGGAGGAAAGGATTTCATTGCATTCGGAGGGATCTATTGCCAATTTGAGTCTTGTTAACAAGTTTTCACTCTCCCTGCTGCCATCTCACTATTTGGTCTGCAACAGAGAGAGTGATTACCATGTTGAACAACTGGGCCATTTCCTCCCAGTGCAAACTGGCCGTCCTCATCTCATTTCTAGCGTGCAGTGTTTAGGTAGCCACTTCACAATCTTAACGTGCTCTTGAGAAGAGATTACAGCCCACTTCAATTGCCAGCTTTTCCACAACCCCCATTTAGTAATCTCACCAAGTCAAGATAGGCAGGTGATCTGTGGGCCATCAAACAGAGTCTCTGTTGGGTTTCTGCTGGACTCCTGGCTTGGCACAATGCAACCTGGGAAAGAGAGGCCAAGGTCACTGGTTATGTCCTTACAGAAAGCTATTAGTCCCAGTTGGCATTAAGGATTCCCCCACTCCAGGAGACCCATTTGTGGCATACAGTCAGTGTAGGTGGCTCCTGTACCCTCACAATTCTCACAAACCAACATCTCCTGAAGACCAGTTTCTACCATGACACACACCTCCAAGTTCCAGAGGGATAGCCGTGTTAGTCTGTATATAGCAAAAACAATGGAAGTCCCGCAGCATCTTAAAGACTAATACATTTCTTCAGGCATAAGCTTTCATGGGTGCAACCCATCTGACAAAGTGGGTTGCAGCCCATGAAAGCTAACACTTACAAGTGGGCCCCTTCAGACAAAAGCCTGAAGACTAGCCAATCCTGCCTCCAGGCAGATTACTTAGCTCAGCTGGGCTGTGATAGGACTGCCTGATGGGATGACTTGTCTGTCTGACTGAAGGAAGCTAGCAGGCCTGCTTTTATAGTCAGCAACAGGCCCCTGTCTATTCAGTGTTTATGCCTGCAGCTGTGATCACACCTGCGCCAGCCTTGTTCCTAGTCTTTTCCAGCACTGTTTGCTTCTGTTTTGCATTGTCACCTGCTTCCTGACTGTGACTCATCCTTGGTTCCCTTTTTTGGTGCCTGACTTCTGCTCCAGTTACTAGACCTGACCACCCGTGCCCCAGTCCTGTCAAATAAGTGTCCCATAACTGTCTAGGATTCTTCAGATAGTAGATGTAGCTTTCGAAGAACAAACAGTGCTAAGAAACAGTTTCATTAGGGTGTTGTCAGTCAACATCTTTACACGTTTGTATCCTTGATCACATCTTTTGTAAGACTGTGAACTGTTTGAGACAGGGACTGGGCAATGCTAAATACACTGTGAGAGCCTTTAGCAATAACAACATTAAAGGAGTGGGTCAGTCTTATCAGTAGGACAGAATGGTCTGTCCTTTTCCAACAGTTCAGTAAATAGTAGTCACATTGCAATAGCTCCTGGCTCCAGGCCATCTGGTGTGCATAAATGTCTCAGCATTCTTTTACATGTCGATGTAACTCTTTGAAGGCTCCTCTTATTATTATCATCTGTCACTACTTGTTAAACACTGTCAGTATGGTCTTTTTCAATGTGTAGTGAGGGCACGCAGAGCTCTGAATAGGCACACTGGGGCATGGAATTGTTTTTAAGATCAAAATTAAATCAATAAATGCATAAACACTAGCCCAAAACAGTGCCGTATCAAGAGCACTTGATACTGGAGTATAGTGGGAAGAGGAGGTTGAGGCTGGTAGAGCTGGTCTAAAGGCACAAGTCCTCCTGCAGAGAAAAGACACTGTGAGCTCATTTGTCTCATACCTGCTTCTTAGAGAAAGAAGGGGAGGATAAAACAGCAAAGGAACTGGAACTCGTGAGCTACCTAAAAATGGAAGTGAGATTCTGTTCTCCCTTTTACATTTGGATAGCTTCTGGGGGCAGAGCTATCTTTTCATTGCATGTTTATACAGCACCTAATTTCTTTGGGTTCTGATCCATAGTGGGGAATTCTAATCTCTTCCGCACTACAAATAATAAATAATTAGTCATAATCATTATTGTCGGTCTTTTGGTTTGCTACTGTAGAATCCTGCAATCCATTTATACATACACACACTCACTGAGAGAGATGGGGTGCTTTATATGAATTAGTCCCCTGGTTCTTCATCCTTTCAATAAGATGTATTAGCCAAAATCTCCTTTTACTTGCCATAGATATTCACACTGCCCCAGAATCTTAACTAAAAGAAGATCACAGCGGAATCAGGTGATTAACCCTCCTAGAACAAACAAAACTGCTCCTGCGGAAGTGCTGAAGGGTAAAACTTTCTTGCTTCCAAAGTCTTTTGAAAATCTTGGAATTCTTTTCTTCTTTGCTGCATTTTGATGTTGCTCCCCCTGAATATCCTTGTCAGACAATACTGACTCTCCACCTACTGCCTGTCAGTAGTTTTCACAAAGTTGACATTCAAAAGACTTGGAGCTTGAAAGCTAATCTCTCTCACTAGATATATTTCCCAGCAACTATTTGGATACCTACCAAACAAACAAAGTCAATGGATGTCTCTTTGGAACAGATTGACCTCAATGTTAAAGACAGGAGGAGATGATGAGATTTAATTTGATTGAAAGAAAAATATTCAGAGCAAGTATTGTTTTGATTGCAATTTTGTAAATTGGGAATTCAAATTAAAAATACCTGAGAGTTAATCTGACATCACTGCGGACGAAAGGACCACTGAGTCAGGCCCTCAAACGCATTCGCAAAACTCATTTCAAACTCACTAAAAGTACTTGGGGAGTATTATAATCAGTTCTGTGTTCGAGTACAAGTCGATTCTTTTCACAGAGAGTCCATGCCAATTGTTCTCCAAGTTGAGGCTCAAGTCTTGAATACATACTTTCTGCATCCAGAAACCTTGAATATTTCCCTTTAGATTCTCAGGGTTTGATTTGAAGAACATAGCATTTTACCATACCAAATTAGCTCAGTGGTCTATTAAGTGTGATATTCCACCCTTCAGGAGTGGTCGGCTCTATGCACGACACTTCAGAAGAGGGCAAAAGCCACAATACAGCTGGTAGAACACTATAAATCTCTTCCTGACACATGTAGCCATCAATCTAGGCCTTGAAGTACAAGATTTGATTACAGCATCCTAGCAGTAATTTGAATGGGAAGAGCAAGGAATCCACCTTGTGTAGTCTATATGCAGTGCCTATATTCCCCAGGGCATAAAAGTCTGCCCCTTTTCCTCTGTGCCCCTAAGATAGACAATACCCCAGACAGGACAAGGGAGAAGGAGAAGGTGGGACTGCAGGTGAATAGAGTATGAGGCACCTTTGCAGAGGTAGCATAGCTGGCATATTCCTTCTGCATGCTAGGATCTCCAGCAAGAATTCCTCCTAGAATTTTCCTTAGGGTGGAACAGCTCCACGCTACTACCAATTTATTTAGTTTTTACCGATGAGTCTTAAATCATGCCAGATTAATGCGGCTGTAAATTAGCATTTGTTTTTTAATCCACTTTGATACACACCTGTCAGGAATGATTTAGGTCAGTGGTTCCCAACCTTTTCAGTAACACGGCACACTTCAATGAGACGAACAGTTCCAAGGCACATCCACTTTTTTCGGCAGAATTGATTGCTATAAACATTACATTTACTATGGTATGGTCTTACTAGAGGGGTTTGCAGGGTAGTGTACAGTCTACAACAAGCTAAAGAAGGATCAAATGCATTAATATTTCAAATCCAACGGAAAAAAAAATGTCATCTCAATTTTGCCCTTTGGTCACCCGTGTTTAGGATGTTCATGTTTTGGAAAGAAAGACCAACACCTCACTTGTAATTTGATAATTAATCTTCACAAGTTCTATGATTTGTAGTTTTGGTTGGATAGAATATTGTTTAAGATGAAACAATGTTTGCTTTACATTGATTTAATATTTCACGGCACACTTGGACAGTTCTTACGGCACACCACTGCGCGGCACACTGGTTGGAAACCTCTGATCTACGTTTACTTGCCTGCTTCAGCTCAGAGGATTGTACTTGATGATTTCTTGACATCCCTCCCAGTCTTACATTTCTGTGATTTTTTCATCCCCTCCAAAAAAATATTTGGACAATGGCCTTCATTCATTGTGTCCCCCCGGACCATTACCTTAATTGGGAGATCATCTTTGGGTGTAAATTTTTTAATTCCCCTATCTTCTTCCATGCCTTTCCCTCTTCAACCCTATATCTCTCTGAATCTCACTGCAAGACCTGTATGAAAGAAAAGGTAATCTTTAATCCAGATTTTTTTGTTTCTTTATTTCGTGAAAATGGATTAGACTCTAATCCATTTTCACGAAATAAAGAAACAAAAAAAAAAATCTGGATTAAAGATTACCTTTTCTTTCATACAGGTCTTGCAGTGAGATTCAGAGAGATACTAGATGATCGTTAGACTAGATGACCAGACTAGACCTTAGAGCCTATGGCTATGTCTACACTTACTAAAGTTGGTTTGAATTAGTTAATTCGAACTAATTTCAGTTAATTCAAATTAATTTAATTCAAACAAGCAAAATTTAGTTCGAACTAAGCAAGTGCCATTCATGGCACTTGCTTAGTTCGAATTAGCGAATTGCATTGAGTTCAATGGGCCAGTTAGTTCAAACTAAGCAATTAGTTCGAACTAACATGGCCACATTGGTTAATTCGAACTAACTAGTTCGAATTAACCCTTAGTTCGAATAGCATATTCGAATTTATTAGTTCGAATTAAGAAAGCCCTTAATTCGAACTAATGAAAGCCTAGTGTAGCCATGGTTTAAGTTAGTTCGAATTAAGCTTCTTTAATTCAAACTAACTTGCCAGTGTACTTAGCCTATTAGTCTATAGTCTATAAATAGCACTAATTTAGCCCTGAACAGAGAAGACTAGTTGTGGAAGTTATTCCTTCAGTAGACACTTTGGTTGAGCTGCTTCTGTGTACCTGACCTACAAATAAATAAGAATTGAATCTACAGAGCTGATCGCTCCAGCATCTTTCATCTGCATTAAAATAATAGTAAACATTTGATATATGGTAAAGATGCTCTCATCCTTACTCAGACAAGACCCCCAGGATATAAATGGAGAAGAACCACCCTTGATAATTCTCATTCAAATATTTGCTCCACTACAATCTGTTAACTATAAGAATAAATTGGGTTTAATAGGTGGTGCTTTCCTCTGTGTAACTGGACATACCATTCCATTCAATTTAAGGTTGTGTAATGAGACACTGGCCACCAGAAACATTTATATTCATTTAAAAAATATATTATACTCAATCCTGTACTTTCCCTGGTGTTTTTCCCAGGAAGTACCATGCACTCTCTGAAATGATATGTTGTCATCACATTAAGTACAGTGGGTAAAATATTTATGGTTGCTAAATAAAAGCATTGAAAGGATGTTCGTTTCCTTTAGAAATAAGGGTTTTTGCAAATTCCTTCCTTGGTGTAATATGTAAAAAAACCAAACATACAAAAAAACGAACACAACACAAAAAATCCCGCACAACACTTTTTCCTAATATCTTAAATTTGGGCTAAGCAGAGTTTTACGGTTTGCAGAGCTCTTCTCCAGCTGAGTGTTTCCTTTTAGATATGCACACCTCCTTGTTGGACATTCATTATCAAACCTTGTGTTTGCCTTTTATCTCCAAGTCCTCTTCAGTGTTCAGCATAAACTACATGGACACCTTGCAGATTGACATTTCTTCATTCATGCTTTACCTTAAACAGCATGCGAAGACATCAAAGAAGAGGAGCCGGCTTTGATGTTACAAAATGAAAAACGCCTCATGATTTGCCAAGACCAGGGGAACTTCTACTTTGCTCTTTTTCCCTTAAAGAAAAAAAAATATTACTTTCCCCATGGACGTGTTAAAATCTTTGCCTATTTCAATTCAAACTTATGTAAGCATTTTGTTGCCAACTTGAAAACAACCCACCTCTTGTTTTGTACCATGAGAGCGCTTGCCTGAACTTTTAAACTACAACAGATATTCCATGGAGGAAGACCTGGGAGAGCACACGTCATCTGAAAAACTGATGTCTGCTTCATTCTTATGACTCTCATGCTCCAGGAAATACAGAAATCAATCCACCCACACTAATAATAGTTAGCGCTAGGGTGACCAGATAGCAAGTGTGAAAAATCCAGACAGTAGTAGGATCTAATAGTCACCTATATAAGAAAAAGTCACAAATATCAAGACTGTCCTTATAAAATAGGGACATCTGGTCAGCCTACTTAGCACTTATGCTGCATTTTTCATCTGTGGAGCTCAAAATGTCTAAAAGAATAAACAAACATTCTTATCTCTGTTTTACAGAGAGAGAAAATGAGGTACAGAACATTTGATTAACTTAGTCAAGGTCATACAGAGCCAGGATTAGAACAGAGGTTTTTGACTCTCAGCTGGGTTCCCTACCCAGCGACCACTAATTAAACAGCAGCCTCAATTTTTCAAATATGACTGGTGATTTTAGGTACCTTACCTTGAATTGGGCACACAATAAGTATTTTTAAAAGGCCTAATTTCTCACAAGAGTTGATCACCTGCTGTCTGGGAGAGGGGGGAAATCAGGCACGTCTAAGGTACCCCAGGTTGGGGATCAAAAGATTAAGGCATCCAAAAATCACTAGTTGCTTTTGACCATTTAAGCTTAGACAATTCAAACTTTTATTAAAAGCAGTATGAAGCATATTTTATAACCATTTTTGGAAGAAACGATGACATTTCCCTTTACTGGCTAGAAAACAACCCAGTGTCTTTATAGGATACAATCCTGCCAGGTGTTGAGCATCCTCAAATCCCTGCATAGTCAATGCTGGTGGCGCTCAGCATCTTGCTAAATATAAGATGCTTATTGTCTCAATAATCTAAGCATTGACAAGATCAAGTCAACAGTACCCATGGCCTGTAGCAGGAAGATGTTGCAGGTTGTGGGAGGCAAAATTGACTCACTTAATGATTTATGATCTGATTGTTTTGAATTTTTCCCCTCAGAATTATTTTTAAGGAGCTAAGAAGTTAACTTTACTGTGCTGGCCTTATGAGAACATAATTAATTCAATGCTAATGAAGAGAGAGGTTCATAATTAACATTTGTTATCTATTTCCCATACTGAAGTGGAACTGAGAAGAATGTCACCAGAAAAGAAGATGTATAGATTAAATTTTCTATGCTAGAACATTGCAGTGACAAAGCTAGACATACGTATTATTAGCCTTTATTGATGCCATGTAAATAGCACATTTCCTCTTTTTTGTAGCCAAACAAACAATTTCTTTATAGCGTCTTTTCTGTTTTGCTAAGTCTCTTCATCAGAAGTTATGTGTCAGGAACATGCGCAGACAGTAAGTCAGACTAAAACTGATTTTCCTTTAAATATATTTGTAATTTGTCATTTTGCTCCACGTGCAAGGAAACGAAAACGTTGCCTATATTGCATACATACCCAACGAGAAGACATTTAAGCAACTCTATGCTATACGCAAGGCCTACTTGAATTGAGTCAGATTCTCTTTTGAAAAAATAATAGCATCACTAAATGGTATTAACATGCAACATATATCAAACATTTACCATAAATGATTCAGCAGGAATGTGTTTGGCCAGCCATGGTCCAATACAGATCTGCTTTTACTTTGAATGTAAAGTCTGGAATTTTCCAGAATAACACTTCTAGCTAATTTACTATTTCTGGCTATACCATATTTAAATAGTAGAAGAGGCTCTGTCAGTCTTAACTACTTGGCACCAGCTGTTGCAAGTCCTGTGCCTTGATCCCTAAATAGCCTATTGCATAGCAAGAAATACCGAGAAGGAAAGGGTTACCTCTTTGAATGGCCACTTGAAGGGCTGAAAGAAGAGAGTCAGGAATGGATGGCAATCAGATCCCCATGAGCTCATAGGGGAAAGCAGCCATGCCTATGTTGCAAAGCCTTCAGATGTTCCAGGGGTCTGTAAAACATTTAATCACTGGACTGCCAATAAATTGAGATTTACTGGGAATACTGCAGAAAGCACTCATCTTTGATAACATTCCCTCTTCCTGCTACATAAGCCAGATTGTGATCAAATATCCATGGTGATTTAGCCTCCTGTCATCCTCCCTGGTTAAGAGGATGCAAAATTTTCTCAGCCACATTGAAATGGACAGTTATATTAATTCATTGCTATTCACTAGGGGCTTGACCAAGTTCCCATTATTTTCAGTGGAAATATTCCCATTGACTTCAGTGGGAGTTGGATCAAGCTTTATGAGGTGCTGAATGTCCTCAAATAGCATTGACATTCATTCACAGTTCCCTGCCATTGCACCCTAACTGTGTTCATCATTTCCGAATAGTAGTCTGTGTGCGTTTTTGTCTCCTGGACACTACAAAATATATCCCACATTAGAACACTAACGACGCTAATCATGTCAGACAAGCAGGCATTGGCATAATGAAACTTTTAGTAGTCAAGATTCAGGGTTTATATTATTGGAACCTGAAAGGTTCATGGTAGGACTGGGAACTTGGGTTTGTATAAAAGGTTTTGGTTTGTGTCCATCCGGTAATGAGTAAACCAAGATATTTTGGTTTGGCTTTGAAAAATCTCATCGTTGAGGTTATCTGATAAGACCGACATGTGGAATGGTTTCGATCAGATAGATACAACAGGCCAATTCAATGGGAGCAATATACTAAACTGCCAAGTGGGCATTGACCATGCACAGCAACATCCTATATGCCAAACCCACCACCCTAATCCTGGCCCAGCCTAGTGCAGAAGTGAGGTCCAACAAGCTAGAGAGTAAGCCAGATCCACACTCCACTCGCCCCACAGTGATGACTCAAACCTGAGTGATGGTGACCCCATGGGTCAGGTCACAATGCCCAGGGACAGGAGCCAGCACTGCAGGCTGAACGTGGGAAAAGCTGCAGCTGAAGCTACCGTCCCAGGGATTTCCCTCTGCATCAAACTGGGAGAAGTACATGTCTGCCTGTTTTCACATCCTCGGATTCATGATTTCTGTGGATACGACTGTCATGAAAGCTCCCCTGTACCATCTCCCCTGTCCAGAGCAAACCCAGAAAGTTCTCCATGAAGTAATGATTGACTATTATTCACCCAACCTGCCAGCAAACAAACGTTCTTCACACATTTTTGTGACTCACTTTCAGGAAAATGTCTGAACAAACAAATGGGTGTTGCAGCTCACCTTGAAGGTCACTAAAGTTTGGCTCATATGGACTGGGAAAACAAGAATGTACTAGTTATATCAACTCAAATAATGCCTGCTATTTTTATCTCGAAAGACTTCAATCCTAGAGGCTGATAGTATGCCCTTATTTAACATTGGGGAAAATCAGGGCTCCTAATAAAGTGGTAAAGACACCAGAATCGATCTGCATTAAGGCTTCCATCTTCGCTATCACTATAAGGATTATTTAAGGTGTAAATAAGATTGTAGCTACCTAGGCTAAAACATGGTTCCATACATGATTATAACATGTTTTTTCTACTCATGGAGGCAAGAAGAAAGTGTTATTAAAAAAAATGACTTCAACTATGTTTCAACATGGTTATTTTGGTAATGTAGACAGGTGCTTTGGAACAGTAGATTGGTGATGTAGATGTTCAGGTCAAGATTATTTGTGAATTTTAAAAGATGGTCAGTGATAGTGAAAATGCTAAATATATTATTTATCGTTGCATTTTCCCATTATACAGCCACCTCCATAGATAGTAGAATAACACGGGCCAATATTTTTTTCAACAAACATTGGATAAATTGTCAGTGAATGACTATTTCATTCTTGAACCAGCACATTTACTTATGTGGGGGACATTCTGTTATCTGGGCCATTAGGGATGGCCAATTGAATGGGTCAAAGGACAATCATACTCTCCTCAGGCGGCTCCTTGAAATAAACATAGTTTGAAAACTGAAGTCTCAAAGTCTTTTCCTTGGCTGACAGTCACTTGCTAAAGAACGGAACAGATTTTTGACAGGTATTTTAAGTGTCATGAAAAAATAACGCTTACATCAATGTGGATTTCTGAGGAGACTGACCCTGCCTGAAAATAGCATTGTTAGTACAGGTATTTTTTCAACAGACTTGGCAGATTTTTGTAGCACCTTTTGACTGGCTGAAGCCGTGTGTGTGATTTAACCTTCTTATTCCTGCCTTTTAGAGTTCAGTTTTCTGTCACCATTGCCCTCCACATTTGACTTCTCTGTAAACTTACTGTTGCCAACATTCATTATTATTCTGCACACTCCTTTCAACCCCACACTGAAGCGCCTGCTCTCTCCAGTGACATTTGGTCCTAGTCAAATCACTAGTTTATTTTACCTTGAAGGACTAAATATTTGGTGTCCTCTTGAACATTGCAGAACACTTTCTGATTTTGCTACCATCATTAGAAGGAGAAGAGGGCAGAGATTAAAAAATATTTAACATGATGTATGGCTGGAATATAGAGGTCTTCTGTTTCAGGATGTTTGTATTTCTATAGTAAATACAACACCACAAAACTTCCTTGGCATGCTGCATTTTAAGGCCATACAAGTAATCAGATTCGCATATGGAAGTCACACCCCTAACAGCCTCAATAATGTCTTCTTATCCAGCAAACACTGCCCTCAACTAAGAATCCCACAACAGAAGCATGTCTTAGTATGTTAATCACATGATGTTGAAAAGAGTTGGGGTTTTTTTTGAGTTGGGAGGGAAAGGTAAGCCAGGGACGATCCTACACCGTCCTTCGGTTACTTTGGTTCAAACATTAAATATCATTATCCAGATGCATTTTTGTCTTCCTTCATAAACCGAAATAAAGGCCTCATTTATACACAGATCTTGTATGAGCAAAACAATTTCAGTTAGGAGTACGATTTTTTTTTAATTGCAGTAGGCTATACTAGTACAACCCTCGAGTGTGGGTGCAGTTTTACGAGCACAAAGTTGCCTTATAATCTGTATAGTTTACCAGTTCAGCTAAAGTGGCACAATTTTGTGTTTAGACAAGGCCACAGAGCAATTTCCTCTCCCCTCCTCGCTATTACCCTCCTCCCACCAAACTAATATATTAATGACTCTGGTTTGTACTTTGTAGTTTGGTAATTGTAGTTCACTTTGCAATCTCATCCATCAAATCTAGCCTTATTATTATTAATTATTATTATTATTACCATAGTGCCAACCAGCCTCAGTCCTACACTAGGACACCGTTGTATTAGGGTCTGTACAAACACATCACATTGTTTGTTTATTTTTAATAAATTACAAATACTGTGTTATTTTTAATAATGACTGCACACGTAAAATGCACTCCCTCTGAGCAGCTGGGAGCAGTCCCAAAATCCTTTTCTCAAACTGATGCCCTTTGCAAGCTGCTGGTTGACTGGGGGAAGGTCTCTTGACCTTCCAGCTATATCTCAGAGTCCAAAGAACCCCTTCTGGGCTATAAAAGAGTCCACTAAATAGTCTCTTTGCCCTCATAGGCTATGTCTATACTTGAAAAGTTAGGTCAATTTTATGAAGTCGACTTAATAAGGTCAACTTTAAGTCGACTTAAAGTGGACCTTAAGTCAATTTAACAAAAGTCAACATAACTTTTCAAGTGTAGACGTTGCCCCTTTTTGACCTTATTAAGTCAACTTAACGTTTTAAGTCGACTTAAAAAGGTCCACCTAGGTACTACTCCGTGTCTCCACTGGCTTAATTCAACTTAATAAAGTCGATTTAAGCGCTAGTTCGAATTAAAATGAGGTGTTATTAATTCGAACTAACTTTTCTTTAATTCAATTTAAGGAGCAGCTTAAGTTGAATTAAGGAAAGGCCAGTGTAGACACGGAGTAAATTAAATCGACTTAAGCCTCCTTAAATCAACTTAATTTGTAAGTGTAGGTGCACCCATAAGGATTATCAGCCCTGGGCCTGGACCATTTATCCAGTCCTTTGTTTGAGCACTCAGATAAGCCTGTTCTCCTCTTGGGTTTATACCACTTTACCTGAGGTCAGTTGGGAAAACCACTGACCCTCTTGTAGGGAGCTGCAAAGGTCAGATACACCCTGTCACTACACAGAAACAAATACTTTTGTAAGCTTTGTATGTTTTACTGAAATGTCCTGAGACTGACAGAGCTGCAGCTACTTTGAAATTCTCAGTGTCCCTTATTAAATAGAGCACAACTTTACTGGACATATGTATGGATAACAAGAAGATCCAGAGTTACAAGGGTAATGATTAAAATAAAATACAATAAATTCAAAGCAAGTAAAAACATAACTGTGACGCTCTGATCAGTTATGGAAAGAATATAATCAATCTCTATGATCCAGGGCATAAGCCATTCTTTGACTAACGGGGTTTAAGAAGAAACTTTCCTCAGTGGCAGGTTATTCCACAGCTGACTGCTACAGGGTTTCTTATAGCTTCTTCAGCTACAAACAAGCTTCTTCAAAGGCATTTTGCGCTGACCACTGTCAAAAACAGGTCATGGGACTTGGCTGACCCTGCTATGCTCCAGTTTGATAATTCTTATTTATTACAGCTTTCAGATCTTTATGTGGATTCCTGCCTTCTGGGAATTTCATAAATTAATTACTAAGAGACTCCCAGTCAGCTGATCTCTGGCTAATTAGACCTCTTGGCTAATGAGTTTGGGCTACTATTCTCATTGTGATCCGTGCCAGCAGTGATTCAAACCTTCTTTCTCAAAAATTTCCATAATCTTGGAAATCTTTCAGAAATAAGAATCAGAGAGTAATATTTTTTTTCAGGGCCCAGTGATATGTCAGGATGGCCATTTTCTCTTTTCTTGTTATTTTTTCCCCCCAATAATTTTTTTCTCTGAAGTAGTTAGACAAAGAGAGACAAGTGGAGCTCCATATCACTCTTGAAATCAGAAACTAGAAAAGTAAATTCCAGCTGTAAACTGAAAGAAAGACAAGAGATTGCAAATGAAAAATGGCAGACTTCTTGGTAATTGGAGAGCTACTATATCAAACAAAATTATACTGACAAGTTTAAACTGTGTCTAACTATCTCTCAAAAGAGATGAATCTCACTGCAATCATGATAAAAATGAATGAGTAACTTACGCTCTTACTGTAAAAAATAATGCTGCCATTAAACTCAATTCATGGACAGATAGCAGGGGATGTGACAATAGATGCTGTAAATCAGGAAAGTGAATACTGGAATACAGGTTGTCAAATCTCTTATGCAATTAGATGCTTCTCTCTGGGTTTATAACTCTCTTGAAGGAAGTCTGGCCATCATAACCGAGAACTGCAATATTAAAACTAAGTCCAGGATATTACAAGTGTAAATTGAACATTCAAACTGGGTGCTATGATAAATGGTAATGCCAGAAAAAAATTCTTATTTTTTTAAAATACCTGTTAGAAAAATGGTAGAGATTTTAAAATGTAATATCAATTTAACCAGTGTTATGCCATCACTGGCAATTGGGGTAAATTCTTTGCCATCCAGGTCACTTCTTACAGACTTCAGATTTAAAGAGGGACGCTGTCAAGGTTTAAAATCATCTTTTTCCCCAGCCTATGCCTTTATTACAAACAATATTCTTTAAAACATCACACTGAAAATGGTTTCCATTGGCTTCAAATGATCAAATTGCTCTCTCACCCATGTGGTGCTGAGCTATTTTCTACAGAAAACTATCAGAAGGAAGTGTGATTCTTGCTCATGTCTGCAAAGAGGTTAGCATTGCCATGTTTGTGAGAGATGTGAACCTATGCAGAAGCAACCCAGCATAAGAGTTTTAAGTGCCACTATTCTCCCTACAAGTTGGACTGGGCCGGAAAAGAAAGACACATTTTAGAAAGACATTGAATAAAAAAAGGACTAACCAAAGTTCATGTCAGTGGTCTAGTAATGGAAATTTTTCTGCTTTTTGGTGGAATTTCTGACCATCTGATAATAGAGTTGGTTGAAAAATGCAGACAAATGTATATGAAATACCATGATGATTTTTTTTTGGTTGAAATGTCAAATTTTTGAAAAATGTTTATCACTCTATAAAAGAGCAAAAAAGCGGAAACATTTCAAAACTTTGAAAATCAAAATGTTCTACCAGTTTTAGTTAATAATAACTAAAGCTGACATATTGTGTAGTAATGGTGGGACTCACAGTCTGCGATGCAAGCTGTACTAGAGTCCCTGGACATACAGGGATAGCCCAGTCGGCTGGCTATTTTGATCACAGAGATTGGAATGAGGTTGATCAAAAAAAGCAGAAAGTGTTCTATTTGGTCTGTAGGTGTCTCTTGGGAACCTAATTAGCATGTATGCCTTAAATATCTTGCTTTACTCTGATGACATACAACTTCTCCATTCAACATCATTGCCTAGTGTCTTTTTCATACTATTGGGGCCCATTAGTAAATGGATGAGGCTAAGGTTGCTTTAAACGAATTCCCTCATACCATCAGAGTAGCCCCTTGTCTTTTGAAGTACAAGCCTTACGGGTAAAGCTGACTAAGACTGTTTGGGCAGTGATAAACTGGTTCTTAGGTCTGCTGCTTCAGTAAGAGTTGGCATGAACTTTAATCCCTATTAGTCATCATTAAGTCTGCCTAGAAATACTTGCCAACCAGACAACATAGGCATTTCTTAGATATATTTCTGTTTTTCATTCAGGCTGGCATAGCATCCTTGTTTTTCTTCAAAGAAGTTTTAGGAGGGCTGTAACTTGTCTAATAATTGTGCTATCATCTTTTCTATAAAAGTATTACACCATTTCATTGTGAGCTGCCGCCCACTTCCTAGTGTAATACATAGAAGAATCTTCTGTTTACAGTCAAAAGCAGTTTTGAGGTCTATGTTTCATGAATAAGGAGCCCAGAGTAGGGACTTAATAGACTCATGGCTTCTTCTTCCAGTTACTCACTCCGATGCCTGCGAATTGCCAGAGTTACAGTGTGTAAAAGAAAGCTCAGTCATTTTGAGATGACGTAATCTAATCCCACCAGGCATACTATTGCTTCACTCCCATTTTCCATCTTTTTTAGATGCTTCAGAGACACACTGTAGGTTAAATACCACAAAAGGCTTTAGGCACCTAAATCCCATAATCAGGTCCTCCCAGCAATGACAAGATCCTTGCTCAGTTACCTTTGAAACCAGTGGATGCCTAAATACACTCAGCACCTACATTTTACAGTAAAAGTTCTCTAGGTCCTATGATTTTTGCTTAGAACTCGCCTACACAGTATGGGGAAGGGAGGAAGAAAAAGCTTTGTAATGTTCCGTCTAGTGGTTATGGTAGTTATCTGTGATGTAAGAGGCCCCAGCTCAAGTCTGTCCTCCATCTGAGGATTTGAAGTGGGCTCTGCTAATGCTCCAGTGAATGCTCTAACCACTGGCATAGGGCAGTGGTTTTCAACTGGCGTGCCATGAGAACTGTCCAAGTGTGCCATGAAATTTTGTACAGAGGTAATGAAAATCAATGTATAACAAACATTGTTTCATCTTAAACAATATTCTAACCAACCAAAATTACAACTCATAAAACTTGTGAAAATTAATCATCAAATTAAAGGCAAGGTATCGGTCTTTCAATTCTAAAACGTGACCATTCTAAACGCAGGTATTTTTTTACAGCGGATTCGAAACAGTAATGATTTTGATTCTCCTTTAGCTTGTTGTATGCACTATGTTGCAAACCTCTCTAGTAATACTGTAACCCTAGTAAATGTAAGCTAATGTAACAGTTATGAGCAATCTATTCAGCTGAAAAAAGTGAGTGTGCCATGGAAACGTTTGGCTCATTGAAATGTGCCATGCTACTCAAAAGGTTGGGAACCACTGGCATACAGGATAGTCTGTTGGGGGTGGGAGATGGATTCTAAATCTTTCCTATTGAAGGTATTCCACTGTGGATAAAAAAAAATTAAAAAACGCTTCTGCAGAGGGTCTACTGCGGAGCTGGGGAGGCCCCAGTGAGGCTGGCAATGGGGCCGGGCCCTCAGAGGGGCCGGTGGGGGGAGGGGGGGCAAAAGTCAAGGATGAGGCCCCCCATGTGGTGTGGGGAGGCCCATCCTTTTCTTTTGTCCTGAGCCCTAGAAACACTAAGACAACCCCCGCATTTATATTGCTGCCCATCCAAGAGAGAGAATATTAGAGGTCTAAGATACGGGTTTTTTAATGGTTATTAGACATTGAGCCTTTTGCCTACAATAAATTTTTTCTAAAAAATTTTCACAGTGTTACATACTCATAGATTTTGAAGTCAGAAAGGACCATCATGATCATCTAATCTGATTTCCTGCACGTTTTGCAGGCCACAGAACCTCACCCACCCACTCCTGTAATAGACCCTTAAATTCTGAAGTCCTCAAATCATGATTTAAAGACTTCAAGGTACGGACAATCCACCATTTATACTAAGTTAAACCTGTAAGTGACCATGCCCCATTCTGCAGAGAAAGGCGAAAACTCCAGTCATGTTAGCAACAATAGGAGTGACAGTGTAGACAGGGCACTGATATTTTCAATCGCTGCTCAGACCCCCCTGAGTCATATGGTTACTAGTTCTCCTAGTGAGGGAAACATTGTTGGGCGATTTCCACCTCCACTTCCCCCAAAAGAAATCAAGTTGACAAAGCCTAATACACTGATTAAAATGCAGTTCAGGTCAGTAGTGCTTGAAAGTACTTACTCTGTGACGGTTGTTGGCCTGCAGAAGGGGATGTGACATGGTTGTGTTCCTCACAGGAGTTCATACCACACACAATGAACTCCCCTGAACATCAGTTCTATTGGCACCACCTTGGGGAGCCTCTGCTAAAAGGCCATGGGACATAGAGAACAAACTAACCGCTCAACCTTCACCTAAAGTTACTATTAGGACCAATCTTTGGGTTGGGCTGGAACAGACTATACTTCAACTATCTTTGCTCTTTTGGACAAAAACAAACAGTTTCCTGGAATGTTTTTCACAAGTCACTGGATAAGCTACTAATAGTAAAAATAATTGCAAAGCACTAAATGGAAACTGTTGTGATGCAAACATATGAAACCAGTGCAGTCTTGTAGTAATAAAACTGTCATAGCACTTCATAATAATGACTGCTGGTTCCAACATCAGCTACAAGATATTGTTATTAACTGGATATAACTGCCTAGTATGCAAAACACCTTGCTAAATTCAAGCCTTATCCAGGATAAGGTACCCCCAATTAGTTGTAAATGTTACTCTCCAAAAATTCCATCTGTGTCGTGTCAACCTTGGGCTATATCCTCTCACCTACTGCACCTGTGGCCAGTTGCCAAAAGGGATGAAAATTCATATCAAAACCAAAGTCTTATATGAATTCCAAGACCCACAGAGTTGGCTGTAAGCTTTTCTCCAACTAGATGCCTTTGTCATTCATCTTCTCCTGGATGGAGAAGCTGAAAGTAATAGTCGACTGGAAGGGTAAGCCCTTTGGCTATGTCTACACTTGAAAAGTTAAGTCGACTTTATAAAGTCGACTTAATATGGTTGACTTTAAGTCGACTTAAAGTGGACCTTATTAAGTTGACTTAAGATTTTAAGTCAACTTAAAAAGGTCCACCTAGGCACTACTCCGCGTCTCCACTGGCTTAAGTCGACTTAATAAAGTCAACTTAAGCGCTAGGTCGAATTAAAACGAGGTGTTATTAATTCGAATGAATTTTTCCTTAATTTGACTTAAAGAGCAGCTTAAGTTGAATTAAGGAAAGTCCAGTGTAGACGCGGAGTAAATTAAGTTGACTTAAGCCTCCTTAAGTTGACTTAATTTGTAAGTGTAGACGCACCCTTTTTTACTTTATTTTCCTTTGATAAATCATTATACAGTAACAATAAGTAGAGGTGGAAGACTTATATCCAGGTATGCCAATTCCAACTGGGTGGGGACTGTGTATTTACTCCTATTCTTGTCTATTACTCTACATTGGACTAAGTGTAAAAGTCATACTGAAGCACCAACTAATGTTGCCGGCCTCCGAGTGAAGGGGGCCAGAGAGAGAGTATTAATATCATGATTTGCTCTGCCCTGACTATTAACCCACTCCTGGGTGAAATTTAAGGTGCTCCTCAATAGTTACGATCCCTTTCATGAACTAGGCACAGAGGGCTTTAAAGACTGCCTTTTTGGACTTTATTGTTCCCTGTATCTTCTCAGTATAGAAAGGCAGCCATCACGGACCCAAATAGGGGTCCCTCATTCTGTGCTGGCTGGATCTGGCATGAGTTAGCGCAGCCCCCAGGCTGCTCTCATTTAAGAAGTTATGGCTCAGCAGAGCAGTGTCCTGCCACATACCTTCCTCCCCCTGCCTGCTGTTTCACTGGAAGTGAATAGAGCTAGGTTGGGAGAAAGGAAACTAGGGCAAGAGCTGGCTCTGCTGCTTGCATTCGTCCCGCCATAAGGGGACTTCTCTGCTTGTAGGCTTATAAGCCTGTCTGACATGAAGTAACGTCCTAAATGTAAGATTTTGGATTTGAGTAGCAAATGAAGGGTTACAAGAAGCCCAACTAGACTGGCTATTTTTGCAATGTACCATCCTGTGAACTTAAGTAGTAAAGCCTTACGGTTCTAAATACTAACCAACAACAAAGATCAAAGGAGGCAACACCCCCTCCCCACGGACATGGCGTGATAAGTTTGGAATAGGAATAGAACAGTTAAAAAGAAGTCATGTTTGTTACATCTGTGAGTGATAGATCATCACATCAAACATGGGAATGACATGACATAGTAGTTTTCATAGACTTGCATATAGTTTGGGCCCTATAAAAAGGGTGAAGAAAATGAGAGACTTTGGGTTCATTCTGCAAACTCCAAGGGCATCGTGTCACAA
>ML685783.1:7811518-7848802 GCA_007922175.1 Pelusios castaneus
GAGAGAGAGAGAGAGAGAGAGAGAGTAAATGCAATGTATCTGCTGGACACGTATGCCTATTTCCAGTGCCAAGTAACTGAAGCACAATTGCAACCCACCATTCAGCCTATGTTCACTTTATTCCCGAGGATGACATTTCTAGGAGCTATTGCAAGGTATTCTTAGCAGGGGCCGTATCTCTGAAAGTCACATTCGAATAATGGGCCAGACCATAAGGATTTTTTTTTTTAAATCCTGCTCGTATTGTTTCTTTTTCAAAGAACTATTAAGAACTGAGCTTTCCTCTGCAGCACCATTTCCAGGCGCTGAATACTGCTAACATTTCTGATTCCATTACTGCCCCTAAGATGCCTTGAGCACCTGATTTTATCCAGCAGTTCTAATTCTGCCAAGGTAGTACTCCAACATTTACCTCAGCAGTGTCCTCCAAGCCTCCACCTCCGCCACTAGTCTCTGCATATCATAACTGACTTTTCTCTACACCTAGAAAATTTCATCCCTGATCCCCTTCTTGACAGCGACATTAACCTCAGGTACAGTGTGTCATGCCTTACTCAAGGCTTTCTCATTCTTACAACATGACAGACTTTGATGCAATTATAGCTTGGCTACATAACTTAATTTATGTTACGATCTTGCTTCAGTCATATCAGAGACAAATGTTTAATTCACAATACCTCAGTTTCAGACTAGAGACCTTGCTTGGAAATGGCTGACTTCAATATTTTTCCATCAATTTCTTATTTCATAAAAATCAATTTTTGTAGAGTTTTTACATTGTACATAAAAGACTGTGGCATCAATTAGCCTTAATTCTTTTTTTCACCCTTTTTTTTTTCTTTTTTGGAAACCTCTTTGTAGGAAAATCTCATATTTCAGCAATTTGCATTATCCACACAATCTGCTTTGAAGTTCTAAGTTATGGTAAGAAAAGGATCCACTTATCTGCACATAAAAAATGTTCAAAGCTTATAAATTCCCTGAAACAGATGTACATTATCATTGGATTTGCCTTTCTGTCTTTGCTGTTGCATGGCTAATAGAGTTTCATGTGCCCCCTCACATCCTCCCCATTTAGCATCTTTTCTCTACAGAAGCATGCACCCTACTGTGCCAATCCACACTTCAAAGATTTCTGTCTATCTATTAGAAACAAAGCACAAAGTGAGAACATATGGCCCCTTTTAAATTTCCCACATTTAAGTCAATATCGTTTCTTTTCTCCTTTGGCAAAGAAACATAATAAGGTTTATCTTCTTCCTTCCTAAATCTGCTGGCTCCCTCAAACTGCTTGTGCCAATTCAGCAGTTACTTTGCAGTATCAAACTTGGCAGCACATATAAAAACAAAATCTCTAATTTTTTAAATTGCTTTTATTTCTCTAGATCAAGAAGATGCATTTAAATGATGAAAAAGGACTAAACGTAACTGCACACTTTCAGATAAGTGGATTTTAAACCCATGAAAGGGCACAGCAGAGCGGCAATACCAAAACGGTCTTGTTCAAATTCTTTTCACGGTGACAACATTTTCTAAATGTTTTCTTTCACCAACTGAAAGGGCGGCGGCACATTTTTGGGTTCTAATTCTGTATTGAAAAAGATGACTTTGTTGTGTTTCCATATTGCAAATATGCACAAAAACACAGTACTATGGCATTCACAGAGGTTGTTGAGCTGACTGCCTCATGCAAAGAAAAAGAATAGTGACAGAGCTATAATATCTGTGGCTCTTCATGGTAATTTGTCTATATGGAGTCCGGTCATGGAGCACACAGACAAATCTGCACATTGAGCCGAATCTTTAGACCAGTGGTATCCATTGGTGTTGCTTTGCCCTAGATGGCTGAAGGTGAGAGAGGGCAGAAGGGAGGAGGGTGCAGGAATAGTTCAATGAAAGCAGCTGATCAAAAGATTGCATACTTGTATGCATGAGGTGTACTCACCCCGTCCCACACCGCACTGAGAGATCCACATGGACACAGACTAGACAGGGGGCGGGGGGATGGGAACCCACACAAACCTTTAGGTAATTATTTGATGCACAGTATGTATTGAGTGCATCCATATGCCCTTTCCATGTAGTACGGACAGTTTGCCAT
The DNA here is from genome assembly GCA_007922175.1 of Pelusios castaneus. NCBI lineage: Eukaryota > Metazoa > Chordata > Testudines > Pelomedusidae > Pelusios > Pelusios castaneus. Next base: position 7,813,620 of record ML685783.1, read on the forward strand.
CAAGTTTTCACATCAGCAACACTGATGGATATGAAGACACTAATTAACATTTATGCTTTTGAAAACTGGCTTCAGGTGCGAAGGGGACCAAAACTCTGGAAAGAAGGTTAAATGTCCCCAAGATCGTATGATGTAGCCAGGATTACTGATAGGAAATAAAGGTGTTCCTTAAAGATGGTGGCAACAAAAATTAGTATTTTTGAAAAGGATGGGCAGTTGCTTCATACAGGTTTAATTTTAGTGATCCAAATCCTGAGGTTTTCATGCAATCTTTACCTTCAGGCAAGTTCCCATTGAGCTAAATCAGAGATTTGCCCAAGTAAGAGCTTCAGGGGTTGACCCAGTTTGAACACCAGTGGATAAACCCTGTTTCATGTCAGTCCTGCTGGAAGATCCTGCATCAAAGGGTTTAACTAATTACTGCACAAGGTAGGAAGACTGTGAGTGATAGACGTCGTACACACCGTCTTGAACTTTGGATGAGCATGTGCAGTTGTCACAGTTCAGAGTCAGACGTGCTACTGAGATGATTGTTCATCATAGTTCATTTCTAAGACTAAAATGTGGGGCCCCTGGAATCCCAGTGCGTGTTTTACATCATTCCTAGCAATGCCTTGAGAAACACAGAACAGCAGTAGGCAGAAAGCAGCAACGGCATTCACTTCTGCCAGAACTACAATTCAATCGCATGGGTTGTGCCTGCGTAGGCTAGAAATGGATTTGATCAGTATGGCTTTTATCAAAGTAAGGAACGAAATTGTGGCCCCTTGAAGTCACAGGGCCAAATCAGCAGGACTGGATCCATTTTTAATAAGTTCTTACTCAAGCAAAGGCAATAGGCATTTTGGTCATGTATGAGTAAAAACTGAGGGGCAGGCAAGTCACTTGCTTCTGAGCCAACACTGCCAGATGGGCACTAAGACTGGAGAGCTTGTGGGGAATTTATCCCACTCACTCTACAAGGGAGGGGATAGGGGCAGAATGAGCACCGATTCTGCACATCCCGTGCCCACCACTCCCCTCGAGTGTAGCCACAAACGGAAAGGAGCGCAGACTGTTATACTGTGCTCAGCTAGCACAGAAATGGTATAAAACAAACCCTACAGACCATATATGTAGTGAGGACAAGTCATTCCACAAACTGGCACATTGAAGCCTGATCTGTTTTTAGCCAGCTGAACTGCCAAATTTGTAAATATTGTAACTGATTCTTAGCATCATTTGGTTGGACCCGAAAGCGTCATTTGCAAGACTCCTTTTTGTGATTAGCAGGATGCGTGTAAGCAATCCAAGGCCCAGATTCTCAGCTGGTATAAATGGGCAATAGCTCCATTTACACCTGCCGAGAATCTGGGCCAGCTGCACAAGACTCCTATGAAGTCACATCTGTGAAATCCTTGCAGGATCGGGCCCTAGTGGAAGGTAGACTAAGAGGGGAAGATGTGTGTGTTCAATCAAATTTCAAAAACACTCTGAGAAAGCCATAAAATAGCAGGAATATGGAGCACCTGTTAACATTTCTGCTTCCCTTTATGTCTGTGCTTAGCTGAAAATTGGCCCCATTTATGGAGTTTTTGCTCTTTCACACCTAATAGAGGAAGAGAAAGAATTTCCGGAAGTCTGAACTGCTATAATTTCCATTGCCCCAATTTTAAGTGGAACTTTCAGTCAGTTGTAAAGTTCTGTGTTGGTTGAGCTAATCAAGCACCCCTCAGGAGGAATAAATAGCCGTAGGATACAATGGCAATGGATGCACAGAGGATGTACCTAGAGGAGATAAATAGAGCACAGTCTCATGGCCATAAAAATCAACACTGGCTAACATCCTACTTTAGAGCCAATCACTATCATAACATTTTACCACTTATCTTTCTTGACCCTGCATTACAAGTCCTGGCTCTTAACAACCTCAAGTGACCCTTGATTTGTCTCTCAACAGCCTAACCCTGTGGACAAGCAAAGGAGGAACTGTAAACACCCACTCCAAAGTCACTTTGCTGAGGTCAATGGAAGGACCACAGAAAATCCAACCTTTCCCAAAACACCGACATGAGCAGAGAAAATACAGGCTCCAACAGGTGTTTGAATCTCCCAAGTTTTATTTGACTTTTCAAATTTGTTAAACATGAAACCAACTGATCAGACATTTAGTGGAAATTAATACAGGAGAAAGTTACCACTTGTATCGGCAACCTTTATATGAAGAGTAAAGTCTGCCTTCCGAAGCAACAAAGGATTCTTCTTGGCTCCACAGAAATGACAGAAGTGTAGCTGAGGATAAATTTGAGCTTAAATTGCCTGCGCTGAGAAGTATTTGATTAGAAAACTGACCCAGGTTTAGTGTGCTATATTTTTTTATGGGAGGAAAAGGAGGAGCAATGCGCACCTGTGACCCCCTTCAGTTGTCAACAGGATTTCAACTCCAGACTAGCATCATCAAAGCACAGACAGCTAATGCCTCAGCTAAAGGCACAGATCTAGTAGCTATTTGCTTCTTTGTGCACTAGGTGATGTGACACACTCTTTACAAGCACATTACACATGGCAGCAGTCAAAAGGCCCAATTAGCAGCATGCCTGACACTGCGTACTAATACTTATCCACAGCCAACTTACTCAACCTCCATTGCATTTTTTTTGTTATTTTTTTTTTGTGTGTGCGCCCACTACTCTGAAACATCTGATATGTCTCCTAGCAGGCACAGGGTACCAGAAATGATAGGCTATGGGGCTGATCCAGATTGAGGCAGAAGTTATAAATATGCTCTGAAGTGGCCTGATTTCCAGAGACGCTGAGCACACCACAACTCCTAGTGCAATGGGAATGACCAGAGCTCATCACTTTAGTTTAGCGTATCAGGACACAGACATCTAAGCCCCGTGCTGTGAAATGACATGCACATCTTTGTAAGGAGTTTGCCAGGTACCGGGGCTGCTAAGATTGCAAAAGATTTGTTGAGACACATCACCTACTAAAAAAGCCTATGTGGATTGGGCATGGTTTAAGACTCAGGAGATGCGGGTTTGATTTTCAGCTCTGCCCGTAGCCTTCTGGGAAACTTTGGGCAAGTCGCTGTAATGCTGTGTGCCTCAGTTTTTCCTTCTGGAAACTGGAGATACTCATACTGACTGCTTTTGTAAAGTGCTTTGCATCCACTTATTAAAAATGCATTGTAAGAGTTTGGTATTATTACTCTGAGCCATATATTCTGTAACATACAAAGTTCAATATGATACTGTGGATACAACAGTCTTCAGACAATTCTTTCCTTTCCGTCTATCTCTTTTTCCTCTCCGGTTAATTTCTATTTCTGTTTCCTCTAAGATCTCTCTATGCATTGCTTCCCAATCTCTTTTCCTAGCCCTGCACAATAATCCATCTATGTATCCCATAAATCCTTTTGATCTAAAACAAATAAATGGAAGTATCTAATACAAATAATCACCATTATTTAGTTCAGTAGAAATGAATTAGTTAGAAATATAAAAGTAGATTAAAGCATGATTGAAATCATTATTTAATAACTGTGATCCAAACCACACGAGTTACAATTTTATATCCACTGTATAAATAACAATTTAAAAGTTATTCACTGGTGTCCAGTCTAATGTTTTAGCTCCCGTTCTCTGACCTCTGACCACGTAAATGTGGTACACAAAGCAGAAAGAGGCAGAGACCCTTTCCAAGTCAAATGAACTCATCAGCAAATTCTGCGCTGAAAAAGAAATCATTATGTGGTATATCAAGCCTGAGTATTGTAGCTAGGAGCAATGGAAAAGCTGGAAAATCTAATCCCAGCAAATAAATTCAATTTGTTTTTTTTCTGCAAAGTTGTTTCTATTTAATGGATTTCCAAATGGTTTCTGTTTGGGTACACTCTAAAGAACCTCTCCTTCCCACAAGGAAAGCAGTCAGTTTCACTAGCAGTAAGTATATAAACTCAAAGGACTCTATAGTCATCAGAAATCCTAGGCCATTTCTATATTGGAATATTGCATTGTATTAGAAGGTGCATTAGTTAACATATTAAATACGACTTTTCAGGTGCATTAATTAACATATTAAATATGACTTTTCAGTGTACACATGAAAACGTGTTAGTTATGTTTTCTAACAAAGTATTTTCCAAGTGTTGAGAAAGCCGTCGTGATGTTATTTCCCCACTCTTTGGAAGAGGGGATGAAATAGGGTCCTCAGTAAACCAGTGAGGTGCACAGCTTCATGTGTGTAATATTAAGCATTTAGGCTATGTCTACACTTATAAAGTTAAGTCGACTCTGTTAAGTTGACTTAACAAGGTCGACTTTAAGTCGACTTAAAGTCAACCTTCTTATGTTGACTAAACAGTAGACATAGCCATCCACACTGGCTTTAAGTTGACCTTCAGAGGTGGTGTTATTAAGTTGACTTAAGCTGTTATTAAGTTGACTTAATAAAAGCCCAGTGTGGACGTGGCTTTGTGTAGGTCGACTTAAGCGTCCTTAAGTCGACAGTGTAGACGCACCCTTTGTGTGTGTGGGGGAGGAGGGGAATGGAGGGGGGGCAATAGACAAGTCGTTGAGTAAAAGAGTTAGCTGTGTCTTAACATTAAAAAGTGGTCAAAATTATCATCTTTGTCTCTATGTCTCCACTATGAGGCATGCAGTCTTTAATTTTCAGCAATGGACATTTCTTAAAGTGACCAGAAATTCTTTTGTTCTCGTTCTGGATTTTTTCCCATTACTGCAACCAGTAAGTCAAGTTCCAAAGGGGTAGCCGTGTGAGTCTATTGCAGAAAAACAACAGAGTCCTGTGGCACTTTTAAAGACTAACAGATTTATTTATCACATGAGCTTTTGTGGGAGAAAATCCCACTTTGTCAGATGCTTTGATGAACCAGTAAGGTTTCAAGACTCTCCTGGAGGTCAAAGATTACATGGCTTCTTTTTAAGATGGTCTGCTCTGCCCGCATGCCAGGTAGAACTGTACCTCTGCATCTGAGGGAAGTATTCAGCCTTGTTTGTTCGACTGGAAGATGTTTGGATGTTGTGAGGCTTGTTGGCAAGGCACTTGGAGATCTTCTGGTGAAATGTTGTAATGAAGTACTAAACACGATTACTGCTTGTAATAAAATTACCAGCATGGGCTTCCTATATCCTGCATTTAACACGATTACCTGCTCCCAAAGCCATCAAAAGAAAGGAAGTAGCGAAGTAGATATTGAAAAGATTTGTCTCCATGGTGGTGTTTCTAACCGCATATTCTTGGCATGAAATCTTGGTCACATCAAAATCAACAGGCGTTCAAAAGCCAAGATGGGCCTTGTTATCTTCTTAGATTTTTTTGCTTTTTATTAAGCATCTATAAAGTAGTGACAAGAGCTTAGAGGTTCTATGTTTTCAGACGTTGCATGCCTGAAATTTGTAGGAGATAGGAAATTTGAACTCTGTGGGTAAGTATTTTAAATATAAAACCAAGCATGCACACCCCATTCTTTGTGGCCCATTATTAAATTCCCATTATTCATTCAAGGAAACAGGAACCCTTCCATCAGTGCGATTCCCTGATCTGTAGATTCTGGCAGCAATCACAGTGTGCCACTCAAATCCACAATGAAAAAACCCAGAAGATATTTTCTGAACTAGTAAAACTTTAATTAACAGGAGTTTCTCTTGGCACAGTTTTTGCTATTAAATAAATAATGCATTTAGTCAAAACCATCTATATTTACTATACAAAATACTGAAAAGCAAACATTTCTAAAAGATACGGAAACTTAGGGTTTTATGGAAAAAAAACCTGTGCTACGTGAGCAGTTATTCACACTTAATGCACGTAACACAAATGCAACACAGCATTTAACTACTGTATGTTCGTACGTGGCTGGTGCAAATTTTTTAGTGTGGGGATGCCATGCTATTAAAATTCATTTGCCCACCAAAGACTATAAGCAAATATGAATTTGTCTTTTGGATCTCAAAAAAATAAGTCAAATGTCATAGCTTCTGGTCAATTGTGATTCGCTGTTTTAAGAGTCCACTTTCTTTGGACACGTTTAGATTAGATAGGAGTTTTTTTTATTACTGCTGTTATCTTTTCTGTCAGAATATCTCTGGGTTTTAGAGCAATTATTGCCCATTTTACATTCTTCCCCTCCCAAGCCTCTGCCCCTCAGATGAAACACACTGAATATATTCTAGAGTTCACATTTTTTGGCCAGTAACAATCTATGTATTTAAAAAGAAACCAATAGTATTCTTTTGTTGAAATTGCAGAAAGATGGCAAAGCTCTGCTGAAAGGAGAACAGAGTCACTTTATATCTCAGGAACAAATAGCATGGCATCCCTTTTTAGATGGAATGTACACTTGTGTGTTTGCATGCGGTATAACATAAGTCACTTGAATACATCAGACTTCGTTAACACTATGATATAAATAAGCTTATTCCTTCTACTAGACATGTAAATGCCTTTTTTTTGCAGTCCATAATTATATATACATTGAAAAAGAATGATACACAAGCAGCAATATAGGCTTAGACTAGAACAACTCAGTGGTAACTAACCAAATTTGTGGCCTTCCCATATTTTTGATACAGAAAATTCTGCATATAAATATTTTTGGACTTAGGAATTTAAAAAATAAACAGAACAATATAGCTGTCACACAGATCAAAAACACTTTAAACCATTCTGCTCGATTTAACAGGACACAATGTTGACATCTAAAAAAGAAATTAAAATAAACCAGATTTTTAAAAGGGACAATAAGTCTAAACAACTGCTGATTTTGGGAGACACGAGATGGAACTAATTACCAACAAGCAGAGATTCCTCTCCAATTCCACAAGAAGGCAAGGCTTTCAACTTTGTTTTCTTTAAATGTTGATGTCTGTGTCCTTCCATAGGACAGTATCCTTCTAAAAGTTTCCATGCTTAGCAGCAGGGAAATCTCCCATCTTGAACTGATCAAGAACTGGAGTTGCCAGAAACATGCCCTATTCATAAAGGGCTCTTTAAATGTGGGCTAGTAATGTTTCACACTATACATTGTAGACAAAAAACCACAAATAATCAAAAGAAACTAAAACCCAAAGCAAATACGTTTGATAGAACGGTTACATTTTTATATGATCAGAACTCTACTTTTTAGTTCCAAAAGCAACGGCCAGTTGCTAGTTAGTCATTTTTTGCCAGCGCTGTAAAAACCTGACACTGAATGTACTACAAATCCGAGCCCTGTAGAAAACAAACTTTGGATTTACTGACTTTTTCTTCCCACTTTTTTCAATTTGCATTTGACATTTAAATTTCTCAACAGCCAGTAATGGTCTCATAGATCTTGCCTCATTTTACTCTGTGAAATGGAAGCCCTTCTGTGATATGAAAAGAGTGGAAGAGCCCAATATCGACTGTGAGCTCTGTTCTTAACATGTTGAATTGTTTTTAAAAAAGGAATAGAGCAAACTGTGTAGGTGCTCGGGAAACAGAAATTGCAGGCACCCAAGAAAATGTGATGGGGTATGTGTTTTATAAGATACCTAAAAAGTTACTGTTGTAAGAAAAAAAATAATGTTAATATTCAAACCACAGATTTCTAAAACACAAGAAAATGTACCTGAGAGAGTGTGTGTATATATATATATATTTATATATTTAATATTTTTATATATATTTGCCAACATTTAAAGTGGGAAAGTGTATTTTCCTCCTATTCTTTCTCAAAACAAAGAATTGTGGATTAAAAACAAAACAAAATAAAACAATATATGTTAGTTATGGCCCAAGCATTAAGTTTAGTGATGGTTTTGAAAAAACCCATTTTACATCCACCTCTTTTCTTTCCTCTCAGATGGTTTCCGAAAACAGAATGGAGAGTAAATAAAATAAAAAAGAAAATATATTTAAATATTACCCACTATATAACAGACTGTATTTGTGTCAGTAAAGAACCTTGAAGAGGGGGAGTTAAAGTTGTGAAATGTAGCTCTGTTGACAAATATAGCTAGTATTTCCTTGTAATTATTAAGGTAACTCGAGAAGCTGTAAAACAACAACACAAACAGGCTACATGAATGCAGTATATTAAAATCCCCTGGTAGCACATTACAATCAATAAAAAGAAAATAAAATCTGAATAGTACTAGAGGTAGCAGCTGTTTGTATTATCTGTTATTCGGAGTGTTTCCGGAGTCCAAACCTTCGAACATTGCTCCCCTGATAAAAGGCTTGTGTGCAATAAGCCGACACACGGCAGACTGGTAAGCTGGATGTCTGCAACATTCTTGAAGTATCTTCTTCTAATACAATGAAGGAAGTTCTTGTAAAGGAAGTGCGGCGGCGATGACCTGCATTAAATCACAGCTCAAAAACCTATGGCTGTTTGTTGTTTTACAAGCCATTTAAAAAAGAAATCAACAGGTTGTTAAATATATATGTTTATATGCAGTTCCACAACATATAAATAACGTCCATTTCAATGGTTTCATATAATTTCTAAAATATATGCTAGCTGGATATTACTGGAGTAAGAATAATATTAATCATAATAATGCCTTCGTTTGAAGTCACAGGAAGGCATTTCCTTCAGGGGGTGATTCCTGGAAGATGCTGATGGGATCCTTTTCATGTCTGGTAAAAGTGATGGTAGTGGTGGTGGTGCTCATGATGGTGATGATGTTCATGCCTCTGTATCATTTGTCCAACTTGGCCTTCATACAAAATGACAGCGGGCAGTTCTCTGACGTGCTCTTTCTCTACCACTGTCCCTGGAGACTGGAAGGTTTTGCACATTTGATGATTCTCCTTTGCTCTCTGCTTGTGTTTCTTGTGAGCCTGCTGGGACTGCATGGGGAGGTAAGGAAGATTCTGGCCCACCCGAGCAGTAGGGGAAGCCATTGGCATGGATGCCCCTTGAAGAGGTTTATTTCTTACTGCCCTTCCAGGGTGAACGGAGGCTACATTTTTGCTCTGCACCTTGGGAGACCTCACAAAGTGCTTGTTCGAGTCCTGACTGCGCAGCCTCTGTTGGATTTCTGCAATCTTGGCATATGAAGCATCAGCCAAATTGATGTGGCTGGGGTCCACCACTTGCGATTTCCTATAGTGGGCATGGAAGGTTTCAGGTTCATGAGAGCGGGATCTAGTCTGATTCACAACTCTGTTTGGTGGGTCATATTTCTGAGCTGCTGGAGGAGAGCCTAGAAAGGAACGGACAGGTAGTCACCTAATACGTCAAATTTTAATGAGCAGTAGGCACTTGGCAGGGTTAAGTCCGTCAGCAGAGTGGAATTTTCCTCAGGAAGTGAACACAATTATACCTGTAGCTGTTCAGAAACAGTTTTAAAAGTTCTGTTAAATACTATCAAATGAAAAGATTTTTTTAAAAGAAGGCCTGACTTGCCGCCCCTGTGGGTCTTAGGAGTCATCACATTCCAATCCTCCACTTGGCAACTGGGACTTCAGGTCCAGAAACGTAATTGAGTACAAGCTCGGCCCCATGCTCTGATTGGGGCATGCCACGGTTCCTGATTTGGTTCCAGCCTTTATTTAAGCCAATGGAGAGAACAGGAAAATGTCTGTACACCTGGGTTTTACCCGGCCATGGACTGCTGATTTGTTGTTTACCTATTTGGCCTTCTGATCCTGACTCAGTCTGATTCTTGTAGGGTGGTCACTTGCATGTTTCCAGAATACCAAATGCTTCAGTACTCCTGGGAAGAGCACGGGCCTGCCTCCATTTGTGTGATCCTGCGCCTGCTGCATGGCTCCAACATGCATGGTACCCATGAGGTTATGTCATATGGACGGGGGCACCATTAAATGCATGCCACCCTGCCCCTATTGGCATGACTTCACATGCAAGGTGTCTTCAAGGTCACACTGTAGGGGATGGAATGGCAGGCTCTAAAAATGGCATTCCCTATCTAATATTGGGCAAAACCAGATGGGACAAAACACCCCAAAAGACTGTCCAGTTCAAAACTGTCCAGTGGCCTCCCTAGACTCTTGATCCTTGTCCTCTGATTTGTCTCTTGATTGTGATCTCCTGGTGTTGCATCTTGGCCTAATTCTTGGTAATTGGTTCTTGGACTCTGGACCCTTGGACCAGACCCAACACTAACCCCTAGACCAGACTACCATGACATTTACTCTATCCCAAAACACTCTCCTTCTTAGAGGGCAGTCTAGACTGAACCAAAATGATAGCATCTGGAACAGTAAAACACAGAAGCAAGGCAAAACTGCAAACCAAATCCCTTTGAATCAGGAGTGTTGGACCTGGATTGGACGCAAAAATCAGAAAGCAACTATTTTCTGCTTCCAGCTTAGATATGGCCTGCATCATCCGAAGCCCTGCTCTGTTTTTGCCCTGGTCTAAACCTAATAAACTGGACCTGAACTCTGCTCTTCATGCCCATCTCCAGTAAATAGCTATGGAGCAATCACAAAATGTTCTGATTATTTCTAATGTCAGTGGGCCCAAGTCAGCCTGGGTCCCTGAAGACAGAACTGGGATCAAAGTCTGAAGAATCAATTAATACATTACCTGGCCCAAATTTTGATGTATAGTTTTCTATTCCTGCAAGATCCAAATAGTGGTTTCTCCTTTCAATGTTCTCATCAACACACTGGCGGTAGCACCCACTCTGTTCAGCGTTATCAGTGTGGTGATACCTGTGAACAGGAAGCAAAACAAAAATCCGGCAAAACTTCTTTAAGTTGTTATTACCCTCCCCAGTCCAAAAGTTAAAAGACACTTTGAAATGAGAGGAGTTCTTTGCAGAGATACACAACAAATGTCTGACATTCTGCATGTCCCATAGGCTAAGTGTACAGGCATGAACAGACTCTCCTTTCCCTCTGATAAACTGATCCCCGATGTTGGAGGATGCTTTCAAATCTGCATCACACAAAAGCAGATAAAAAAAAACTCTGTGAGGGTTTATTGCATTCTGTGTAGGGTCTGTAATTGGGCCGAACCATTCAATACATTCACTAATCTGGGCATGCCAAGGGACATGGCGGCTCCCAGGTCTGCAGGAGGCACTGGAATCAGCTGGTGTTAGACACATGATCGAAATACTCACATGGCTCTCCTTCAAGGAAGCAGGCAGGAGCCCAGGTATATTTACAGGAGAGAAACTGGGGAAAAGGTGTTGGTGGAAAAAATCTGTGATAATCTCTCACTGTTTGCCAAATATGTTTAATAAAGTCAGATCAACCTCAGGCTTCACCAGCCCACTTCCTTTTCCTGCTCAGCTTGGCAACTGTATTTATAGCAAAACTATTTCCTGAGAATGACTATCTGAAATACCATTTGTTTATAAGGGAGGGGAAAAGAAAATCAAGCAGGGGTTTACAAAACCATAGCCAACAATGCTGAACAGTTGAATTCACCATGTGCAGATGTGAACAATTTCTCTTATATAACAAATGGGACGAGGAAAACACTTTTTTAATTAAATCATGGATTATCATTCAGGGAGGCACTTCCATCTCTGAAACCCTCGGATGGATTCTGCTCTCCTTTCTACCCAGTGCAACCCTACTTACATCAGCATGAGGCCAGGATTTCAGGCTGGTTCCAAAATAAGGGCTCAGTCCTGCATGGTGCGGCATGCTCTGGGCCCAATTCAGCATAGTACTGTGTAGTCCCACTGCAGTCAAGCATGTAGTACTTGGCTGGATTGGGTCAGAGTGCTCAGCACCTCACAGCCTGTAGGAGCACGCCCTGTGTGAGGTTGGTGTCTGAGTAGGGATCTCCTAGAAAGCATACATTTGCCCTGATAAAAGTCACCGGACAATCTAAGACAGGGTGTCAGACTCATTTGGAGGATTAAGCTTACATTGTTTTGATATATGCAAATATTCTTGTACGTGACACTCACTGCCTGCCCAGAAAGCAGTGAAACTTGAAAGGTTTGGAATATGATGCTGAAGTTCACCTTTGCGGGTCAAAAAGAGCTGTAACAGGAAATGACCAGACTTTTTTGGCTTTTAATAACTAATCAGCCCATACACCATACTAGCCTCATATGCATCGCTGTGGAATTCTACAATTAGGGCAATTTAACTTGTAGGAACACAAAGCAAAGAGCTTCAGTGGCATGGTTTGGCATACAAACGCCATATATTGCTGCTGATCTACTGCATTGAAGGCTCTGCATATTTCATACAGCGCAAGTAAAATAACTGTTTCTGGTCCAGCACAAGTTAGCCACACTGTATACGGAAGCGTCCATCCAAAAATGAACTACCTGGGAACCATTTTTTTGGGGGAGGAGGGGTATTGTAATGAATTCCATCCCTCATTGAGACAATGGAGAAAAATTATGCAAGTACCATCAAAGCCCTGCATTCTAATCGCTTCCTTACATGCAAGATGACATTCAGCATTGCTAATGTACACAGTGAAGCAATTACACGTTGATGAGAGCTATGCCCCACTGCCAAGGAGAACTTCAAGCATTTCTGACCACTGGAGTTCCTGGCATGCATCTTCGGTTGTGCCTTTGCACATAAATGGAAGCATTCAGGCCTCACACACTTGATTCTAATCTGCCAGATGTAAGAACATGTTTTAAAACAATACATTTGCTAATGTCTTTGAACAGTCAGTGAAACCCTTCTGTGACGCTCCCAGGCCAGAGCATCGTTATAATGAAGAGTCCTGCACTTACATAGCAGAATGGAGATACTGCAGTGATAATACGTAGCTCAGGAAACTGCACAGTCTGAAAGAACACGACATTTGAACAAGCCAGGGCTAAATTGCTTAAACAGGTCTGGGTGAAGGGGAGTGGGGGGAACCTGTATGATCCAATGGAGAGGGTATAGCTGTGAGTAAGGGGGAAGATATTTCATAGCCTGATTTATATAAGTATTTTCCCTGTTGCCAAAAGCGAACATAAATAGCAACAGAAATGGGATGGTATTAACCATGAAGTTGCCTCCCAATGGCGTTCTCACCCAGTGCTATTATTATTATGAGACACAAGCTGGGTAAACAAGCCATATATCTGGATACTTGCATTAGCACTACAGGTAGAGATGCTCTAGCCTGTAGCTTCCAAGGTCCGAAATCCCACCCACCAGAATACTTTCCCTACCTTACCAGCAGGAATATCAACTTCATCTTAAATATTTAATAAAAATCTTGCCTCTGATTCCCACCAGACTGAAATAATGAAAATATGTGATTGTCACACATGATTTCATTGTTCAGGAGAGTCCTGCTCATTCATCCCCTTGCCACTGAGGAGCGTGAAGAAATCTTTCACAAGCATAGCCATTCGGTTAAGGTGCAAGGAACCTGGGGCTTATTCCTCTTCTATGCCCACATTTGGCAGGGTGCAGCTAAGGAAGGGGACTATCAGGAAGTCAATGATGGCTGTCTGATGCTCTGCTTAGCACTGGTTACCGGTTAAAACTGCACAGGAAGGCTCTAACATGGTAATGGAACCCAAGAGACCACCTGCCATCTTGTGGCAGAGGAGCAAAAAAGAAGCAAAGCCAAAAATTTTCCTCATAACAAACACATTTGGTCAATTTATGACTGCTGGTTTCAAATGGGATTAGCTGACATTCAAAATACAACCCTGTCCCGTTCAGAAGCAGCACCTTGTTCAATTCAGATGAAGAAAGTGTTTGTGATCAGGCTATGAGGTCTACATATTAAATCAGCTAAGATGTCTCTTCATGCAAATACATTCAAATTGCTAAGCAAATAATAATGGACTTGTATTTGGAAGGGAAGAAAAATTCCACCCTGAATTAGAGCCTTTGTGCTAAAACCAATTTGTATGGAGTCACAGGTAAAAAGGCAGAATTAGTTTTCTTACCCTTAATTTTGATCTCTGAATCTGGATTTACTGCCCTGGAGTATTTCTGTCCAATCCAAAGAAGAGAGGCCCAGTTGCTTTTTAGGCTTCCCTTCCCTTCCCCCCCAATGAACTAGGTACATCCTCCTGAGAAAAATACTCCTTAAATCAAGGAAACATAAAACTAGAATTTTTTCTTTTAAATTGCAGCAGAAGAAACAATCGCTAATATTGTGCCAATGTCATTATTGTGGCATTTCAGCCCGAGCTAACATTCCTCTTTGCCCCAGCTTGAATGTTAAGACAACATGAGACCAATCCAAACATACAGTGACCATACAAAGGATCTGTCCAAAGCAGTGGATCTATACTAGGAGATACGGAAATTACATGATACAAGGTTTTTTTGTTTTATTACCATCTGAACCATGGGAATAACATTTCTGTATTAAACTGCGAGGAAAACATTTCTGTTCTCTGCATAAAAATGTAAGTAAGATATTCTCTGAAACCTGATCTGTCTCAGCTGACTATCACGTATTCAGATATTCACTTCAACATGTGTCAGTAGGGCAGGTGGAAGATGTGAAAATGGGGCAAATTGGAGCTTCTCTTTGCTAACCTTGCCAATGATATGACTAGACATTTTCAGAGGAACAAGGCCCACTCCAGACTGGCATCCAAAATAATATTGTACATTCCTTCAGGGCGAGACTTCAAATAGGCCTGTTTTATCTTATCTGTAGAAAGCTGCAACTGCACCTGCAGCTGTGCATAAAAGAAACTACTGTGTCTGTACTTTGCTGGAAATGGATGGATGCATCCTGAGTCACACAGGCAAGAATCCACAGGAAAAACAATATACGGATTTTTTTTCCAGGTGATGAAAGGCATTTTGAGACTTAAAAACAAACCCTCCCCTCCGCTAATTTTCCATGAAGATTTACAATGAATGCATCAGCTCTAAGGAATCTTGCTAATCTGTGGATGGATGTTACCTCGTGCCAGGCTAATTTCTTAAGGGACTAGGGGTCCACAAGGGGACCCTGTGGTAAGGAGGAGGAATGATCTCTGGCAGGTGGAAGGCAGGACAGATGGGAGTCTCTTAGTGCAGTGGTTCCCAACTGCCTGCTGGGGGGAAGCCATCTCCTGGTGTTCTCGGGGGATGGAGCTGAGGGGAGGAAATTACACTGAGTCCCAATTCCATTTAACAGAAGAAGCTGAAGGGAGGCCTGGGGCCTTTTGGATGGACTGGGAAGGGAAGAAAAACTATATTTATCTTCTGTGTGAACTAATGAGGTTAGCCATCCTCAGTGCTCCAAGACCTGAACCCTGTTACCCTGATTAAATGCATGGGGTCATGGCTGGGGAGGGTGGGTGTTTCTCCTCACCTCAGCCAGCTGGTTGATCTTTTGCTATAGGGGTTGGACTTTCCTGTTCTTCTTTGAAAACAGATTGTGTTTTTAGAATCTGCTTATGCGCACAGTGCCTAGAAAAGGCACTTTTGTATATACAGAGATAGAAAAGAATGCCTCAATCCAGTGACTGGCCCAGATAGTGGCTAAGAACCTGCCACTTAGCTGAGCTAATAAACCTATTCCATTATTTTAAGGAGTAGGGACTTGAGCTTTTGGGCCCAAAGCCTTAAGGTATTTAGGCACCTAACTCCTTCTGAAATCAACAGGAATTAGACATGTAATACCTTTGAGGATCTGGGCCTGGCCGCTAATGGTCCTGAAGGATTAACTCCTGCTGACAACCTTAGTGTCTGTATGAACGTGGCCACGGCCCATTAGAAAAGCACACAGGAGTGGAGGTGGGGCTTTTATATATCAGGTGGCCAAACTTATGGATTCCCTGAGACCTCCCCTCTCCCTGCAGGGTGGAATGCTCTAATCCCACCACTCTGATGCAGGAGAGATGCTCTGATCTGCCCATGCCAGCCTGGCAGGTGGAGAATGGGAGAGGAGGTACAGGAGGCTCTGTGAGCTGCACTTTAACTGTAAAAGAGTCACGTGCAGCTCACAAGTCACAGATTGGCCAGCCCTGGAATACATGACCAACCATCTTTCCTTCAGCTAATGGAATCATGTTTCTTAATGTGGCCTAAGTAAAGCTGAAGGGAGTTAAGGCTTCAAAGCAATCTCTATTCAATGTTATTTTCTCTATCTAAGAATCTTCCTCACCTTGTATAAAGCACCACTGGACTGCGTGGCATTTACAGATGACATGTAAGAGAACAGGGTCCCTATCCCAAGGATCTCATAGAATAGTTGGATTACACAAAGGGACACCATGGTGGGGGAGGGACGGGAACGGCAACTGGGGGTTTAATGTATGATTTTGCTCTAACAGGAGCCAGGACATTTTTCAGTGAGTTGTACGACTGCTGCTTTTTTCAATGAAATATTCACCCAAATGGAGATGGAAAAGCAAAGCTTATACGTCTAGAAACTAGAGACATTAATAACATCTCTCACCATTGCTAGCTTTCTAGGCCTCCCTGGATATAGACTCTGGCCTTACCACCCAGGGGTGCTACAAAGAAGGCCTAACCTCGTAGGAATCCCACGGAATTTGCTGTTTGTTTCAAGATGACAATTCCCATGATTTCTCTGACTAAAACATCAGCAGCTGAAGCCTTTAGAGCCTGGCTCGTTGCCACTTACCGGAGAAAGGCCCGCTGCTTCTTTTCAGAGCTTCTCAATTCTTCACTGGCTTTGCTTTCAGCTCTCTGCCTAGAGCTCTGCAAATCTGCATCCCCAAAAGAGGAAAGATATTTCATATTATTGATGTTATTCTCTCTAGCAAAAGTGCAGCAATGTGGAAACATTCATTTTGCTGTTTGCATCAATCCATAATACCTCATTATGGGTCAAATCTTCAAATGTGCCAAAATGACTTGCGTCTGAGCCCTACCACTTTCAATGGCAGCAGGGTGCCCAAATCACTTAGGTTCCAAAGGGAACATTTGCAAATAGACCTACAGTCCCACTGAAAATCACTGGGATTTAGGCTCCTTAGTCACTTAACATGCTTTTGAAAATTTTACCTTATTCATTCAAATCAAGACCATACTCTGGGTCCTCTAAGTTTTTGCTTTGATATAACTGTTTTAGTGAAGAGTATGGTTGTATTGATACAGCATTTAGCACAGAGACAATTATACTGCTATAAGTGGGTTTTATACCCAATATAGCTTATTCCTCATCCTGTATGGGAATAGCTATACTGGTAGAAGCATCTTTATTCTGGTATAACTGCCAACACATGATGCCAGTATTGATAAAGCAGGGCAACTTTTGTGTAGAGACAAGCCCTGGTAGTATTTGATGTGCAATACTTTTAAAATAACACATTATAGGTGGAATCTATTGCCCCTCCTTACATCTCCCTCAGAAGGCTAGGGGAGTCACCACTGTGCATCTGAAGACAGCAGTTGGCCCAGGATTTGTACTTAAATTGATCAGTATACATCAACCAGGACAGTTATCATTAGCAAGTATTTATTGGTTAACTGGAAGGGCTAACCAGATTCTACATATTATATAGCTTGCATTTAAGGTGCAGGTGATATAGTTCCCTTCTTTCTCCAGCTGGCTTCCTAAGGCCTGGGTCTAATCTTGACCAGGCAGATACAGCTGTTTTATTTAGGGGTGTGATTTCTCTTTTTAAACAATATATTTAAATCAGTCCAAGCCACAGTGTGAATGCAGTGATACTGATATACTTATTCCCTTTCCTATACCGGGCTAGATATATTGGTATAAAGTACCTTTATACCAATGTAATTGCCCACATTAGAAGGACCGTACCATTTTAACTACACCAATTAGTTAAAGTAGTACAGCTTATTAGGGTAGACAAAGCTGTCATGCAGCCTTTAATCTGTAACTATTGTGGATCAGAAATAATCACACCTCATGAAACAATCAGTTTCAAAGATAGGCTGATACATGCTGACCTATGAAATACGAAGAGAAATCTTTGAGGGAAAAGGGTTTGGCCATACTTCACAGGGCGCATGCTACAATCTTACCAGTATGGTTTAGTAAGATACTCTTTTTCTTCTGACTGCCATCGGGTGCCACAGTAAGCTTCACTCGCAGAGTTTTACTGGAACTAGGGGAGTGGTTTACTGATGCATCCACTACCTCATATATAGTATGAAGCAAGCTTGTAATATCCTACAATGGGGATTGAAACAAAGCAGAAAAAGAACCTTGTTAAAAAAGGTAAAGAACCTATTACAAATGTAACCATTCTGGACCAATTAAGTACTGACCTACACTGAATCAAGCCCTTGGTTTCTCAAACAGGTATATCCTTAGCCACATTTCCCTACGAATTTATAGATAAAGACACTCCATCTCAGGACACCAGGCGAAAGCCATACAAGAAGTATTTCAAGTATATGACTTTTTTCTTCCATATTCCTAATGTTCAAATGGCATGCGGGTTATGAAATGGGACAGAATAGACCAAAACACACTTAGAAAAAATATATAGTTTATTCAAATTTTCCAAACATATGAGCTATTTCACTAGCAGTCTTCCCTACCCAGCTTCTCTCTGATGCTTTAAAGACAGCTAAAACATAAATATTATTTATATAGCAATGGAAAACAGAGTTTGCATGACACAAACGAATATTTACTTAAAAAAAATAAATAAAGCAGACCCATGTCCATAATTTTCACAGTGCATGATATATAATCACTCCTAGCCTCAGGTAGATGTTTTCTTCCTGTGATTCCCTTTTGACATATAGAAGGTAAAGATACTTACAGATACCACAGAACACATCATTGCTGAGTTTTAGAGATGAGGCAGGATCGCAAAATTCAGATCTAGAATCAGATTGAATCTAAATTTCTCAAAACAGTAAAGGTGTTTTGGGCCGACCCACTACAAGGATAGGACTCAGTCACAACATGTAGAAGTGGATCTGAACTTACCCACAGTTGAGGACAGTTGAGATCTGGTATTCAGAGCCTGGCCTATCGGAGTATAATGCTTTCTTTAGGTAACTGTCACCATCATGCAGGTGTCATAATGGGTGGCATACAAACCAATGATTCATAATCCAGTTAAGAAGGCGTTAGAAATTGCCAGGGTAGTGGCAATTCAGAATTCCTTTCCATGGCTCCAGTTCAGCCAAGCATTTATTTAAGCATGAGGTTAAGTCCATCCCTATTCAGCAAAGCATGTAAGTATGTGCTTTACTTCAAATCCCCTTGACGTAAACAGGACTTAAGCACGTGATTAAGTGCTTTACTGAACAGAAGCAGATCAGAAACAGCATTACCAAATTCAAATAATCCATGTGTCTCACATAGGAGGACTACCGAATCCCCATTCTTCTTACCTGATGGATGGATGGAACATAGCCCTTTTTAATAGCAGTGTTGCAAGTCCACTTATATTTATCCCAATCAGTCAGCCTTCATTAACATTACACAAATCTCCTTACTCCACGCTATGCCAAGAGGAGTAAAGAGCTCGAGTACTTAGTTCGTTACTTGAAATGGAGACAATTCTCCGACTGAACTACCCTGCATTTATTACTTATTTCTATCAGGACCAGCTAGTCCTGTCAGGGACACCAGTCTACAATCAAAGTGTATCAAGCCCAGCAGGCTTGAAGGGTCCTCCTGAATATCCATCTAATAAATTATCTACCCATCTCTCTGACCCTAGACCTATCCTAGCACTACACCTGGTCCAGAGGCCTTTGTTAAATACAACAAAACTGGTTTTGAGGAAGCTGGAGACTCAGTTCTTGCATTCAATAAAATCGCAAATCCGATAGGATTCACTCAGGGCTCAGACCCTTACAAACGTAGCCTCAAAGCTCAGCACGTTCAGGTAAGTACTAGCAGACACACCAGTTTAATAGCTACCTCATATAATATACACCCATCTTTATCTAGCCAGCTTTAAAAGAGACCGTGCATACTAATCTCTGCACACACTGAATATTCTGCAATAAATAGACACATTCTTTTCAATGTAACATGCCGGGAAACATTCCAACTACGCCTAAGTGCTTTAATTGTAGATGAGGCACTGCCTCTTAAAGCCTGAAAGGTCTAATCTAGAAGAGTGCGTCTACACTTAAAAGTTAGGTCAATTTAAGAAGGCTTAAATCGACCTAACTAACTCCCTGTCCACACTGGGCTTTTATTAAGTCGACTTAAGGAAAGTTTAAGTCGACTTAGGCCTGTGTGGACGCCCTAAGTCGACTTATTCCATAAGTCAACCTAGGGCAGGGGGACAAGGGAGCCCCGCATGACTCCCTTGTCCCTGGGGGAGCCCCTGCTCCCTTCTCCCTGGGACCCACGGCTTCCCAGCAAGAGGAGCTGCAGCTACTTTTTAGCCAGGAAGCTGCGGTCCGAGGAGAAGGGCTCCCCAGCCAGGGCTCCAGCGGGAGGGAATACCCCGCTGGGGCTCCGGCGGTGAGGGATTCCCATGCCGCCAGCTGTGCGCAGCTGGTTCTCCCCGGCTCTCTCCGGAGGAAGCTGCCTCTCCTTTCTGCTCCCCTTGACCTCGGGAGCTGCGGCTCCCCTAGTCTCGGCTCTCCCTTGACCTATCCAGTCAACTTAGAGAGTCTAGTGTAGACTCTCTAAGTCGACTTAATAAGGTTGCCTTTAAGTCGACTTAATAAAGTTGACTTAACTTTCTGAGTGTAGACACAGCTGAAGATTCTAATTCTGCACTGATTTATACCCTCTGCACCTTTACTCAACTCAGAGTAAATTACTCCAGATTTAGAGTCTGATCATGCTCCCACTGACTTCAATGCTTAGGATCAAGCCCTTACAGTGGTATAAATTGAGCGGAATTTGGCAGTGTCCATTCCTCTCACAGAAAGTTCCCTTGTATTTCCTCCCCAAAGGGGTAGGGTCTGTCATAAGCTATGTTGGTGGCCTGTTTCCTCCTTTTGACAAGAACTGCTGTATGAAAGCCTGTGTCAAAGAATGACTGATTGATAATAGACAGGTGAGCATTTGAGAGCTCTTTCAAAAATCTCACCCACCTCTCCTCTCACTCTTTTACCATGTCTTGAAACCTACCAAAACCTACTAGAAAGTCTCTGGACAGTCACAGCAGCATGTCACAGAAGTCTTCACAGGCTGATGTTTTTTGCTAAAACCAAAACACAACCACCACTGGAATATACCCCATTCCTACAACCTAGACCCCAATTCACCAAGCCAGCTCTATTTAATGAGGCTTGTAAGGACACCCTTCTTAAATGCATCCTTAAATCACATTAAAGTGCTTGTGGAACAGAGACTTATTGGTTCACTTCCAGCAAGTATTCTGCCACTTCATTCTCCCTTCCTTGGATATGGATAAAACAGGTAGCTTTTGTGTAATGCCAATGTAAGTATGATTATAGCTCTCACATTCAAACCTAATCTCCCTTCCCCCTCATCCCCAAACATACCTCTCTCCAAGGAGAGTTTTCATCTTCATGTAACCTACCATGACAACCAGGCAATTTATGCTCACCATTACAGCCTGTTCTACTGATTGTTATCTGAATCTAAATCCTAGAACAGCTATCTATAGGTGTTGATGCATCTTTACCTTCCCCATACCAGCCCTCTAGCACATCAGCAAAATCGTCCCCTCCTGAATAAACCAATTGTCAAGAACCAAAGACAAAAGCCAGGTACCACCAGTTCTCTTCTGGCATACAATCAAACATGCACAAGAAGCTTCAAAGTTCCACAGAACTCTGCAGGTCCAATTGTCAAAGAAACTAAGTTCCCTGCCACATAAATCATAACTTTGAGAAACTGCCCGAGGCAGGGAAAATATTATCCCTTGGCTAGTCAGTTTTTGCATGAAAAATTTTTCTATAAAAATGGCTTTTCCTCATGTCACCAATAAAACAAACTTTTTGTGAAAATTTGTCATTATTAGTTTTTCATTTTTGCAAAATTGTACATTTTTTACCAAGTTACTGAAATAGTTTCCAAAGATGATGATGATGATGATAATAATTCTGGTAAGAATATGGCATAAAATTTCACCAAAAATGGTTCATTCTGAATGCTGTGAAAAGGAAAAAAAAATATTGAAATGTTTCTCAAAGTTGTTGCCTCATTTTTCAATCTGATCTCATTATGCCAGCAAAGATAACAAGGTGGGACTGTGTCAATATAAATTACCTTCAGATGGCTTTCAGTTTGCATGCTGAGATACCCAGAGATCATGTACTGACATCGCTACAGTGAAACAAGAAAAATCAGACTATGCTTTTTCTTCTTATGAGAGAAACTAAAGCTTTTTGGAACGGTTTTAAAAATTGGCATATGTCATTCCCAGAATATGCTTGTGTCTCATTACAGCTGGGTTTCCAAGGTGAGAATGTATTAACTGCTGTGTATTTTTCACCTCATTTTATTTTATGGACAGGACAGCTTGATTATAAAAGTATGTTTACAAGTGTAATGATTAACAGGATTTTCAGAAAGTGTTTGCTTTGGAATTATTACAAAATATATAGTTAATATAGCTTCATCAGACATGGTGTCAAATATTTCTCACACATAGTTGATGACTCACTGATAAGATATTCATTGGTAGTAACTGAGAATATTAAGAAAGTGTAATGTGTTTAATAACAAAAGCAACAGAAACTGACATTCAAGCATTACGTTTTTACTCCATTCAGAAAGATTTTGATTGAGGAAGTCCTCATTCAGGGTACTAATCTTTTTTTTTTTTTTCTAAGGAATGCTAATTGGCACATACTGAGAGAGACAATACCTTCCTGGTATTTCCAGGTCTCAGATCTGCTAATCAGTGTTACGTCTAGCTAGTAAATCAGAGATTCTGGATACTTAAATTAGGAGGTTGTTTTCCCTTCAAATTAATTACATAGAAGAGTGTCCTTGGGAAGACAAAGTAAAAAGGTAAATAATCTGTTTAACTCTGAACCAGAGCAGTCATCCAATTTTATATGTGAGTATTAAAACGTAGTTGTGAAAGACATGGATAAGGGGATGTTTGTTGGGGTCTCTGATCTAAAGGAGTCAATAACTATTAAGACCTGGTCTACAATAAGCTTTTTCTTAAACTTCCCCATTGGTGTAAATCCAGCAGTGGTAGCCATGCTGGGAGCTCTAGTGTAGACAAGGTGCCAGCTGGTGCTAAGATTTTTATACAGATTTGCGCTGAAAAAAGGTGGTAAAAGCAACAGTACCTTATCTACATTACAACTCCATTCCTCCTCCCTCTTACAGCTCCTACAGCTGGAGTTGCACCAATGGTAGCACAATGGTAATAAATGAAGCAAAAAAAAAAAAAAAAAAGCAGCAAGTTACAAGAGCAAGGTCAAGGACTAATTCAATAACATAACTCCCAGCCCCAGAGAGGCCAGCTGCCTTCTCTTATTTCTCCGGATCAGATTTGAGTGCTACTAATGAGCAGAAGTGTGGGGCTGAGCCTTGAGCACAGGAATACCTAAGAATACTTCATCCTTCTGACAAAAAGAATAGGTGGAAAGAGCGCCATAAAAAAAAAAAAAGAAAAAAGCCACAAGGAATGTGAGAGAAAATTGGACATTTAAAGCAAAAGCCAAAGAGTACTTAAGTGTTAAAAACAGATGAAGAGAAAACAAAAAGCTTAATGACCATTTGGAACTGTTGGTCTTTCAGATGTTTTGTTCATGTCCATTCCAAGTAGGTGTGTGTGCTTGCCACATGCACACTTGCGGGAATGGTTTTCCTCTAGTGGTATCTGAAGAGTCAGCTCTGGAGCCCCCTTGGAGTCATGCCTTCAGGCACCATATAACCTCCAGCCTCTTCAGTTCCTTCTTGTCCATTGGCTCGGACAGAGAGGTAGGTGGATGGATCTTGGAATGGATATGAGCAACACATCTCAGAGAATAACCATTACAGAAGGTAAGTAAACATTTTTTCTTCTTTGAGTGCTTACTCATGTTGATTCCAAGTACATGACTCCCATGCAGATCCATAGGAGGAGGGGTCAGAGTTCAATGACCTGCTGGTTGTGGCACTGCTCAATGGAATGCAATATCATCTCTGGCTTGCTGTGTAATAGCATACTGTACAGCCAAAGTGTCAACAGACAATGATGTTGTAGCTCTACAAATATCTTGGGCTGGGATCTGAGCAAGGAACACTACTGAGGACTGTGCACTTGTGGAGAGAGCCGTCAATGTTATTTTCACCACATCATAACATATACTGATATATGATGTGAGTCAAGAAGAGATTCTTTGTGATGATACCAGAAAGCCTTTTATCTTGTCTGTTATTGCTACGAAGAGCTGTGTCATTTTTCTAAAGGGTTTAGTCCTCTCAATATAAAAAGCCAAGGCCCATCTAACATCCAGAAAATGCAGTCTCTTCTCTTCGCTGTGCACATGTGGCTTTGGGTGGAAAACCACAAGGGTTATGTCCTGGTTTGAGTGGAATTGTGACCCCCACCTTCAGAAAGCCAGGTGATGGTGTAGCTGAACTTTGAAGAAAACCGTATAAGGAGGCTCAGACATGAAGATCCTGAGTACTGAGACTCTCACGGCAGAAGTTATGGCCACTAGAAAGGCTACCTTTCAGAACAGAAAAGCGAGCATGTTGCTAGAGGTTCAAACAAAAGACCCATCAGAGCTGACAGCACAAGTCTGCAATCCCACTAGGGATTTGGCTGACTCATGTGAGTGTATAAACTGATTCTTGATCTTTAAGCAAATGTCCCACCATGGGGCTAACAAAGACCAAACATCCTACAATTCAGGGATGAAACACAGAGACTGTGGCCAGGTGAACCTGGATTGACAACACTGACAGCCCTTGCTATTTGAGACGTAACAGATAATCCAAGATAAGAGGTATTGACAACTCTTCTGTATTGACCAGATGAAGAAACAATTCCACTTAGCTAGGAAAGTGGCCCTGCTGGAAGGTTTTCTGTTGCGGAGGAGGACTTCTCTGACCGGTTCTGAGCATTCTAGTTCCATAGGCTTCAGGCATGAAGCTTCCATGCTGTGAGGTGGAGAGACTCTAGATTGGGATGACAAAGGTGGCCATGGTCCTGAGTGAGCAAGTCTGGAGCCAGTGGCAGAACTTCCACTGAGAGGTTGTGGAGTGTGGTGTACCAGTGTTAGAGTGGCCATGTTGGGACTACCAGAATTATGGAGAACCATTCCTTTCTGATCTTCAGCAGGACCTTTTGAATGAGCAGGACAGTGGAAAAACGTAGAACAGATGGCCTGCCCAAGGGATAAGGAATGCATCTGCGATTGGTTCTGGAAGAAGCAGAACTGTGTGTACTTCGAGTTGCATTTTATCACAGACAAGTCAATGTGGGGACCTCTCCACAGCTGGAAGATGTCTTTCTCCACATTTAAGCAGAAAGACCACTCATGGTTGGAGAAGGACCTGCTAAGGTGATCCATCAACTCATTCTGCAACTTGGTCAGGTAGGACACCTCAAGGTAAATCAAGTGGGCTATGCAGGAGTCCCTCAGTTCAAGGCTTCCTGTCACGAGAGAGAGGGGCATCCTCCACTCTGTTGTATTGTCCATCATGACTGATTCACATTTGCCTTTCAGGTGGGCCTGGAAGATCTGACGGGACAGACATTCTACCCTCAGTTCTCTTGCACTGAGGTGAAGCAAGAACTGAGCCTGGGACCCAGAGTCCTAGGGTCCTCCTAGATGATCTCCCCAGCCCATCACTGAAGCATCAGTGATCAGGGACAATGAGGGCCAAGCGGAGGAGAAGGGACTCCTGCACAGACTAACTGTGGATTGAGCCACCCACGGAGAGTTTCTAACACAGGGGTATGGAGGGGAAGCAAGACTATCTTTTCGATGTGGTCTCTGGATGGATGATACACTGGGGCTAGCTAGCTTGGAGTGGTCTGAGATGTAGCTTGGCAAACTGAATGACATATGTACATGCTGCTAAGTGTCCTAGTAGTTTCAGGCAGTTTTGGGCCGTGGAGGTGGTCCAGATTCAAGATTCTGGAAGAAAAGCCCTGGCCTGGTTTGAATCTAGCACTGCTTGTATGAATTCTATCTTCTGCATAGGAGTCAAGGTCGACCTCTGCACACTGACCAGGAGACCCAACTTGGCGAAGGTTCATCTTATTGATTTTACGTCTGCTTCAACCTGCACCTTGGTGCAACCTTCAATCAATCGTTGAGGTATGGATAGACTTGCACCTTCTACTTCCTTGAGAATGTGGTGACAACCACCACATACTTGCTAAACATTTGAGGTGCTGCAGACAGGCCAAACAGAAATACCGTGAACTGGTAGTGGGTCTGACTGACTATGAACTGGAGAAATCTTCTGAGACTTGGAATGATGGATATGTGAAAAATCCTTCAAATTGAGGGTGACATAACCCAAGAGATCCAAGAAGGAAATAATGGAGGCCAGAGAGACCATGCTGAACCTCAACTTCTTCATGAATCTGTTGAGGTTTTGTAAGTCCAAAATGGGTCTGAGAATGCCTTTGGTTTTTAGGAATAGGAAGTAGCGGGAAATAAAATCCCTTAATTTACAAGGAACTTCCTCCACTGCTCCTATCTTTAGGAGTGCCCCCATGTCTTGGATTAGAAGATGCTTGTGAGAAGGGTCCCTGAAGAGGGATGGGGAGGATGGGGGAGATCTGAGTTGTAAGGAGTATCCCAGTTCTACCGTGCGTAGCACCCAACGACCCGACATAATCTAGGCTCATGAATAGTTGATGTGGGATACACAGTCTGAAAAGAATAGGGCTGAGGGATCTGATTCCTGAATTAGTACATCATTCTCAGGGCTCACCCTCAGAAATTCTGTTTGGGACGAGAGGATTGCTTGACTGGTCCAGGGCAATGCAGGTAGAAGGCTTTAATTCCTGTCTCTTTTACGATTTTACTCTTGTCTGGCTTGGGATTGCTAGAACTGAGGTAGGGACTGAGGTCTGAAATGCCTCTTTTGTGATGCTGGAGTGAGGAGGTCTAAGGACTTTAAAGAAGTCTGAGAGTCCTTTAGGCTGCGCACTTTCAAGTTTGTCTGTTCAGTGGGCTAGAATGTCCACCATAAGGTCTGTGTTGTCAGAGACCCCCTCAGTTTGGAGCTCCAAATTCTGCACCACCCTCCTCAAGACCTCCTGATTGACTCTGCTGTCATCTGCAACCTCCCTGGGGACTCTGCAACTGCTTTGTCTGGGGACACAGATGATGACGCTCTAACTAGGGCAATCCCTTGACTGTCTACCTGCAGAGGTCCAGTGGTGCAGATTCCTCAGATTCAGTGCTGGTCATGTAGTCGTATTCGGTGCCAGTTTCAGTACCAAGTGGTAGCACATCTTCTGGTTGAAGTGGGTGGTATCTGCTCCTGGAAGCGAGCGATAACGACCATTCTGACTGTAACTCTTGAATCTGATGGAACACTCTAGGGGCCCCAAAAGACCACTGAGCTGGCATTTGCCACTGCAGCAGTCAAGGCATGGGGAAGGGCTGGCCAGTCTCAATCCTCTCATGCTGCCTCTCTGACCGGTGCTGGCCTCACTCAAAGAAGTAGGACTCTTCTTCAGTCAGAGCCTGACAGCTTGTTCCACAGAGACCAGGCCGGCGTGGTCCTGTTGGTGCTGGAGAGCAGTGCCAAGGAGATGGCATTTACAGCATCATAACCAGCGTTCTCTTGGATAGCACCAGATGCTTCTTTGGCACCAGTGATCTGCTGTCCAGAGCATTCTCATACCTGGGAGGGGATGGCGATGTTGTGCTACCAATTCCCTGACTGCTTCAAAGGTCTCCAGCATAGAGAGGAGCTGAAGATCCTCCTCATGGGTCTCCCTGGGCAGGGAGTCCAAAGGCATCGGAGTTGATGGATCCCTTTCTGGGGCCAGAGTCAACAATACTGGGCTGAGGGTATGGCACTTGAGTGGCCCGACATGGGTCGCTTTCTACTCAAGCCCTTATACCACACTGATTTGGACAGCACCCTCTGTCCATCTTCCTCTGCTTCTTACATGGTACAAGGGAACGTGAGCAGTGCCACATCCATGACGTGTCCCCAAGTACCAGTGATCCATGACAGTGCTTGTAATCTAGACAGAGAGTCCTTCTTTGGCTGGTGCGCTCTGCACTGAAGCTGATGTATTAGTTATTGGCTCATCTGGGCTTGATGCTGAGTGTGCTGAGAGCAGCCTCCATTAAGATGAACTTCAATCTCTGGCTCCTCTCCTTCTTTTGTCCTTGGGTGGAATTGCCTGCAGATCTTACAGTGATACCTCTGATGGGTCTTCCTGAAACACTTTAGATAAGCCTTGCATGTTTGAAAGCCAGGGGAACCAGGCATTTCCCGGCCCTGGGGAAAGGAGATGACCATAAGTGGGGTCCTATCTATCTAGACTAACTTTACAAACTAATTCAAACTATTTGACAACTTACAGGCATCAGTTCAAACAACCACTAGGAAAACACTTGCAAAGCAAGAGAAGATCTATGTTCCAGTGACCATCATTAGCTATAAGAAGGAACTGAAAAGGGAGGGATGGGGAGTCAGTAGGGTGCTATGAAGGCACAACTCCATGGAGCTCCAGAGCTGACCCTACGGTTACTACTTCCGACGACTGTGCAAACGGTGCACACACACGTACTTGGAACTGACATGAGCAAGCACTTGAAGGAAACATCTAAATTGATTCTTTTCCCTTTCCTCTCGTAGAGAAAAGCATAAATGTCTCATTTAGATGTTTGTTTCTAGACTGGGTTTGCCAGCATTACAGATAGTAGGTTTCTTTATTGCAATATAATTTTTATATGCATTTAGCATTTTTGAAATGCTCATATTTAGAGTTCAGAGGAGCATCATTTGGTAACAATCCAACTGTTAATCTAAAAAAAACCCTGATTTTACTCCTGACAACTGACTTTCTTGAATATTTAGAATCATGTAGCCATCTTCTGAACCAACCTTCACAAGAAAGAGAGAAGATAGCAGAAAGCAGAAAAAAAGGAGGTGGCATTTCAGAAGTACAATTATATTTAGAGAGCTCAACGTAAAACCTCATGGATCACAGCACATTAGTTCAATTATCAAGTTTCAAGTCCAATTACTAATATCCATATGAAGATAATTATAGTGCAGCTGTCAGTTCTCAGAAGGCCTACAGTACATAAGGAATTGGACTTTTAATGGCCTACGGAATGAAGGGAAAAATTATTAGTTAAGTTTTGTAATATCCATATTAGAGAGAAACTTATCTCCCCACACACCAGAAGGACTATAAAATGCTCTTTTTCTAGAACATTAAAAACAATATTATAAGTTACAGATACTGAATGCTAATTTTATAATTAACCATCCCAATAATTATGCTCCAAAATACATGGTGATTTCAGATCAAAGAAGCATGACTAGATCTGAACTTCTAATTGTAAAGTCCAAGCAACAAGCCATAACAGTCTCAAGAGGAAAATCAAAGCCACATTAAGTTCAGAAGATGTTAAGATCCAGAGGAAATCCTGCTAAGATGGAATTTGAACATTCTTGTGAAGATCTGTCATTGTGGAAAAACATGGAGGAAATTTTATCTCATTCCCAAATCCCCGTCTTGGTTAACCCATTAACAAAAGTTGTACTCCATCTAAATGACTTCACTAAATTCGTTTTCATTCTTTGTTTCATCAATTCATTACATTCGGTTAGAAACTCTCTGGACATAAGGGCTGAGACTTGCAAAAAGCCCTTACTGATTCTACAGTTTGAGACCTCTGAAAGAGGCGTAAATGTTGCTGAATCCTCA
Organism: Pelusios castaneus; assembly: GCA_007922175.1. NCBI lineage: Eukaryota > Metazoa > Chordata > Testudines > Pelomedusidae > Pelusios > Pelusios castaneus. Next base: position 7,843,208 of record ML685783.1, read on the forward strand.
TTCTTTCAATGTTTGGGACATCTTGAAAGAATCTCAGCAGCAAGGCTGGATTAAGGCACCCAGTGGTCCCGGCTCCCCACTTTTATGTCCCACGCCCTCCACCACGGTGGCAGGGCGGTGCTTGGGCACATTTGCCCACCCAGCAGACTGGCCAGCGCTCGACGCTGGAAAGGCCCTAGGGCCAAAGGCTGTGGTTCGTGGCACTCCCGCCCTGCCCCTGGTCTGGCTGGTTTACCCAGCAGACCCGGGACCAGCCAGCCCAGGGTTGGGGCAGGCCAGCATGTGGCAGCAGTGCTCTACAGGCGGTGGGGGCGGCTGGTGTGCAGTGCAGCCTCCAGAGGTGGCCCTCCAGAAACAGGAGTGCTGATAGGCCGCAGTGCTGGGGCTCCTTGGGGCCTGGCCAAGGAGACCAGCTAGGCCAGCCTGAGTTGCGGGACCCCAGTAGGTGTGCCAGCCTGAGTGGGGCCAGATTATTGCAGGGCGATGAGGCCCCCCTTTAGCTCAGCCCTAGAGTCCCAGCATTACTTCAGCCCTGCTCAGCAAGGCGCTGAAAACCAGTGGCTACCAAATCACCAACCTCTCATCAAAATCTCGTCCATGGGCCTTTTGAATTGTGTTCAGATTCAGCATGCAACACTGTGATCACACAGGCTGTGTCTACACTTACCAAAGTTAGTTCAAATTAGTTCATTCAAACTAACTAATTCGAACTAATTTTAGTTAGTTCGAATTAACTTAGTTCGAGCTAGCAAATTTTAGTTCGAACTAAGCAAGTGCCATGCATGGCACTTGCTTAGTTCGAATTAGTCAATTGCACTGAGCTCAATGTGCCGCTTAGTTCAAACTAACATGGCCACATTGGGTTAATTCGAACTAACTAGTTCAAATTAACCCTTGCTTCGAAAAGCATAAGCAAATTTATTAGTTCGAATTAAGGAAGCCCTTAATTCGAACTAATGAAAGCCTAGTGTAGCCAAGGCTTAAATTAGTTCGAATTAAGCTTACTTAACTCGAACTAACTTGCCAGTGTAGACATAGCCAAAGTGCTCAGTTTACAAAAAAAAACTGCAGACAGCTCGCCAACTAAATTAAAACGTTTCATAGATAGTCAGAGGCTCTGAGATGGTGGGTACAAACACTTGGACATGAAAGATTACATTCTGAACATTCTTTTTCATAATTAAATAGTAGGATACATTTTCATTTTATCCAACAACAATTCCAGGAGCCACTTCCAAATTAAAACTTTACAGCAATCAGGGGTTGGTAGTGGTAGTATCATTTAGATCCTGATTTCTGGACCATTATTTTGAGACGTACTAGTCCTGAAAGCGTATGCATTGGTCTGCCAAATGAGCATTGTTAAAAGAAACAGTCTTCCTCACACTGGTATTGATCCTGCAATGTTATGACCATCCTGTTTTTAATCCAGCCAAGCAGTAAACATTTGCTTGAACTCTAAATATGTGTCCTGTTGTCTTTAATGAGTCTATTCATATGCTCAAAGTTAAACGTTTTGCTGGATCCAGGACAGGATGCTCACCAGGTCGCAAAATCAAGCCCATTATTTTGACAGCAGATATTTCAAGAACCAAGTTCTAGGCCATTAGAAAACTGGAATTCCTAGATTTCCAAGGCCTCGGTCTCGAGTTGTTGTGCAAGAGCAACCATTAAAACTGTACAACAAGCAAGATGGATTATCCAAATGACAATTTTAAGATTCAATTCTTGCCACTTCCTGGGACAAAAACAATTGTCCTAACAATCTGAAAGCTTTCCACTGGTACACTCTATTTGGTTCTAGCCTGGTCATATGTGAAGAACTGCAGATTATCCACCTATTTGGTCACTTGGGCTAAAGACAAATATTTGGCACAGAGTCAGGACTGAATATAGCATGCTCAAGACCTCAGAGTAGTGTAATTTTCAATCCCTGCACAGATTTGGCTTCAGTTAATACACTGTCTGCTCTTGTAGGCAGAGGGAGAGTTTGGCTGCAAAACATTCTCTAAGAACACTCAAATTAAGCTCTCTGGTGTACCACAAAAATCACAGATAATTATTGTATGCCTATTTGAAAACCTATTCTCTGTATGTTCAGAACATGGAACTCCAGATGACATTAATGGGAATTCCATCCAGGAGAATCAGGGACACCCCAGAGTATTTTTCCACTTTCGAGAAGCCAGCTATTCTTGTGGTTAAGGCACAGGTTTGAGGCTCATGTGAGCTGGGTTCAATTCCAAACGCTACCTCAGGCTTCTTGTGTGATTTTAGGCAAATCATTGAATTGCTCTGTACTTCTGCTCCCTTTCTGTAAAACAGGAATAATATTTCCTTTCTCCTTCTCTCTTATTTATTTAGATAGTACGTTCTTTGCGTCTCAGGGCTTGCCTAGTCCTTATGACGGCACAACTTTTGTCACTGAGGGGTCAGAAAAAAAACACATCCGCTGAGCGATGTAAGTTTTGCTGGCATAAGCACTAGTGTAGCCACTTTATGTAGGCAGGAGAAAACTCTCCTGCCAACGTAGCTACTGCCCCTGATTTAGGTGGTTTTATTTATTTATTTAGATTGAGTTTTTTCACGCCCTTGAGCAATACAAGTTTTCCTGGCATAAGCATCAGTGTAGACAAGCCCCAAGTACATATTTGAACAGTGCCTAGCACACAGGGCCAGATTTCATTTGAGTACATTATTATATTATAAATAATAATACTAATAATATTATTACTACTACTAATAAGTCTTAATAATGGTTCTCTTTTTTATACTCATCTCAAAACCGTGCACAATAACCTCATTTGGCAGAGTTTGGCTGTGAATGCAGAAAGAAATTCCACTTCAGTCTTGTGGACAACTCTTACCACCAATTCTTATCTATTGCTACCAGGTTTTTCAGTATTTATCCTAGTCCTATTCACTCAAGTCTTGCTAATTTTCATAGATATTGATTTAAAAGCAAAAGGAGAATGAATCCTGGAGGTGATCGTTTAAAATAACAGGATCCAATGAACAAGACTTTGCAAATAATCAGTGGGGGTACATTTCATTAAATCTAAGTAAAAGACATCTTTCATGAAGTGTGATTCACTTTGATTAGTACACTCTGAAAAATGACTGCACACTCATCCCTATTCTTATACTGTGATGGGTTCCCCTTATTTATTAGGAAATACAATATGAACAATCCCCCAAATTTTAGTATGGATACATACTTTACAGACAGCCACTGTGACTACTATGATGCAGTGTTGCAAGGTTTATAAAGTAGAATGCATAATTTGACAAAGATGGCAGCCTAGATTTCTGCCCAACGTCCATGGAAGGGCCAGAAAGGTACAGTCCAGTGCTTCTCACTGACCGGTCCACATCTTCCTGACATAGGAAGCCTGAGCTCTCCCTGACACAGCATAGGAAGCCGGTCCCTGGTATCAAAATGGTTGAGAAACACTGATATAGGCTATACTATCGGAATTTCAAAAAGCAAACTTGCTCTATGATTAGTGTATCCGTGAAAAGTAAGGCAGGAGACTGAACAATGTACATTTGCAGGAATTGGCTTTGACAATGTATTTGGAGATTCATTTGCTTCAGATATTTCCCCCTCAAATGCCAGTAGTATTTCTTTTAAAGGCTACTCCCAGACACTAAACTGCAATCAGCTTAAAAAGTGGTACAGTAATTCCCAAACCAGAAAACTATTGGTCGGGTTATTTCAGGCAGAGAAAGGTCCATAAAAACTGCTGTTAAATTTGGCAGGACATATTTATTTCATAGGAGAAAAAATATTTCTGTTATAAAAGACTTCTCGAGTTAACAAAGGCTGTATACAAAGGGGCAGCTATATTTTGCTTACCTCACGTGTGACTCTTCCGTTGTTATCGAAGTCATACAGTGTGAAGGTCCATTCTTGTCTGTTATCTTCCTCTACAGACACATCACATTGCAATTCCTAAGAAACAAGCAAAGAACAAGTGTTTATCTAAAGCAAAAGACCAGCTTGCAGAAGAGGCTAAGTTTCTCTGTTAAAAAAAATAAAAGCCTGTTCTTTTTATTCCTTCCTTTCTCATGGAGGAAGACATTCAGAATTTGTTCCTGTGAGCTTCTGTCCTCTATACTGGAGTCTCATGACAATAAGGTTCCTTTCCTAATTCCCTTGGGCTAAACTTCTGGGAAACTGACACTTTCTACTTTTACTTGTGCAAAATACAGAAGCATGAGAAAGCTGCCTGCTGAAGTGCTCAGGATAAAATAAAAGATGCCCCACTAAAAAAAAGCTGAAAGCAAAACGCCACATAACTCAGAGAGAAAAGAAGGAGATGGCAGAAACTGACTCACAGTACCATGCAGCATGACACTGATGGTCATTAATACAGAATGGATGCATGGTATAAACCCCCATTAGCAAAACTTTTCCTTGACACAGATACTTGATATAGATGGTATCTCATCAGGCCACCAAAGTTACTGAAACTGAACCCAATTCAGAACTGAGGGGTAAAAATCCCTTACAATGGACAATGTACCATTCCCCGATCCTTACTCTAAGTGTGCTTACTGCTAGCGTGGGAGTGATTTGGAGAAAGCCTGCAACAATCAATGTGTGTGTGTGTGTGTGTGTGTGTGTGTGTGTGTGTGTGTGTGTATATATATAAAAACCCTACATAATCCAACCAACAACAAAAGATGCACTTTGACCTATTCCAGTCACCTGATTGCAAGCCACTTGCTTTCCTTTGAGAGCTGTGCAATCAGAGTCACAAAAGGCAAACAGGAAAGTTGCAGCACAATTAAAATAAAAGCCACTGTAAGCAAGTAAAATAAACAGCTCCAAATAGCTTCAGCATGATAGAGCTCAAAATACCTGGTTGATCTGCTGACTTGAAACCAATTCCCTACAGCAGTTAACGGAACCCCCATCCCCTGCTGAGTTCAAAGGCAGTCTTCTCTCAGTTGTAACAAGCCGGTCTGAAAGCTGCCAAGTGCCCCACACTCTACTGTGGAAACACAGTTTCATATTACACAAACATTCCCAGCACCTTTAAAAGCCATATCACATCCACCTCAGATTTAGACCTCTCGTTTTGACACTTGCGTTTCTGATTCTTTTATTCCTGGTCATGAAATGAAAGATTTACCATTCTCTTAGCCTCTAGCTTACATGTTTAGAAAGCTTTGATTCAGAGAACAAGGGAAAAAATATCAATACTTGGTTTCTTGCCACATAATAATAGGTCCCTGTCCCACACTGTCTACGATCTGTATGCGAGAATGTGTCCTGCTTAGTTAATAACATGGCAATCTTCCCTGCATTAGTCATGGAGCTTGGTACCAAGTGCTAACCTTTATGGCATGCCAAGAACTACTTGGGAACAAACATAGTCTTTGCTGGTATAGTAGAGTTCCAGCTAAACTGGCACCAACCCTGTTGACAGGTGTCCTCCAACATTCAAGTACCAGGGCACTGTTAATTGTAATTTGTCATGCCTTTCACATGCATTAAATGTCCATTACCCAAGGTAGAATATAAAATCTGAAGAAAGAAAGAAAGAAAGAAAGAAAGAAAGAAAGAAAGAAAGAAAGAAAGAAAGA
>ML685783.1:7848812-7902542 GCA_007922175.1 Pelusios castaneus
AGAAAGAAAGAAAGAAAGAAAGAAAGAAAGAAAGAAAGAAAGAAAGACCTGCATTTCTCATGGAAAAGCCCGCTCCAGTTAATCGGCCTTAAAACAGTAAAAAGTAATTTGCATGGGGCTACCAAATCTTCTCCAGAGAAGCAAATGAATGTTCCAACAACATTACAAGCTGGCTAGATGGTCTTTTAAATAATAACTGATGAATGTAAAGCTCATTAATGTGACAGACTGACAGCACTGAAAGGCAGAAGTTTGCCATGTCTACGGGAGTACAGAGAGATGAAATGCACGCTGTTCTGCTGATACCAACGAAACTCCCTGTTCGCCAAGACCGACAACTCTCTAGCTAGATGACAGCATGTTTCAGTGCTCATATTTATTAAATCTCTCCCTTTATAAGCAAAACCTGCCAACTTTGCACAATGTCTGGCAGTTCTGTGATGCTTATAAGTCTACAAGGAAATAGGCCATCAGACTCATTCCCCCAGGATCTTTATTCTCCCTTTATCTAATCAGATGAATTGCCAATGTAGAAGGTCAACATTATCTAACTCTGGAGGCCCAGAGATGAAAGACTAATGGCATCTTTCACAAACATCTTTTACACTACGCAGATTTAACTGAATATGATAGTCTACAAAGGCCAATACAAGGATTTGATAACATTGGAGTGGGGTGGGGTGGGGGGGAGAGAAACATGGGGTTACATTTGAGAGGCTCACAAGTACAGGGCAAAGTCTCCTTACTCTACACTCCGACTCCTGCCAAGGACTCATCATCATGATTAGGCTTTATTTGACTTTAGGACCACAACTCTTTAACACACCTTAAGGAACAATAGCCAGGCAAAGAGGAAAAGGAAACTCTTGGCCAAATCCTATTCCCTCTGATGTGCATCAGCCTGATGTACGTTACAATCAATGGGAAACGCACACTGCAGTTGGTGGCAGTATTTGTCCCATAGGCTATTTATCTAATTTAACTGTATCAGTATATTGCAACATTTGCAAAAAAAGGTACTTACCTCAAATTTCAGTTGCTTCCTGGAACTTGTATGTGTGTCAATTTCTTTTTCGGCTTTCTTTTCATCTCCACTGTAAATTCCATCTGTCTTCTCTGGAGGCAAAGCCACTGCGAAGAAAGTATATTTAAGGAAAAATGTTTATGAGGGAATGTCAAGTAGTCTTGTATCAAATCAGATTTCTTGGTTGCAAAAGGGTAATATTTAGGGTGAAACCTGATTTCAGCAAAGTTGCATGGAAGATGCTATTATATTCTATTTTTTCTTGTGTTTGATATACACATATGTGCATTTCAGAGGACACCAACAGCAGTACTTATTGCAGATATTCCCCCACTGACTTCAATAGATAATGCGTCTGGTGAAAATACAAATCTGCTAGAATTAATACAAACTAGCTGCACATTTTTGCCTATCATTTTTCAAAACAGTGAAGGTTCAACGTACACAAACATAACATTCACCAGGGCAAACAATATAACTGAAGTTGAAATGAGCTTTCCAATTTATTCCAACTCCCCTCTTCATCTGTTCAAAAGTACTTAAATTCTTCTTAGGATAATGTTTTCCAAGCTTGGTTGAAGCCATGAGATTATTTTTTTCCAAGAAGTTTAAGCAACATTTGAGTTATGCATAAAAAAAAACTACACTTTTCCCAAATGGTCAGACTCAGCTAGTTGGTGGACTGCTAAAACAGCTCAGTAGCTCTGTGACGGTTTTAAAGATATTTAATGCTACTGGGCTGCATCACATGAACTACTTTAGGGGAATTGAGCTACTGTTTAAAGCAATGTAACTATGTTTTTCACTTTGTTCTTGACATTTTTGTTTAAAAAAATAATTAAAAAATAGAATGACCTGAACAAAGAGTTAAAAAACTTCAAAAGTTAAATTTTCTCCCACAACATTAAGTCACTCACATTGATTGCACATATGTGGTAACTTCTCATCCTCATTTCTTCGTTAAATTTAAATGCTATTGTATTACTGTGTTTACTTTTTTAAACCCATAGCATATTACAGAATATACCTGATTTACAGTGACGACAAATTAACAATAAGTTAGAAACGTTAGCCTTTAGAATTTCCTGACTTAAATATTTCACATTTCAGTTTTAATGTTGTATGAATGCCAGCCTTCACAGACATACACACACTACATTTATTAGACACATATTCACACACACCATCTAGATTACTATGATGATTGGCGCTCTATAAATATCAGAGATAGACACAGATATAGGGTTACGATAACGAAGCAAGTTAAGCCTACTAAAGAGGAAAAATGGTCACTGCATGAAGAAAATACTTAAGAGAGGATATTGTGCTATTTCTTATATTCTTGATAATCTGCTCACCAAAGCTTTATGCAGTGCATCCTTGTCCGGTTGGCTGGAAGAATACACTGGAAAGCCCAGTAGTGGAATGCCTGAGACCAGGTTGGAGATTATGTGGAATTTATTATGGAAACAATGATGATCTCGATGTACTGCCATGTACTTCCAGAAAATTTTAAGTGAATAAATTTGTGGCCTAATTAAACATCCATTGCCTTCTACCTTTCTTCTGGCATGGCTGGATAACATAAAGGCATTGTAGTTCTCACTTCTGCCACTGACTTTAGGTGACCTTCCACAAGTTGCTTCACTTCTCTACTCCTGTTTAATATCCCACCTCTTATCTTTCATGTCTACTTATTCTGTAAGAACAGATACTATGTGTTCACACAATACCTAGCACACAGGGGCCCAACCTTAGTTGGAACCTTTAGGCACTACTGAATCATGAAGTGTTGTACAGTATTCTACTATTCTGCTTCTGCTAAGTAATGTACAAGCACTGCAGTGTAGCTGTCTCCAAAAACACTGGAAAACATGGAAATGGAAAAGTGGAAAGCTGATAAACTATGAGAATACACAATTTAGGTCACCTGCACAATGTTAACTCTATGCCTGGTGCACCACCCTAAGAATAACCAGAAGTGGAGAAGCAACACTCACAGTTACCTTATCACTGACTCTTAGTAATGACTATTCTTAATGCTATGCTGCCAGACTGTGAGCCCCTCACTTACTTTGATGAGTAGTTACTCATAAGAATAGCTCAAGTTAAGTCACAGGGACCATCTGTCTAAGTAACTGTCCAACGGTGTGAATAACAGGTTCAGAATCTGGCCCCTAGTGACTGCACACGGACATATTTAAACCGAAACTGCACATATGTTAGATCCTTGACTTCTTTAGAATCATGGACAGTCCACTGAAAAATACACACTTTGCCATTTCAGATATTTTTTAAAGGGGGGCATATCTGGGAGAAGGCTTTTGCACTGGCCTTTTCCTCCAAGGGGAAGGGACAGCATCTTCCCAACATGCCTCTCAATGGATCAAGGAGATTACTCAGAAATATTGCCCTCTTATGGGTTTTTCTGTCAGAGGACCAACATGCCTTTTTTTCTCAATTCCAGTACTATGCTCTTCCACAGATGTGAATGGAAGGTCTGCACATGTGTAAAGATTATTAGACTTCCAAGTCACTGGGTGCAACTGAGTGGAGAACAGAGCTAATAGGACAGAATTACATTCTGGTTTCAATGGCACGTTTAATAACCTTTCCAGATGTACAGTACATCTGTTTAGATAGGAAGAGTTCACTTTTAATGTATAATTTATGTAACAGGGAAAAATATGCTCTGATAAATTAGACTCCTCAAAACCAAGAATTCAACTGTATTGTGGGAGAGGATGTGTGAAACTCAAAACACAGAGTTTAAATATTACGTGTCAGAAAATATTTCTTTTAAGCTTCACTGACCCTCATCTCAGAATGATCACTGGTCTTGTTGCTCAAGGGAATTTTCCTTTGAAATCAGTTTTTCATTTCTGAGCTCTGACATAATAGGGAAATAAAACAATCTCATCCTGATATCATGTGTCATTTGACAAAGAAAAATGAGGTGCAAATGACCCAGCATGTGTCGAAAGCAATTTAAATGGAAGTATATGGATGTACCCAAGAAGTGTGGGTGAGGGAGTGTGCATATAGGTGCGGACGCATGCACACATACACAAACTTTATGATCACATATATTCCAATAGTCATTCCTGTCTGAAATTAGACCCCTAACTATGGTATCTAATTTGCTTCTTATTTCTAGCCTTATTTTGGTCTACTGGAGTGCTTTGGTGTCTGCTGCTCAGTCTTGTGAAGGAGATACCCACATGCTGAACTTATTTATAAATAAAATGTGAATGTCTGCCCAGGACAGTTAAAACTGACAGCACTGTAAACAGAGATCCACTACTGGTCTGTGTGCCAAGATTCAGATATATTCACAATGTGAACTTCCAGTCAGTCTTGCCAATGATATTAAACTAGACCAGGACAGAGTGGTATCTCAAAGGAGCGGGGAGACTTAATAGCTTCATGTTTCCAATGTCTGTGCCATCAGAAATAGGTCCATATACAGTACATCGTTCGTACATAAATATTCACTTACCTCTCCACTCAGATAACAAGCCATCACAGAGGGCACACTATGTACACATGCATATGGAAACAAACCCTTTTTGTTGTGGGAATCCACAACTGTAAAAAAAATATATTTTTATTACTTGTCAAAGGGACCATATCCTCTACAAAATGATGCTCTCTGTCAGATTGCTGTGTGAGTTGAAATGGTGCTATGTCTCTTTAGAATGTTCTCTTTCCTTGTTCATTGTTAATGGGCCTGTATTCACTTCTATAACCCTCAAACACCATAAAATGTTTCTGGACAGTATTTGAGATTGGAAAGACAATAAAGAAAAAAATATAATTAACTTGGAAAAATTGTGAAATTCCATTTTTTCATGACAGACAAATTAACTGGCTTAAGTGTACTTGCAGATGTTTTCCTCCAAGGATTGTTAATTATTACCATCCAATCGCTCATAATTGAGAGAGAGAGAGAGAGAGAGAGAGAGAGATGATTACCATTTTAAAGGCACGAGAATCATTTCTGCAGAACTGGATTCTGTGTTCAAAGTTTTACTCATTTTGAACAATACCAACAGTTCTTTAAAAAACACCTTATAAATTACAAAACAAGATGAAGATGATTGATTTGTTCTTCATGTAACAGTTAGCATAGTACCAGCTCCGAACAGGCTGGTTTCATTGTCATCCTCATGGCACCACTCACGCACCTATATCTTACAGGGTGGAGCAGAAAGCTAATTAGAGCTGCATTCAACTTGAAGAGTGGGTGCTTAAATTTTCACCCCAGCACAGGGCACTTAGCAATTTAGACTTCTTGTATCCTAATCCATGCAAAGCACTTCAGCACTTTAACAGACAATCTTTCCCAACGCACACAGGAGCACTGTTTCAATCTGTACAACTGCACTGGGCATTATAACCATTTTGATTAACAGTGTTTCATCACAGGAAGCTGAAAAAGATATAAATTCTACTGCTGTTCAAGTCTAAGACATGGTTGCTTATGGATTCTGATGCGCTACACTAGAGTCAGTTTGGGGGGACAGCAATTTAGAAGGTATTGATGGTTCGAGATAGCCACTTTCTGAAAGCCGTGAATTCCATAATGCTCATTTATGATGGAACTTGAACACCAATTAGTTTTTTTCCTATGGTCACAAGTAGCTAAGCTTTGAGAAACAGTAAGAGAGGATAGGATCTATAAATGCCACACCCCATTGTCATTATCTGCTGCCACATGAACCAGAAACCTTTCAAGGGAAATCCTACTGACAGTTTTGTTGTAACCATGTTGGTTCTAGAATATTAGAGAAGTTGGTGAGGTAATATCTTTTTTGGACCAACTTCTGTTAGTGAGAGAGACAAGATTTCAAGCTCATAGACTTTAAGGTAAGAAGGAACCAGTATGATCATCTATCTAGTCTGACCTCCTATACAATGCAGGTCTCAAAACCTCACCCACCCACTCCAGCAATAAGCCTCCAAACTATGACTGAGTTATTTACCTCTTCAAATCATGATGTAAGGACTTTAAGATACAGAGAATTCACCGGTAGGTGAGCCATGCCCCGTGCTACTCAGAGCTCTTCTTCAAGTCTAGGAAAGTTATTCAGGGTGTGATAGATAAATACAAGGTGGAACGGATCATTTAGTATAAATAGTTAACAAAGAACACAGATGACAAACTTCCCAATTGATCTCCACCACTTCACCAACCACAACCTATCCATTAAATTATCCCAGGAACATTCCCATGCCAGCATCAAGTTCCGGGACACCACAATTAGCTTCAATAATGAAACCCTACAGACACCTATGTACAAGAAACCCACAGATCACCACACCTACTTTCACAGATGCAATAATCACCCCCAAACACACCAAGAAATCTGTTATCTATAACTAGGCACTCAGATACCACAGAACATACTCCAAGGAGAAAGTCTGGGATATGCACCTTAATACATTCAAAACAAACAAGGAGTCCTATGGCACTTTTAAAGATTAACAAATTTATTTATCGCATGAGCTGCGTCTGATGAAGTGGAATTTTCTCCAATGAAAGCTCATGTGATACGGTAAATATATTTGTTAGTGTTTAAAAGTGCCATAGGACTCCTTGTTTGTTTTTCTGAATTAGACTAACACAGCTACCTGTTTGGAACTAATACATTCAAGATAACTTTCACCAAATAAGGACGCACCACCAAAGAAGAAGGTCACATCATTGAACAGCCCACACAAATAATGCGAGAGAACAGGCTTCAATACAGAATTAAAAACCCACTCTGACCACATACCCCCAGTAGTCAGTTACCACTCTTGAACAGGAACCATATGGGTTATCAAATAACTACAATCGATACTTGACAAGGACCCCATCCTGAAATAAATATTTCCTAAATTCCCTTCTTCTGGCCTACAACCCTCCTCCCCCGACCCCCTCCACGGTACCAAACCTCTTCAAGGTCATCATCAGAACCAAGCTCCCCATATATCGTGACACACCAACTCAAATAGAAACAGACTCTGCCAGAACAACAGATGCACCATCTATAGTGCAGACAAATCTTCACTGCTACAATGATCGACCCCCAAACACACCTTTCAAATTCAAGGGTCCTACATCTGCCAGTTACAATATGTGGTGTACCTCATCCAGTGCACTAATTGCATCCAATAACAACTATGTGGGTGGAACAAGACAAGAACTCACACAGAAAAATGACAAAAAACCAAAACACAATAGTGAACACTTTCCACAAATTGATCACTCTATACCTGACTTGTCAGTCCTCAAAGGAAACCTACATAACATTTTCAAAAGATGAACCTGGGAGCTTAAAGTTATAACTTTACTAAACACCCCAACTCATGGACTGAACAAAGACACTGGATTTCTGGCTTATTACAACAATGTGTAATCCACAAACCCCTCTTTTTTTTCTATGACTGTAGGGGTATTAATGGGCCACTTCATCTTGAATGATTCTTTAGAATATGTACTAAGTACTTATGCTAAACCAATGGGTTTTCAACCTGTGTCTTGTAGACCCCTGGGGGTCAGAAGTCTATGTCATGATTTCCAAATTCGAAAGGGGTAGCCGTGTTAGTTCAGTTCAACAAAACAAACAAGGAGTCTTGTGGCACTTTTAAAGATTAACAAATGTATTTATCACATAAGCTTTCCTGGAAGAAAATCCCTTTGTCAGATGCTTGAAGATGGGGAACTTACCAAAGTAACTTACCTCCATTTGAAATTTTTTAGGAGTCTGCAAATGAAAAAAAGTTGAAAACCACTGTGCTAAACTATCTGTTCGATCTTGTATTTAGCAGTGACACTTTCATATCTTTCCCAAACCTGAGGAAGAGCTTGGCATTGCTTGAAATCTTGTTTCTCTTACCAACAGAAGACAGTTCTATAAAATAGATTATCTCACCCACCTTGCCGCTCTAAAATCTTGGGACCACATGGCCACAACACTAAATACATAATGTAAGAGACCATTCAAGATGAAGTGGCCTGTTAACACCTCTTCAGACACAGGACACTTCATTTGAATGGTCTCTTACAATATGTGTTAACTACTAATACTAAGCAATGTGTTCCACCTTGTATTTAACTATGACACTCTGGATATGTCTACACTGTAATTTAAAGCCCATAGCTGGCTACAGTCCAAACCAGAATATCTACATCGCAATTAAACAGCCCCTTAACCTGAACATAAGTCAACTGACATGGGCCAGCCGTTATGAGTGTTTAATCGCAATATCCTTTGAATACCCAGACCTGAAGAAGAGCTCTGTGTAGTTGGAAAGCTTGTCTGTCTCACCAACAGAACTTGGTCCTTGGTCCAATAAAAGGTTTTACTTCACTCAACTTGTCTCTCTAATATAAAGTTTGACATGGTGGATTCAAAATCAACTCTTTAAATTATATTGTTTCCTAAAATAGGGAACCAGTAGCGTTCTCTGAGTTTCTTTGTTTATGTTAAAAGGTGGGTAAGCAGTAATTTACACAAGTTGTGACCTGGGAATGAAGGAGGCATTACAGTAGAATAGTGGCTCCCAAACTTTTTATTAAGGTAACCCACCAACTGCATTTTGTCCTCTTTTGTGATTCATCACGTAGGGTGTGTCTACACTTGTAAATTAAGTCAACTTAAACTTGCTTAAATCGACTTAATTTACTCTGCAGCTACACTACACTTTCCTTAAGTCGACTTAAGCAGCTGCTTAAGTCGATTTAAGGAAAAATTAAGTCAACTTTATAAAACCTAATTTTAAGTTGGCTTTTGGCTTAAGTCGACTTTAGAAAGTCGACTTAAGCCAGTGTAGACGTGGAGTAGCCCTAAGTCAACTCTGGGCTCTCCAGGACTTCCCCACTGCCCTCCCTGCCAGGGTGGCTGGCACAGGGAGAGCCTGGCATGCCCCCCCCACCCTGCCCCTATGCCCTGCCAGGGACCCTGTCCCCCTTTGCCCCATTGTACCCAGGTACAATGGGGCAAAGGCTGAGCCCCCTGGCACTTGGCAAGGGGTCACCCCCCCGCCACCATGGACCAGTCCCAGGTCCACCTAGCCCCTACAAGTCGACCCAGGCATCCAGTGTGGACGCTCTAGGTCGACTTTGTAGGGTCCCCCCAAAGTCGACTTAAAATTTAAGTGTAGACATGCTAAATCGACTTTGTTAAGTCGACTTAGCTAAGTCGACTTAAATTAACAAGTGTAGACATAGCCCAAGAGAGAACCTTTAAAGAATATACGACTTGCTGGGAGCTCTCTTATAGGACTGTGGAGAGCCATTTAACAAGGGGTGCAGGGCCTCAGCCCTCTACTCTCCCTGGACGTGCCATTCAGGATTACAATGTGCAGGGCAGAGGGGCAACTTTCAGTGGAGCTGCTGAGGCTCTTGGAAGCTATTTGATTTTTACATTTTAACTTTCAAAAAATCCATCTAGTTCAGAAGCATTTATTGTGACTATTTCCTATACCACCCACCATTGCCCCTCACCCCTATACACATGCAAATCATCTGAAAGTGCCCCTAGTTTTAAATGACTGGGCAGTGCCCCAGCTGGTAGCTCCCTTTGCCCACAATCACACACTGCTCCACATTGTGAGCCATCTGTGCCCAGAGTAGCCCACTTGAAAATGCCAAGGTCAGAGTATGCTGCAAAAGGAAAGTAAATTCTCCCAGAACTGGTGGGTAACATGTAAGTTAGATTCGCTAACCAGTCACAAACAGTGCTCCTATTTTCCACACTGGTTATGAAGAAGCTACAAAAAATACACAGCCCCCTTTATTGTATTTCAGTCTCTGGCTTCCTATCAGTAACTAGGTCCAGTGAAGAGAGAAATTATTTAAAGCTCTATTCCCTTTAACAAAATGTTTTCTTGATTCCCAGAAGGTCAGTCACATTATCAGATCAACATTAGTTTGGATCTTACCCCAAATACCACTGTGCCAGATAATCCTTTACTAACTAGAAGAAATGGTTGCTCACCTCTAGTAACTGTTGTTCTTCAAGGTTTGTGTCCCCATACCCCATCAACTGTAGCTGAATCCCCGCGCCGTGGATTGGAGTTCTTTGTTGTTGGTAGGAAGTGCTGGCATGCATTTCTCACAGCCCTTAGTTCTAGGGCGTTGATCTGGAGGACGGATTCTGACTTTGACCATCTGCCCTCTGCATTGTGTTCATCTAGATGTGCTCCCCATCCGAGTAGGGATGCATCCGTGATGATCATGATGATCGGGTGTAAAAGGTACTCTGCTCACAATGTTGTTTTCTACAGTCCACCAACGTAATGAATCTTTGATCTTGGGTGGAATTATGAGTTTTCTGTTGATACTGTGTTTGGTTGGTTTGTAGACGGTGGAGAGCTAAGACTGAAGGGCCCTTATGTGAAGTCTGGCGCACATTACTACAGATGTAGTGGCAGCCAGCCACATGCCTAAGAAGTTGGAGGATCATTCGCGCTGAGACGCATGGTGCTATTCTTAATATTGAGATTAGTTCTTGTATTGCTGAGAATCGAGGCTTGGAAGGTGAGGCTTTGGCAGTTGTGGAGCATAGATGTGCTCCTATAAAGTTGAGTTCCTGAGTAGGGCACAGAGTGGATTTTTCTGTATTTATTTTGAAGCCTAGTTGTTAGAACAGATTTATGGTTAATTGTGTTGCTGTTGTGACACTTTGTTTTGAGCGTGCCGTGATGAGACAGTAGTTGAGATATAGGAATATCGTGATTCCCCTTGTTTGTAGGAATGCTGTTACTATTGATAGTATTTTGGAAAATACTCATGGGGCCGTGGAGAGTCCAAATGGCAGTAGTTTGTGTTGCTAGTGTTGTCCTGCTGTCATAAAATGTAGGAAGCATCTGTGAGGGGGTGAATGGTAACATGAAAATAGGCATCCTCGAGGTCGAGGGATGAGAACCAATCTCTTCGCTGCAGCATGGGAATTATGGTGTTCAGTGTCACCATTTTGAACCTTAGTTGTTTCACAAATGTGTTGAGTGGTCTTAGATCCAGAATAGGTCTCCAACCTCCTGTTTTCTTTTAGACTATGAAATAGTGGGAGTAGAATCTTCTGCCTCCGTACTGCGTTGGAACAGGTTCTATTGCTCCTATTTGCAGTAATTGATCGATTTCTTGGTGAAGAACTTGTACGTGAGGGGTGTCCCTGTATAGGGATGGGGAAGGGAAATATCTGGGAAGTATGGTTGCAAATGGGATTGAATATCCATTCATGATGATCTCCATGATCCATCTGTCATTAGTGATTGATGACCAGACTTGATGGAAGTGTCCGAGTCAAAATTCGAAATTCGTGTTCAACAGAGTTTGTGGTATGCAGCAATGAGGAAGTCTCATTTCCTCGACCAAAACCTCAAAACTGGGGTTTTGATGTAGGTGGTTATGAGGTTGAGGAAGGCTGGGGTGGTCGTTTACGTCTGTAACCACGTTGCCTACCTCTTTGCTGGTAGTCATATTGTTTCAGTTGGTATTGTGTCTGGTATCTCCTTTGATAAGGTTGGAAACGTGTCTGTTACTTTTTGAAGTACGGTACATATATGCCTAGAGTACATAACGTGGCTCTGGAGTCTTTCATGGAATGCAACACCTCATCTGTTTTCCCTGAGAAAAGGTGTTTTTTGTCGAATGGTAAATCTTCTCTTTTATTTTGCAGGTCTTGAGGAATAACAGCCGCATGGAGTCAGGATGCTCTTCTCATGACAATGCCAGCAGCAGTGGTTCTAGCTGCCGTATCTGCAACATCAAGAGATGCTTGTAGGGATGTACGAGCTACAAGCTGGCCTTTGGTAAGTAATGATTTATATTGTTCTTTTCTCTTATCAGGTAAGTCTGTAGCAAATTCTGATCATTTGTCATAGATAGCGTGATTATAGTTTGATAGTAATGCTGGGTAATTCACCACTCTCATTAGTAATGTTGCTGAAGAGTAGACCTTCTGTCCCATCAGGTCAAGTCGTTTCCAGTCCTTGTCCTAAAGAGTGGATTTGAAAGCAGGTTGTTTGTTCCTCTGGTTCACTGCATGTATCTCGAGGGCGTTTGGTAGAGGGTGGGTGAACAAAAATTCCATGTCCGTAGGTAATATGTAATATTTTCTGTCGTTACGTTTGTTCGTAGGGGGAATTGAGGCTGGTGTTTGCCATATAATATTTGCGAGATCCATGAGAGCATCGTCCATAGGGATTGCTATCTTGGCTGAAATCGTGTTGTGCAGTATTTTGAGTAATTTGTGCTGTGACTCATTTACTACTTGGAGTGGAACTTCTAATTCGTGTGCTACTCTTTTGAATAATTCATTGAACTATTTTGGGTCATCAACGGGATTAGAAGTAGAGGGAATTACTGCTTCATCTGGGGGCAGAATGGAGTCCGGTATTGGTGAGATGGGTTCCTACTCAGTTCTTGCGTTGACTGATAGTGCAGTTTCTGAAGGTCCTGGTGAAGAAATTGCTGGAGCTTTGGTGGGAGGTTTATTTGTAGTAGATTGTGAGCTGCGTGGTCTGTGGTGGCTTCTGTAGTAGGGAGAATATGTGTCTCGTTCTCTCCTTCTTCTGTGATATGATCTGTGTGGGTAACAGCAAGGAGGAGCAAACCAGGAATGGTAGTCATAACGACGTCTTAGTGTATAATATCTATGTTCTGTATAGGTTCTCGTCGGTGAGGAACGCTGAGGAGAAATGAGCTTCGTCCTCCATGTCTTGTTACGGTGCTGTTCTGATGAAGGTGCTGTGATCAGAGCCGGGCTTGGAGAATTATGAGCTGATGGTACCATAGCAGTTTCAGATGTCTGTGCATGCAATGGTGCCAGCTGTGTTGTCGGTGCCGTGTGAGGTGCTGTTGTAGTCTGGGGCACCGGAGCTGGTGGTTCATGCTCCTGCTCCTTCTGCACCATTGATTTGTTTGATGCCACAGCAGTGGAGGAGCATTTATCTGCCGAGCTCGACTCCTGCAAGGGACGCTTCAGGTCCTTCAGTTTTCTGGTAGGGCTTCTACCAAGGAACCTAAAGCCTCATGGATATTGCCTTTAGGGGATCTCTTGTTAGGCGAGCGTCCCCTGTTAGAAGTGGTAGATTTGGCTGGTGAAGATGTTCTTCTCCTGTGGTCCTGAGTCACTTTATGGTATTCAGGATCCAGGTTGGAGGATGGTCTCAGGAACTTCTCCATTAGTTTGAGCCTCAGGTCCCTGTCTTTTCGCACCCTAGAACTGAGGTTGGTGCAGTGGCTGCATTTCTGAGGGACGTGTCTCCCCCTAGCAGCGGACACTTTGAGAATGTCCGTCTGAGATGGGGATAGCGTCATTACAGGTCAAACACGTCTTAAAACCCAGAGAGCCCAGCATTTAACTGAAGAGTCTGAGAAATTAGAAGAAGAATCTGAATAAACTAACTAATTTTCTGTCTAATTCTATCTATTTTTAGGTCTGAGGACGACAATGGGCTAACTGCCCTAATGCTCCGTCCATCACCGAGGGCGGTTGAAAAGGAACAGACAGGCGGGGGTTGCATGCCTGCCGAAGCTGTGCTGGGGCTGTCACAAGGCACCTGCACACATGCGACCGTGAGGACAACTGTGACAAAGAACTACAATCCACGGCGTGGGGATGCACCTACACCTGATGTGGAGTACCACAGGACATCACTCGAAGAAGAACTAAAGGTTTATTATAAAAGGAAAGAAACAAAGAAGAAGAGAGATATTAAATGGTCAAAGCAATCAGATACATACAAATGACTTCAAAGTCCATAAAAGATTCTTAGTAGTATTGGCATTTTCAGGCTTGTAGAGCTCCTCTGGCGTACATTCAGTATCTTAATGTGTTTCAACACTTTGTTTCACAGCTTCAGATGTAGAGTAGTGGATCCAGAGGTAGGTAGGAAGCAGGAATGAAGACAAGATGGATATGGTGCCACTGAATGTTATAGTTTCTGCCATGAGACTTGTACTTCCTTTGTCCCAAACACATCCAGGGAGCACACAGCATGGGAAAGCCCCGGAGTCCCCCATCCTTGGACATGTTCTTACATGTCTTGGTGATTCATAAGGGGTAGCCCATGGGGTCTTTCAGTGGATTCATTGTACATCTAAGTACAGCTGATGGGCCATTAAGCAGGCTTAGTGCTGCTGCCATTCTGTCTGGGGTTGTCCCCCAGGAACACAGCACAGGTTTTTGGATACAGATATATCACACATATCCATAATTCACAGTACAGAGAGAATACATACACAGACAATATTATCATACTTAGGAAATTACTTTCCAATGGTACCTGAATCATTGAAATTTTGTAATTTTGGTATTAAATATTATAAATGGTCATCTTTAATCCAGACAGCACACACCCCGTTCCTGTACCCTTGGGCTGTGGAGGGACCTGATCCCTTGTCCCTCCTGATGGTCCAGTCTACAAGGGGCAGGTGAGCATAAAGCACCCCACAAACATCAGCTGCCTGCAGAGGAGGTGGGTAAAGAAAAGGGAGCCACTTGCAGGCCCCATCCCCTCCAGGCACCCGCTGTCTGGATTCAGGGCCTGCAGCAGAGAGAGCCAGTCTCTGGATACCCTAACTAAAGAGTACAGCCAGCCTTTAGTAGGTTCTACACCTGACTGGCTGGAAGACTCTGCAGAACAGCTTTTAAGCCTGACATCAGCAACTGTGGTAGCTCTTGAACCATTTTGTTCCCAGCACTGCTCTGAACCCAGTCTTACCCCTGCCCTATCTCATTCCAGGTAATCTGGATCTGACCCGTGGCCAATTCCTGACTTCAGCTCTGCCCTTCTGCTCTGGCCTCTGGCTCTTATTCCAGCCACTAGGCCTGACTGCTGCTTCAATCATTAGGCACAAGTCTCTTACCATCTGAGCAGCCCCAAAACCCCATCAACAACGGAACTAGAGGTGACCCGGCAAACATAGAATCATACAGAAGTGTAGGACTGGAAGGGACCTCAACAGGTCATCTACTACAGTCCCCTGCATTCAAGGCAGGACTAAGTAACATAGACCATTCCTGAGATGTGTTTGTCCAACCTGTTTTTTAAAACCTCCAATGAAAAGACAACCTTCCTAGGCTATTTGTTCCAGTGCTCAATGCCCATCCTCAACCTCCCTGGTGGTAATTTAAGCCCCTTGCTGCTTCTCCCATACTTCAAGGTTAAGAACAATAATTTTCCACCCTCCAATTTGTAATACCCTTTTATGTACTTAAAAACTGTGTTGATGTTCCCCTTCAATCTTCTCTTCTACAGATTAAACAAATCCAGTTTTTTTTCAATCTTTTCTCATAGGTCATGTTTTCTAGACCTTTAATCATTTCTGCTACTCTCCTTTGGACTATCTCCGCATCTTTTCTGAAATGTCACGCCCTGAACTGGACAGAATACCCCAGTTGAGGCCTTATCAGTATGGAGAAGATCCTATAAAGGTCAATATCTTCATTGAGGAGATAGTGGGAGCACTGCGGACATTGTAGGCCCAACCTCCATTCCCTGCAAGCCCAAGCTCTTGTTTCTGCTAGCTAGACCAACAGTTGTACTCCACTAACCAAGGCCAACTGATTATCAACTGGGGAGATCCTGGGCTTGGGTGTCTACCGGCTCTTGGTGATGAGAAACAGTAAGATGGATTTCCTATCCCGCAAAGACAAGTATCACAAACATGATGAAGAGCCCTCTGCCACCATGCTCAACTTTTTCAACAGAATGATTGACAGCAACCTGACATCTTTTATCTACTCCTCACTCTTTGATGATGCATTCACATCTCAAATCTGCCAAACCCTGAGCAATAGGGATACCTGACCTGACCTGACCTGAGTTCCAATTTTGGAATAGACTCTTCTGCTGCAGTGGTTGCATTTAATTCCAAATGGACAACCTACACTTCAGGTATTAAAACTATGCTATGATTCATCATTTGCCACCTATTTTGGCCAATTTAAGACTTCTCTGTAGAACTGCCATGCTCTGAGGCATGAGAGATGATGTATGTCTTAAAAGATTTCTCACTGTTTATCCTTTTTCCCAGATCATTTATGAATATATTGAGCAGCAAAAGTCCCAGTACAGATCCTTGGGGACCCCACTATTTACCTCTCTAAACTGTGAAAACTGGTCATTTATTCCTACCTTTTTATTCCTACTGAGGAGGGGGGGCAGCGCGGGGATGGGAGTGGCATGAAGGTGGCACGGGCTGGGAAAGAGTCCAGGGGGGTGATGCAAGGCTGGGATTGGGCCGGGGGGGGGGGGAGGTGCAAGTGAGGCCTGGATCAGAGCAGGGAATGGCCCAGGGGTGGGGAGCTAATGTAGGAGGAAGGGTTCAGGGAGCTGATTCAGTGCAGGGCAGGGGGACTGGGAACCAGTGTGGTTGAGGGGAGAGGAAGCAGTGGGTCCTACCACCCAGCCATACTGCTCCTCTGCCCTCCTGCCCCACCCTTGACACCCCACCACTTCCAGCTATCCTTCTGCCTTGCCAAGCTCCCCTACACTCCATCCCTGTCTTTTTTCCCATCCCTACTGTGCCTGTTTCCCATGCTCTGCCTTGTTATCCCTGCCCTACTTATGTTCCCCATGCTTTCCCCTCCCTTATCTATCCAAAATTTACTCAATGGCCCCCAAGTGAGAAAAGAATTGAAATGTGGCCCCTCACCCAGAAAGGTTGGACACCCCTGCACTAAATCATTCTTATCCATGAGTTTGTTGACTAGCTCAAATCAATAGCAAAACTCCCATTGACTTCAACAGGTTTAGGGTTTTCACCTTAGATTTACGGGAGAAGTGGGAGAAGAATTAGAGTTGAGTTTAAGCCTGAAGGGACCACCAGATCTTCTAGTCTGACTTCCTGTGTATCCTCTTGCCCCCACCACCAGCCAGCACTAGCTCCCTAAACCCGATAGTATTTCAGAGTCAAGGGCCGTCAGGACTAAAAGAGATGAAATAAGAGAACCTAACAGGCCTTTTCAAGGCTCTAATTTCTAAGGATTCTCTGGGTTAGTCAGCAATCTTTTGCATTTCATAGCAAATACGACTGATTTGATAGACCCGTATCACTACATAATGTCCATCAAAACAAGAGCCTAGTTTGAAAATTCAGATTAAGAACTCCTTTAATTACGCAATTAACTTCACATTCAAATTTCACTCCTAAATTTCTGAATACGTAAATGAAGAAACTTGGCCCCCAGCTAAGCAGAGATTTTATTTTCATACCATGGCATTGACTGAAATATGTTTCTGAGATACTTAATCTTTGCTTCCCTGAAGTTCCTTTCCCACACTTGTGGATAAACATCTACCAAGCAGAGTCGACATGCAAGCAACATTCCCTGTTCCACTGACACAAGAGGAAAAAAAGCACATAGGAAAACATGCTTGTGCTGGACTGGCGCCAAAAGTGTGTGTTCAGCTCTCCTGGGTTGAAAGCTGAGGCTGATGAATTAGACACACCCTTCAAAACAACAAAGATTAAGCTGCCACCTCTCACGCTTACTTTTGGGAAATTAATTATCCCTCTCAAATCTGGTAGGAAAAGGCGGAAAGCAATTTTGCAAGAGTCGCAACTGTGGCACTTCTCACAGGAGTCGATGGAACAATTCAGAAATTCAAGATTTGAATATGGCAAGAGGCCCTTTCATGCTATTTCATTGTCTCATGGCTCTTGTACAAATATCACTGATAATGTTCCATTACACACCAACAGGTTTAAAAAAGCTGCATGATGTTGTGAGACTAAGAGATGTATTTCTGATAGTTAAAATAAAATAAAATAAAATAAAATAGTGAGCATCCAAATTCCTTATAATCCATCAGCCATTCTGCATCTATTTTCACTGAGAAGTCATCGCTAGGAATTTCTGAGCTGGAGTTCAGTAAAATGTCATGGGTAAACAATACCCAAATGTATGATTTTGTGTGACAATTAGCTAACAGTTTCTAGCTCCTGTTTACATACCCCAACAGTTTGATATATATGGCTGTGATCTGCATATTTTCAATTTTTTATTATAAACACAATTTTTTCCAGTTTCTCTGTTTAAATAAAAAGCATTTGCACAAAAGATGTCTAAGCATATGGCAATCCATTTTCTCTCTATTAGACTCATAGGCTCATAGACTCTAAGGTCAGAAGGAAACAGTATGATCATCTAGTCTGACCTCCTGCACAATGCAGGCCACAAAATTTCACCCACCTGCTCCTGCAATAAGCCTCTAACCAATGACTGAGTTATTAAAGACCTCAAATCACGATTTAAAGACTTTAAGAAACAGAGAATCCACTAGCAAGTGAGCCATTCCCAGTGCTACAAAGGAAGGCGAAAACCCCTCAGAGCCTTAGCCAATCTGCCGCAGGGGAAAATTCCTTCCCGACCTCAAATATGGTGATCAGTTAAACTCTGAGTATGTGGGCAAGTCTCACCAGCCAGTAACCCAAGAAAGAATTCTCTGTAATAACTCCGAACCCACCCACCTATCCTCCCTTCTTAGGCTACTGGCATATCCACCACCAGTAGTTAAAGATTACTCAATTACCAAAGTAGGCCATCCCATCATACCATCCCCTCCATAAATTTATCAAGCTCAGTTTTAAAAGCTGTTATGTTTTTTGCCCCCACAGCTCCCCTTGGAAGGCTATTCCAGAACTTTACTCCTCTGCTGGTTAGAAACCTATTAGCCATCTCAGTCCTCAAACACACTGAAGAATCAAACCTGGATTCCTCACACTCTCTCCACTAAACAATTTGCAATATTTTACCCAATTATGGTTTCTATTTCTAATTAGTTACCCAACTCACTATATTTCATCAACAGCAACCGCCAGATTAAATGCCTTACTTGACCATCTTCACCCAACATACTTTGATGTTCAGTTCTCAAGATTCAGAATACCTTTTGGATGAAGATCAGACAGGATTAAACAGAATTACTAATTAATTAAGCAAAGTTAAATTTTAAGCACTGTTTGTTGCATTAGCCAAAAGCCTGAACAGAACAGCCTTTTTTCCCAAGTAGAGATCAAAAAGATCATTTTCCCCTCCTCGCAGCTAAAAAAGAAAAAACGTCTTCATAAAAGCTTTGTCTAAAATTATTCAAGATGATACCTGTAGCAGCAAGATTTGTGTTTGATCACTGAGCATATCAAAGTCACATTAACAAAGACGCAATCTGCTATCACAACCTATATGATTTAATCTCAAAGAACTGCTTAAATACAAGCTGAGATTTTCATAGGGACCACTTACCACTTTCTAGTACTATTATCACCAAGTGCTAATTTCTAGCACTGGGAACTGACAGATGGGGACATCAAGTAATAATCTGAAACTTAAAACAAAAACAAACAAACAAACAAAAAAAACCCCAACCTCCAGGATTTTCTCTCCCCTTCAAAGACTGTTATATACTCGTCATGGCTGGTAATGCTGATACTCATAAACATCACCTCAAAATAAGTTGTAGATATGTATGTGCACAGTATTTGC
This sequence comes from Pelusios castaneus, assembly GCA_007922175.1. Taxonomy (NCBI): domain Eukaryota; kingdom Metazoa; phylum Chordata; order Testudines; family Pelomedusidae; genus Pelusios; species Pelusios castaneus. The sequence goes on from ML685783.1 coordinate 7,868,322, forward strand.
AGTGTTTAATTTTTTTTTATCCCTTTAGATTTTTTCTTTGTCCAGGTGTTAACAAGGAGAAAAATTCAAAGCCTAAAAATCTTTTATTTAAATGATGATTGAGAAGGGGGAACACTGTTAATAAGGCAGACTTTGAATCAGTCCACTGCCATTTAATTTAGATGTTCAAGGGGAAAACTATCGGAACAAAGATTTAGATTCTGAGTCTGAAAACATTTACATACATGCTCAGTTTTATGCGTGTGAATTCCCATTTAATTCAGGGGTGTAGCTACTAGTGGGTCTGCATGGGTCACAACCTATCCACTTTGAAAGCAAGCCCACCCAACCTGTTGCTTCTGCTGCTGATGCTCTGCTCAAGCTTGGAGCATAAGGCAGCTTTCAGGAGCTCAATGCCCAAACTTCCCACTTCCAGCCACGTGACTGGAAGCAGGACATTCAGGAAGCAACCAGCTGAGAATCATTAAGCTGCCCAATGCTCCAGCTGAAAAAGTAACTGAACTGTCTGCAGCTTCCCAAACTTCCTGCTTCCAATCATGTGACCAGAAGCAGGCAGTGGCCAGGCCCACCAAAGTCAATCATTTCTGGCTACGCCCCTGATTTAATCCAAAGCAAATATTCAAGTGTAGAAAGTTAAGCACACATGTGAGTGTCTGCAGAACTGGAGCATTTAGCATCAAGAATAAAGTGCTTGAGTAGATGACACAAACTTTATAAAACAGCATTGAGTTGAAACCGTTTCATTTGTTTCCAATCTAAACTAAAATACATACAGTAGTTTATACCAAAAATATATTTGGCATATGTATCATATATGTACCACAGGGCACCATCCTGCAAAACTTCACTCCTGAGCAATCCCAAAAGACATGAGTAATCTCACTGAAGTCACTAAAGTAATCACTAAAGGAGCAGACCTTACATTTTAGCATATGTGATATGTTAAATTACCAGATTCCAAAAAGTGTAACCTACAAAGAGGGAAAAAATTTTGTTACGTAGATATTTTTCATCTTGCATAACTGATAATGTACATGATACTGCCACTGATCTAGTGTAATACGGTATCAGTTGCCTTCCCGTATTGAAAGAGACACATTTGGAATCCATATGTAAGCAGCATGTCTCGATAAAGCAAGAATTTTGCTTTGGTCCCTCCTAAGTGAACAGAGGTAGAGAGAGTTGGCAAATGCAATACAAGGATCAAATTTTCCTCTAAGATGTGTACACAGCGCACCCCAGCCATCAGCAGGCACTCTGTGAGCACAGAAAAAGGCAGAATTTGTCCCTAAATATGTTGTTAATTTCAGGTCATGACTCTGAAATCAGTTCATCAAAAAAATCAGAGCTGTTTTGATTGAAGCAAAGGCAGCAGAAGTGTTTTCCATAGGTTTTCATTCATTCCACACCTACTAAATGTCTAAAATAAAGTAAGGGAAAGAAAATATGAGAAAAAATGAGAGAGGTAGTCACACAAACCTTAAATACAAGGTCTGCAATATTTCACGCCTATTTTTAATTCTCCTTTTGTGGCGTCCCAGTAGATCTTTATTAACCATGTCTATATATTCACCTTTACTATATGATTTTAATCTGAAAATGATTGGCATTTTGTTTTCAAACAGAAAAGACTGGTCCTATTTTTAACTTGGAAAATAGTGTATCATATATAACTGGTTTTCCATGAAGGATGGAAAAAAACATGTTTGTTTTATTTGACCTAATAGAATAATTGTTGTATATTGTAAATCATTAGAGAAGGTAAGATACCAAGAGACAGGTTCTGATCTAAATGTGGCTCCAGATTAACTCCTTTGAAATCAGCGAAACTGTTCTGGATTTACACAAGAGTAACTGAGATCAGAATCTGACATTTGTTCTTGCACTTTTACAACATCAATTTGAATTAGAACATATATTTTCAGCAAATCTATTTTCAATATGCACTCATGTAATAATTATATTATTTCATAAAGAGCTAAAATAATTGCAGCAGATGTATTATGGTGGCTGCCGTGACTAGCTACAGTCATTTAAAACTCTTTTGAAATACTCATATGACTACCTGCAAATTGGATGATTCATGCACATACCTAATTCTTCCCATCCCTAGTTTCTGTTTTCAGCTCAAAAAATGGCTGTAGAAAAGGACTTGCTGATGAAAATGGAGTGGAGGGTGTTTGCAGCAAAGCTGACTATCACAGGCCAGCTAGATTCTTAAGACAAGACTGGGCACAGATTGCCCATGACTTAGATGCTATCCCTCTCCCTCACTGATAAGCTGGCGATACAAGGGCAATTAGTAGTCCCTGCTGGGTGTGTTGGAGTTAGAATGACTGACTCCAGTTGTGTGGGACTCCTTAAACAGAGCTGAACTTAGTTGGGACAAACACTACAGAGGAGGCAGGATTCTCCTGCTGGATGGAAAACCCATCGGGAACAGGGAAGAAAGTTGTGTGGAAGGAGCCAGAGAGAGAACTCAAATGCTGAAAGGCTCGTAGGAGAACCAACATGAAGCAATGTAGGTTCTTGTGGGAGAAAGCCCAAGGTAGGTATTACAAAGACTGTGGAGATCCCTAATGGAAGCTTCCAGAGTCCTTGGAGAAGAGAGGCAGTATAGGAATCCTGCTGGGGAAAAAGCTAGATAAGAGAAGCTCGGGAGATGCTGCTAGGAAAAGAGGCCAGGAAGCAAAGGACTTTAGTGGAGCCTGAGAAGGGTAGAAGAGCTATTAGTTTTGGGCATTTGATTTGGACTCTCAGTTTCCCAGAAGGGGACTGAACTTTATGTGGCTTGGCCAGGGGACTGAGCCATGGAAGACCAATCAAGAAGCAGATGTCCCTGGTATCTGCTACTGGTCAAGGACCTCTGGAGCACTGCACCCTGACCCAAAGGGCTGCTACAGGTGGTGATTACACAATCTTACACTCTCCAAATCACACCATATGTTTCTGTCAGTAGAGCTCGTTGTAAAATGAATATACACGTATAGGACTTTACCCAGTGAGCATCAATTCATTGACTTAAAATGACATTGGACCAGACCCAAAATGAGGAGATGCGGTTGTTTTGTGACCGCAGTTATTAAAAAAAGAAAGAAATGATTTAGAAAACCCCAAAAATTCATGATCGGTGTGAATGGAAACCCCTCCAGCTTCAGGAAAGTTCAGTTTTAAACCTAAACTCTACAGAATGGATGTCTGTCTGTCTATAAACGGGTGGAAATTGGTCTCTCCACCATTACAGATTACTGGAAAATAGAGGAAAAAATAATCAAAAAATGCCTTGCCTTTAAAAAAAAAAAAAAATCAGAAGATGACGCAACCATCACTACTATTAACACTTGCACACCCAATATCTTTTGCTCAAACTTTCCCCCAAAATTCACTTTCAGATACTGAAACAACGCCTGGAAAGTTTGAAACCCCCAATAGTCAAGATTGTTGGATTGCTAAAATTCAATTAAAAACAAGTTCTTAATATGAAAACACTCAGACAACCCTGAATCAGAGATCTCACTTTCAATCTGGCTCTAATGCTCGCAATCTATAAGGTTACTAGGTTCTAAAATTTGTGTGTCTGCACAGCCCATCAGAAAGTTAACTATATATGCAAACACTAGCTGACATTTATATCTTGCCTTTCATCCCAAAGCATGTTACTACAGACATGAAGCTCTAATGAAATGAAACCATCTCTTTATGCAGGATGGTACTCAATTGATGTACAGCACACTGTGCATAATCATCTAGAGGAAGAGGGGAAAACCTGGACAAAGACACTGTTGAAAAACTCAAGTCTTATGGATCAGGGCATCAGATCTCTAAAATCTATACATAGCACACAAGATCTCATTTTTAATGTCACAATCTAATGACTCCCACACTAACTGCATGTCACTCAATCCTGGAAATATTATTATTAACCATGGTGGCACCCACAGACCCCAATCTGGATTGCAGCCCCATTGTGTTTTACGGACACAGGTGGAGACCATCCTTGACCTGAAGTGTACCTACAGGAGAAGTCAGTCCCTCTTATTGTTCCAGGTAGCCAAGGTATTTCAAAACAGAGTGTGTCATTGAACTACTCCATTTGTGTGAAATGCTGACATCATCTTTCTTAAGCTGTACAATTGGAGATTGTTCACAAAAAGTGTTTCGTGTAATCAGAGCCATATTAACTGCTTACCAGTGGAACCTGAGCTGCAGGCCCCCAGTAGAGTGGACCTGCTATGGTGCAGATGCTGGGGCAGTAGGGGTGCGAGCCAGTACTGGATTGTGGCACTCCCTGCTCCTGCTACCACAAGACTGGAATGCATTGCTCAAAGATGTAATTGTTGGGTTTTTTTCAACTAGGTCCTGAGAAAAAAAGTTTGAAAACCGCTGGGCTAGAGACAGGGCACGAGGAGATGTGCTAAGGATAACTCTGTCAATGGTGTTCTTACTAAGGTCTAGCAAGGACTTAAAAACAAACAAGGAGTCTTGTGGCACTTTTAAAGACTAACAAATTTAAATGAAATTTAAATGAAATTAGAAGTGCCACAGGACTCCTTTGTTTTGCTGAACTAGACTAGAGCAGGAGCTGCAGAAGGGTGAGCAGAGGCTGCTCGAGCGCATGCTTGACCTCATGGAGAGGCAGACCCAGTCCCTGGAGTGCCTGGAGGAGCCCGTTCCCTCGGGGCCCCGTGCTGCACCCCAGAGGCAGCTCTCCTCGCTGGCGGACCAGGACTTGGCACGGACACCTGCAAGCCTGGGACCTGCCTTCCGGAGGCCACTAACACCGGCCCCGTGGACTAGGACTTAAAGCATCCTTTCCCTTGGAACAATCCCTTTGCCTTCCCTAGGAATATCCTTTTTTCTCCCCCACACTTCTGTCGTTGCACTCTTTATTAAAAACTCTTAAGAGAGAAAAGGGAGAGAGACCCCAAAACAACTAAATTTTAGCTTCAGACATACAAATCCTTAAGAGGGAATCTGACTTTCCCCTACATACATCTTTTGCAGAAGTAGTTCATGGCGGCACTGAATCTCCGCAGCTATTCCCACAACAGTCTGTCGTCTTGGTCACAACACAGAATGCAGTGCACAGCAAATCCAAGGTTTCTCTAGAGGCCTGTGAAAATTCCTTTTGGATATTTTGTTTTACAAGTGCTGTTCCTTCCCCACCTCCTCCCAGAAAAAGAAGCTTTAAATCTTTTACAGTGCAATGTTGGGTTCTTTGTATTGCTTAGACGGGCTTGAATTGCTGGACTCTGGTTTACAGTCTACAAAGCAAGAAAACTGATTATTTGAAGTTTTCTTTTCCTTTTTCTTTCTCTCTTTCTCCCTCCCAGGTTGGGAGTTTCCATCTAACCAGAGCAGCTGGACTCCAGGCTTTTTTGAGAGCAGAAATATTGCTTCAGGTTCATTTCCACAACCCCATCATGCTGCATTTATTATTTGCTTTTACTCACAGATTAGTTGTGGTTACAATCACACACACACCCCTCCTCCAAACAAATGACATTTTATCTTTTTCTCCACAGGAGACTAAGGTTGACTGCTACTTGTGCTTTGAGGTTTGGATATGATTGAGATGAAACATCTGTTAAGAAAAAAAGGTGGAGAAGGAGAAAAAAAACCCCTTTTTTTGGCTAAAAATATCATGTCTTTTTTCCCCCCACAAAACTTAAAGCATGTGATGAAATTCAACTTTTAAAATATAACCCTGGAGCTACTTGAAACTATAAAAGTCTCCTCAGTATCTGAGGCAAGTCAGAATTTCCACTGTTCAAGCTGGGCTTTTATGAAGAGCAGACTTTCGAAAAAGCTGTAATCTGTCTAGGTAACAAAGGGCACTTGTTCTGCCTGTTGAGGTAAAACTTTGGGTTTCTGTAGCTACTGCAGCAGAAGTGGAGTTGAAGCATAAAAAAGCACCCTGACTGATAATACACTTTGAATTTGCAACAGTGAGCTGGCAAAAGCAGTATACTTTTTACTGCAATTGCATCTGTGTGTCTGCATGCACATGTCTAGTGTATGTCGGGTTCAGCAAGATATGGGGCTGTTGTATCTAAAATATTCAGCCCAAGGTCTCCTGGAATGTTACTCCCTTTACAAATTTTAAGAGGTTTTGAAATTCGACCCCAGAAAGATGCGTTTCTGCTTTTGAAGCCCCCATGAAAAAGCAGCAATTGTTTAATGTTGCTACAACACATATCCTCAAATGCCATACACTTAGTCTTGAGGGAGGTGAAATCCCTAGATATGATGGGAGATGCTTCCAGCAGCTGAGTCAATCTGCCACTGCATTCCGAACCCCTGGAAAATAAGATACTTCCAGATGGATGGAAGCGGCGATGCACTCATCCCATAGCTTCATTGCTTCTCCGCACAGGTGAGAAGAGCGAGCCCCCCCCCCCCCATTCATATAGAACATCGCTGCAATATTGTCTGTCACCACCAAGATGTGCTGGCTGCAAAGGTGGTTCCTGAACACCTGACAGGCCCGCCTGACCGCCCTTAACTCCCTTACATTTATGTGAAGGCTCAGTTCCTTTTGGGACGAAAGGCCTTGGTCTGTAGATTGCCCAGATGAGCTCCCAAGCCAAGTGCCAAGGCATCTGTGACTAGAGTTTGTGAGGGTTGGAAGCAGTGTTCCCTCTAAGCTGCGCGGGTGCGCGGCCGCACAGCAGCCGTCACATCCCCCGCGCAGCAGTGAGGGACTCCCGCGCAGCCCAGCAGCCCCCGCTGCTCCCTCCAACCCCCGGGGCAGCGGCTCTGCCGCGGCACACCCGGCCTGCGCCCGGCCTCAGAGTTGCAGAGGTCTGAGGTGTAATCTCACGTGTTTCACTGCATACACACAGGCGGCCACGTGACCCAAGAGTGTCAGGCAGTTCCTTGCTGTCGTGGTTGGGAAGGAGGTGAGGGAGTTGATCAAGCCCTCCATTTAACAGAAACGAGACTCTGGTAATGTTGCTCTGGCCTTGGTGGAATCCAAGGTTGCCTCAATAAACTATTTTTTGAGTTGGAGTCAGTGTGGATTTTTTCTCATTCAACTGCTGACTTAGGCCTTGTACACACTACAAAGTTATTGCGCGATAAAGCCCTTTAATGCGCAATAACAAACAGAGCGTACACACACAACTTACAGTTATTCCGCGTTAAGTCCCTTCTTTTTGCGCAAAATGTAAACCACCTAAACGAGCGTGGTTGCTGCTAACGCGGAATAGTTGTTGCGCGATGGCCAGTGTGTGTACGCTTATCGCGCAATGTGAATATAACGGAAATGGCCCACAATTCAAATTCCATCCCTTCTGCACTTCCGCCTGTACTCTATCGTCGTGACGTCATTTTTCCCGACCTCCTCTTCTGTCCCGCGAATTTTTGAATTCACCACTCTCCCTTCTGCCTCGCTGTTCGGTGCTGCTGCCTCTGTGTGCTTCGCTCGCAATGTCGTCGCGCCGCAGCAAACGAGCTCCAGCCTGGACAGCAGCAGAGGTGATGGACTTGATCGGCATCTGGGGAGAGTCCGCCGTGCAGTCACAGTTACGTGGCAGCCGGAGGAATTTTGACATTTTCGGTCAAATATCCAAAGCCATGACCGAAAAGGGGTACGAGCGAGACACCCTGCAGTGCCGGGCAAAGGTGAAGGAGCTGCGGATAACATTTCACAGAGCCAGAGAGGCTAACCGGCGCTCTGGCTCCGCGCCAGCAACGTGCAAGTACTATAAGGAGCTGGAGGCGATCCTGGGCGGCGATCCCACAACCACCCCGAACTGCACGGTAGACACCTCGGAGACTGCACCCCAGACAGAGAAGGAAGCAGAAGGCGACGAGGCAATTGTGGACGAGGAATCAGAAGAAGAAGACTACGAGGACGGAGAGAACGGAGCCACTGACCCGGGGAGCCAGGAGTTATTTTCCACCCAGCCAGAAACAAGCTCCACTGATTCCTTCTCCACGCCTACCCAGGAATCATCAGAAGGCAGCTCTGGTAAGTCCCGTTCGCAATGTCCTCTATTCTAGGTGCTACAGCTCAGCGTAGACATGGTTTTTTTGCAAGGGGTTTTTGTTTTCGGTGTCCTCAGTTCTGTTCCTTACAGAACTGTAAAGGTGTTACTAGCATTACTTAAAAACGTCATCGATGTATGCCTCGATTTCCAAGTAGTCGTTCCCTTTCAACTCACTGAACGCGTCATCCAAATATTTCCAGAGTCTTCTCTTCAAATTACATGGTAGAGCATTCCTTTGCACTCCACCATTCAGGGACACTCTTCCTTTCAGACTCGCAAGCACTCCTGCGGGCAACATTGCTGCGCACAGTCCTGCAGCGTAAGGTCCCGGCTTGAAGTCGGCAACATGAAGGAGATGCATTCTCGCTTGCAGAGGCACTCTAAGCAGTGTGAGATCTGCCTCTATTTCAGCCATCTCGGGCACGGGATCAGAACTTGGTGTGGCAATAGTCAACTCTCCGTTGTACTAGCTCTGCAACCCGTACCAAGCTTTGTGAAATCTGTTACCGCCCCCCCATAGGTCCCCTCTTGTGTATTGAAGGAATGTGTGGGGAGAACAACATCATTTGCTCCTGACCGTGGCGAGAACAATAGCGGCATTCTACATTTTTCATATCTGAACAGGAATGACCTTCGGTGGACAGTCTACAGCTGCAGCTGAGCGTCTGAGGAGGATAAGGCGGAGGCCTCGCAGGAGCAAGGAAGACGTCTTCCAGGAGCTCATGCAGTTCCATGAGGCTTCTGCGAGGGAGACAAGGCAATGGAGGAGGCAGTGCAGGCAGGACAGGAGACAGAGCAGTGCGAGGAGAGAGCAGCAGAAGGATGCCCTGATAGGCATCATGCAGGAGCAGACCAACCTCCTCAAGACCATGGTCGGTCTGCTACAGGCTCGCACCCCCCATCATCAGCCTCATATGCCTTTCAGTGCATCCACGCCACATTCCCCCCCCAGACAGTTTTTAGACCACCATGGACATCCATGGTGTAACCCTAACAGAACCCCTCCCCCAACATATGTAGTTGAGTCCCGCACCTACACCCACCTTTAGTCCCTACTCCCCTCAAACCCGAGTTTTGATCAATGTTAATTAAATAAAGTTGAATCCTTGTTAAACTTAATCAGACTTTCTTTATTTGTTTCATTAATTTAACATTAACGGTTTTTGATTCAATGAATGTTTACAGGGGAAAAACACAAAATTTCTAAAGCTTAATTTTTAACAGTTGAAACATATAGGAAATGGTTAGTAACTATATTCAAAGGTACAATTTTAACCAACAGTACTAAAATGGGTTTTTAACGCATCCCTTATGCGAACTGCCCTTAGCTGCGCCCCCCGGATACCCCTCGTGTCTGGTTGCTGGTAGGCATTTTCCAGACGTTGTGCCTCAGTGGTCCAAGAGTTCCTGAATCTCTCCCCCCGGCTTTCACATATATTGTGAAGAACACAGCAAGCCGAAATAACTAATGGGATCCTGTCCTCGTGGAGATCTAGCCTGCCATACAGCGCTCTCCAGCGCGCTTTTAAACGGCCAAAGGCACACTCCACAACCATTCTGCATCTACTTAACCGGTAATTGAAACGCTCCTTGTCAGGATCCAACTTCCCGGTGTACGGCTTCATGAGCCATGGCATCAGTGGGTAGGCGGGGTCCCCAAGTATCACCACTGGCATCTCTACACCGCCCACAATTATTTTCTCGTCTGGAAAAAATGTGCCAGCATCTAGCCTTCTGAATAGTCCAGAGTTTCTAAAGATGCGTGCATCGTGCACCTTTCCAGACCAGCCAGCATTAATGTCCATAAAGCGACCACGGTGGTCCACCAGTGCCTGTAGAACCATCGAAAAGTATCCTTTCCTGTTGATGTATTCAGAGGCAAGGTGGTCGGGAGCGAGAATAGGGATGTGAGTCCCATCTATTGCACCCCCACAGTTCGGGAAGCCCAACTCATTAAATCCTGCGATGATCTCCCTCACGTTTCCCGGGGTCACCATCCTCCTGAGCAGAATACGGTTGATGGCTCTGCATACTTGTGACAGTGCCACTCCAACGGTCGAGCGTCCAACCCCAAACTGGTTTGCGACCGAGCGGTAGCAGTCTGGAGTCGCCAGTTTCCAAAGTGCGATAGCCACACGCTTCTCCACGGTCATGGCGGGTCTCATCCTCGTGTCCTTGCATCGAAGGGCAGGGGCAAGCTCCTGGCATAGCTCCATAAATGTGGCTTTCCGCATTCTAAAGTTCTGTTGCCACTGATCATCATCCCACAGCTGAAGGACGATTCGTTCCCACCAGTCTGTGCTCGTCTGCCGGGACCAAACACGGCGGTTCAGGCTGTGTTGCTGGTCCGCGAAACTGATCAGAATGTCCGTTTGGTTTTCAATGCTGTCATCATCCGAGACCGAGTCATCCGTGTCATGCTCCGAATCATAGCCAAAGGCAAACCGCAACAGAATCTGGGCTGTGTTCACAATGCTGAAGGCAGCATTCAAGATCACAGCTGAATCCATGTCGATTCTGAAAAGGCAGTGCCGAGAAGAAGGTTGCTTCAATTTGAAATTCGCGCTCGTTGCTATTGGCAACCGCTGGGTAGCGTCAGTAGCGGAATGCACCACGGGAGATGATACTGGGGACTCTGGGATACGTACCCACAATCCCCTTCGCTTTCCTGGAGGACTGCGCTCAGAAGGGGGGGGGCTTTGTTCCGTTAGAGCAAGCATAGTGTGTACGCGATCTCGCGCAACAACAGCCACGGGAGAATTAATGCGGAAGAGGATTATTGCGCGTTAAAAATGGTAGTGTGTACATAGCCTTAGTGAGGAGAGTGAGTCCCTTGTGAACAGCACCTGCTTCAATAGAACCCTCTCCCTCTGAGCTCTGGAGGGACTTCCTCTACCGCTCCTAAGTCCAGGAGGTTCTGAACCTCTTCGTTGAGGAGCTGTTTGTGAGAGGGGTCCCTGAAGAGGGACTGGGAAGCGGGGTGGGAAGATGGCAAGGAGGTAAATTGGATAGAGTATCCCTTCTCCACCATACATAGAACCCATTTGTCCAAAGTTATTGAGGACCACACACAGTAGAAGAGGGAGAGTCTGTTCTTGAAGGGCGGGAAAAGATCCGGTGCCTGAACTGGGGTGTCATCCCTGAGTGTGCCTTCAAAATGATTGTTTTGGCATCTGCTGCTTGCTCAAGCCCCTGTTTTGGCTTGAGAGTTGAGGTGTTCGGTGTCTCCCTCCCCTACCCCTACCCCTACCCCTACTGAAGTCCTGGCAGGGAGGGTGGAATCTACGGCTTTGCTGGCGTTTGAAATGCTTGCGCCGTGTTGTGGGGGTATGCATGCCCAGTGACTTTAGGGTTGCTCTTGAGTCTTTGAGGCTATGCAGTTTTGAGTCTGTTTGCTCAGAAAATAACCCCCGCCACCCTCAAACAGGAGGCCCTGGATAGTGGCTTGCACTTCTGGGGGGAAGCCTGAGACTTGCAGCCAAGAGCCTCTTCTCATGGCTATGCTTGTGGCCATAGTCCTAGCTGCAGAGTCTGTCACAGCAAACGCAGCTTGAAGTGAGGATCTGGCAACAGACTTCCCCTCCTCTATCATAGCTCCACATTCTTCTCCGGACTCTGAGGGGATAAGGTCCTTGAATTTCATCATAGAGTCCCAGGAGTTGAAAGAGAACCTACTAAGGATCGCCAACTGATTAGCGATTCTAAGCTGTAATCCCCCTGCTGAATATATCTTACGTCCAAACAGGTCTAGCCATTTTGGGTCCTTGGCCTTGGGCACTGGGCCCTGTCTCTCTTTGTCGTTGGCAGCAGAGACAACTAGGGAGCATGGTTGGGAGTTAATCAAATCCTTATGATGGGGCAAAGCGTCTCCTCTCTATACCCTTTGCTGTAGGCTAGATCGAGGCAGGAGTTTGCCAGAGTCTTAGTAGTTGTCTGCACTGTTTTTATAATGGGCAGTGCCACTCTGGATGGGCCTTCTGGCCCTAAAATGTCCACTATGGGGTCCGTGTCCTCCTGAACCTCCTCGATCTGGAGGTTTAGACCTTGGGCCACCCTCTTAAGCTGGGCTTGGTGGGCTCTATTGTCCATTGGGGGTCCTGTGGGTGCCACCCCTGCTACTGCCTCATCAGGGGACAACGAGGAGAATGCTCTTTGCTTTACCTTGGTCCCAAGAAGGTCTCCAGTTCCTCTTGGTCTGGGAACTCCTTGTCCTTCTCCGAGGGAGCTGTGGTTCTGGTGGCTAGCTGGTCTGCTGCCCCTTTTTCTTTACGCACTGCGGCTGAAGGCACTCTCTGCCTTGAGTGATCAGACTTCTCCTCCTGTCTGACGGAGGTTTGGTCCGGGGTGTATGCGCCACTAGCTGAGGCAAAGGAGTACTTGCCCCCTGGCTGGGGTCCCTGGGCTTGGTGATATGCCCACAGGGTCCTGAAGGGCCACTGTTGTGGGGCCTGCTACTGCCCCATCCAGGGGACCCTTTGGAGTGACTGTGACATCTCACTTGTCCTCATGGTTCCCCTTTCTGGCTCCGAAGCCTGGGAGTCTGATCTTGGGGACGAGGGCGGTGTCGATGGGGCTTGGGCTGTGGGAGGGCCTGGCACGTGCTGGGGATAGATGCCGGCTCCACCGGTGCCAGGAAGCTGATCTGTGCCTAGATGGTGACCGGTGCCATGATCTCAACCGGTGCTGGGATTCCAATCGGTGCCGTAATTGAGAGCGTCGCCGGGAACAGTGCAGGCGGGGTGGATCTTCCCCTCGAGGCCAATCTATCCCTGGATCTCAATCTCCATCTGCGCGGGGATCTTTGCTGGGATCCACAGTGATGTCTGGAGTAGGACCTTCTCCTGGAGCAAGAGGCGTCCTTTAGCAGGGGTCGGCTCCTTGAGCATGCCCGGTGCCTGGATAAGGACCGTTGCCTTGAGGGGGATCTCGGAAAAGGCAAACGGTTTCTCATCATCATAGGCGGCTTGCCTCATGATGGTACTGTCATCTTCAGCACTGGGGGGGCGCATCTCTTGTGCTCTGCTACCCGAGGCGGGGGGCTCCTGTGCTGTCATGGCTATCAGGTCCTGCCCACCCTGAACATGTCAGGAGTGGATGGCATGTTCAACTCCTCGAGAACGCTCATTTGTGCCTGGGACCCATCTGCACTGGGCTCCCTTGGGCGATCTGCGGTCCCACTGATGGAGGGACTTGGGCCGGGCTCCTGATTGGTCCTTGTATGGAGTCCTTAGGGGTTGGTCTCTTAGTCGGCGACCTTCCCTTCTCGGCCCAGTGTTTCTTTCTCTGCACCGATGAACCATGCCGAGCTGACTTCTCCGGTCTCGCTTCTTTCTATACCGGAGTTTTCTTCAGTGCCGGGTCCCACACCGAAGGCGGAACATTGCGCACTGACAGCCCCAGTGCCGTGTCTGGGGTTTGCAGTCCAAGGGCTGCCTCCATGAAGATTTGCTTGAGGTGGGCACTTCTTTCCTTACGACTCCTGGGGCGAAAGCTCTTACAGATCTTGCACCTGTCTATCTGGTGCAATTCGCCTGAAGACTTTAGGCAGGAGTTGTGTGGATCACCCTTGGGCATAGGCTTGTGGCACACTCCGCAGGGTTTGAAGCGCTGGGTCCGAGGCATGCCCCGGACCCGAGGGAAAAGGATTAAATGAAAACTTCTAACTCTAATCTAACTCTATTAATAGCAGTAAACTTCACTACTAAAACTATTTACACAATAAACGCTGAGGCAACACCTGAAGCTCCTACGACCGTCACCGGCGGTAAGAAGGAACTGGAGGGTCGGTAGTTCGGCAAGGCTATATATGCAGCGCCATGGAGGCGCCACTCCAGGGGGTGCCTGCCCGACCCAACGGGTACCGCCGGGAGAAAAATCTCCGATGAATCGTGCATGCAGCACATGCACACCTGATTGGAATCGGCATGAGCAAGCACTCGAAGAAGAACAATAATATCACCTGTGCGAGAAACATAACGCCTACTAGGAACAGCTCTTGCACTATAAAGTGAATGTGAATGCTGAGGAACTTTTCTTCCACAATAAGTGGCCTCCAGAAATGTCCCAGAATTCCAAGCCTGACCACTCTGGTCTTCTGCTTGGACTCCGCTGCTCTGATGTAACTACCCCCCTCCCTCCTGTAAGTCCCGGGAACTTTTGAACTTTTTCCTGTTTTCCTGGGGCAATGTTGAAAGAGGACATGAGTAGCTACAGTGAATGACGATAAGGAAACAGTGTCCCAGGAGAACTTGGAAATTTATCCACAGTGTTCAATGTTCATCTCCTTCTACCCAGGTTTCCTAGCACTGGAAGCTGATGAGTGGCATGGTGGGATAGGTGACTACAATTCAATGCTCTTTCTTGCAGAAATGCGAAGAACAGTGTGGACACTCCTTTGAGTTATAAGGAGCACAGTCTGAACGTGTAATTGCGCTATAAATACAATGCTTTTTAATAGTGCAAAGACTTATTTTGGAAGAATTTTCTAGAGTAGATATGGCTTCAGTAACAGACATGAAAGTTACGGTACTTCAGCAAAAATTGTAAAAAATCAAAGCCAGACCAGCAAGAAACTGCTGAGCTATAATTCATATGCAAACTTGACATCATCAGATTAGGTCTGAACAGGGATTTAGAATGGCTAACTCCCTCTTTTAACATTCTCGCCTTCTCATCTATTGCTGTTCCAGGGCCCACTTCCACATTGTTTGAATCAAACCATGCTTGCTGAAATAGAACAACAGACAACTGCTCTGGAACTGTTTGACTTGATCCTGTGACCCACCCTTCTCTCCGTATGTACATATACCTAACACACTGCAGTTTCTATTTCATGCATCTGAAGAGGAGGGATTATGACCACGAAAGCTCATGTGATAAATTCGTTAGTCTTTAAAAGTGCCACAAGACTCCTTACATGTCTCTCAGTGCTGACTGGGTAGGATCAATCACGTTTATAGATGACCGAGTAAGTCACTTTTCAGACCCATTCAGCCAGTGGGTTCTATGCTGCAGTTCTAGCAAAGCAGCAGGTACCAACCGTACAGATTCCCCTGGAAATGGCTGGAGACCACTGACCGATTTCCTAAAGGCTTTGGAAACCCACTGGGTGACAACAGCTTTTTATCACTTTTTAAAAAAAATTACCACAGTTGAAAGAGTGACCTTAGAACTGTTGCTTTCAGACTTTTTAGGGTGCACAACGCTTTCCAAATAACGTAGTGTACCACGTATCCGGGGCATCACTGCCCCAAAAAGAGGTTCAGGGGCCTAGGCCCCACTACCTGCCATGCCCCCAGGCCTGCTCTTGCCACCATGCCCAATCTGGGCCCCTGCTGCTGCCAGCTCCAGAGCTGGAGCCAGGGTCAAGGCCAGATCCAGCTGCTGCCAACCCTGGCAGGGCTCTGAGGTCCCCGGTCAGGGTTGGGGCCAGATCCTGCCACTTCTGGACTCAGGGCACTGGAATCCGTGCCCCGTGTGCCAAGCACCACTGCTGCCGCTGCACATATCGCCATCTGAGACAGGGGCGTTAACAGAGCCCTGATTAGATTTCCCTGTCTTACTAAATAAAGTGCACTGTCCACTATCACAGGCTCTTCTCACATACCCCCAATAAGAGCTGGCATACTCCAGGGTACACATACCTCAGTCTGACAATCACTGACCTAAAAGCAAAAGGCTTCTGATCCAAATGCCAGCCTCCTTAAAAGGAGTGGTTAATGTTAAGGAATTCTTTTACTCTTTTAAAGTGCCTCCTATTATAAGATTTTCCTCCCACTCATGGCAAACAGCCTACCTGCTTCTTATAATTTCCTGGATCTTCATATGGCTATAGGAAAACTTCTGCTAATCCTACCAGGCTCATGTTCTTTGGTGACTTTTCTTCTATCTGCCAAACTAAACAGTTTCTTCTTGGCGCCTTCATCTGCTCCTTTTTTCTAGGTTTATTGGTGCCCTTTCCAATTTGCAGTATCCAGCTTATCAGCTTCCAGTGTGGGCGGAGACCAGCTGTTTTGGCAGAAAAATGTAGCTACTGCGAGTGGTCAGCCTGCAGCTGAAGATGCATTTCATGGATTTAAGAGGAGGCATCAAGAAAGGGAAGATGAACAATCTCGTGACATCACAAAATTGACCATACACACAGATTTTGCTGCTTGTGAGTAATATGCTAAATCCAGGGGATTATTAATAAACCATAAAAATGCAGAGTTCAGCTATATACACTGGAGTGCTCACAATAATAGAGCACAACTTTAATGTGCAATTAAAGAGAATTGGTTTGTGATCTTAGTGATGAATAGTTATTAAACTGTAAGCTTTTGGACAAAGGGAGCATTTCATTCACGTATGTAAAGCACCATGTGCTAATGGCATTATGTAGGAAATAACAGCTTGAAGACCACTGTGCATGACTGCCTAACTCTGGTTTTGTTAAGTGATCCTTTCCACAGCAAGATGCAGTCCATGTATTTCTCATATGTACTAAAATGGTTTATATACTGCATGTAAAAATCACATAGGAAATTATTTATATTTTCAATATGAAAAATGATAACATTCATAATGAAGACATTAAATGGCACAGAGTTACTCAGATTTTAAAATACCTGGGACGTTAACTGTACTTTTGTTATGTGTTTGTCTAGAGCCTAGTACAGATCTCCCAGACACTATAAATAATAATAGATTAAGTAACCAAGGTATGGTCAGAAATATTTCACCTACAGATAATATTTCTTGTAACCATGCCAGATATTTCAAAAAATTTCCCCAAGATTACAATGTACTATGAGTGCACTTTAGAAGTTTGTTCAAGATTTAGAGATAGTATCCATTCCAGTGACATTCTCGATACATAAAATATGGAATTACTGCTAAAAACGTTGAATGTTATAAATGTGTGTCCACTGTACGACGCATACTTTGTATTCCTAACTTTGGAATTATCAGTAGCAAAGGGAGAAAAAAGAGAAAGAAGAGCAAAGAGTCAGTTACGTAAGTGGTTCGGTTCAGTTCAGCTCCACAGACCTTCAGTTCATTTAAGTTGCCCACTGAACATATAAGAGAAAATCCCAAATTTTCAATTTACAGAGCGGTGAAATCAAAGGCAGGTGCTGAACAGAACAGACAACCCTGGTCAAACTGTTTCTTTCTGCATGGTACTCCGTAAACAGACTAGCCACTACTGAGTTCTAACTTCTTGTCATGCGGCCCACATTGAGTCAACAATCCGCTCTCATGGCTTAATGCTTTTGATGTTTACTTTGTTCTTTCTATAGTTCAAAAGAAAGCACTAATGCACCAGTCCTTTTCCCAAATACAATCTTAATCCCAGAATCCCGAGCCTTTTACTGTTGGCCAGTTAAGGCTGTTAAAACGAAAGGATTTAATCCAGCTTTACATAACAACACAGAACTTAAATCCAGCTCCTTTCTGGACTGCTAAGGCAGGTCTTTTATCTTTACTGCTCATGTTTTAAAAAAAAAAAAAAAAAAAAGGCAATGAACTTGGCTATGTAACACAAACTAAGGAATTCAATTATTTCTCTTATTACTACATTGTCTTTTAAGTGTGACTCTTCTACAGAACTCATATTTGCTCTCTAATCGAGTCTGTGTATGAATGCTATGAATCTCTCTACTCTAATGACTATTGTGATCTCCTGTGGTTCTCTGAAAATCCACAAAATGCTGTTTTCTGGATTTTTTTAAAAAAGGCTAGAATACATGCACTGTATGACAAAGGACTATAGGGGCAGTTAAAGAGGACCAGATAAAGGAGCGACACCTCCCGGTAACTAAAGGCTTGTCTACATAGCGCAGCAATGTGCACAACGGGGGTTGTGATTTCTAAAGTGAACTAAGGTGACACAGAATAACTGGTTAATGCAGCCCCTGCTGGTGTGCTCTAAAAGATTCCTAGTGTGCTTTAACATAGCGCTGTTCAAAACAGAACTTTTAGTGCAAACCAGCAGGGTCTACATAGACCAGTTAATTCACAATGCATTTGTACACTTTAGAAATCACAGCCCCCATATTGCGCATTGCTGCTGTCTACAGACAAACCCTAACATCATAAAGCAACAGAATCCAGCATAGGGAACATTCACCTGTACCTTAAATTGGTCCCCTGCCTGAAAAATCTATTCATTTACTCATTTCTTTTCAATCCTACAACCCAGAGAGGAAATACAGTCTAGGACTTAAATTGGTTGTCTGATGCTTGGGAGACCTCAATGTTCAAATCCCTGCCCAGTCCTACACTTCCTGTGCAACTGTGGGCAAGTCATTTAGCCTCTGTGCCTCAGTTTCTCAGCTGTGTAATAGTACTTCTCTGCCTAACAGGATTAATACACTAAAGGTGGTGAGGAGCTCACAGTAGATTAATACGGGTCATGAAATTACCTACTGGAGTTGGATCAATTTAGCTACAATACCCACCCCTACTTTACACAAGCAGTTTCTGTGTAGCAAATTGTTAGAACTAGGGTTCAATTTGTATCCACATCTGTGCCACTGTAATAGAGCCATGTTTGAACTTCACTAGAAATGGATAGCTTCACTTCTATGCTAATAGCTCCTTCCTCTTACAAGAGAAAGCATCCAACTGGACTCCAAGAACAGCCATATGGATGCACTGACAAATCTGAAAGCCTTTTGATTTGACACGTTTAAGCCATGCTAATGAAACCATTCTGGAAAATGAACCGAATTATTACTATTGGGGAAAGCAGGGCATAAAGGTATCAGAAAGGGTCTGGGAAATATGCTGTCTTTTTAGAACAAGATACCGCCTTCCCAATACGCACATAAGCAAGAAAATCCTGAGAGTTACTTTCCTTCCAGCTGCAGCGATACCAGGTCAAAATTCTTCCCTGGCTCCAGAGACTGAGAAAGGACCACCGGCACTGGTCTAACTCGTGTCCTCACTACTCAACCTCTCCATAAAAATGGGACACATTACTACACCCTTGGCACTGACTGAAAATACAAGTGCCAAGAGCTGTTTAACTCTCGTGAAGAATCCTGCTGCTAGCTTGAAAACAGCACACAATGGGTCTTATGTTTGTTGTATAATACGACACAATCAAAAGTAAACCATGATTTAGATGGAGCACTGTATATTATACACCTTAATATAATTACATGAAAAAGACAATTGTGAACAGCAATTCCACAATGCTTCCTTGTAGCGGTCTTGCCAAAAATCAACCCAACAGAACTGAAGAGGCATTACCCGAGTAATGATCTAATTTTACAACCTCTTGTTTGATTTCAGCACATCCTGCCTACTAATGCAGAGCAATAGTTTAGATGTTTCTTCTGATATATATTAAGGTAGTAACTCCACATGAAATTTAACTCTTCATACCCCCCTCCCACCCCAGCCCCATCCTTGTAGGAATAAAGATAAAGTTAACCTCGTCTTGATTAGATTACCAAGATTCACTTGCTAGAAAAAAGCTCAAGGAGAATAAGCTAAATTAACCACTCAGGAAGAAACAATAAGAGAACATTCTACTAGATGAACAGAACAGAGTTGCAGAAGCCATATTGACAGGTACAAGAAAAATCCTTTTTGCACCTTCAGTTCCACCAACACAACAACGAGATAAGGATGGCAATCTTCTTGACAAACCATGAAAGGGCACTGGCTGGTTGCTGTGAAAAACTGCATCCTTGCCATCTTTTGCTGTGACCCCGGCAAAATTTATGAATTATGTAGAATTGGATCTGGTTATTACTTACAAGCAAAAACTCTAAACGAACACATGCATACACTGCAGGACTTGCATTCTGTAAAACGAACTCTTCCACTGTGTAAGTAACGATCCCCTAAGATGCTATTAGAAGACACCCAGTTTCTAACAGCAAAAGTACAAACTCATCATTCCGGATCGCAATCGTAATGAACTTTCCCACTGGAGCATCCTCTAAAAAACCACTGGTTCTCAACCTTTTGCAGGTTGCAACACAGTTGGTGGCATATCACGACCCTACAGAGCACACCAGCCCCTCTGCGCCCCCCCTTCCCCCCCCCCCCCCCGGGCAAATCCAACCGTCTCCCTGGCTCTCCTCAATACACTTACCACTGTGCGGCAGTAATGTGAGCCGACACAGTAGCTGAGAATCACTGCTTTAAGCAACCTCATGCAGCATCCATCTCAATCCTTTTCAAAGAGGAGATTCATCTACAGTCGCACTGATGATACCCAACCTTCTTCTACCAAGAGCAAATGATCTTAACATCCCAGGCACTTTAATATAGAGTCTTTTAACAACACACACGAGTTGTCATTGTATAGAAAGGCCAGATTCTCTAAACCAAACTTCACATGCATGAATTAATTGGACCCATTGCTTCCATTAGCTCTAATCTAAGTCTAGTGCACAGTCACTTCGTAAGGCAGTGGTTCTCAATCACTGTGTCGGGATGCATTACTAGGTTGCCACACAGTGGAAGGTGTGTTGCCGAGAGCCGGCGAGGTGACTGGATTTGGCCTGGGACGGGGTGGGCTGCTGCGTCCTGTAGGGTCACAATATGCCACCAGCTGTGCCACAACCTGCAGAAGGTTAAGAACTACTGGTGTAAGGGACAATCTCAAAGGTGCTTCAGCAGCCCCATGGCTTTTGTTTCTTTGCTCTACCACGTGGGATAGCTGGTAGATCTACGTAACTGAAGATCCAGTTTCCTCAGCCCCATACCCAACCCATAAGGGTGCAAGAAGCCCCATTAATCTATGCTCTTTGGTACACAGGGTGGGTATGGCCCTGGTCAAGATCATAGAATACTGCTCCCTACATAGCACAGAGCCATGCTTACAGAAGAGGTAAGATTAGCCTTATAGACAGGAAAAGAGCTGCAGCAATTAATAACAGATGCTCTTTTGTGTAAGACATATGAGCAAGAATCTTTAATTCTTACTGGGGGCATTAAAATACTTGGCCTCCATGCCACTGTCAGACTGTGGCTATATATCTGCTCTTAGAGCTGGGAGTGTGATTCCCAGCTGGAGTGGACATATTTGTGCTAGCTTTCATTGAGCTGTCGTGCAAAAGGGAAGCACAACAGCATGGGCAGCAGCGAGCAATGCCATGGGCTAATCACCCCAAATATCCACCCACGGGGTTCAGGAGGGTTTGTACGCAGGGCAGCTAGCCCATGCCATTGCTTGCTGCTGCCATGGCTATGCCACCATTTTTAGAGAGCTGAAATAGTCTACTTGAGTTGGGACTCCTATTCCTAGCTCAAAGTGTAGACATAGTCTATATTTGTAGATTTAGGAGGATTATTGAAATATGGCTTAACCCTGTCTTTTTAGCCGCCCTAGATAATGGCACCCTACACATTGACTACACCCTATTATTCACATAGTCCACACTTTGTAATCCAGGTCGAATTTTCCAACTATGTTTAGGATTAACTAAGGAGAATTGTTCTTTATGTACCTTCTAGACGAAAGTGTTCATCGCCAATTGTCTCTCTGTAACCATCACCAGACGGATCCTGTAGAAATAAGTACAAAGAAAGAAAAAAAGAATTTAATGGCTTTCCTACTTACAAAACATTGAAACATAAATCAACTGTCTAATTTAGTACCAAATTTCATTCTGAACATTATAATTTGTAACATAACTAATTTTCAGAATACAGTCACCACGCACCATTTCATGACCATTTATGAAAATAAAGAGAAGGAAAAAGATACAGTTCCAAACATTTGATGTATCCCATTCATGGCCATACCTCTACTGAACAGAACACAAAGAAACACACAGCCAATAAACTTGGCATTCACCTAGGAGTTAAGGTGTCTCAGCAAGGAGCATTCTGCACTGAAAAAGATAAGACAGCATCTCTTCCAAAGGCAGACTGGTTGTATTCATTAGCTTATTTATTGAGGTAATCTAATCAAGACAAGGGACACTTCATTTCATTTTCTTAAAGAGACTGAGGAAGGTTCAGCTCTTTATTAACCTTTAGAGACTTTGAACATTTCCCAACATTTCTAGGTGACTTGTTAGCAGTTACCAACTATCTCCTTTCTGCAGACCAGGAAATAACTAAAGCGGAAAATAAGACTGCAAACACTTTGAGGCCAATTTCAAAACCGGTGGTTTTTTTAGATTCTAGATTCTACAGAATGCTCTGTTGTCTGAACAACCCTAAAAATTTCATGAAGAACCTGAAAACATCCTTTTCTCCTTGTGCAGGTGCATTTTAAATAATGTGATGAATTGATGGCCCAAATCTGCAGCCACCGCATGTGAACAAATTTCACTCAAAAGCATGACTGTGCTGGTGGAAAACTATAGGGTTTATGTAGATTGCCACAGTGCCATCAGAGATGCCATTTTGCATTTGTTCTTCAAGGTAGCAAATCCCCACAGCCTCTTTCGGAAGCTTGTTTTTAGGTTAAAATACATATTAGAGCTGCTTCTTTAGTATTGATGAGCATCAATCATTATCTCAAAAATAAACAAAGGAGGAATGGGTATGAAGAAGAAAGAGAAAGCTAGTAAATGCTGTGGTTGGTCATAACTACATTTCCACAAGAGGATGAAATCTCCAGAACTCACAAACGAGGGGCCTGACAATAAAATATTCACTCCCTTACCAACAGATGTATAGGCATATATATTGGTGTAAGGTGGAGAGACCAGCATCATAAAAGAATTAACTTGAAGAAGTTGATTCAAATGCCCTTTGGTGGCATTCCAGAGTAGACTCTGTGTAAAGTTCTCACACTAACATCTGATTATACGAGTAGGAATGAAATCACACTATTAACATATCACTTGCTCTCATCTAAGCTGAGAGCGCAGGACTCTTTGGAGATATGAAAAGGAAAACGTCTTAGGAAATAAAATACCCCGGTTAGATTTATAAAGTTAGGACATTTTAAAATCAAGGGACACAAATGTATTTGGATTAACAGTGTTTTGTTAACAACATGTTGTGAAAAATCAGTAATTACCTTCGTTACAGTGTAAAAAAAAAGAGTGAGGGGAGTTCATATTAACAAGAACTTTTGACCTACTTTCACTTTTAAAGCAGGGCTAATGAGTCAAAGCCCTAAAAACATTAGGAAGGATAAGTTCAGCTGTAAATATGCTACAACATTTAGTTTCTTCTTGCATTTTCAAATTCCCCTTTTCTGCGGGTCTCTGAAACAGTGTCTTTCATACACGAGAGCACCTCCAATGAGTCTGCTGCGGTAACGAGTTAGGTAGTGTAATGACTATTGAGACAAATATGGTATCATCATTTGCTCCCACATCCCTGGATATTTAACAGATGCTTTTTAACGGAGCAGAAATGTTGATTAATCACCTGTTTTTCTTATAAAAGAGCTATAGGATATTCAGTGTCCACCTGGACAGCTGCTAGTTATGAGCAGAAATGACCTTGCCTTTAACATTCCTCCTGCAGGGGAATAAATTCCTCTCTGTAGACCCTAGCTTTAGCATTCCAACTTTGACAGTAGAGGCATTGGATAGGACTCCCAAGAGCTCATGCCTAAACTTATCTTCTGGGACGGGGGAAACTTGTGAAATTTATTGAGCCATATGACAAACCTGGAGTATTCTTATTTATTTATAAGGCATTTTGCTGGGTATAGCTTAACTAGAAACAAACTAAACGTTTTCTTTTAAAAGCAAAAGATATTTCACTGTAAAAAACCACCCAATACATGTGCTACTTATACTTCAACAGGAGGCACTGAGGAAAATGTGTAAAAGGGAAAAGCAAAGAATTAATATTCTATGAATTGGACTCCCTATTTTCTCATTTTAATCATTAAATGGTCCTTATATAAATATTTTTATAAGCTAGTTTTAGCTTCAGTCCCTCTGTAGCTCCTAGTTATTAATTTAAGTTACAGTAGCGAGTTCATACAAACTAAATTTTCAATAATTATTTTCCCCCTTAAGCCAAATGATTATGACTCATCAACTTCTGGGAGTGTTTTTGTTGATGATGTAGAGCTGTAACACTAATGTTAAATGGCATATCAATAGACAACCAAGTCCTGAAACTGACAGCGGTGTTTGTACAACTTACTGACCTAGCTAGACAGGTAGACAAGTCATCAGCTGCCAATTAATTTTGGTATTTCATGCCAGTAAGATTATGACATCCCTTATCTCTGATAAAGACATTTATTTAATAGATGTTTGGGAAACTGGACCTAAAAATATCTACTGTTATATTAAGATCTTATGGAAGAAACTGAAAAACTAAGTTACAAAAAAGTTGCATTGATCCAAATATCACTATTGTTTTTGCTTAAACAAACTGCACTGAAAACAAATATCACAGTATCTTTTAACACCCCAAAGAAAAATGTCACAACCTGTATAAATTCCATAATGCCTTCTGCTTCTGAAAATGTGTTCTGGACATTTTTCATATGATAATTTTCAGAAATGAAGAAAAATGACAAGACAACATCAAGGAAAAAATTGCATACAACAATGATTATTTTTGCACTATTGTAAAAAAATTCAAAGTTCTTCCAGTTCTGTATAAGTACTGTTTTAAAAAGATTAATTAGACAATCTCTTGCTTGAGGCTGAAATACGGAGAACTGCATCTATCCAGCTACACCAATTCTGAAAATTAAATATGACAACAGAGCAAGGCGATTGTGTAGAATATGTTTTGGCAATGAGAAAATAAATGATTCTAATGGAAAGAGGCAGGATACTAATCCGATGAGCATACCCAAAGAACATCATGAAGCCATGTCTCTAAAACTACAAAGGAAATATTTGCTTGATGAGACAGTAGATGTGATGAAAGACCAAATTAAGATTCTGATCCTGCGTCAGATTTTACTGACATAGACATCTCTCCGCTGCCTGGATGCAGGGATCCATGCTAGCAGATTATACTAGAGGACTGGTGCCTAATAGAGCAAAAGCAATCAAGTGTAGGTCTCAGATAACTTAGATCTATCACTGTCCTGACGTCATGTTTTAAATCACAACACTGCCTTTTCCAACTGGAACACCGAGTCACGAAACAACCAAAACCAGATGTACCCCGTGAAACACTATATAAATGAGGTCAGTGAACGTTTAAAAGAGCAAAGAAAAGAAAAGTTTATGCAGGAGTTTTCCAGTGTTCCATTTCTATAGGTTGCCAAACAGCATCCCATCTACAGTAAGTGGTTGCACCTCAGTAGGAGTTTCCCAAATAAATAAGTTAGCCCTTGTCAGCTATCAACACAAATCACACAAAATGGCTAAAACTCAAAGTTCAGACATCTGCTTCAAAGCTGTGAACAGCTGCTTGGCTGACTTCAGCAGTAAAGATCTTGTGTCCCACATACTCTTCTCTGATAGATGCCACTGTAGTCAACTGTGATTTAAAGGGGTGGAGGCAGAGAGAAGAGTTAATTAGGGCAACCCTCTCAGAAATGCAGCTGAGTAGATACATGCATGAGGAAGAGAAGCAATTTTTAAAAGCCCTCTACCCCAGATTTCTGCTTAGCTGGTTAGTCAGGCAACACCTTCTGCCAACCCCTTCATAATAGGATCATATTCTACACTGAATTCTAAAACAATGGGAATTCTATTTTTTTTTTTTAATCCCCAACCTACACCCTAGCCATCCTGTTCAATTTTCACACAAAAATGCTTTTGTGAATTGCTGAAGTCCAGACATTCATTCTGGCCACCTCTAGTCTCTTGGATACACATCTCCAGCTATCTAAAAGGCTGCAATCAGAATATTCTTTTCCCTCAGTTCTGTCCATGTCACTCTTCTCATAGACTCTAAGGTCAGAAGGGACCTTTATGATCATCTACTCTGACCTGCATAATGCAGGCCACAGCACCTTATCTACACACCCACTTCTGCAATAGACCCCTAACCTATGACTGAGTTACGGAAGTTCTCAAATAATAGTTTTAAAACTTCAAGGTACAAAGAATCCACCTGAGAATTCTCCAGCAAGTGACCTGTGCCCCATGCTGCAAAGGAAGGCAAAAAATCCCGTCGCTAACTCTCCTTCTATTAAGCTCTTTGACTTCACCGCCCAGGCTCCGCACAGAGGTTAAGTCCTACCTATATTTGAGCTCTCATCTCCTCCCGCAGCTCCAAGTAGACCTGATGCTCTGCTAGTTCCCTTTACTTTAGTCCTCCTTTTGTCTCCTCCTCCTACTCCTATTTGTGTCCCTTTTTCATGCCACTCCCCACACTTTGGACATCCAGCATTCAAAGGCCACGCCTACATAAGCAAGATGGTCTAAAGTATGTTACCTAACACATTTTAACTAACACGATGTCAAATGCTATTTTGTTCTTAGTGTAAATAGGGGTTATTGTGTTTATAAATGACTGAGCTAGCCATGGTTGACCTTAGACCTACGTAGTTAATCATAATTGGGGAACGTGTTTTTGAAGAAAATTTGGCACTATCTACACTAAATACTGTGTCACGGTTAATATTTTATTAGTTAACATGTTTTGAAAACATGTTGCTTTTTCCGAGTGTAAATCAGACCGCAAGATCACCTCTCTTCCTGCAAACATCTCATTAATACAAACTTCTGCTCAGCCTTGTACGACTTGATTTTCAAGGCCTGAAAATGCACACAGTTTCAAGTATTCAAGTTCTTATATGGTAGCATGTCCATCACCGTGGAGTTTAAGCACCTTCCAAAGTAAAATATATGCAACGTGACTTAAATTTATGAAAAAAAGCAAACATTTTCTCTCTGCTCCCCACACTCAGGGGAGCAGGTTATTTAATTATTTCTCTTTTTATCCCTACATAAATGCCATTGGATTGACTGCCGTGTGTGAGATCAAGGTCAAAGAGAGGAGTTTCACAGCTGGGTGGAGGGTAGTGACAGGGGTGTGCATTCTTAGTTTTTAGGGGAGTAGATTCTATATTTCAAACCAGCTCCAGAGAAAGCTTTATCTCTTACACACACAAGCTTCATCCCTGAAGAAGACAGTTCCATTGTTCAAAAGAAATGGAGCTTCCAAAAGCTGAGGAGACTCTTTAGGAATCTTTGGCCTAGTGTACTGAAGGCATTGGCTAAGATTTTGACAAGTGACTTGGGATTTTGGGTGCCTCCATTTTTGAATGCCCAGCTTACAAAAGGGATGTGATTTTCCTAGAGCAGGTGCTCAGCATCTTATTAAAATCAGGCTTTTCTAAGATGTATCAGCTTTGGCACCCAAAAAGTGGAGGTGCTCATAATCACTAATTACTTGGAAAATTTTGACCTTTGAAGACCGAGTGAAAGATTTTCAAAAACAACAGGAATTAGGAATAGCAGCCACTGCCTTTGAAAATTTCCCCAAGACGTTAAATATAACCCAATGCTGAACAAAGAACAGAACAGAAAGTTGACACGCTCTTAGTAGACCATGTGATCCATCACTTTCTGGAGCAATTGCCACTTTTTCCAAGGTTAGTACTGTCAAGACAGTATATATTAATTGGCAATAACTCAGTCTTGAAAGGGCCAAAATATTTGACTGAAGGAGACACCTTGATGATCCCTCTAAACGATTATTAAATGTTTACCTCTGCCTACCAGGATAGCCTCCACGTTGTTTTGGTTTACTTCAGCCAAGTCACCATCTATACGCTTTTATCAGCTAGACATAGACAACCAGGTAATAATAATGTTTGCACATGATGTGAAAGCATAAGAGAGTTGAGTATCATCTGCATATCATTGACAACTATGCCCAGAAGTCTCTCCCTTTAGCTGCATATCAATAGACCAAGAGACAGAATTGAACATTCTGGTACTATGCAGGTGAGGGAGACTTTGGGACACAGATTCTGGTATCCAGAAGTATTTGGCTACTGCTGGGTAAAGCTTTGAACTACTTCAGTGATCTTCTTGACTCCATGCCACGTCTAGTGGGGCAGGAGGAACAGCAGTATATCATATTATCAATCATGTTGAATGCTGCCAGAAAGTCCAAGAATATAAATACAGAACTATCATCTTGTCCAGGTACCACAAACATCATATCCACTACACACTCTGGCCTGAAATCCAGACACATCTGCCTGCAGACAGATGTACTTGGGAAAGGGCTTTTTTCTAGCTGCTTATTAAATTTGTTAATTTGGGTGAAAGTCAAAATGACAAGTTATAGGTATAGCCAATGGTGAAAACCACTACCATGATCAGTTGTGTAGCTCAGCACACATTTTCATCCTGCACTGTCCACTTACACATTTGAAAATCAAGTCCCAAACCTTAATTCCTCCGTGCTGCCTGCCTCACTTTTACTTCTGATCTTTTCAACTATACCGTATCTGCCTGCAGTAGGATTGTAAGCCCCTTGTGGCAAAGGTCTCATAGCTCTCCCTGATTATAAAGCATTTTGTATACCTGCAACATTATACACATACCAGTGTCTTAGAATCCATTCACATCCTCAGCTTCTCAAAATGAAATAGAAACATCACAGACAAGCCAAATGAAATTATTAACAGATACATGAACCAGGCAGAAAGCCACTTAGCAGAGAAGACAGAACTACAAAGGCTAACACCCACACACTCATGCTTTAGAACAAGTCTAATATTGCATCTCACCATGGGACAAAGCTGTACCCTCTTCTATTTATGTAAACAACATGTTTTTTTAAATTTGCTTTTTAAAACTACTTAATGATGAAAAAATTCACTGTGATTCTACTTTCTGTAAGGCAAATGCAAAACAGCTCACACTTGGGAGAGATGCCAAGCTGACTTCAGCTAGACCAGTAACGGTTGTGATTCAGTGTATTAAGCAGAAGCAGCAAGCTCACGCCGTTTCAGTAAAAAGCTAAATTTGACTTATCAGCCCCTAATTTTCTTTCTCCAAATGAGCACTGGGTGCTCTGCAATCCATTACAGCTGGGCTATTCCTCTTCATTTTCTAAGCACAGAGGCTCTCTTAAAAAATAAAAATTAAACATTTCTCTCTAGAGTCACAATACAGTGCTAGTAGGTTGAGCTGTTCAGAGAACGAATTGCTGCACCAAATCCCCAGGGTCTTGCCTGCAACTGAAGAAACGAGAGAGTCTTCTAGGAAACTCCACCTGCTGACACTATGCTGTGAAGCTAGAAGTTATGGTTCCAGAGGAGTAGCCGTGTTAGTCCAGTTCAACAAAACAAACAAGGAGTCGTGTGGCACTTTTAAAGACTAACAGATTTATTTATCGCATGAGCTTTTGCGGGAGAAAATCCCACTTCGTCAGACGCTTGAAAACGACGAACTACAGTGGTTATGGGTTTGGTTTTTTTTAAATAGATAAATAATGGAACCTTGTATCACTGTTGCTCATCCTCTGGGTAGGTTAGGAGCAGCTCTGATGTGCTCTGAAGGGTGACACACTGAGGCATCTTTGGTAGTAATGTGAGGCCTCAATAGGAAGTGAAAATTTATATCATAGGGAGAATGACAGCAGGACCCTATATAGAGTTCCCTCAAAGAAGTGGTAGAGAAACAAAGGTGCTCTGCATAACCAGCAAAGTTTCAGGTCAATTTGCAATGTGTACTTTTAAAAAGCACTTCTGGTAGCTGTCTTGTCCCACTTCGATAACCTCACCACAGCTTCCAACATGGTAGAAAGAGAGCAAGTTTCACATCACTCTGTGGTATTTCTTATGCATTCCTCAGTCCCTAGAAACTGGGTAGCCGCAATACTGAAATGTAGGCTTTTCACCTTGGTTTTCCAGTGGCTAATAGAGCCTTCCTTTTTATGTTCACTCACATAAATGTGCACACAAAAAGTTGTCAGCCTGGTCAAGTTTGTTCAGTTTATTTCAAACATGAGATTTCTACTCTACGGAACATAGTACAGCATGAATCTGGAAGGGAAAATAATCAAGAGATTATTAACATTTTGATCTTCTTTTGCTTACAAAAAATACCAGGAGGTAGAATTCATGTCCCAGCAGATAAAGTTAGTAGACAACCGATGTTGTCTCTTATGGGGACATCTTGGTCTAGGACCGTCACTGCAGGTTGAATGTCACTGATATTTGCACCTCTTGTTTGGGGTAAAGTTGAAATCAGGGGTTTCTATGGCTATGTCTTCACTGGCAAATTAGTTCGAATTAAGGAAGCTTAATTCGAACTAATTTAAGTCTTGGCTACACTAGGCTTTCATTAGTTCGAATTAAGGGCTTCCTTAATTCGAACTAATAAATTCGCTTATACTTTTCAAACTAATGGTTAATTTGAACTAGTTAGTTCGAATTAACCCAATGTGGCTATGTTAGTTCGAACTAAGTGCTTAGTTTGAACTAACCAACACATTGAGCTCAATGCAATTGACTAATTCGAACTAAGCAAGTGCCATGCATGACACTTGCTTAGTTCGAACTAAAATTTGCTAGTTCGAATTAAGTTAATTCGAACTAACTAAAATTAATTTGAATTAGTTAGTTCGAATTAACTAATTTGAACTAACTTTGGTAAGTGTAGACAGTCTAAGTTTTTTAGAAGCTCTTCCTAAGTCTTTCCAAATCACCTCTTCATCACTCTGTTATTTGTGTGGCCTTTGCCTTACTAGAGTGACTGGGATGTAGTTGGATATTCAATTCCAAGGACTTCTCATAGATAGTAGTGTCCTACCTAACACTGAATCTGAAGCTAATACATGAGTGGCTTTTCTAGAGTTTCAAACATTGCTTCTAGAGAAACGGTTCGTTTCCAACTAAAGTTTTCCCACTACTGCCAGATTAAAACAAGATCTAGTCTTCAAGATGAAAGGGAACTAAGACAAGAAACCCACGTGCAGCTATATTTAAATTCACTTTAAAGTCCCTTCACAAGGTCATGTGTTCAGTTTAGAGATTTAGATATTTGCTGTACTTTGTTCTCTCGAGCTATTCTTCAAGTTCTTTGCGAATGACAAGGTCACTAGTTTTCTTTCCTTCCCCCATCTCTCAATTTTAACCTACTTATGAGACAAACTATCCTGAAGATCAGATACAACAGGCTGGGGGTGAGTTTCCATGCTGGAGAAGCTCAAACAAATCCCCCAAATATGACTTTTTTAGGTTTTCGCAACAGGGCGGATAGATAAGTATTGCTATGTATTAAATCTGATTTTCTCTTCAGTTTGCTTTTATTCTGGACTAGTTTCTACCATGTTCTTTAAACTGAGAGGCTACCCAGGTGTCTTGGAATGGTGAAGATATCTTACCCAAGTGTACGCTACACTGAGGACAAAGCACAAAATATAAATGTGGACTCCAGCATCTCATTATACAGCAGAGTATTCATTTAGGATGGAATCATGAGACCAATGAAAGATTTTCCATGGACTCCAATGGCCTTTGAATTGGGTCCTTATAGATTTAGTTTGCAGTTTTCAAACTTTTAGTGAGAACAACATATCATCTCCCTATTTGAACACAAGTTCTCCCAAAGCATAAGGCCTTTAACTAAAGGCTGCAGTAGACAGATAACTAATGTTCCTCTACCAGACTCCCCTGAGATCCCCCAAATCTCTTCCTATGAGTAGAGGAGGTATTATTTATGTATCTGTGGTTGTCAGAAAAACCACATTCAATTTCTGCTCTGCCACAAACTCACTATGTGTTGCAGGTTGAGTCATTTAAACATCTTTGTGTCTCAATTTCTATTCTGTAAAATGAAGTTAATGATACTTACCTTTATAAAGAGTGCTAAGTTTTATGGATGAAAATACAATATATTAGGGCTAGGCATTGTTATACTCAGCTAAAAAGCACAGGTGTGCAATCCCAGAGACATATGCTAACATTGATCCATAAATCTATCAGCAGGAGGTGCTAGCAAAACAGATGGCCCACATTCCTCCACTAACCACAACTCCCTTCCCCCCAAAAAGCCCAGGTATGTCAACTAATCATTGTTCAACAGGCAAGGGTTTTACTAGGCCAGGAAGGCACAGCAAAGAACAACAATTCCACTAGCATTACTTCTAAAATTGAGTCAACAGAGAGCCCTGCAAAACACAGACATCAATAGCTCGAAAGGAACAGACTGCTTTCAATCCTTCCTCTTTCCCTCTAAAAAATAGCTAAGGCAGCCACCATGAACCAGCAGGAGAGAAAGCTAAGGAAAAAAAGATGAAGAAAAAGAGAAAAGCTGTCCATACACAAGCCTCCAAGCAGCAGCACAATATCAAACCCCGACCCAACTGCAAAGCAGCACTAGACACAAGCTAAAACAGTGCCACACCATTTGAAAACCCTGAATTAGAGGAGCAGTGATCTATTGACCCGTAGGGTCAGGAGATTACAAGTGCATATACAGTTGCCTTCTAAAAAAATATTACACGAGTTACCTCTGATATAAGGAATTTCAACTGCCATCTCAATAGCTGAAAACTGAGGGTACTAAATTTCCCTTGTGATGTTACTGTAGCAACAACAGCTGTGGCAGGTTTTATGTTAAAGAATCTGAGTGCTGTTGTGATTCTGTATTTCAGCAGGCAGACTGTATTGCAATACAGGGACCAGTCTGCCATGCACATTTCCTTAAAAGGAATCCACAGGGCCACGTACCACATCAAAGCTAGAGAGTTTAGCAGATTTCCCTCTCTCCCAGTCTTTGAGGCTGAGACTTCATACTCCAGAATTTAATATCTTTTTCCTCCCTCCCCCCATCAGCCCTTTTGTCTGCGTCTCTGTTCTCTAAGAGCTAACAGATGTTGATGCCATGAAGTTTCAAAGAAAACTTTTGATGCCCACATAACTCATTACAACTAATATATTCCAAGAATGCTTGTAGCTCAGGAAACACTGGGGTGAAAAAACAGAGGAGAAGGGGCAAATGTCTACACTGAATAACCCTTGAGAGAAAATAAATAGTTCACTTCAAAGTCATTGGGGAATTCTTTAACAAGCTCTTTCTTCTGCAAAACACAGAACAAATTCAACTGAGCTAAAATTCCCAAGGGGAAAGAAAAATACCCCAAATAAATGGTGAAACAGAGGGAAGTTTTAGTGGAGATGACCATTTCACCTATCAGCAAAATGCCACAATCTGAAGGTGGATTATTTCCAAGCAGCCCTAACCATGCCTTGTCATAAACCCACTTCTAGAAAACAGAGTTTGGCAGCAATATCTGTGAAGAGATATGCATCCAACCCTCTCTTAATTTCTCTAACACATTTCCTCCCCCCAACATGCTGCTTCGGGACACAGCTGTATCCTTTCCATTTGGTCAGAATCCTCCTGAGAGTAAATGAGGGGTTGTTGGGGGTGGGGGAGAGGGGGTGGGGACTTTGGGGGAGGAGGGTGTGAGAATGAGATTACATCAATTTCCACAGCAGGAAGATCACATTGCCTGGCCATGCACCACTCAGGGCCCACTCTTGCATTCCTGACACAGAAAAATCTCTCACTGAAATCAGTGGGAGACTTGCCTGTGTGAGGACTGCAGGAGCAAGCACTCATTGATCAGAGAGCTAGAAACAGCAGGGTTCCACACCTCAAACCACCTCTATCAGCAGTTTTCTTGAGACTCGAGTCTGTCCTACATTTGGAAGGATATACCACTCCAAGTGCATGAAAAAAAAACAGTGACAGTGTTAACATTCTCTCCACCCATCACTTTTTATGAAATCTAGGTAATTAGGAAGCTTCCAACCAATCTGAGACCTAGGCTTAAAAGAAGCACTAACATAGATACAATTTCATATTTTAAAAAAATTCTAGGCTTCTCTCATCATTCAAATATAGTGACTCCAGATGAAAACATGTGTTTTGTTTGTAAGGTGTTTAGTATACTCCCGCTTGGCCTGAGAACAGAAGTGAAGAATGAATGTCACATGGCCAGCCCTTCTTTTACAGCAGCAGGAACAGAAGGTCACTTTTTGCCATGTTCCAAAGGGGTAGCCGAGTTAGTGTATTGTAGAAAGACAACAGAGTCCTGTGGCACTTTTAAAGACTAACCGATTTATTTATCACATGGGAGCTTTCATGGGAGAAAATCCCACTTCGTCAGACGCTTTGAAGATGGGAAAGTTACAGAATGGGTGGAAATTAAATGCAGGGGAGTGTATGACATAGGATCAGGTCAAGCTGTAACAGCAAATCAAAATAGGTGTTAGGATTCAAACACTGGGGAACAGCACATAGAGGAGGGTGAGGTCAAATCACTTGTAATGAAAGAAAAATCCATAGTCCCGGTTTAACCCCAATCTTGGGGTTAAACAGGGACTATGGATTTTTCTCTCATTACAACAAGTGATTTG
>ML685783.1:7902642-7918676 GCA_007922175.1 Pelusios castaneus
GATAAATAAATCGGTTAGTCTTTAAAAGTGCCACAGGACTCTGTTGACTTTTTGCCATGGTTTATATAAACCCACCTCACATTCCACAATGCACAGAATTACTGCTTCTTCACAGCCAAACACCAGCTGCTTTCAGCTGCAGAAAAGCCTTCCTATGGCAGCTCACTGTTTACCATCTTCCCCACTTCATTTGCTATTGCCACCCAGACATCTTTTCAGAAGAGCTGTCTCAAAAATACATTGGCAAATAGCTTAGGAAAGACAGAAGCCAATTGTTATATAACATTTGTTCAGACTGAAAGATATATGCACCTTCTCTCTCTTTCTGGTAAAGGCACATCTCTCCCGCTGCACCATTTTGAGATTACATTCCTCTGGAACAAAGAGAAACAAGTCCTCAAAATATTAGTGTAGCCTTGCAAAATAAAACACCATCAAACTATGACAGTTCCACACATTGTAGAGTTGTATAGCTAAATGATAGACAAACATCAACAGGTACAGAGATCTGATTAAGCATCCATAAATTTAGAGGCATAAAAGACCCCTCCAAACATCATAGGTCTGTAAGATTGGGACTGCATGTAAAATGAGGAGTCTTCCCTGCTCGATTAAGCCACTAGCAGTGATGAGTCACTCCAGTTGCTCCAGTCAATCTACAAGCCAGGAGATAGTCTGGTGACTCTCAGGGCAGGTACATAAACCTCACAGGAGCTCAATCTGCCTGACATCATCTCTTCCGAGGTAGGAATGTTCCCGTCTGAGAGTAGTGAAAGACTCCACAGCCTAGAGTTGCTCCCGTCCTGTTCCCTGTCCTATGCTTGCTTTGTTTTGATCCTGTTCTTGATGCCTGATGCTAGTTCTGACCTCTGGCTCCAGTTCCAGCCTGACTGCTATTGCTTTTACCATTAGGCCCAACTACCACTGTTCTAACCACTTGGCCTGGCCCTCCACGTTCTCAGTTTCTCACAAACAAATTAAAAGAACAGGTCTAAATCCCGAAGCACTTACTCACTGAGGGCAATGGAAGCTTTGCCCGAGTAAAGACCTTGGGACTTGGACCAACTCCTCCTCTCAACTTGTGAAGTACCATGTTACCGCTTTCCATGTTCGAAGCAGTATCCATTAAAAAGGAAGTGACATGTCCAGGATTTTATTAAACTTGCTGGACTCCCTCAGCTGTCAGCAGAATTCAACAGTTTACACTCAGATTTGAGAATGCAAGTGATTATTGCTGTAATTTGAGTGACAAAAGCCTTGAGACAGGGGTCCCCAACCAGCAGATCGTGATCTACTTCTGAAGATCAGTCGCCATTGAAACCTATGAGCATTGTGCCATCTGCTTGCAAAAGCTTAGAGACCACTGGAAGAACTTCCAGTCATTATTATTTCTCCTTCATTCATGCTCATCCCTACAGGCCTTCTCTCTGCAGCACACAAGTCTCTCCCAAACTTAAAACATGTTAGCAGCCATTAACATTCCTTAGATTTCTCCCCTTAGTGTTTAATTGCCAGAGATAAAATTAATGCACTTCTAACTATACATCTCTGGCCTCATGTTTTGACCCTTCTCAGTGTCACCAACTCTTGTGATTTTTATCATGAATCTTAAAGCCTCAGCTCCTGGAATCCTGTGATTATACCTGAGCGTGTCTCATGTTAAAAAAAATAAGTTTCAAGTCCTCATGGCTGCAGATAAAAACTTGAATAAATACAACTGTTTGTGAGCCCCATACCAGAAGATACATTTTTAAAAATCCAACATTTCTCTTTTTTTGGAATCTCTTTAGCACATGGGGCTGACAATACTGCAATGTCCACGTATTCCTTAATAAGCTGTGATTACATACAAACTAGATCTAAACCACTCTCAAAATATGTCAGCTCAGTGCAAATGGAGCTCCTGTTGTACACACTGGAGCTGTGTTACAGGGAGACAACTCATTCCTCCAAATATAGCAAACTTTCATGAGCTGAGACTCATTCAGAAATCCTCATTTGGGGGCACAAATACCACTCTCTGGGCGCAGAAGGCTCTGAACACAGTGAAACCAGTATGGATTCACTGGGTGAAGGGGCAGAGTTGAAGGCAACCCAAACACCAAGACTCCTGGGGTTTGTCTTCACCGCAGCCTTAGTTTGAGGTGTAATTCAAGTGTTCCCCTAACCCGTCTCCTGTCCACGCACAAAAATCTCTAGCTTGAGATAAGTGGTCCTTTAAACTCAAACTAGCAGGCCCCTAAACAGGAAAGGGCTGCAGCTTGACCGCTACAAATGCCTGAACTAGTGATGCAGTGAAGACTCAGTTACTTTACACATCTAATACAAACACTGTACAGCTGTGTCCGCACCAGGCTAATTCAAGAGGGTTAACTGTAACTCGATCTAACACTGCGGCAGAGACACGTCTTCGCTATCATAGCAGATCAGCATGGTAGAAAACAAGAGATTGCTTAACAGAGATGGGTCTTCTTCTTCAGGCAGTACAGACTCATGAATTCTGTCCCAGAGATCACAGGTGTAATCCCTTCTGCCCATGACTCACCAAGAGGTGTGGTGTTACATATGTTCGCAGATATGGTATAGGAGCCCTAAGAACGTGAGGCTGACTGCCACACACCTTGCCAAGCCATAAAATGAAACCCAGCACTAGTAAGAAGTCAATCAAAATGAGCAAATCTGATGTGGTAAAAAAAGGTAGAAGCCTAGAACCCTGATTTCCACAATCTAGTCAATTATAACATTCATGGCTCACAACAACTTTGTCTGTCTGTCATCCTTATCAAGGCCTCAAAGTGCTTCCATATAGGACGTTCACCCTGGCACACAGTAATGTTTTCTCCCAAGTCTCTGGTGTGGCCACTGCTTGTTCCATCATCACAGCATAGAAAGCCTAGTCAAAACAGTCTTATCTCTTGAGATCGCAAATCACCTCCTCTCTCCATAAAGTGTGCAAGGAGGCTGCGGAGAGGGGTCAGAGTACAGAAAAATCATCACAGCCAAATAATGCCAATAATCAGGAGGTGAGTGAGTGCCATGAGGTGAAGTTTTAAGACTCACAGCAATAGAACTAACCGTTTCTTTGGTTTTGTGGCAAAGGCTGCAATTTATAGCAATATTTACACAGAATCTTTTATAGTGTTTACATGAGCTTTAATGTTTTCTATAAGGATCAGACTCTTTCAGGAGACACACCTGAGTAGAGATTACTTGCAGAACAGTAGTCACATATGACCTCTGAACTGCTTTGGGACACTTTTGCATTAGAAATTGCATCTGTAGAACAAACAAGGAGTCCCATTGCACTTTTAAAGGCTAACAAATTTATTTATCGCATGAGCTTTCATGGGAGAAAATCCCACTTCATCAGATGCTTTGAAGATTATCTGTAGGGAAAAGCTTTACCTACTGATGGAACAACAAACACCTGAAAGAGATTAAAGACAAAAGACAACCCCATTTTTTCCTGACCTGTTAACTTTACTCATTTGACTCTACACAGAATCATTTTCACCATCTGTTTCATGTGTTCCCATGCGAAAGACACACAAAAAGAAAAGAGGAGAGAAAAACATCTTTTTCAAAAGTAGGAAAATGAGTTTTAAAGCCATAAACATGTTGAGGGGATTGAGGAACAAATACCCAAGCTACTTTTATTTAAAATTTTAAAACATAAACTAGTAAAAACACTTTCCACAATCACCACTGCTCCCCTTCCCAATCTATGCTCAATTATTTTATTTTTAATTGACTAAAGTCATTCTTTATCTTCTCACACCAGAGTGAACTAAAGTGGACAGGATAGATGCCATGTCCCACAGCATATATAGCTTCCACTTCACATAGCTGTGTTAGTCTGTTTTCAGCAAACGATGAGGAGTCCTGTGGTACCCTAGGCTGCGTCTACACTGGTAAATTAAGTCCATTTAAGCTTGCTTAAATGGACTTAATTTACCCTGCGTCTACACTACAGTTTCCTTAAGTCGACTTAAGCAGCTTGCTAAAGTCGACTTAATTAAAATTAAGTTGACTTTATTAAACCTCCTTTCTAGTAGACCTAAGGCTTAAGTCGACTCTCTAGAGTCGACTTAAGCCAGTGTAGATGTGGGGTAGCCCTAAGTCGACTTAGGGCTACCCCAGGGCTACACCAATGCCCTCCCTGCCGGGGGGGGGGGGGGGCGAGGGGGTTGTCAGACACCCCCCCCCCCACCTGGCAGGGCAGAGCCCTGCCCACCCTGCCCCTATGCCCTGCCAGGGTCCCTGTCCCCCTTTGCCCCATTCTACCTAGGTACAATGGGGCAAAGACTGAGCCCTCTGGCATTGGGCAAGGGGTGCCCCCACGCCCCCGTGGACCTGCCCTAGGTCCCCCTAGCCCCTAGAAGTCGACCTAAGCATCCAGTGTGGACACTCTAGGTCAACTTTCTAAGTTCCCCTTTAAGTTGACTTTATTTTTAAGTGTGGACACACTAAGTCGACTTAAATTAACAAGTGTAGACATAGCCCTATAGACTAACAAAAAATATTGGTGGCGGGGAGGGATGAGAGAATAAGCTTTCGTGGGCTGGAACCTACTTCATCAATCTGATGAAAGCCCACGAAAGCTTATTCCCCCCCCCCCCCCCATATTTTTGTTAGTCTCTAAGGCAATGGTTCCCAACCTTTTTGGTTCCCCCTCCTTCCCCGCCGTGACCATGCCAGCCCATGGCCCCAGCCTGCATCCCACGGCCACCCCCCCGCCGCCCGCAGGCCCCGAGCCCCACCGGCCCCCGCCCCGGGTGGGCGGTGGCCCGCCCCGGGGCCCCCCCCCCCCCCAAAGTACGTTCCCCAGCCATGCCGTGCCAAGCTGGACCGCGCCCTCCCCTCCACTGCACTTCTCCCAGCCGCACCGGCCTGCAGACTCGCCTGGAGC
The DNA here is from genome assembly GCA_007922175.1 of Pelusios castaneus. Taxonomy (NCBI): domain Eukaryota; kingdom Metazoa; phylum Chordata; order Testudines; family Pelomedusidae; genus Pelusios; species Pelusios castaneus. The sequence continues at coordinate 7,907,552 of ML685783.1, forward strand.
CCTGACCGGGACCATAGGGGAGGTGTGCGGCTGGGCTCCCAGCTGCACACCGGGACCGGGCGGCTTTGACCTGGCTCCCAGCCAGTGGCTGGGCAGCCCTGCACGGGGCATTTTTAGAAGCCCCACGGGCCACGGGTTGAGAACCTCTGTTCCAAGGCAGTGGTGACACACTTGGCAGTATATCATGACCCTACAGGACACACCCGTCCACCCCCACAGGCCAAATCCAGCCATCTCCTTGGCTCTCTGCAACACACTTCCCGCAGTAATGTGTCTCGACACAGTAGTTGAGAACCACTGCTCTAAGGTGCCACAGGACTCCTCATCGTTCACTAAAAGAGGGCATGAATTCATGAACCTCTAGCAAACAAGCAAGAATAGTAACCCTTCACTGCCATGGCCAGGTTCTGTGGGCCCAATTCGGATCTCAGCTACACAAGGTTCATGCTGTTGTTAAGCCACTGGACTTACATCAGTGTCACTAAGAGCAGCATCCGGCACCCTTTTCGTTGGCATTTTCTAAACCCAGTTCAGGTGGTACATAGCTAGAGCATCTGATTTCAAAGTAACTATGGTTAACTTCAGTTCAAATCTCTTAATATTGTGCTTGTGGAGAAATGTAAAGAACCCCGCCCTAGAGAAAGATGAAAGGAGCCAATCTCCCCTTTAAATTACCAGGCAAGCCAGAGCCTTGACTCCCTTTTCAATGGGAAGTCAAAACGTCTGACTTCAATCAGTTTGTATAAACCAGCTTTTGTTTTTCCTTTTACCCAAATGACTCCACTCTTAAGGATTTATTGTAACTGGATTGCTTTTCTACCCAGCAGGGAGCTGTAGCACTCGCAAAGCTGTTCCACACAGTAGGTTTTCCGCTGATTGAATTTCTAGACTTTCAGCTCTTCGGAAATGTTTGCTCTTGTACAAGCTGTCAGAGGGAAATTGTGTGCAGTCAATTTTGTCTCAGCTAACGCTGAGCAGGGTTCCATATGCAGCTGGCAATGTGGCACTGAAAAAGGAGGATCAATCAAATTGTTAAGGGAGAAAAGTCTGCCACAAAACAAAAAACAAACAGGGTTGGGGAGGGGAAATTATTTCCTTTTATATGAATACAGGAAAGAAAGCAGCATAATCTAACACTCAAAAAAAACTTTTTAACATTATCAAAAGTTAGGGCTGAACAACCCCCCTCTGGACTAAACTTACAGCTTTTATTTAAAGAGAAGGGCACATTTAAACAGGCTTGGCAGAACTGTTTTTTTTTAATTTATTTTAATGGATAACATCAGTGTTTATTTTTAAGCCACTAAAAATCATTTACATTTTCCAAGTTATACAAAATTATTGGTTTTAAGCCTTTATATTTTTATTTAAACTTTCACAGTTGCAGGAAATTATGGGAGCTGGATAATTATTTAATGACAGTCGACGCTGAGATTCAAAAAGTGTATTTGTACACTGTTAAAACACAAATTATTGACATCATGTAGGATGACCAGATAGCTCAATTTTATGTGATAGTCCAAATATTTGGGGCTTTTGTCTAATACAGACACCTACTACCCCCTACCTCAATCCTGATTTTCCACACTTGCCATCTGCTCACCCTAACATAACAAGTGAAAATATACAAAGGAAATATCCTGAAATCAACCACTTATGCCTGTTTTTATGATTCATTGGCTAGTTCACTTTTAACAAGCCTAATTCAAAAGAATAAATCACTGGATTTGGACTATAGATGCTCAAGCAGCATTTTTCTTACTTTGCTTATCTGGAAATTTTAATCATCATCGATGGAAATATTTTTGGATCTATTTGTGTGTGTGCATGCACAGTGAAATTGATGTTTACCAATAAAAACTGAATCCTTCCAAGCCTATGCATAACACAAGCAAAGACAGGATGCCTGAAGAGAGATGGATTTGATCACTTCCATGTTAGAAAATTATTGTCAAATGATTTTTCTAATCAGAGAATATTGCAACTAGTATGCTACCCAATTATGGTTATATGAATGTAGCTTGTTGTGTCTCATGTTACAACAAATCTACGTTACATAAATCTACCCTGAATTGCAGCTTTTCTTTTTCAGTGGGTAGACCTGAAAAGCATCCTTGAAAATAAAGGTCTTGAAACTACTTTCCAGTGATGTGGTCAAAATCCCATTGAATTCACTGGTGCTAGATCAGGCCCTAAAACCCCACTGCCTGACATTTTTAGATGCAATTAGAAGGGTGACATTTACCATAAAGCAAAGAATAATAAAATTTGGGAGGGTTTGCTGACATTTACCTTAGCGTCTGTAATTTTCCCTCCTCAGTTTTCTTCCCTCACCCTTCCTCTTCCAACTCTCACCCCATTTCACTTGTTATACGGCTCAGCAAGTCTCCTGCTCTGTTCCAACACACTTCCCCTAGTCAGCACATTGCCCTTCTTTCTCTTTCTTGTCTGAGACGGTCATCTGTGTTTCTAATCAGCACAGCAGCCATAGCAAGCCCAGATGATGAAAGGGAAATGTCTTGGCTCCAAAGACTACTGGAAGGGCCACTTGACTGATCAAAGGCACGAGGCACAGTTGTTTGCACTGTATTAGTTTAATGAACCCCATTAAGTGCTCAACAGATTGGATAAATAGTCATCTGCCCACTCCACAACATTTGCTGAAAGTCAATGAGTTTCCTCCATCTTCTGTTTATCTTTTGTATGCTTATATTTCTTCTATTGGCCAAAAAGAAAAATATTTAAATAAAAAGAACAAAAAAATAAAAATAAAGAGAGAGAGAGAGAGAGAGAGAGAGAATGATTGATAAAACAAGAAATGCCAGGCTACAAATGATCTAAAGCTTTGATCGGTCTTTACAACTGATTCTATTAAGATTTACTCCAGCTGTCCCAGTCATTAACATGTTGTCACTATTCCAGTTCAGGAAACTAACGCTAGAGCTGTAAGAATGCATAGCGGCTAAATAAAGTGTTGCCTCCGAGCGAGATAAGTCATTCACAATTCACCACAGTTAACAGATATTGCTTTCCAGTTAAAGGGACATTGTCAACGAGATGTAGTTCTGTTTAGAGGGAGATGAATAAAATACCCATTAGAAATAGCAAATAAGATTAAATATTTCAAGCGTGCGACCATCTGCAGACTATGGCAAAAATAGAACAAAGGTTAGTCTATACTGCCATAGCCCAAAGAAGGCCTTAGAGCTGAAAAAAACACTCTAATCTCATTATCTATTTCAAGCATGTATTTTATTATGTTTTTCAGTGTGTACACACAACACTCAATCCAGTATTTCTTGCTTAAGCATGTCTTTAATGAGACTAAATGGGTTAGTAAGGTAGGCTAGAGCTGGCTCTTACAGCATCCAATCTTATTTCTATCCAAGTGTCTTATTCTATTATAGAAGGTTTACGTTTCTAGATTTAAAACTTTAACCAGTTTTTAGGATCCAGAAAACATACGGTCAGTTGGGTCACCCATGTTGCACGACAGTCCAAAATTGGCAGGCAATCTGCTGCTCCAATTAATGAGCAGTCCCTTCCTTGGCAAACGCCACTGTGCTCTCAATGGGTATGTCTACATTAGCAATTTAGGTCGACTAAAGGACCCTTAAGTCGACCTAAATTACTCCATGTCCACACTGAGCTTTCATTAAGTCGACTTAAGAAATTCCTTAAATCAACCTAATGAACGCTTAAGTCAACTTAATAACTACTCCTTCTTAGGTTGACTTAAGCCTTAAGTCAAATTCTAAAGTCGACTTAAGGACAGTGTGGACAGGGAGTAGCCCTTAAGTCAACTTTATTAAGTCGACTTAATACCAGTGTGGACGCCTATGTCCAATGTTAAGTGGACTTAATAAAGTTGACTTAAAAGGATCCACTTTGTAAAGTCGACTTAACTTTTTCTAGTGTAGACATAGCCAATTTGCCTACTCTGAACAAAACCCCACAAGGCCACATTCCTACTTCTAACCATATCAGGGTAGAGGACAGAAGATGTCCCACTGTATCTGCCAGAGGGGGAAAAGCAAGGGGAAGAAGAAGAGAAGCAAGGAGATATTGAAAAAATTTGGGAAAGGAAGATCAAAGGTTGCCCAAAATCCTAAAGCTGCCCCCTGATGGCAATATATTGTTTAAAGAGTAATAATACTTTTCCACCAGTGGTTATTAGCTAGTCAATGAAAGTTGCACCAAGAAATCAATAACTCTATGTGTCAAGGAGTTTGCATGTGAGTCATGCCATTTTATTTGAGCTAGGGAATTATGCAGAATATAAACAGTGGATTAGATCCTATTCTACTGAAGTAAATGAAAGTTTACTTTCATTAAACCAATTTCACCAATTAAACCAATTTCAACAAGAATAATAAGATGGGTCCATATTCTTTTGAAATAGCATAGACTGTGTGCGGAGCATCTGCCATGCCTCAACTTGTCCTCAATTTAGATTACAGCATATTTCCAACCGCACAAATCTGCTGTCAACCCCTCCTTTTATTTATTTTAACAATTACTTTCCATTTACAGTTGGAAATTGTTTACCCTGCCCTTTTATAAAGAGGAAAGGTGACTTCAGACATGCCTAAGGAGTTGACAAACATGGAAAGAGATAGAGATAGCTGAGACAAAGCTAAGGGTGTCTGTAAAAGGAGAAGAGGATGGGATAATGGAGAGAAGTTATAAATAGTTTAACTAAACTAAGAGAAGGAAAACAGGTAAAGGACAAATAAAGAACTCAACCCTGCAAACATTTACACAAGTACTAAAACAGATTCACAAGCAGTTCCATGACACCAATGGGACTCCTCCTGTGAGTGTAAGCAAGCATGTGGTACATGTTTACAGGATCAGGAGCGAAAAACTGAATCCTTAAAAGCAATGAAAATAAATAATATGTGTAAGTGAAAATATATCACAGTAAATACAGTATCATACCAGAGCATCTATAATTAAACTGAAAAATAAAATGTAGCAGAAATAGATTGAGGAGAAAGACCGCTTTAATGACTCAGCCAAGTAAGAAGCTTTAAGAGCTAAAACAGAAAACCCACTGGGATATCTGAGTCAAAATAATAAACAGGGGGCAACAGGAACGGGCTAATGGAATCTGTGCTGGATTCCCTCTGACACATCTTTGTCTCCATGTAGTATACTTAAGGCCATAACCTGTAAACAGTTAGGGTCTGATGCAAAGTCCACTAAAGTCAATCTGAGTCTTTCCATAAATTTCTCTGGCTTTGGATTTGGCCCTTAAGCACATACAGAAATTTGGAGCTCAGTGTGACTATGATGTGAGTAAACTTACACATGTGCTTAACTGTTTGCAAGATCTGGAGCTCTGGACACTAGTTTTACTATACAGTTTTAAAAAACCTACCATAATTTCAGGTGCTATCTAATGAATCAATCACTCTAAGAGAGATAATGCAGCTATGATATGTTGAGAAATCATATCTGATACAGGCTACTGTTATTGAGAAATAGTGAAGTATGGAAAAATATAACCCCTTAACGAACTGGAAAGAGATGGTCCTCTGGCTGACATGCCAGGGAAAGAAAAAAAAAAAACATTCCTCTAGTGAGACAAACTCTTAACTAGCAAATAAACCTGTCAGACCACACTACGTGCAAAGCAAGGCTATGCATTATTATGTAACGTCTGTGCCAGGTCAGAGGCGGTTTCAAAATGTTAGAGAATGAAAAATGAAATTAGATAAAATAAACTACAGTTCTAAAGATGAGGTGGGGGTCAACGAACATGGTCCACCACTCCAAGACAGCAAACCTATCTAGAATAGATGCAAAGGCAAAATGGTTACATGATTAGCTGGCTATGCAGGTTCCTCACCTGGCCACATCTAAATGACATGGGGTGTAAGTGACAAGAACTGCACAGGAAGATGGAACATGGTATGTGGGGAAAAGACGTCAAGCGGACTTGCTCACGGATGGTAACTTTAAGAGTTGGGGAGCAAACACAAGCCCTCAAAAAGAAGGCAGGCTTTTCTTCTCTGACCTTCCCTATTATTTAAAAAAGATTTTGGCCTCAAATAAGCCTGGAGCAGGATTAGATGTTGGTGTATTGGGGTATCTTTGATGTCATTGGACATTCTCAATTTTCTAATTAACTTAGTTTCATTTTAAGACACTTCTGTGTCTCATCACCCTTCCAGAGCCCTAGCAAGGAGATGACAAATGCTACCTGACCCCAGGCACCTTCTCAGAGGCAATAACTCAAGCATGGGTGTTACAGAGAGGCTGACCAAAGTCAGTAAAGGTAAACAGGGACAGCCTGGCAAGCATGAATAATGATAGGGATAAGGACCCTGATGGTTACTCCCAGGTTATGGAAAACATTGTGGATGCTGAAGAAGCCTCTCATGCTGATTTTTGAACTTCCCATAATTGGTTCTTTGCCCCACATGGAGCCAAAACCTATAAACTCTAGGCCAATTTCCCTCCAAAGCAAATGGACTGCAGTATTGGGGCCACATATAAAATTCTGCTCCTCACTGAACACATGTACCCCTTTCCTTTCCAATCAAAGCGACTGCACAAGTTTAACTGAAATTGGAATTTGACCCATGGAGTTCCAAAGCAGCACAAGTGCCCAGGGTCAGTTCAAGAATAGCCTAATCTCTAGTCGAAAACCACAGTGAATCTCCTTGGACGAGCTCATTTTACTGATGTATTGGCAATGAATGTCCAGGCAAGAAATCTCACCAGCCCCCAAGCCTATATAATGAGATGATGTCCCACTCGGAGATTTTCAGACAGTGTGCTCAGAGCTTTGTGCTAAGAAACATGGCCACAATTTATAGCACCTAACCATAGGGGCTATAGGTGGCCCTAGCAGGCACCAATAATACTCATATGCTTTAAAGATCAAGCACAGAAGGGGAAGTGTAACACACTAAAAGCAATGAATTACGCTTTTTGGCACAATTTGAATTAATATGTGGTGGAGCCTCTTAAATATCGGAAGTAGGTCCAGCGAGGGAAAGACTAAACATCACAGGGAGTTCATCTATGATGTCTTTGGCATCAGGACCATGGACATGATCTGTCTTAAATCATAAGAAAGTGATCTATAAGTCCATCGCACAACTTCCACGCTGGTAGCCTGTGCTCAGATAGACAGGGATATTGCATGTAGGCCTGCAGTACATGGAAAGCATGAACACTGCTCAGTTTCACTGGACCTGTCTCCAACTAGTTTCATTTCCAGTTCACTCAGCTTTCATGACAGCCACAAACTGTACATCCAATAATTATTAAAACAAAAAGAATTCATTGGATCCCTATTAGCAGCTTCATTTTGCAAGACTTTCACATTTACACCATGCCTATATAGCACACATCATGGCTGCTTCCCTTGCTCTCGAATGGGGACTACTTTGCATCCTGGCTGAATCCTCGCTGTGCCCAATAAAGCTCTATTTATTTTACCTTGGGCTCTTTCCATTAGCCTGTTTTGATGGGCAGAGCTCCTTCTCCTCTGCTTTGGTGCCTTTTCCAGTTCAGAGTAACAAACTTAAAAGATTTTAAAATAAATAAATAAATGTAACAGGAAACTCTCATGGCTTCAAGATCTCACTTTCTGGAGAACATTTAGGACAAGAGACAATACTAACAAATACAATTTGTACCAGACTTTAAAGCCTACACACTCAAGCCAATGATCACACACATACATAAATTCATGCTGTGAATTCTTTTATGAGCTTGCTGGAGGTAACATAAGAAAGCTTGTATTAAGACCTCTACTCTTTTTTCTACTGTATTAATATTATCATTTTATTTACTTTTCTTCTATCCCTGCATATACAGCCTTGGCTTTTAACCTCAACAACGTGTCTACTGCTGTGTTCAAAGAAGAGAGTAGCAAGCTGTAGATTTTAAGGCTGGTATCACAAATACCAGAAAGAGTCCAAAAAGAGTCAACATGGAACAATTTTCAGAAACAATTATACAGTCATCATGGTGTACTGCACTGCATTTGACTTGGTACCCAAGACAATACAGTGGCTTTTAGGTCAAAATCCCAGTGTGAATATATAAAATAGAAAATGGTGGTTCCATCAGAACAGACATTGTTCAACAAGCAATTGGAAATACTAATTGTGCACTTAGCTACATGTTATGTTTATATTGATACCGTTTGCTTGCTCAGGTTTTGCAATGAGCACAGTAAAGGCCAACAGAAAACACATTGCAAAGGCTTCAGTCTGAAAGCCAATTAAATAATAAAAAGAAAAGAAAAAAGGGAAAAACAAAGAAACCCCAAACTGGCTTGCTTGCTTTAAAATTTATAAAACTGTAAATATGTTCAGAGGTTTACTGTCTTAAAATGTTTTTTGTGGTCATGTAAATCAAATTAAAGGTTTGATTTAAGAAATGGAATTTGCCAGGGAAGCACTCACTTTTCCTACTTTATAGAACAGTTTGGAGGGATGCACGCACACACAGCGTTAAAATCACCCAGAACATTTAACTTTGAGCAATGAGATTCACACTTGTGCAGCAACTAATCTGTACTCATGCAGGCCAGCCACTGAGTCAGCAAATGACTTGCCTGTCTTTCAGCATTCGACCAGGCCCATTGACTTCTCACAGGCTTCAACGCATGCGTAAGTGCTTCACTAAACTGGGACCACAATCAGCTTTAAACAAGAATGCCCTTAATGAGGATTTACACGTCAGCCTGAAAAGTCTCCGGAAAAGCCACCATGGCCTGTAGAAATCTAATCATTCCTAACCAGCATATTTTTATTTAAATTTTGCCTTTAAATAAAATCTTACTACACACCAAGAAGGAATTTACAAAGACTTATTTTTAATATAATATTATGAATCCAGCTAAATCTGGAAATAGCAGATCGAAGCCTGGCAGTGGGATCTCAACCTACTCCTAACTTGCTGTGAATATACATCACAGACAGCAGTATATAATCCCTTGGGCTATGTGTACACTAGAAAAGTAAAGTGGTCTTTATTAAATCAACTTAATAAGGTTAACTTAAAGTCGACTTAACTTTTCTAGTATAGGCATAGCCCCTTGTTAACCTTATTAAGTTGACTTAATACAGTCGACTCAGGCGCTAATCCCTGTCCACACTGGCTTTAAATCGACTTAAGAAGTCGACTTAAGGCTTAAGTTGACCTAAACCGAGGTGTTATTAAGTCGACTTAAGGAGATGCTTAAATCGACTTAATGAAAGCCCAGTGTGGACACAAAGTAGTTTAGGTTGACTTAAGCCTCCTTAAATCAACTTAATTTGTAAGTGTAGACGCACCCTTGGTGTAGAAAAACTCCTTTTCTACACAGCCTTAACTCGAAATGGGTTAACTTGCTTTTACAAACTACCAGATCATCATCACTGCTTAGGCCAAGATCTTCTTCATTATGCTGGATTTTAGTGGCATTATTTTGAATTTTCACTGGTATAACAGAGTTGAATTAAAGATTAAGATGAAGATTTGCCTTTAAGATTAAATAGTACAAAACCTAACTTTTGGTTGCTAATCATCAGTATTGGTATCAGCTAAGATGGAAGAGGTCACCAATTCCTTTCTAACTTGGAAGTAAGGTGTATGCTAAAGTAATGTATGAAAGGAAAAGATTTACCACAGAAATACCAACCACACGGTGTTCTCCTCCGCAACTAGAGTGAATATAAACATTTTGTACTACAAGGATCTTGGTTTTGCTTTAAAACAGGATTCATTTATTAAAATTAGGAGGTCTACTTGGTTCTGGGGCAAGTCTACTAGCACAGCTAGAATAATTATTCCACTATTACTATGCTGGTATAACTCCATCATGTGGACATTCTAATCTGAAATAAACATTATTCTAAAGTTATTGATTGAGTTATATGACCATAGCTATAGTGGAATATTCTACCATATCCAGAAGTTAAAGTATAATTTGCCGGGCCCCGGAACCCTCCTGATCTCTGGGCCCCCTTCCCGTATTGTCTGGGCCCCCTACATGCATGTGCGGGCCCCAGCCTAGGTATGCATTTGCAACCACTTCTCAGTACCATATGCATCAGTTATCGCTCTATACAAATATTTAGAATTTTATATGGCGTTTATGTCTATAGCAATTATTGTCACAAACTAGCAAACACTGCTTAACACAATAAGTATTGTGATCTTTATATTCCCGATATGCACATTTCACTTCATTAAATGCAATGCCAAACTTGGAACACAAAAATTTTATGTCAGTTTCACCAAATTCCAGTGACAGTTCTGTAGCGAAACGTGATGAGTCAAGTGCTTCAACAGCACGGCTTAGATGCTTTTCTGAGTCTGACAACAATCTAGCACTCACACAGTCTGCTAAGGCCTGGTAAAACTGACATTTAGAAATTTCAATTTGCTTGCCAGCATCCACAGACATCTTTACACATACACCTTTAAAGCAACCTCAGCAATCACCTCACAAGCCTCTTGGTAGAACGCTGAATCTCACTCTCTACGAGCTATAAACACCCGAACTAGTCGACTTATCAACTTACTTGCTGTAGATAATGTTACATCAGATATTTGCAACGCCAAGGACAGGTCTGCAAGTTCCTCCAGAGCATCAAGCACAAGGCCCAAATTTTTAACAAAAACTGGATTCTCCACTTCTTTTGCCGTGCCAGCAAATTTTGCTTTATCTTTCCCTTCCAGTGAGAAATCAGTTGATTTTTTCCAAGAAGTGGCTATGGAGGGCTGCATATGACTGCCAAACAGCTCATACAGTGCAGTAGCTAGAGGCAACCCAATGTACATCTAATACGTGTCCAATACTATTAAGCTGAACTTCCTGATCACTCGCATACTCAGCCAACTCTCGCCTCTCGTTCCCCCCAGGCCTGTACCTTGCTCTTCTCACCCCCTCTGCCCACCAGATCCCCAATCCGGACCCTTCCCAGCATGCCCATCAGCTCCCCGACCACCCCGGTCCCTTCCCTGCTCCTCTCACCCCCCCCCCTGCCCCTTTTCCCCTGCTCCTCTCGGCGTCCCCCAGACTCCTTTTCCCCCGCTCCTCTCGGCCTCCCCCGGACCCCTTTTCCCCCGCTCCTCTCGGCGTCCCCCGGACTCCTTTTCCCCCGCTCCTCTC
>ML685783.1:7918686-8028927 GCA_007922175.1 Pelusios castaneus
CCCGCTCCTCTCGGCGTCCCCCGGACTCCTTTTCCCCCGCTCCTCTCGGCCTCCCCCGGACCCTTTCCCTGCTCCTCTCGGCTCCTCTTACCTGGCCAGAGGTCCGGAGCTGCAGGGGTGGCCAGACTCGGAGCTGCTCCTTGGACACACCAGGCCAGGCGGCTCCCGCCCTGAGCACACGCTGTCTGAGAATACTCAGGGTGGGGGATTTGAAACTCCCCAGCCTGGCTGCAGCAAGGCAGGTGGAACAAGCGTTCCACCCGAGTCTTCGGCTTTTCTGGGCCCCGGAATGCTGGCCCAACAAATTTTTGGACCCCGGAACGGCGTTCCAGCACGTTCCGGCTTACTTCAATTCCTGACTCTATCTATGTTGGTCAATTTCCCCATGTAGACTAGCTCGTAACCATTTTGTCCCTAGACCAAATAGTCCTCCTAATTTGACAATACAGAGTTTTCTCTGAGTAGGGACTGCAGGAACAGGCCTGTGATAATTACTCTAAAGTTACTTCTGCCACAGCAGTAGATGCCAAGGGCTCATCTAGAACAGAGAGTTGCACTCATTTTAAACTATAGATGTGATTTTAAACGGATTTAGGTAAACCAGTGCTGATTCAGTTAAAAAGCTGTGTAGACATTTACCTGAGTTTAAACCAGGCTTATTTTAGTTTATTTTATGTCAATTACAAATCATTTTAAGCTAAAATAAAATAAGCTAGTCTCACAAATGTCCACACAAAGAATGTCCACATAAAAGTTTGCATTGGTTTAGAAAATGGTTTAAATTAAACCACTCCATCTTCCTCAGGGTAGCAGCTTAAGATAATCAGATGTTGTCAGAGTAGGAGGCAAGTAAACACAACACCAGACAAATGTAAGGCTCTGCTTACTACCGTCCTATAGATATAAATTATCGAAAAGTGAGGAAGGCACAACCAAAATTTCTGCAGTAGGGGTTCAGGGAGAGCAAGAGAAAACGTGATCACAAAGCAGTTTACTGTGAGAGGAAAGACTGCAGAGGAAAGAGGAGGGGAGGCCTCCCTCCTACACAGAACTAGTGAGTCTATTTCAGCACCAAAGAAACAATCCCCCTCAATGTTCCTCCAGTGTGTTGTCAAAACTGACCTGTGTGAAATTTAAGAAGAGAATGGATATAAATCAAGGGGAAAAAGTAATAAAAAGCTCCCGGCAGACTTGATGACATGTTGATAATGTTCTTGTCCCGGAGTCAGAGCGACACCAGCCCAAAGATGATCTATAGAACTAAGCCCACATACCAACGATTTACTGGTCTAATGACAGTTTTCATTGATCAGAGGCCAACAATTACTGGATCCCATCCCATTGCCTATTTCAGTATCAGGCTCTGGCTTACAATCAAAACACTAGCCCTGCTTCTCCACAGTTCATGTGCCAACTTTACACTGGATGCTCAAGCCAAGCAAGAATGATATGCAAATCTGGCAGGTGTTTGGGGCATACCAGTCCTGCTCAGAAGACTAGACATAAAAAAGAAAACAGCAGAAAGGCTTGGGGAGTCCCGATCTGCTGTAGAGAAGCTGCAGGCTCTGCAGAGTACACAGTAAACCAGTCCCAGAAACAGGAGACTTGTCTCTTAGGCAGCAACAGAAAAGCCCAATTATTTTCTCGCAGTGTAAACAAGCACATTCTTTTTATCCTCTCCAGATTGTCTGAAAACATTTCTCACCCATTGGCGCTTACATCAAAAGGGACCAAAACTTAACAAATAAATAAACCAACTGGTACTACCAATCACATAAGAGTTTGGAGATTTATTTTTTTTTAAGTGTAGGCAGCCAATGGAGAAAAGATTCCTTTCCATTCGTATGGAAAATCGATGTATCAAACATCATTGATATCCGTAAGGGTACATTCAAATAGCCATAATTAAACTGTTGGAGCAAGATGAATAAGAGTCACCATGGCTATGTCTACCCTTGTTAATTTAAGTCGACTTTGTTAAGTCAACTTAGCATGTCCCCATTTACAATTTAAGTCAACTTAAAGGGGACCCTGCCAAATCGACCTAGGGCATCCACACAGAACGCCTAGGTAGACTTGTAGAGGCTAGGTGGACCTGGGAAAGGTCCATGGTGGTGGGGGGGCACCCCTTGCCAAGTGCTAGGGGGCTCAGCCTTTGCCCCATTGTACCTGGGTACAATGGGGGCTGAGCCTGGCAGGGCATAGGGGCAGGGTTCTGTCCTGCCCTGTGGGGGGCATGCCAGGCTGTGGCTGTGCCAGCCACGCTGGCAGGGAGGGCAGTGGGGAAGCCCTGGAGCCCCCTAAGTCGACTTAAAGTCGACTTCGGGCTACTCCACGTCCACACTGGCTAAGTCGACTTTCTAAAGTCGATTTAGCCAGCAAAGTCGACTTAAAACGAGGTTTAATAAAGTCGACTTAAATTTTCCTTAAGTTGACTTAAGCTGCTGCTCAAGTCAACTTAAGGAAATGCCAGTGTGGACGCAGAGTAAATTAAGTCGACTTAAGCAAGCTTGCTTAAATCGACTTAATTTGTAAGTGCAGACGCACCCCATGTGTAAAGGTGCTAGCAAATAACTATTTTTTTCAGCATACTACAGTGTTTTAAACATGCGTCTATACCATGCTTAGCACTCTGACAGCTGAGAATCTCCAAGAACTTCCATCTCCCACTGTTACGACCCAAGCCAGTATGAGACAGAGCTAGAAAAATAAATTCCAGTGCCTACATTTAAGCACATAACAGGCACATGCTTAAAGGTACGTACCTTGCTGAATCAGGGGATATGTGAGGAGTGATACTGTTTTGCCCTATAAAACCCAACCTTCCTAAACCTGATGACATGAATAAAAAACTTGCTTTCTTTTTCCCCCCCAATCTTTCTCGAAATACTAATTTAGTCAAAGTTCACAACAGAAACAAAAGCCACTCAAAAATTCTAAATGGGAAATAATGCTACCAGGAGCCCTCGTAATGAAAAAGAGCCATTTCCAAGAATAGTAGCCATTTTAGTAGTGACTCCCTGTTATGAAGTGTAGCTTCCCCGTTTAATAACTACTTATTGGCAAAGTGCAGGAACAGTTTTGATTGATCACGTGTAAAAAAGGACACTAATCTTGAAATCAGTCAATTTAGAAAAGTTATAAATATTTTCAAATACAACACCAACTCCCCAATCCCATAGCAACTAATATAGAGGTCCCCCCGCAACCACATTGTCTTTTTGTTTCTTAAACAATGTTTCACCCCATCCCACAAAACAAAAGAAGAAGGTGCTTCACTGTACCAGGAAAATGGTGAGATTGACAATACATGAAGTGCTGGCAAGGACACAGACTGAAAAGAGAAGACATTTTCCCTCTCTCTGTTTCTGTGTGGGTTACGTGCAACAACAGGAAGAAAAACATTTCAGATAGAAGCGTGATTGTTAAATTGATAGCCTCGACCTCTGTACAAATCTTGTGCTCCTGAAAGAGCAACAGACTAAAAGCTGGGAGACTGATGCCCTCATTGTATCCATAGCTGACAATGGCAGTTCCAGCTTTTCCTCTCTGCCTCACACCTGAATCAGGGGGAATCACTAGTAATTCAGCCTCCATGTCTATCACATTACTGTGACTGTCGTCTACTTCTTATTTGCACCTAGATGCCTCAAACATGTGTCAGGACTCCATTGTGCTAGGCATCGTTCCAACAAGAGAAGGTCTCTGCCCCAAAGAGCTTACTTGGTATCATTGACTTTTGAGGTTCAGACTGCTGCCTGCTAGGCATACACTGAAACCCCAACTCATTCTACAAGACCATTCATACAGACATTACCACCTCCTCCACGGCTATAGCTGAACAGATTAGAGGGGAGAAGCTCTGTATGCTCTTACTATCAGTTTCTAGAGACATGGCGCTCCCTGATGCATCACAACCTTAAAAAAATATGCAAAGTATTTTCTTATTACAAGCAGCTTGTTAATGGCAACTTTGCACCATTTTTCACACCACAGGAATTAAATAGAATGGAGAGACTATCTGCAGAGCCTAGAGAATGGTATTTACTTCTTAGCAACGGGCAAGTGTTATACGATGTATTCTCAAGGAATGCTTATACCTTTCAAACTCCTCCAGTTGCAATCCCTCCTTCGGTTGATAAAAGCACCCTTTTTTAACCGCTGTAACATCTGTAAAACAAAGTTAGCCTCAAATTTCTATTTTTCTTTCAATTCATCCTGGAAGTGCCAGTGTGAACCTCCCCAAATAACACCACAACGATAGGGTAAGACTGACAATGCAAAATACTGTCCTTCATTAACGGAGATCAAGGACCAATGGTCTGAGCACAGGGCTGGGAAGTAGGAATCCTGGCTCACATTCATCTATAAATAGTGAAATTAGCTATCTGCATCACAGAACAGAGGAATGATTAGAGTATATTACAAAGGAGTTCTGTATGATCATCATATGTATTTGGCCAATTCCAAGTACATATTGACCACCATACTAAGCATATGTGGGTTTCTTCAATTCATAACTTTCCTCCCCTCTCTCTCCTCCCGCCCACCCCCATAATGGCACAATTCTTTTTCCATTTTCTAGTACTTTGATAGTCTGGTGTTCATCAACATGTCGCCCTTCCCCATTGGACACAGAAAAGCACCTCTGCTAGGGAGCACAGCCAAGTAAGAAGCCAATCCTCCCCTTTTTAATTGCTAGGAGGGAGAGGGCACTTTTTACAATGGTGCTGCCCCGTACCTTGTTCCGGGTCCCATCCTTCATAGCAGCCTTAGTTAATAGATATCGGATGACTATGATGCCCAGACTTCAACTCTCTGCAGCTACACTAAGTTGGACAGATCCTGGCCCATGTTAAAATCTCTTTTGCACCACCCTAGTGGCACAAAGACTTAAAGTAGTCCTGAAAGAACAGACAAGAATTCTCCAGATGCTGTTCCAAACTATACTGAGGACAAGGTTGTTCATTTTTCACTCTTCTGAAACTCAGCAGAGCCCTGAGCAGCAGCAGAAGCTTGGGAAATGTCTACACACTGAAGAAGAGATCACTGCATTATGCGGGACTGATATCACTACACTCTGTTCACATCTGCAAGATTAATTTGCAATCACATGGGCTAAAAGATTATTATTTCATAAAATGAAGGCTTAGACTCTGCAGAAGCTGCTGGCATTCTTTGGATAAAAGTTCCTCAGTTCCTGCAAGGACCAATTTTCAAACCATTGGGTGTTTCGCTTAGAATCCATGGTAAGTATCTGTGAAGGGGTTGGCTCACCCCGCACTAGGGAAGCCCCGCCCCTTAAACCCTGACGGGCATGCTCAGACTGCTGCCCCAGAATAGAAGGGAGCAGTGCAGCTCAGTCTGGGCTGGTCAGAATGGAGGAAGGACACCTGCTAGAGGCTCCTGGACAGGAGACGCAACAGCCCTGCGAAAGAGCAGGAGCAAGCCGGAGGACCCTGCAGCCATTACCAGCGAGCAACCGGGAGGCAAACAAGCAGTTACCTGCAACTACCAGAGAACCCCAGCACCCTTTGGGGGAGCTACTGGAGTTGGCCGCCAGAAGGGACAACTAGAAGAGCCATGGAGGAATGACCACAACGATCCAGGTAGGAAGTAGCCCAGGGGGCCTGGATGGGGGAACCAGGTGAGGTCCGCACCCCCGGTCAGCGTGTTGCAGTCTGGATCCCTGCTAACTTGGTGCCATAACCCCGACACCAGTTGGGCCCTGGGCTGGGGCTCAGTGGAGTGGGAGGGCCTGAGCCCCCCTACCCAGGTGCCATACCCTGTGGCAAATGACTTCATATTGACTCTGTGCCCAGTCCCATAAAGACTGTTTATTGATGTGTAGTGAGGCTGTCATGTTGTGGGGATGCCCTCCCTATCCACAACCCCGGATTTTCCCCACCTGGGGGCACTGCAGAGGGGCCCACTCATGTATCAAAGGAGGAACTGCAATGAGTGGAAACATCCAGAAAGCTAACTTGGTAGACTGACACATAATATACACATGCAATCTTCCATCATTTGTTCCTATATATTTTACGATGCTGAAATCAATGAAAACGACACACACAGTGTTGTCCTCCCCAGCAGGTCTATAGTCCCATCCTCTCAGTTTGGTTCTCTGCTTTCACTCTTTTGGCAAATGTGAACACTTTGAGTTTGTTTCTATCAAGAAAATTTAATCAAGCCACCATCATAAACACACAATCTGTTCAATCAACTGCATAACAAAGGCCTAACATGAGGGACATAAGAAAAATAAAATGAAGGAAACTTTAAAATCAAAACCTGTGGGATTCGTTATGTTAGCTTAAATCACATACCAGCCCATATCCTATCATGATGACTTGGCTAATGTCAATAATTTGCAGCAAGAGCAGTGGTAGGAAACAGAGAGGTCTGTACAAGAGTGATGTCAATTTAGATCTATAATGAGGGACAGTTGAGGCACGGAGTGGTGGTAGAATATGCTATTAAGATCATTCTGGTTTCTTGTTACTAGAACAAGTGAAGACTGCATGCAGGGCTAATCTCCACAAGTGACCACAAAATAACAGGCCATTTTTTCAAAAAATTCTACTATGTCTAAGTGACAATGGAACAAAAGGTAGTTAAAATCCTTCTTCTCATCCTTGTCTATGGCAACATCTGACAGCAAGTTTCTCCAGCTCGGTTTGTTAAAGAAAATTAAGGCACTTTTCCTCTTCTCTGTTCAAGAGCCCATGCCATCAGGTCAGTATCAATGGAAAATCTCCTGCAGCCATTGCAACCAGCCTGCCCAAAAGGCACTTTTCCCTATATTAAACTCTACAGTGAATGGTGGGGCTGCAGCTATATTTAGCTAGTGCATGCAGAAACTGATTTTGCTGTCTTCAAAAGGCATATCAGGTGCCAATGCCTATTTTTAACAGTCTGAACTTCCCAAATGTGGTGACCCATGGGTTTGGGCATTCTGCATTTAATGGACTGAGCTAATTAACCACAGGTCCACAAAAGAGAAAAAGGAAAAATAACCCACACACATACATCAAAGGAAGGACCAGGCAATGATAAAGGCAGCTGAAGATCAGAGGAATAGGAGCTCCTCCTACTTCAAACACAAGTATTCAGAAAGGGATTTTTCTTCTTATCTCTGCCATTAATACACAGGCGAGCCCTCTTCCTTCCTGCAGTGAAGTGACATCATCTTCTTTTCAAGAAGCTATCAGGTACTTGTAAAGTTGATGCTGAAGTGAAAAACTATTTTGCTTACAAAATCTTGCCCCAGTAAGGAATATTATATAATACTTTGTATTTACCTTCATCCACAGATCTCAAAGGCTATGTCTACACTTACCAAAGTTAGTTCGAATTAACTTAATTCGAACTAGCATGGCCCCACTGGAATTTTAGTTCGAACTAAGCAAGTGCCATGCATGGCACTTGCTTAGTTCCAATTAGTCAGCTGCATTCAGTTCAATGTGCCGGTTAGTTCGAACTAAGCAGTTAGTTCGAACTAACATGGCCACATTGACTTAATTCGAACTAGTTAGTTCGAATTAAGCATTAGTTCGAAAGGTATAATTGAATTTATTAGTTTGAATTAAGGAAGCCCTTAATTTGAACTAATGAAAGCCTAGTGTGGCCAACGCTTAAGTTAGTTTGAATTAAGCTTCCTTAATTCAAACTAACTTGCCAGTGTGGACATAGCCAAAGTGTTTACAAACATCAGCTAAACCTTGCAAAATCTCTGTGATGCACAGGTATGCAGGAGGGCAAGGAGGAGTTATATCCATTTTGTAGATAGATGAACTGAGGCATAGAGAAGTTAAGCAACTTGTCTGGGGTCACCCAGTGAAGGAGTGAACAACAAAGACTAGAAGCCAGGAGTCCTTACAATCAACCCCATGTGCTAACCACTAGTCAACACTTCCCTCCATATATAATAATAATGGCTTTTTGTCCATCGTCCGCACAGTCCTCCATCATCTGTACAAGTTGCGGGACATTATATGCACTGCAGAAAGCTATAATCACTATCCTGCCACCAGTGAGCCACTCTTGGAAAAAATGACTGTCTTAAAATTGTTCCAGTGATGTAAGTGATTTTCTGCCCCATACCACCTAACCTGTTAGCATACAATGCTCCTAACCTGATGGGGCTGTTCTGTTAACCCATGCAACAGCAGGAAAAGGAAGGATGTTCTCCCTTTGGTCAGTGTAGAAAGCAGACACAAAAAGCCATGGGATAGGAAGCCATAGTCTCAGTGCTAGGCTGAGAAGCACAATGGGTGCTTATCTGGTACTCTAACATATGAGCAAAGAGTGCATACATACAGAACTAGATGATCAATGGACAGAAATCCTGTCTATGGGGAATGTTTGCCTACAGCTGATAGTGAGCATCACATGCTGGATCTAAACCTACTACAGATCTGGCTGGTCTTCACAGATGGCAGCAAATTCACTGCCATCAGATCAACCTTTCTGATCGAATGATCGGGACTGTGACGACCCACTCAGTCGATCAGGAAGTCGCTCGCTGAAGACCACCCCAGCAACTGAAGTAGCACTTAGTGTAAGGGAGGCCCTCCCTTTGACTCAGTTTGACTCAGCACAGTGGACATGTGGAGCATAACACAGTCAAAGGGAGATGTGCAAGTTACTTATTTTAAGTAACTTGAGCATCTCCCTTCGACTGCCACCAAAAATGGCAGGAAGTGTAGACCTGCCCTTTGATACATATAGATAATTCCTTGAATCTCTGCCCAGTTCTATTCTAACCAACTCTCCACCTCACCTCCCTACACAAATTTAGGAGAATGCAAAGGGGGCCAAGCTCTGCAGTCAAAAGTTCCTAACTCCACCAGTTTTTAGTAATGTCAGATTAATGCTCACACGGTCCCCTTATATATTTTACTGGCATTCCAATTTACTCTCTGCAGCACAATGGCCTTCCATAAAGCATTAGTGAATAAAGACCTGCTGGCAGCTATTTTTCCCCGCCTGCTTTTATTCTTTTTCATTCCCTCTGTCTTAGCGTCTTGACTCCCAACATTTCTGTTTTTCTCCTCTGTTATTGAATGCCTCTTTTGTTTCCACCATGCAGGCGTGCAGAGTTCAGAACCTGCTCATTATTAGATATTCCAGGGATGTCCCACATACATACAGTATAAGTATCTTTCCACTAAAGTCTGATGTTTTCTCCCCTGGCTAAAATATTAAAACAACTAACCATTTTCATAAAACTAGAAGCATTTAGGCACTGAGGGCCCAACCTTGCAGCCTTACTTATTATTATTACTTATTGTACATTCAGTAGCAACCAGGTTCGCAGCACTGCAAGAACATGACTATGTATTATTAGTATAATAGCAGCGGTAGGGGGCCAATCAGAACTCAGGCTTCATTCTACTCTGTGCTATACAAAAAACCAAAGGCAACAATCCCTGCCCCAAAGATCATACAATCTAAAAAGACACAAGATGCCAGAAGGGAGTGCAGAAGAAAGGGGGGAGTGCGACCCACCAGGTTCCATGACTGTGATACCAAGTTATCTGGTTGTTTCTTAAGTAAGATAAGTGAACAGGGGATCCTACCGAATCACTAATGACTCTTACTCTGAGGAGCTGAAGTGTTCAGAGACGGAATTCAATGGACATTTGCCTGAATAACGCCTGTAGGATTTGGCGCCATTTTCATTGTATTGTAACTAGAATGCTGCTGAAAATGGTCCAGCTTCATGAATAACTTTTTACATGGCAGAGATGTGCACGTTATTCATCATTCTATAGTTGCCATCTGCATCATATCATACACAGCTCAATCATCCATGCTTTCATTCAGTATTCGTCATCACAGTCAGCATTCTTGTTGGCAATATCCCCTTCTTTTTTCCTCCACTGCTTTGCCAACTTTCCCTCACTTTTAACATTGAATAGAGTCCTCCAGGCTCACCCATCTTGAGGCTGTTTCCTTCACTGCCACACCCAAAACATTTACACACTAAAAACTAATCACAACAGCTTGGGGTTTTGTTTCTTCTGCTGATATTTAACCTACACAGTCAGTTTTTTTGATAAAAACGTGCTCAGCATTGCTTAATAACTTAGGCCTGGTTTATTTGACAGCATTAGACCAACCTAAAACAGTTTACGCCAATCTAACTATGTCAACGTACGCACTGCAGCGTTGCTCCCACCAATGTAAGTGCCCCACCACACCGACATCATAACTCCACCTCCATGAGAATCGTAGGGCTTATGTCAGTGTAGTTAGGGTGACACACTTCATGCAGACACTGCAGGCATCTATATCGGCTGCTGGCTGTCAGTCTCTCAATTTCACGACTCCATGCTAAAGCTGTGAAATTGACAAGAAAGCCAGGCGAGCAAGAGACTGCCCACTCCCAGTTGGATTGCTACCCAGGCTGTTCACTCCCCTCCAGGCTGCCCCCGTCACGCTCCCTGCTTAGAGCTGGGCCACACCTGGAGTCCTACCCAGGTCCAAGCCTCCCACTCCCAGCTGGATTATGTTCCAAGCTTCTTGCTCCCTGCAAAGAGCATGTCCACCCCCGACCCTGGGACTTTCAGCACCCCACCTGGTGGCTGCCATCTTACCAGCAGGCAGCTGGGAGCCTCAGAGAAGCACACTGGCTCCCAGTAAGAGCGTGGAGCTGAGAGCGTGGAGGGGCAGCCTAGCCCCCACAGAAAGTTGTGCCAGATGATCTGGGACATCACCCATGAAAACTCATGCGAAATATAAATGTGTTAGTCATTAAAAGTGCCACAGGACTCCTTGCTTGTTTCAATATGCATGAAATTTATCATACAACATTGGAAAGACAATTCTTCAAATGAACAGAGAAAAATATCCCTCCCAATCTCTAATGCTGTAAGGACAGATTTATTCTTATGCACATCCACTGTCTTGGATTTACATGTATTGTAAATTACCCACCACTTACCATTCAAATTTAAAATCTAGGATCCAATTCTGTTTTCTCACCACTCACACTAACTTTAAAGGAGTCACACCATTATAAGTAAAAAGAGAATCTGGCCCAGAGCCTTTGAAAGGGGGGCTCAATTCAAGAACATCTGGTAACCTGTGGAATGCTTCATTTTACAACCCAGTATTTATCTGGATAATGGCCACTCATTCATGGGATGGCATTCATTCATGAAATTGATTTAAAAGATGAGCAATTGCCTCTAGCAACACGGCTCCAAGAAACAGTCCTTGTGGGTCTTTTAGTGGAATGTCTTTCAACAGGTAAATTCTATAAGAATGTAATTGTAAATTCATTCTGTTTTACAATATACATTTTCTGTACTTTGTGATTTTTTTATATTATGTTTTGGTTCGATTTTCCTTTCTTTTTGTCTGAACAGTCATTCATTAAGGTACGATTGTTTTTTAAATGAACTGTTGTCTATTATCATGCTTGTTCAAAAACCTAATACAATCATTAGAAAAGAAGAAAGGTCATGAAATGAAACACAGGATGTTGAAGTCATAAAACAGCTAAATATTGTACCAATTCAGAGAGCACTTCCTATTAAGCAAGCTTTTGGGACCATTCCAAAATTTGCTTACAACTGGAAAATAAATAAAAATGATAATTTCAAGTTGACATGCCTCTATAATGGCTGGCATTAGACCTCTGAAAAAGTCAATTCTTCCAATATAGAATTTGGTATTGATATTTTTATCCTTTCAAGACATGGAATTTTGTAACACACTCTTCCCCAAAATTTTGCTTCAGTACATTTCAGCTAGATGGGTGATTTGATTAGTGAGAACATGCACAATCACACATCTTTCTGCAGTTTTGATATGCATTCAATTTTTTAATGTGAAAAAATAGATCATTTTAGCTAGAAAAGTGGCCTGTTTTCCACCGGAAAATGGGCTCAATTTTGCTGAATATATTTTTGTCCTTACAAGATTTACCACAGGCTGAGAGGCCTCCTTCCAATTTGATACAAATTGTGAAAAAAATTAATTTCAAGCCATTTTGCATTTTAACTGCCAATACTATTTACACCTCTTGTTAGCATTTATGTGCTGTTTAGCAGCAAAGCAATGCATAGAGAAATGCAGCAAAACCCTTTAGAAAAAGATACGAAATAAGGCGCACTGCTAAGTAAACATCAAATTGAAAGGAAGCAGAAACTGCAGCTCATAGAAAGGCGACTGTCCCAAGTGGGTGCAATTCTGAGATCTCAGTTCAAGTGCCATTTAGGCAACTGAGAATTCTTGGTAGTCTTTGCACTTACCATAAATCTATGACCCTTTCGCTAGCTCTTGTGTCTCTCCCATGTGGTATCAAGTGGTATTTGAGCAGATTTGGACAGACAGCCCTAATTAAACCTCAGGAAAGTGAGAATGGGTTTTTTAAGAGGGGGGCCAGACTATATTTGGTTAGCAGGCTTTAAAAAGCATGTTTGTAAAGGGATACTGCAGTATAGGAAGCAGCCAGCCTTCACCCCCCATTAACCCTTGACAGGTATGACTTAAAGCTGAAATCTCACACCTTCCCTGGTTTAGCTTTAAGTGCTGAGATATGCACACAGATAATTCTTGGATTCCCAGGGTTTATAATTCCTAGCTCCTGTCCAATGACAAACCGACTGTTGGTGTTTATTTTTTGAACACACTAGTAGTCAATCCCCTGTTTTAAGCCTCTGAATGCCCGTTTCAGCAGACTGCCCCTGTTTGTATCACAATGTAATGAGCATGAAATCTACTATAAACCAAGCCTGGCCAGATTCATATTAAAGGGGATAGGGCTGAGGGAAGGGGAGGGAATTTCAGTTCATAGCTGTGAAGATCATAACTAAAGAGCTATGGACAAGAACAAGATTACATTTCCTATCAAAATCCATAGGGATTAAATCAGTAAAGCAATTATGATACAGGACAATGAACTCTGTTAAATATGGTGTCTGCAAAAGGAGCCTTCTCCTCTAAAATGAACAGACTTTGTGCACAACGGAAGAGTCAGTTTTGTCTTTTCTTCACAGCCAAGAAAACTTTTAAAGCTAGCATCACAGAAATGCTGTTGTCTTGTGCATTTAATACATTGTGCATGGGTAACTAATAAATGTATTCAAATTCCAAAGGGGTAGCCGTGTTAGTCTATTGTAGAAAGACAACAGAGTCTTGTGGCACTTTTAAAGACTAACAGATTTATTAATCGCATGAGCTTTCGTGCATTCCCCTGCATTTAATTTCCTCCCACTCTGTAACTTTCCTATCTTCAAAGCGTCTGACGAAGTGGGATTTTCTCCCACGAAAGCTCATGCGATTAATAAATCTGTTAGTCTTTAAAAGTGCCACAAGACTGTTGTCTTAATAAATGTATTATCTGTCTTACAGTAATGCCCTGGGGCACTAACGAGGATTGTGGGCTCATTATGCTGGGTGCTGCACAACACAAAGGAAGGGAAAGTCCTACTCAAAGAGAAGTCTTAATAGACACAACAGACAAACAAGGATGGGAGGAGAAATGAGCACTATGGTGAAGTGACTTACCCAAGGACATACAGCAGGTAACTGGCAGAGCCAGGAACATCCAGCCCTCTTGAAACCCAGGCAAATGTGCCATCCACTGGACAATAACGCTGACCCAGGTGACCAAGTTTTCATCAGATTTACAGATTCATAACAAAGATAATTTTTGGTGTCCATCTTGGCTAGCCGTAATTGGTATGGTGGAAGTGCATGTTCATACCCGCACACATGCAGAGCGCTAGGTGAAACAGGCATTCATTTAAAAGGAAAGGTCATATTTTCATTTATTCCCACGCACTAACTGGAACTCCTTCCATGCTTGGCTGAAGCAGGACCTGTTTGCATCAGCATGGAGGGACGGAAAAACTAGACAGAGCTCTGCCCTTTCAAAAGGAACATGCTTGTGGTGCTGGAAAACCAGAACTCTCTCCTTGTGTATTTGTTGCCCAAGGATATGGCAGGAACTCTATTGCCCTGGAAGGAGGGAAGCTCCCAGGGAGACAGGGACATAGCTGGGGCTCCTAAGCACTTGGGGAGCACAAGTAATAGTAATAACCCTCAGAGCAGAGCTGGCTTTGGGGAAGGGTGAGGGAAGCGAAAACAGATGAGCGGGGGGAGGAGGGGGAGGGAGGAGAGCAGATATGCCAGAGGAACAGCAGAGCGGGGGGGCGGGGGTGAGGGCAGATATGTCAGAGGAACAACAGATCTGTGGGAGGAGGTAGAAGATGGCTTCCCAAGGGGCTGAAGTGAGCAGCCGAGTGGGGAAAAGAAATGATGATGGGAAACTGGAAGAGTGAGGAAAAGCATCAGATAGCTCAAACCCCTGACAAATGCAACCTAAATTATTAGTCGACTGGCCTCAAGTGACTCATCCTTTAAGAAAATGCTGGCTCTGCCAGATTTTGCACATCAACTCCAGGCCAGTCACTATAATCTCTGTGCCTTGGTTTCCCAATCTGGTGATAACAATACTTCTCTATCTCATCAGCCTGTTGCAAGGATTTCATGGATTAACATTTCATCCTGAATAAAGAGACACAAGTGTGATCAAATGGCCAGAGCACTGATTAGAAGCCGGAAAGCACTGAATTTTAATCGAGGCTTTGATACAGGCTACTTGCATGGCCAAGGGCAAGTCACTTAACCATTCTGCCTCAGTTTGCCCCTCTGTAAAATGGAGACACTTCCATCTATCTTGCAAGCTTATTGTGTGGCTTAATGTTTCTAAAGTACTAGACAAGAGCTCTGATTTTGTGGCTGTTTATTTGTATTACTTAGAAGTCAATGGAGGGCAGACAAGCTGACTAAATAAAATATATTTAAAGTCCTACCTATAAATATACAGAGAGATTTATGTTTCCTGTATAGGGCTCTTAAGCTTATCAACTATTTTAATAAAGTGAGCACATACTAAAACGGGCATACACTAATGGCTAACATGTAAAGAGCATACTAGTACTAACTTCAGCTCTCTCTCTCTGCTGGGCAGTATCCATCACCAACAGTAACCACTACAAGTCTAACAGTTCCATGGAAAAACGAGGCATACAGGAAGTATGCCAGTATTTACAGAAATTCATGTGACTATTAAATCCATTCCAAAGGCAATTTTTCCCATATGCACACATGCAACATCCCTTTAGTTACCCACACTAACTCACTTGCCTGCGATTTCAGACCACCTAGCACTCTAAATCCAATTAATACCATCACTAGTAATCTTATCACTAAATGAATACAAATTCCTGCAGCATAACGGACATCACAATGCTTAAGATCAGTGGTTAGAATAAGGTTTGAAGACAATAACCAGATTTTACATAAAACAGAGACAGAATCTGGCTTATGGCTTCTCCAGCTTCAACTTTTTCCATCAACCATGTGCTGCTAAAGCCTTGACAGGAAATGAAAGTTTAATTGCCTACAACTGCTGTAGTCTCAGCACAAGGCAATCTCTAATAAAATACGTTAATTAATTCATTGTGCAGAAGCCTCCCAACCCTCTTTGCCATTTTGACATGGCCAGCATTGTCTTTCTCTTTGGTCTTTCATTTACTAAGTTTTGTTGTTTGTTAAAACTGTCCAGAAAATGATCTAATAAGGATAACAGCATAAGTAAAGATAAAAATTATGGCAGAGTGCACTAAAGGAATGACCCACTGTCCTCTATCTGATGCTTAATTAGGACTTTCTGTGAAAAGAACACAGCATAATATATGTACAGAGCCTGCAAAATTGGTCTTCAATACTGTCATTTTAAAGGAAACAAATGTCATACACCTCGTTAAGTCTGAAAAAGTCAATCCCTTTGTACTGGAAGTGAAAATCAAAACCAACGTTGAGCATATGTTCGTCAAAGCACATTAAGTCGACCTAACTTACGTCACTCAGGGGTGTAAAAAGGGGTGCCTTCATTTTTCACAGCTGCTAACTAAGCAATGCAACTTAGGGCAACCCCACCAGCACTATATGGATGGGAAACGCTCTCCCTTTGGCACATAGTGCCTTCACCAGACACGCTACAGTGATGAAGCACTTCTAGCAGTGCAGACCCGCCCTAAGCCTTCCCTCTTTTGAGACAGGGAATAGAGAGATAAAAACTGCAGCGGAAGCAGCAGCCTCACTGAGCTCCAAACTGCTTGCAGGCTGAGTTCCCCATGTCAGCATGCCAAGCCAGCTGGGGGAATGGTGTGGTTTAGCCTTGGTGAAAAGAAAACCAGAATTTGAGTAAAACATGCCACAAGTGTTTGCTGCCAGAGAAGCAGCACTCAGGGGACCCGGATGGGAAAGTACATAGGCTTTCTGGATGGTTTGTGACGCCAGAAGTGCTTGAGAACAAACACATTAACATTGAATTACACTGAGTGCAAATCTTGCCTTGAAATGGGAGCTGTGAACTGTAAGATTCCATCAGGGCTGCGTACAAGGCCGACTAAGGAATAGGCACATGCCTGGAGCCCAGCTGGGGGGAAAGGGCAACCGGAGCTCCAGAGGGGTTGTCCAATTCAGAGACTGGCCCACAGCAATGGGGAGGAGGAGCAGAACTGACCGCCCCTCTGCCCATTCACGTTTGGCCCTGCTGGCCCTCCATCATGACCAGGGTGGGGAGGAAAATGGCAGAGCCAAAATTGAGCAAATGGGGTTATGACCTCCATTCACTCACTTTTGGCCCCACCATGTCCTCCACCTCCTCATGATGAAGTGCGAGTGGGGCCAAACCTGAGTGGGCAGTGGAGTGTCTTGTCCTTGCCACAGCTGTGGGGTCAGCACGAACCCGTATCTGAACCAGAGCAGCTGAGCTTCGCCAACTTCATTCAGGAGCTGGAGGGGGAACTACAGCGAGTGTCTGCCCGCATGAGGGAGCTGGCCAGAAGAGGGAGGCAAGCTTAACCTGAGGCCCACTATGGGTTAATCTAGCTCCGGCTGCATATTTCTAGCTCCCACCACTTCTACAAACCAAGACTGCCAGCCTGACTTGCTCCACAAGTTTCCTCTAAGGTACATTTGCAGTTTCAGATTTGTCCCAACCCAAGAACTCTCAAGCCAAACTGGAGGCAAATCCTTTAAAACTTGCACATTTCGTCACCAAAAAACTTAAGCCGAATATTCTTGGTTCCCCCACTGCCATGTCCAGTAAAGGCCATGCTCTGTCATCATCTCAACAGGACAGGACATCCAAGCAGAGCTTTTGCTTGCAAGGGTTCAGGTATGGCACCACAAAAATGCATTCTCAGTTCACAATCTGACCAGCGAACTACTGCCGGACAACTAGCAATAGCAGCTCCAGTACAGCAGGGCACGCTTCTGCACTTAGACCTCTCTTGCTGCATAAAGGGCAGAGAGGAAAACACAAAGCTGAAGAAAGAGAAGGAACAGAAGGAAAGGCTGAGGAAAAAAAGAGAGGGCAAGGGAAAAAACAAGGACAAAAAAAGAAAATGCACCATCACCACAGGAAAGGAGGATAGAGACGTTTAATCTGATTTGAAAAAGAAGAAACAAAGAGAGGAATTGAAGGAGAGGAGATTTGAACAGAAAAGGTAATAATAATATTCAAATCCCAGAGTCAGATTGCCACCTCACTGTTCCGCAGAGGATTTTTCAAGAAATCAGAGTTGAGAAACAAGTTACCAAACTATGCATTTGGGTCATGAAACAAACAAGCTGTCTGCTATCCCTGCTAAAGAGAGTTTGGGGCACATAAAGGAACTAAATTAATGAGGAAATCCCAAGGGAGAATTTCTGTTCCAGAGTTCTCTGGATATTTCCTAGCATCATTTTAGTTCAAATAGAATCTATGACTCTTTTTTAAAAATTTTAGGCACAGTTGCCTTTTCAGTTTCCCTTTGATGTTGTGCCCAGTTGCCTCAAATATCTTTGTTCCCTTCTCTCCTGCCAAGGCATTCTGAGCTCTTAATCCTGTCCTATCACCTATGCTAACTGTGGCAAACCACATTGTATGAGTTGGAAACATAAGAAATGCAGCCTTCGCTATCATGGTTTCTGTACAGAAAACGTATTTTTATAGCTCTAGAACAAGTTCACAGTTCATAAGCAAATGGACTTCCCACGGTGTCTTTATCACAACAGCAACAAAATTTCTGCAACATTAAATACTAAATTTGAATACTCTCTAGTTCAGAGGTGGGTAAACTACAGCCTATGGGCCCGATGCAACCTGCAGGAGCCTTTCATCCGGCCCTTCAGCTGGGCCTTTTCAGACACTGGTGACTGCTCCCCATTCCTGGCCTCGTCCCCGCCTACCATAGGGGCCCAGTAGTACCCTGGCTGAGTAGAGCAGACTCTCCCTTCTTCCCCTCCACCACATCGGCACAGCAGCACCCTATCCAAAGCATGGCAGCCCCTCCCCATCTCAGCCCTGCCCCTTGCCTCACCCCTCTTCAGTCCACCTAGACTCCAATGTGGCCCTTAAACTATAAAGTTTGCCCACTCCTGCTCTAGTCTGAAGTTGTATGAAAACATTTCGAGAATTTTAACACACAGCGGAATAAAGAGCCAGAGACAGCCAATTATTTGCAGAATTCACATTTTGAGAGTCTTTTAAAATGTTTCTCCTCCCTTAATTAAACCAAGGTAGAAATGAGGCTGATGGCTCCTCCCTAGTAATTAGTGGACTGGACATCTTTGGTAACAAAACTAGCTAGCATCTGGACAAAGTCTTTCTTTCAATACAGTTGAACACCTTAAAACTGAGCGATCACAACACAGTGACAGTTGAGACTAAGAGTACATTGGAATGATAGATGAAATAAAGTTGAGGGAGAGAGGGAGGTCCAATGGATTATGAGTAAGACCCACTTTGTTTTACTTCTATCTTCGGATGTTGACAACAACTAGGAAAATGATCATGTCTACTTGAAAGGTGTAGTGTCCCCTTTGCACATTCTGAAATTCCCCGACAAGATCATCTTCCAAGGATCTCATTTTAACAGGTGTGCTGTTTTAACTTCAAATGAAGAATGTTAACAGTGCTATTGCCAATTGACATGTTTGTGATTGAAAAAAGGAAATTAACACTAAACAACTTGCACAATTACTGAACTATGGATTGTTTGGATGAAGATTGGCCCAAAACAACAATAAACCTTCATCCAAACAACCTGAAACTTCAAGATCTTCGTGTATTTTATTGTGCAGACAATCTCTTTACATGCTATTATGATGGAGCAAAGCTTTGGAACAGAAGTAATAAATTGTCTTCAGGCAACTTTGTTAAACACAATATATACAAGTACTTGGTTCAATATTGATACACACTGATTACATCATCTATTTGTGGGCCTTAGCTTTGAATATTCAGATTGTTTCAGTGCAGGGAAATGGTTAACGGGTAATTCCAGCTATAATTAATCTCTTTTGAGGGAAGCGGTTCCTTGAAAAAGAATCATTTCACTTGAAAGGCTCCACTTTACAAGTCCATTCATTCTAGTGACCCCCTTTCCTACAAGAAAGCCAAAACAAAATGCAGTTTCTTAATTTCCAGTTACTAGAATTTTGATTGGAATTTAGAACTATAAGGAGTTGTATCACCATTGTCCCATTTAATGGCTGACTCCTCTCTCTTACATAGGCATTGAATGAGGCTTCTGATATCTTAGATCAGTGGTTCTCAACCACAGTGTCAGAAATATTACTGTGTCGCCACCCAGTGGTAAGTGTGTCACGGAGAGATGGCTGGATACAGCCTGAGGATGGTGTGTCCTGTACGGTTGCAACATACCGCCAAGTGCGTTGCAACCTGCAAAAGGCTGAGAACCACTTTTCTACATAACTCTGAAGCTGGTAACTTATATGGGTTTTAACAGAACAAAAAGGCAGAATTTTAATGTATAATTGCAGATTCTGCATCAGTTCCTTTTTTATTCAATTGAAAATATCCCTACAGATGCATAGCTTGTGGACAAGCTGTAGCAAATAACATTTCTCCATCAGAAAATTCAGATTTGTATCAATTTTGATGATATCCCATTTCAAAAGAAAACAATTTAAAAATGTTTCAGTAAGGGCAAAGCCAGAAACAACTCTTATTTTAAAGAAACAATTATATTATGTAATATGATACAAAATAAATTAAAATTGTAATGAAATGTTTCAATCAACCCGAAAAGGGGGTAGGGGGGCGGGGGGTTGGTTGGGTTTTTTGCGGGGGGGGGGGGGGGAGATTTCACTGGGAATTTTAAAATATTTTGGTTTTGTTCCACTTTGGAATGGAATTTTTTAAAAATTGTAAGGGGGAATATCCAATTCCCATCTACCTCCAGGGCAAGCTGTTTGAACTTGCTGTTTGAATTCATGCTTTGAAGGCAGAAGTCCCACTGATGCTTGTGTAGATCTGTGAAAGGAGTCAGCCCTGAAACTTTACCTAACAATATGAACAACTGGCTGGCTTAAAGAGGAAAGGTCATATTCAGCAAAGCTGGTGCAGGGAAATGTCAAGTAAAACCCTCTCCACCACATCAGACAGGTCTACTGTGAGCAGGGAGGGACCCATACCTTTAGAGACCAGAGATTTCTGCCCTCCTCTGGGCTCCACCATGGAAACAGCTTTAATTCACACTCAGCTCCAAACCACCATAGAGCTTAATGAAAGAAGGGACTAGCAGATCATCTACTCCAAACTCCTGTATATCAGAGGCCACAAACACCACCAGCCACCTGCACATTAAAGCTAATAACTGAAATTAGACCCAAGTACATCCCTCAGGGGATGGAAAAGTGTGTGTCACAGGCAGATACAGGTGGGATCAAAGCGCCTGGGGCCTTGCAATGGCAGGATATAGATTTGTGAGATGTACCTAAATGATCCCAGTAACTGACCCCACCTCATGCATCAAAGGAAGGTGAACCCCCCCCCCCCCCCCCCAAAAACAAAACAATCTGGGGGGGGGGGGGGGGGAGAGACTCTTTCCTTACCCTACCTATGACAATCATCTAGACCCTGAGCAAGGACCAGCCAGGCCAATCCCTGAAAGAGAATTACTTCAGAGCACTGGCCCACTCCATGGAGAGCCTGTAGGGAGGCAGCTAAGACACGTTTTGGCCACTTCCTGTTTTTCAGACAGCACTGCCCATGTTTGGAAACCCTTTCACCCCAGTGCTTCCAGAAATGGAGAACAGAGGGCTCTCCAGAGCCATGGAGGAGCGGGCAACATTCCCTTCAGGGCACAGCAGTCTGTTTCCAATTTCTTTCACAAAGTTTCCACTTCAAAGTCTCTTTAGATCTTAGTTTTCTGTGCCAACACTCTTAGGGTCTGTCTACACTGCAGCTAAA
Organism: Pelusios castaneus; assembly: GCA_007922175.1. Taxonomy (NCBI): domain Eukaryota; kingdom Metazoa; phylum Chordata; order Testudines; family Pelomedusidae; genus Pelusios; species Pelusios castaneus. The sequence continues at coordinate 7,939,979 of ML685783.1, forward strand.
AACCCAGGACACGGTTCGGGCTCAGGGCTGTTTAATTGCAAGTGGACATTCAGGCCTGGGACAGAGTCAGGGCTCCAGGACCCTGCGAGGTAGGAGACCACAGAGATCAGGCTGCAACCTGAGCCGGAATGTCTATACCCCAGTTAAACAGCTGCTTAGCCCAAACCCAAGTTAGCAGACACAGGCCAGTCACAGGTGTTTAACTGCAGTGTACACACACCCTTATGTGCCATAGACTACTGCGAGACTTCAACCATCTTGTTCCCCATCCTGCACATGCTTGGCTATGAGTAGGATACAACTTTTGACTAGCAAATGAGGCATAACGCTCCAGTGTATACATTGGTCATCTGGCCCTTTCTGAAAACGAGTTTTTCTTCTGATAGCACTGCAGGAACTGTCAAGGTCCATTACATAGATCTTAGGCATCACAACGTAGTATATTCATTTCTATTACAAAGATGTTTCCATGTTCATTTGGATATGCCTATTAAGTATTAAGGAAAGTTAACTTTGAGCAACTGCCAATTTTAAAGCCTCGTGGTTGTTAATTATTATTTTTTTAAAACAACAAAAAGGGCCTAATCCACATTATAGCAAACGTCATGCAAAACATAATTACAGTCCCCGAAGCTGCTGACAATTAGATTGTAACTTAGAAGGTTTGACATAGCCTGAATCCTAATCATAGTCTGATCATAACGCTCTCATTATCCCGTTGTACTCTTCTCATTCATTAGTTGAACTCACCTGTTGCCTTAGGAAGACTTCCAGGCCCAGGATCATCTTTTAGTTATGTGCTTGTACATAAGTCCCTAGTCGGGATCCTTAGGCGCCAGACATAATATAAATAATAGGGTGGATTTGAGGGCATGAGAAATAGTCATCTTGATGGCTTCAGCATCTCTCTAGTCTTCTCTAAGCAAGAAAAATGTTTCCATTTCCTGTGCCCTCAAGTTTGATGATAAACTGCACTACCCCCACTCATAAAAACCAGGTAGAGATCAAGGTTTCCTCATCTGGAGTTTTATGATGCGATTTCACCATTTTACAAGATAATTTCATTGCCGGGTTCCTTAAGCAGCAATTTCTTAGACCCACATGTATTCCACAGCCACTACCAGATGTGCCTCCATCCATCTGCAAAGAAATTCTGCATAAAGGAAATCCAGAAGAGCTAGAATTCTGTTTAATGAGAACAGCCCTGGGACAAAGCTTTAATAGTTTAACTAAAATTACACTCAAAACGCAATTAGCAGAAGCTCTGAACTCACAAGCCATGGCCCATGAGCCCTAATGCATTAATTAGTTAAGACACCCTTTATAGTCAAGTGCAGTTTAGGCCTTCTTGACAGGATGTAGTTTGAATCCTCATATCTGAGGGAGCACTGGACTTGCATATGAAAGTGCAGCATTATTTCACTGTAATGAGCTTGGATATACAATTATTGTATGTCCCAGTTATTTTTAGCAATAAACAAATGATAGTGTATACACAGCATACAGTTTTATTTACAAAGCAAGGTCAAGGCAGACTTTAAACATGCACTTTCATATAGCATGCCGGACAAATCCCAAATCACATGTCAACAAAAAGTTTTCCTGTCCCATGAGAATTTTTGAGATTTCTAACATTTTTCCTGCACCAAATCAGGACAAAATTGAAATCCCCAAAATGGCTGCAAATAAAAATTAAAAAAAAAATCCGGAAAAAAAATATAGTTAGATCAGGTCAATCAAAACATTTCCTTTTCATGATTTCAAAATGTTTCTTATTTTTCAGATTTTTTTTTTCAGAACAGGAAGTTCGTTAAAACTGACTCCTCCCCTTGAATGAATGAATCAGCATTTTCTGACACAAAGTCATCAAAAAATTCCCAACCAGTTCAAAACCTCACCATCTTTAACTAAGTCACTAGTCAGGTAAAACTCCCAATGGCATCTAATGAAATTTTGCATGAGTACAGACTGCAGAGTTTGAACCTATAATGTTGTAGCAGTCATATACACTACATCATGCCTCGACAAATTATGTTTCTGGTCACCATGGTGACCAGTTTTAGTAGCCTGCCACCTAGCTCCACTGCAGAAATATAATGGAGGAGTGCCCTCTGGCGACCAAAAGTAAAATTGTTGGTGCCAAGCTGTGAGCCTATTTTGTCCACCTCTGCATTACATACATCAAGTATATTATCATAAGCTTTTCCCAACTTCTAAACCTTCATATATGTTGAATGGTTTAAAATAAATGTATATGTATAAGTCGTGCACACACACACACCTTACATTCACCAAAATATTTTTCATTATAGAAACTATTAATATTTCCATGTCTTTAGCACCTCATTCTAGAATATTTCAAAGCTTTCCATAAGCTATATATATCACTAATACACCATGCCTCTTGGATAGATGGAAGGAACTATCTGGTGCACAGTAGGCTGGATAATATGGGGTAGGGAGAAGAAAAATTTTGGTCAAGGTCATCAGGGCAAAAGCTGCCTATTGGGAAGAGTATCATAGGATCTTTCAAGGTAATGAAGAAAGAATGCACAAAGGTCTTGTGACAGATCTCCAGATACTGAACTGCAAAGATAAATATTTAATTTATCTCCTTTTGAAAGACAAACACACACTGCTTGGATTTGAAACTATAGTTCCAAGAAATCTACAAGATTGAAACTGATGTTTCATCCACTTATATTCCTCCTATTCATACTTTGCCTCCCATCTGCATACATGCAGACAGATTTACTTCAAACAAACAGTAGTATAAACATGTATTATACTAACTATCCACTCACTTTTAGACACAACCATGTAATACTGGAAATGACTTGAAAATATCCCACAGAGCAGGGGTCAGCAACTTAAAAGATAAGAAGAGCCATTTAAAAAAATTCCTTTAATAACTAAATGTTTTGAGAACCTCAGTGGATGGGGGGAGCTAGGCCAGAGCACATCCCACAGGGTCCCATGGTGGGGGGAGCCCAGAACCTGGAGTGGGCCACCTGCATGGTCCTCTGGTGGCAGGGAGCCCAAAGCCACAAGGAGGCAGCCAAAGAGCCACATGTGGCTCTGGAGCTGCAGGTTGCAGACCCCTGCATATATCATAGTAACTAAGACCCTGAACCTGCAGTTCTCAATCCCACTTAAGTTTAATGGGACTCTGCTTAAAATTAAGGATCTGCCCTGTCACATCAATTTGCAAGATCAGGGCTTTTGTGTTCAACTGGTTACACAGAAATTATCTCCACATATCTACCACATGCATTATGTTTTGCAGAACACAGTAAATAATGAAAATGTGTTAGAATCCCAAAGCATTTTGCAGACTTTTAAAATGATATATTACTGTGATAAGATACTGCAACATTAAAACATATGCTTTACGCATGGATTCAAATCAGCCTCTGCTCCAGATGACTGATAGATAGCTACCTAACACCAATTTTTTAAAAAGAATCCAGAAGGAATCCTGGCAATTACAGGCTAGTAAGCCTAACTTCAGAGCCTGCAACCACAGTACAGAACAGAATAATCCGACACACAGATTAACAGAATATGTTGGGGAAGAGTCAATAGAATTGCTTTGTGACAGGAAATCATGCCTCACCAATCTATTAGAATTCTTTGAGTGGGGCAACAAACAGGTAGATTTAGAGTACTTAGACTTTCAGAAAGCCTTTGACAAAGTCTCTCACCAAAGGCTCTTAAGCAAAGTAAGCAGATAAGAGGGAAGGTCCTCTCATGGATCAGCAATTGGTTAAAGACAGAAAACAAAGGGTAGGACTAAATGGCCAGTTTCCACAGCGAAGCGAGTTAAATAGCAGGGTTCCCCAAAGGCTCAGTTCTGTTCAACATATTCATCAATGATCTCAAAAAAGCTGTAAACTGTGAGGTGACAAAGTTTGCAGACTACACAAAATTTCTCAAGATAGCCAAGTCTGAAGCAGACTGAGCAGAACAAAAAAGGAGTTTTGTGGCACTTTTGATGACCAACAAATTTATTTATTGCATAAGCTTTTGTGGGCACAATCCCACTTCATCAGATGTATAAAATGGAAAATGACGCACTTAGCTGTATTTATACATACAAAGAAGAGTGGGTCACAAGGTCAATTCAAACAGATCCAGAAGGATAGTCTGCTAGGCTAACTCAACAAAGTAAACAATCTGTTTTGACTCAAACAGAATGGAAGAGGGAAGCAAGATCTGAGAACGATAATAGAGCGGAAATCACCTTTTGTAAGGAGTTAGCCATTCAAGATCTCTATTCAAACCCAGTGTGAAGTTGACTAGTTTGCATATGAATTCTAGCTCAGCAGTTTCATGTTGTTATAATCTGGTTTTGAAGTTTTTTTGCTGAAGTACTGTAACCAGCATATTTTTTTACAGAATGTCCAGGTAGATTGAAATCTTCCCCTACTAATTTCTTAATGTTACCATTCTTGATGTCCAATTTATGTCCATTCATTCTTTTGTGCAGAGACAGTCCAATCTGGCCAATGTATATAGCAGAGGAGCATGTGGGCCCATGATGGCATATATCACCTAGGTAGATAAGGAGGTGAATGAGACCCTGACGTAGTAGCTGATTTGGTTAGGTCCTATCGTGGTATCACTTGAGTAGGTATGAGGGCAGAGTTGGCAACAGGGTTTGTTGCAGGGATAAGAACCTGCCTTAGTTAAGTTATTCATTAGTTAGTTATTATTAGTTATTATTATTACTTATAGTACCTGGCTTACGTTACGTACTCATTGCCAGGGGATACTTTAAAGGCCAAAAGGTATAACTGGGTTCAAAAGAGAATTAGGTTAAGTTGATGGAGGATAGGTCCGTCAATAACTATTAGACAAGATGGTCGGAGATACAACTCCTTGCTCTGGGTTTTCCTAAATTTCTGATTGTCAGAAGCTGTGCCTGGGTTGACAGGATGAATCACTCAACAAATTGTCCCGTTCTGTTCAATGTCATTGAAGCATCTGGCACTGGCCCTTCAGAAGACAAGATACTGGGCTAGACAGACAGCTGCTCTGACCCAGTTTGGGCATTCTTATGCAGCCCATACAAAGCCCAAACTAATAAAAATCCATAGCTATTAGAAAGATGCCTACTCAACCTACAAGAAGTGTCCTTCATTCCCGTTTTGTAACATGCATGAGATCCACACAAACATCAAGAGAAAACTTAACTGGGTTGTAGAAAACCAACTTCCAACAGGTTGAAAGTAATAATAATAATTTTAAAAAAAGAAGCAGTCTGAAGTACATCAAAGTACAATATTTAGTTCTGCTTGTATGTGCAAAGAAGCCAGTTTCCCCTTGAGGATAGAGAGTTGTGATGTTTGCCCCAGCACAGCATTGCTTCCATTAAACCAGTCGAAAGAGTTCAAGCTTCATGATAACTTTGCAAGTGCTGATCCAATAAGCAGCTTAAAAGACTCTTGATCTCTCAAAGCAAATTTTTTGCTTCAAGTATGAAGTTACATTTCCCATTTCAAACGACTGAGAAAGGAATCAAGAAAAAACTGTTAGGGAAAAAAAAAAAAAGCGGGGTCTGGACTCTGCACAGAAGTTACCCAGCAAAAATTCTACCAAGTACAATCCTTCCTCCTATCCTATTCCATCTTACATGTGAACACCATAGGATGGATAATTAACCAACCCTCTCTTCCCTAACACTCACATGTGGACGGGCCCCTCTGCAAAAGGGTCTCTTCCCCTGTCTCAAGATCACAGCATCTTCCTCTCTCCATACCCTCCACACCCCATTTTTACCCTTAATGGCTGCTCCATGAAAGAAGGTTTCAGACTAGGCAAGCAGGGTGAAGAAGTGGGCAGGGCAAGGACAAGAAGAATGACAAGCATCATCCGTCCTCCAGCCCCCTCTCATTCATAGAGGAGCTACCAATCATTTATTAATTAGGAGACAATTTTTAATCCCTGATGAGACGGGTAGGATGTGAACTGATGACCTAGGGGTGAAAGGCTCTATCATTCATTAGCTCTGCCCTGAGGCACCAAGTCCCCAATAAGTCCTAATATGCTCCCTAGAAGCATGAGGCTCCTTTTTATAAAAGATAAATGGATTCAATCAACTTCTGACCATTTCTAGAAAGCACACAGAGGGTACGTCTGCACTGCAATGAGTCGGCTGCGGTTGGCCTGTGCCGGTGACTCAGGTTAGGGGACTGTTTAACTGCAGTATAGAAGTACTATCACCAAGCCTTCAGGATTGTTCTGGAATCTGCAGAAATCAAAGATGAATCTTTAACTAAAGATTATGTCAGGTGATGAAGCCTTCAGGAATATTTCCAGTCAAACCTGACAACCCCAGTTTGGAGGTTTGTTATTGGCCACAGCCTGACCTCTGGGACCCTCCCTCCTCTCAGCCTAGCCCAAATGCCTCCACCACAATTAAACAGCCCCATAACCCGAGCCCAAGTTAACTGGCATGAACCAGTCACAGGTGTCTAACTGCCATGTAGGCACACATGGGAGGGTCTTGGAGGCCTGGCCTATACTACGGGGCTAAGTCAGCAGTAAATATGCTTTCTGTGTGCCGCAGAATGCGCATCTCCCGCCGACTTAGTTATGCATATTTACTGCACCGTCTTCATTCAGCTGCGTCAACTTGAAGCACCCTCTGGTGGACCCAGCCTTACTCCACTTGGAGGGGTGGAGTTATTGAGTTGACCAGAGAGTGTTTCCGGAATCGATTGAGTGGATCTACACTATTTTTTCAGCGTAGATAAGGCCCCAGTCTCTGGACACCTAGGTAAAATGTCACCCACAATGCTCTCAGTCTCAAACACTTAGGTCTGCCACACCCTATTCTTAAAGGAAGAACCCCACTAACCGGATACTACTAATAAAAATGCAGTAGTAATTCAGGATCATGAAGGAGTTAGGACTAGAAATCATGGCTCTGAGTTTGTAGATTAGTAAACCTTCCACTAGGTTATAGTGCATTATAAGGTTAATCTGTCTGTCTTCCCTCTACCACCACCCAAAATTGCAGAAAGGCTTCAACTTTTAATGTCAGCAGCCAAAATCCCAGGCCTTATGATTAAGTTGTAGGAGTTGGCAATACTGTGCATACTCCCATGGAATGGAAGGCCTACATTATGTAGTACATGTGTCCTCACAAAGGTAAGTAGGTCCTTCCACCCTATAATGCAGAGCCGAAGGGCACTGTGTTGATCTACACATTTTACGTTTATCTTATTAGTTTAAAACAGCAAGTGTACAGAGAGAACAGTGACGATTCCAGGCATTATTGTCTATCTCTACAGAAGCGTTTCCCAAACTGATTTGGCCACGGAACACCTTTGGGCTTGGAATATATTGACGGAACACAAAGATGCTAGTCCAGGGTGGGGGAGGGATTTCATACCAAAAAATTGCCGCACGTATTGCTCAAAAGTTGATTTAAAAGAGTTGGAAGGAAAAATAACGCTACCGTCAAAAATTTTTCACTGAACACCTCTTCACACCACGTGGAACACAGTTTAGGAAACGCTGTTCTACAGCAGTTCCTACAGTATTGCTGTAATTCCTACAGAACCTAAACAGTGTCACCTCTTGATGGCCAAGTCTGCATTTTCACCAATGCTGCTACGACCTCTGAAACAAATCGAACAAGCTCTGTGAAAGGGGGTAAATTATAAAAGCTCTGATCATGCTGCTCATATTTTTGCCCCAATGGAAGAGGCTGCATCAGCATAAATGAGAACATAATTTGACCCAAATTCACTTTATTTACGGCATATGGAATTAAGAGGTGCTGGTCATACTCGGATGCTACACTGATGTACTCGGATGCTAAAGTGATGAGTGCCACTGAAAAACAGACTATAAATAAAATATCCAAATGGTTGAAGTCAATGAGAGCTGCACAAATGCATCCAAGCATACTATCTGGCCCATAAAATGGAAAACCAGCATCAGCTCTAACCACAATACAAACAGAGACAATTTTGTCAGGTCCAAGTACAAAAAAGGAAATGAAAATGACAGAGCCAGAGTACTCCAGCTTCAAAGAATATCTGCAATAGACATTAAAATATTTCCAGAAATTATAGAAAAACATCCTTGGAGATAAGTAACTGAGAAGTATAAACCTGTTAAGACAATTAACGTGTTGTTCAGAACAGCAAAGGTAAAATATAGTACAAAAGTTGAGCTATTAAAAGTCATCTGCTACATGAATTAACTTTCTGTGTAAAATACCAAGCTGTCTTCTAATTACCTGCAGCAGCCTTCTTACATGAAAAGCCACTGAACGAATGTATTTGTCTGCTTTGCAGAGTGATGAGTTAATCATATTTGTGCCACACACAAATCCAGGCAGGTTATTTTACCAGCTAGATTAGTGAATGATGGCACCTTGAGGGCACCGATCTGAATGCCTCACACTTCCATGCAAAATAAAATCTATAAAACCTGTGACATGTGAAATAAATCAATAATTGGGAAACTCTGCTCTCTCATGAACAGCCCTCCCTCCGATTGCTGTAGGAAGTAAAATGCACGCAGGTCACTCCAGTCCTCAGGGGATACTCAGATGAAATTCATGCAGCAAGGACACTGAAGTATTTGCAGAGAGTGCTGAACCACACCTTTCCATTTCAATTTGAGGTTTTAAAGTGAGGCTTATTAATTTATGATCAACCAGGAAAAGGAACAGACTTCTGAAAATCGTGGTGAAATCAAACACACTATCTTTTTCCAGTCCTTGCTTGATGACCTCCTACCAGAGATGGTCTAAGTGTTTTGCTAATAAGGGAGTTCCTGAAAGTAGGCAGGTCTAGGCAACCTATCATGAGTCTTTTTTGTAAGAGGCCGAGTCTCAACAAGCTAGAGAATGAGAATCAAAGTGAACTTCAACCTAACTCTTTTAACCCATGATAAATCCCCTCTATGCTATGGTTCCAAAACTTTATGGCTGGATAGTACTTTCCTAACCCTAACTGTTCTGTGATTGAGTCTAAAAATATTTTAAATTCTCTAGAAAGGCCCTTAGTTTGGCAATTGAAACAACATGAACAATTATGACAAGTTCCAAAGGGGTAGCCATGTGTTAAAGACTAACAAATTTATTTATCGCATGAGTTTTCATGAGAGAGATCCCACTTCGTCAGACGCTATCCCTCGAAAGCTCATGCAATAAATACATTTGTTAGTCTTTAAAAGTGCCACAGGGCTCCTTGTTTGTTTTGATGAACAATTATATTCAAGCAAAACTATTCCCTGGGGGGAAAAACCCAGGAATATATTTCAGCTATACATACATGCTCACTATTATGACAATCTAGTCTGACCCGCTGCATAACAAAGGTCATAAAAATTCATCCAGTAATTGCAGCGGTGGAGGAATTATTCTTCTCTAGTTTACAAATGAATACTATCCAACCCAACAACTTGGTGAGGGAGGGAAAACGAAAGCATATTTTTTAGAAAGTCATTCACAGTCTTGACTTAAAGACTGTTGTGGCACATACGGGCACACCAGAATACAACAGTGGTATAGAACAAATAGGCCTGATTCCACACTCACTCAGGAGTAATGATAATGAAGTGGGTGGAATTACACCAGTATAAAACTGGACTAAGTCAGAGACTGACAGGCTGCATGTGTTCAGCAGTTTATACACCATGAAAAAAGAAACAGAAATTATTTGCTTTCCTTGAAACTTCCATTTTATCTGAAACTTCAATTTCAGGGGGAATAAAGGATTCAGCATTTCGAAATGACTGTACAATTATGAAAAGTACTGCCTCTGCACAGTGACGGACTGTTCATCATTGTATTATCCAACTACCTTTCTAACAAAGACAAAACAAAAGGCCAGTGCTTAGTTTGTACCAGAGCTGAACCCAGCACCATTTTCATCAAAAATTAAGCCTGGCAAAAGGCCCTTCAAAATAAAGACTATTTTACCTTATTAATATCTAGCGGTTGTCTTTCCCTCTTTTGTTTCAAGGCATCTCTGGATACTATTTGATTGACTTTGTCCACCAAATACTCATTCTCTCAGACATCCATGACTTTCAATTATGCGCCGCGGCTAGCTTTGCTGCATATAACATTGCAGCTTCAACCCCTTCTTTTGAGAATACATTTCTCACAAGCGTCAGGGCTCTCCTCTTGCTTGTGGAGAAGGGTCTCAGATCTGGGAAGAAAGAAATTTGCTGAGATTTATATTTTCTCCCTGTTCTTCTGCAGCTTTCAGTACTTTGACTTTATCCTTCAAATCTGATCATTTGAATATCACTGTTCTGCACCATTTGACTATTATAAGGATTTCTATTACTCTTGCTACATAGCACTGGTCCTCTTCTGTATTTAAATACAGTGTTTTTGCTAACCAGCTATCAAGAAAGGCAATTAATTCTTTTCTTCCTACATTTTCTTGTCATTCCAATAGCTTGATATATGCATGGGTGTGATTTTCCAAAATATCTAAGTTACAGTGTAAACCCTGAATTTCAGAAATTCATTGATTCCAAGGGCAGACAAAACCTCTGTGATCATCTGATCTTGACCTATGGACTCCTGAATAAACCATAACTCTCCAAAATAATTCCTAGAGCAGATCTTTTAGAAAAAATCCAATACTGATTTTAAAATTGTCAGTCATGGAGAATCCACCCGGATCTCTGGGAAATTGTTCCAATGATTAAATGACTCTCACCATTAAAAATGTAAACAATTTATACAGCTTCAACTTCAGTCCATTGGGTCATGTTATACCTTTCTCTGACCTCTGATAAAATGATTTGTCTATTATTAAATATTTGTTTCCCATGTAGATGCTTACAGATGGCAGACAGATAACCACTCTTAACCTCTTTGTTAAACTAAACAGATTGAGCTTTTAAGTCTATCACTGTAAAGCAGATTTTCTAATCCTTTCATCATTTTCATGGTTCTTCTGTGAACCCTTTACAGTTTATCACCTATCTTTACAAGGCTGTTAGGTTAAAATGTTGATCATGCATACTATTATGATCTTGAAAGTCCTTTTCAGTCTGTGTTACTTGTCTTCCCATTCATCTTTATATTCTTATTTATCATTTGTATTGTGGTAACACCTACGGGTCCCCAAATTAGATGAGGCGTCTGCCCAGAAAAGATGCATCAGGATTATTTTTTCACAACACAGCAGCAATAGCCTATGTAATTGCTCTATAGCTATAAATGCTGATCCTTTATCATTGTAGGCTCTAAGACCTGGGTCTTGGATGTCAAAGATGGATTTCCACCAACAAAGATGGATTTCCAGTGTATGAACAGCTAAACAGAGTGACTGAAATCTGTGTTCCCCACATCAGCACTCTAGCTCCTCCAGGAGAAATACTGAAGGGAGGTGGGGGGAGGGGAGACAAATTTAATTTGATATTAAATACAAAACCAAGAAAACATATGCTCTAAGAATAGAAATTGTTCCTTCTCAGCAAGGATGAGATATTATTTTCCACAAAAACACATTTACTACTGTATGTCTTATATAAAAATATCTCCACAGACCCCAGCCCGAAGCATATAAAGGTTTATGCAACAAATACTTGTGAAATGCCTACTTAAATACATAAACCCCCTGGAGGGCTTGTGAATCTTTTAGTTGTAATGTACCCATGGAAGATTTTATTTTGTATTCGCCTAGCCCGAAGTTAAGAGTACTTTCTGAACATGTTTGCTTTACATGAAGCTAAAATCTGGGTTACTTGGGGGAGAGGAGAGGAGAGTCTAATAAATCTTACAATATACTTCTTGGCAAGAAAACTACTTACTGGTGTCATGAAGAAACAACTTTACTGCTCTCTAAAGAAATATTGGTTTCAGGAGTTACTATTGTACTCAAGACACATGGAAGCTGCATTAAATCAAGCTGTGAAAAGAACTGGGGTTACACTTTAAAAAAAAAAATCCTGAAACAGAACCTGACATATGAAGAAAAAGGAAAAAAGTTTCTGAGGCTTCCATAAATTCTAAGGGGAGGAAGTTTAAAACCTGGGTGTTCTGTTTCTTAAGTCACATTCCACAAGGAAACAGATTGGTTTTATGTATAGACTTCTACTACTCAAACTTTAGTACTCTTTTTTTATTTTTACTTCTATTTCAGAGTTTTATATATATGTGCCTGTATATAGTATGTATGTACTGAGAGAGAGAGCAACTTATGGGGTACCAAAACTCTACAATTTTGCTAAAATAGACAGAATGCCTTGGCTCTAAGGAGACTCTGCTATAGAGTGCTGTTTTATGCACCTCTGGGCCACTGCCCTCAGTTAGACCACACCACTTCTACTACTAGGCTGTCCTAGTTACTCTTCCCACAGCATGTCTACAAATACATTAGTTAATTAACTCAGACAAAATCAATTAAACCCACTGGCAACAGGAAAACATGCTGTCAGTTGCCTGTGCTTCTTGGTCTCCTCCCACCAGTTGTCCAGAGAAGAAAAACTGGAAGGCCCAAACTCTAAGGGGAGGGGGGGAAAAAAACACCACACAGAATGAAGTGAATTTAGAGCTTTACAGAGAAAGATTGAGGGGACTGGAAATTGAGTAGTCTATTTATCTACAGAACAGACAGCATCGGCAGGAGCAGAGCTAACTTCTCTCATGCCACATAGGTACTTCAGGCTGTTCTCAAGGTCCCATATGAACTAGGGAAACATGGTGAATTCACCCTCCTGACCCTGCTTCTTTGCAGAAGGTACCCTTAAGGGTACCAGGCAACACCAACTGTGGCAGTCCCTTTTCTCCCTACACTGCTCTCCAAAAAAGTTTCCACAGACGTGGCAATTCAGACATAACTATGTAGTGAACTAGGAATCACGGCCTTGCTCCTGTAACCTTTACTCTCCTTGCTCATAGGAGAAGTCCCATTGAAGTCAAAATAATACGTTGTGAGAGTAAAATTGGTCACACAAGTAAGGACTATTCGTGTGGGTTAGGGAGTTGCACAACTGGCCCCAAACTTACTCTATTTGCTTACCTTTCAAGTTTCCCTGTTTTCCTAAAAGAGGTGCAAGGGGCACAATCTGGGTTTTGGGCCAAATTGTACTCTGTTACACATGTGAGTCTGGAGTAGCTTCATGATTTATGCAGAGCTCCTCCAGATTTGTATCTTTGTAAGAGAGCAAAATCTCTCCCAAAATATGTAGGATTGTTTATTCATTATTGAAACACAGCCACCGCTAGGTTGGAACACAATAGCTGTTTAAAAGCGTACAGCACCATTGCAAATCCAGATTTTTAATTCACAGGGATTCAAAATTACATAGAAAATATTTAAAATTTATTTTCCGAGTTTAAAACAAAACAAAACATTGTATATTGTTTTAAATTGGGAAGGATTCTTTCTAATTTGGCCTTTAAATGTGTTTGATTTTTGCCTACAGCCCCATCCCACTGATTTGTATTTTCTCAAATTCTGTGAACTAAACTGCAGGGATTTTGACGACTTCCATCAAATGTTCCAAAACATCTTGCTACTGATATATCCAACTTTAAACTCCCTTCCTGAGTGCTATAATTTGAAATTAACAAAATGATTGATCTTTTCAAAGCTTCAAAATCCAAAGTAAAGTTTAATGGGAACTTGAATAATAATTTGTCTCTGCTCTGCATGCAGGGCTGGATTAATGCAGGGGCTATAGGGGCTTAAGCCCCGGGTCCCGGCCTGAAAGGGGGCCGCAGGCTCCAGCCCCTATGGCCCCTGCCAAATCCAGCCACCCCGCTAAGCCCCCAGCGCCAGGGGAACCAGGGTGCTGGAAGAGCCCCTGCCCTGCCAGCCCTGGAGGGAGGGGGCAGGTTCCTGCGCCACCTCTGGGCCAGCTGGGTCTATCCCAGAGATGGCACAAGACGGCCTTATTCGCTCAGCTACTGCTGGAGGTGGGGTGGGGCTGGCTCATGCTCCGTATGGCCTCTGGAGCCGAGCCACCCCCAGCAGGTAGGTCCCGTCCCCAGCCCTCGAGCCACACCGGTCGCCCCCCCCCCTTCTCCCCACCAGTTCCTCCAACCCCCCGAGCCACACTGGCCACGGCTCCCCACGCTGGATCCCCCAGCCCCACCAAGCAGTGCTGGCCAGGGCCCCCCACAGGCCCCTCCCCGGCTGGGGCCCCTGACCTTGTCCCCCAGCACCAGCGAGCCAAGCACCCTGCCCTCCAGGCTGGCGCCACCACAGTGGGAGGGGGGGGCAGTGGGGTGGGCAGCCCCGAGCATGCCCCCAACCCCCAGCCTTGATCTGGCCCTGTCTGCCATGTTACAATTAAATGTCATGAGGTCACCACGACAGAAAGCCCACTTTTTTGGGTGATAACACTGATGTCAAAGTACCTGACATACAGGATACTTGTGTTCTTGGTGGCGATTCTTTTTAATCCTTCTTTTACTTTGAAAGCTAATGTAATGCACTGAAGAACTAAAAGTGGGTAACTGTTTTGTCACTTGGAAGAACAGATCTAAAGCCATTTCCCTTGTGATCTAGTCTTCCAAAATGACAAAATAAATGACCAATCCTTAGTTCTTTCAGTGCATTACATTAGCTTTTTAAATAGAAGAGGGATTAAAAAGAAATAGCACCAAATAAAACATGAACACAAGTATCCTGTATCACAGGATATTTAGGATAAATTAACAAATAAAACAAGAAAATAACAGACATATTGAATTTAGGTCCAATTTTATCTCCTAATTATTAAAAAGCATGCTGCCAAATGCACCAACCATTACAACAACAAAAAAATTCAGATCCAACTTTGCAAAAATGTTTACTGAAGAGGTCTAAGCTGAAAGCTCATTCTGTAAACTTGGAAACAATTTCAGAGTTAATGCTATACAAAGGAACAAGATAAACTCTCATACACTTACATTTCATACAACAATAATAGCAACAAATCTAAAAACACAAAAGTCTTCATCCAAAAAACTTAAAAGGTTTTACAGTCGAAACAGCAAGATTGCAGGAATGACTTGTTCTTATCAGAGAAATTTCCTCTAATAAGCACAAACAAAATTTTTGGCAGAAATATGCTAACCCTTGTATATCAAAAGAGAGAAGAAAAAACAGGCTGGATCTCAAGAGGTCAAAACAATCACTTGTTCCATACAAAAAAGAAAATGTTTTGCCAATTTCAAGAAGAGTCTTGCAGGACAAAGGTTCAATCCCTTCCATATCGTCTCTGGTTTCCATGGTTTTCATTTCGAAATTGAAGCCAAATGGCATCTAACAATGCAAGATTTAAATTTCCTGTCTTGAAGTGTGTGTGTGAGTGAGAGAGATTATGAATAAGACACAGACAACATTTCAAGAGACAAGCATATGTGGTGTTTTCAAAAAAAACAAAAAAGAGTTCTGCTGGACTAGATGTCTCAGGAGATTAATAAGGGAGACAGATTCTTTCACTTCCCGCCTGCTTTTTAATATCAAGCCTGATTAGTGGTGATTGAAAGTTATTATCTGGTAAGTGGCCTGTGATAAATTATCAGGATCGCTTGGCAAACTGGGCACCAGCAAACAATGCGTGTTTACTTGGCTAACTGTAAATGCATACATCTAGGAACAAAGAATGTAGACCATGCTCACAGGATGGGGGACTCTATCCCGGGAAGCAATGATTCTGAAAAAGATCTGGGGTTGTGGTGGATAATCAGCTGAACATGAGCTCCCAATGTGACACTGCGGCCAAAAGACCTAACATGATCCCAGGATACATGAAAAGCAGAATCTTGAGTTAGAGTAAGAGAAAATAATTTCTCTCTGTCTCTGGTGACTACTGCTGGAACACTCTGTCTAGTTCTAATGCTCGCAATTCAAGGAGGATGTTGACAAATTGGAAAGGGTTCAGAGAAGAGTCTCAAAAAAGATTAAAAGTTTAGAAAAATATGCTTTATAGCAAGGGTGGCCAAATGTATTGACTTCCCAAGACCTCCGTCCCTGCTGGGCAGAATCTTCTAGCCCCACCACCACCCTGCCTCAGGGCAGAAGCTCCGAGCTCCCCATCCCAGTCTGGTAGGTGGTAAATGAGGGAGAGGCAGCCCAATCTATTTACCTTAGCAAAGAAAAGGTTAATTACAGACTGTCAGTATGGTATCTCCATACGGAACAAATATTTAACAATGGGCTCTTCAATCTAGCAGAGTAAGGCATTACACAATCCAATGACTAGAAGTTGAAGCTAGATAAATTCAGACTAGAAATAGATATATTTTTTACAGTGATGGTAATTAACCATTGGAACCCAAGACCATGGTGAATTCTCCATGACCGACCATTTTAAATGAAGATTGGGTGTTTTTCCAAAAGACATGCTCTAAGAATTATTTTGAGGAAGTTCTGTGGTCTCTGTTACATAGGAAGTTGGACTAGAGGTTCACAACGATCCCATTTGATTGTAGAATCTATGACTAAAAGAGAAAAAATCCAACCAACTAACAGAATAGCAACCAGTATTGGCCAGACGATTAGCAAACTTGACCGATATACACATGGCCTGGAAGAAAGAACATGGTGACACACAAAAGGCTTTAGTCTCCTACCGGTGCACATGCACATTTTAATGCAAGAGGGTTTTGCATGCAGATAAAAAGAGGAACACACCTGTGCAAAAGAAAACTATTGGTGGGATTTTCTGCAATGCTCACTCTAACCGTTTGTATCAAAGTCAACCTCTAGGAACACAGATAGGCCCCCCCCTCAATGAATGCACTACATCTGAAACAGAGGAAAAATAACTTTCTGCTGAACAGGAATAATGGGAATTTGAATCTTACCTTAGATATTTTGTGACCCAAGTGTGATGTTATTCATTGCCTGTCCAATCATGAATAGAGAATAAGTCATACATTGTCACAATTCTGTGGTTAGAAGATGCTAAAAATTCCCTTCTCTCTCTTGTAAGTTCAAACTCGTAGTATTCTCAAGAGTACGTGTAACAAACATCAAGTGAAAGCTGTCACTCAAACTGTTTCCCTGACAGATACATAGATAACGCTTTGTAGTATTTATCCACTGTTCCCACTGAACAGTCGACAAGCAATACAAGACTTTTTTAAAAAACAATTATTTCAATATTAAGAGGCTTCTCTAAAATTATATTTTCTTCTCCTAAAGGCAGATGAGAGTCTTTTGCTCATCTCTGGATATGGTTTTCACAGCCTCATCATAAAGTAATGTTCTACCCAATAAAAATGCTTCTGTAGAACTTAATAACCACATCTACAGCACTTTGAAATTTAAAGACCTTGGAAACTAAAATAAGGCAAAAGCAGAATTTATGTCAGCTTAGTGGAGACACGTCTATACAAGTCCATCTTAATGTCATGATTAAGTTTTACAGCATAGTAAACTTAAAAATAAATTATTTGTTCTCACAACAAAATACTCATCCACTACTAATCACTAGCTTTTGGCCACTGTGGCTACTGATCTGCACTGTTTAATGAATGATAATGACCAGAATAAAAGCCACCAACACACAGTTCTGGTAACAGCTTTAAGTTCTTTGCAACACTCCCAGTAAGCCATATGTCAAGGTGATATTACAAGTTGGCTTGTAATGATCCTTTTCCTGTCTTTTCCCCACATATAGTTTCTCAGTTTAAGTGACCTCACCAGCACTATGGGCCCCTTTTAGATATTCAGTCACTTTCTGCCTGACATTTTCTTTGTGATTTGTTAAAAGAATTGGAATCCACAGGGCAGGAGAACATGCTCTTCATTGCACAACTTTTCTATGTACTATTTGAAAAGCACTCCTACACTAGATGCATTCCAGGAATACATCTCTGAACTCAGGTTCATTATTTCAAAGACAGGATGTTACTCTTGAAAAAGGTACATACCATGGGATCACAGCTAACTCTGCTTTGTATCATTCTCCCAGGGCCATGACTCAAAGGAAGAAAATTTCTACTTTTGGTCTCTCAATGGAAACAGCACACAGACTCTTTACTGAAGGGTAAAACCTCATTTATGTTTTTGACGCAGACATACACATATGATCTGCAGCCCTAGCCACAAAGTCAAATCACTTTACCTTTTCAACAGAAGAACTTCAACTGCACAGGCTTAAAATCTGAAGATCCCTTTCATTAGACTCATATAAATAAAAGATGGAAATACATCTCTATAAATACCACCTCTTTCTCCAATTCCACATACTATATTTGTGGGATTTATTTCAGTTTTAAAAGTAAAACATGATCTATCACTTCCCTTGAAAGACTTCTCCACAGCCTACGACATCTTCACTGTTAGGCAGTTTTTCCTGATATTCCATGTACATTTTCTTAATTTCATCTAATTATTCCAAATTATAGTTCTTAGTTGCAAAGTCATATCTAATTTGCTGCCTTCTATCATTCCCATGTCTCTTTAAACTTATTTTCCACGTTTTTTTCTCTTCTTCATTATCAGTTTTCTCTAGAGGAATTAGCTTGCCCATTTTAAAAATCAATAATCTCCATTCTATTATTTTTATTCATTTTTTTAATAATTCTAGGTCCCCTTTTATCACATCCTAGTTGCACTTCACAACGTCTAATTTAGTATACCTGCAAATGTCATTAATATATTTATTTCCTCTTCTAAATCATTCACGAATATGTAAGCAAGACCATGCAGAGCTCCAGTAGGCACCTGACCTGAATCTGGTATATGGCCATTTACCATGTCCCTTTGTTTATGGTCTTTCAGTAAGTTTTCAGTCTCCATAATAATTTTCCCACTGAATTAATTTGAATTCAATTTTCAGTCAAGATACTGTGATGCACAATATTAAGTGGCTTCTTTACACCTAAATACAAGTACATCTACTATGCACTCCTTTCTCTATAATTTTGTTATTCTGCAAAATCTGGCAAGTTGTATTCTTTATAGTTTAGGTCCCCTCTAGATTTGTTAACATTCAAAATATTCGTTTCACTATCTGACTAGAAATAAAAGTTTGGCTAATAAAACGGTTACTTATCAGGCTCCATTCTTTTCCCTTGACTGAAAATTGGCAGTATGTCTGATTTTTTCCTCTCCATTCTTAAATAACTTCACATTTGTTCAAGACTTTTCAGTGATACATTTTTTCATCAGTAACTATTCCAACACCTAGGAAGTATCACTGGATGAGTGTTCAGATTTTCTGGGTAGTTTCTCAGCAGTACCAACGCCACCAGCTTGCTGCTGAAGACCCATTTAAAAAGGTGAACAAGTGGAAGTGAGTGACTTCTTTCCCACGCCTCATGTGCTTTTAATGCGGACAAACCCACTGTATCAAAATCTTTCTTCCTACAGATCTATTACAATGGAAAGAACACCTACTCTCACAGTTCCAGTGAAGACCAGGAAACGGAGAAGGATAACCGTACTGTAGGCCTAAGACAGTTTCTGGAGAACGGATGTTTCCTGAAATGCCCCAAACAGAACAGCAAGTGACACCTTAGCTAGAGCCCAATTCTAAATTCATTGACATTTCCCACTGACTTTCAACTAGGGCCCTCGTGAGGGTTGCAAAAGTCAGAAAAAGGACCAAGGATTTCTTTAAATGTCATATTCAAATACCTCTAGCCAAGCAATTATTTTCAACAGGACCAAATCCTGAAGTCTTTGATGTCAGCTGGAACAAGCCTGAGACAGGGGCCCTGGACTGGACCTTATATTGTGACAGCGTGGTACTGGAATTACAGGAGTAGATTAAATTTATGACTAACTGCCAATATTAGAGAACCTATTTATACTGGATTCTGCAGTTGAGCCACACTATAATGCTTTCCATTACATAATTATTAATTGCCAATATCAAGGTCTACTGAAGCCAGTTATAAAATCCCCTGTATAAACAGACATCATTTGCCTGATGGGCATATGAGTTCATCACAAAACCACAGAACATTTTCACATGTTATCAGCCTCTGCTCAAAGTAAGCCTAGTCCAGGATTATGTCAAATGCTGCAGACATGGACGGATACAATGGGTGATGTCCCACAATGGAGCCTTTCCAGGTCCTGGCCAACTGTTCTTCTTTGCAACTCATGCATTCATTTCTTACTCTCATTCATAAAGCATTAAGATTCAATCCAAAATTCCACACTTATTTAAAACACCAACAGACAACCATATAATGCATTTCTCAGAAGAAAACTTAAACCAGGATTTTCCAACTGGATTTGCATGGCTGGATTCTTGAATCCACAGGGAGTCCCACTGACTTTAATGGAGTTCAGTGTGGGTGAAAGGGTCAGCTCACATGGACACGTTGCAGGATCAAGTTTAATTAGCTAAAAAAGAACATTCAATTTTCAGCTTAAGGTTTTTGGTTCTGTTTTTTAATAAACTGACTAGAAGCATTTGTGCAATGGAGCAGAATGAGCAATAGAAGCTTAAGTAGGAAAAGCAAAGAAATAGAATCCTTAACAAAATGCCATTTAATGGTAGAATGATATTTGTCTTTTTCTCTTTTACATGATGGTACAAGGAATGACGTTTCATATTTTCTCTTCTTGAGACTAAGCAGAAAGAGCTTTTTTTAAAACAAATATCTTGCTGTCATAACTCACCAGAGTAGTCAGTTCTTTCCATTGCATATTGAAACAGGGTATGCTGTGTTTGGACCCTTGAAGACAATAAATACTTTCCAAAATGAAAAATGCTGTGAAAAAGTATGAATTCTGCTTCTAAAACATCACAGCCATAAGTTCTAAAGCCACATGGGTGACATTTGAAATGTATCTCCCTGATAACTAGAGAGAGGCTCAAATCAAAGCCACAAATATGGAGAAAGTTTGGAGCCAGATCTGAATTTCACATCCCATCTCCTTTCTTAGCAATAATTGGGAAATGTTTTTTAAACTTCTGTAGTATTTGCTCCATACACAAGAATTGTGTTTAACAGTACACCTCAGGGGATTTGTTTTGTTTAGTTGTCCAAGTCTTTGATACAAAGTCTATAAATAGTTAGCTGCTGTACAGAACTGAAGACTTGTGCCCTGATTGAGATCTCCTTGCTCATGAGGTCATTTACCTTAATCCTGCTTAATTTTATTGGAGTCCATACAGCATCTATCACTGGATGAAAAAGAAATCATGTATACATAGCTCTTAGTCTTTCCTTGTTCACAAAATGGAAACAATGAAGACAAATATATTTCCAGAAAACAATAATTTGAGTAGGAATAACATCCAGTCTACCCCAGGAATTCTTAATTGCTAGACAGCCAGGAGCAATTCCCTCAGATACTGTATAATCAACCATGGAGTGTTCTCCCTAGGTCTACATTGTGACTATCTGCTCAGAACCGGGTAAGTAGTCAGCTCATTGTTGAAGCAGCCTAGGATGGAGAGTGTGACTCTTTGGGGTCACAATCTTCCTTCTGCTTTTCCCACTGCCCCACGGAGGGAGGAAACAGCATTGGGTCTACACCTGGTATGTTACACATTGCCCAACAGAGTTATGCTATCAGGTGGGGGACTGGCCCCACCAAAGGAAAGGTTACCATATTTCAGGTTCTCTAAAAGAGGACACTGGGGTAGAGGAGCTGCGGGGAGGAGTGCGGGAGTGGGGTACAGTGGGGGTTACTGGAAAGGTGTGTGTGTGTACTGGGAGGGGTAGCTGGGTGTTGCAGGGGTGTATTGGGAAGGACCCCTGAAGAGTGCTGGGGGAGGGGAAAATCACTGTAGGTGGGGGCAGTATGACTCCCTGTCATGCTGGCAGGGCAGCTGGCTCCAGCCATCAGTCAGCGCCTCCCTGTGGGACCCCCTCCCAGGGCTGGGAGTCTGGGCTGCAGGGGACTGAACCAATCAGCTGTGGATGCAAGACAGGACCAATCAAGACTCATATCAATCAGGATTCTTTCTGAGCTGCAACATCTACTCTGCAAAAATCCCAGACTGACTCTTATTTCAAGAATCCTCCCTGACGGACAGCAGATTTCCAGAAAAACAGGTCATGTCTGGGAAAACCTGGATGTAAGGTAATGCTAGTTTCCACCAACTCCTAACGCACCTCCAGGGAGGCAGAAGAAATGACTCTGCTGAGCCTGTGTTTCCTCCTGCAATGCTCCTCATGGTGTGGTTAGCCAGTACCACAGGATGGCTTACACTTCTACTCTTTTGCAAGCCTATGCTAGCCAGGCCACGATGTGGCTTTATATTTCCCCACTAATGTTCAGCTATTGCGCCATGTGGCTTTTAAAGCAAGTTTACCGCCACAGAGACCTCTGTTACAATGGAAACATCTAATTGATCTGGTTTGGAGACATGAAGCAACTAAAGAAAAAAACAATCTGAGAAATAGGAATTTGTTGGCTCTGTGGCAAAGAGGTCTCTTTCTTAATCCTCCTAAGGAATTTCAAAAAATTCAACACAGGTCTAATACACAGACTAACAACTACAATTATTACAGCCAGATTGGCTGCACATTCCAAAACCACAGAGCTCTTGGAATAAAATCATAGCTATAATCCAATATTCATCAGAAAAGTTGTCTCTCCTAATGCACTGAAAGTGCCTAAAGATGCTATTAACTCCTTTATAGACAGTCAGAATTTGTTTTCACTCTCCTAAGCTTTATATAAAGCAGGACAAAACCCTTTTTTTAATAAAAAAAAAAATCAAGCTTTCAAGTCAAGAGGAGACTGTGGCTGACTATCACACACACTCTGACGCAACATGGACATGCTGACAATTGCTGGTATCAAACAGGATGCTAACTGTATCTTTAACACCACACATTTAATTTTGGTGCATATCATTTAAAAAAGCAAATGTGTCCACGTTATTTAAAAATGCAAATGTCTGTTCCAGCAGAAAATTAAGTAACAATGACTAAAAAGTCTGGGAATATCTCTCTCTAGCTGTTGCTCACCATTTCTAGATATAAACAGTGGTGACATTTCACTGTGAAATGTTAGGAGGAGGGAGTAGGTGCTAATTAACCTATAAACTTGCTCCACTTTCAATACCGGGTAACAGAAAATCCCACCCGGATGGGAGGCATAGTTCTCCCTCATTATAAAGTTCTCCATTACAAAGGCACTCCCCAGACAAAAGACTCACTGCTCTCACTCACAATTCCACTTCAGTTCATTGTAAACATTTTGACATGCATTACGCTAATACACAATCTCTGCTGCTCTCAAGAATAACCTTCCAAAGATGGTCATTTCATTATTTAAGTGACCACCACTGAAGGCTCATCTGCCCACAGTTTAAGATCTGAGTGGCATAACAGAGCAATCACAGATGAAATATTTAATGGAACTCATTTCCATTTTCCTTGGTTATCCCCACATAGCCCCACTGGGAAAAAAATCTCACTTATTATTAACAGTGTCAAAGGAGCAACTTTCCTCTCTTCCTATATTAATGTATCTATTTCAATGTGCACACAACTGACCAAGAAAGCACCTATCCTTAGACTACAGGTGGACACAACATAAATACACCACCTCATTAATGCTCCAAAACAGCTTAAAGTAAAGTAGTACAATTCAAGATTACTTCTATCTGCAAATCCCCTTCCTCTCCAACACTCCTTACAATTTCCTCCCCCACTAGCCCCCTCTCCCATTTTCAATTGTCTGGAGGAAAAGATGAAACTTTGCAGCATGCTGTGAACCTCATCAAATTTTAAAGAGGCCCTCACCACGTGGATCAACTGCCAATACCCATCCCTGTCTTCTTTACATGAGTGGGTCTTCAGTTTGGGTATCTCTGCTAATCTCCCCAGCAGCAGTAAGCTATGGTGCTCTTTCGGGTAGGTATATACTCAACCATTTAGGATACATCTTCACTGCAGCACAAACTCAGGTAGTCAGTACCTCGGTGCGGGCATTCAGGTTAGCCTAGCTCAGGGGTCTGCAACCTGCAGCTCTGGAGCCACATGCAGCTCTTTGGCTGCCCCCTTGCGGCTCTGGGCTTCCCCATGCCACCAGGGATCCTGCAGGCGGCCTGCACCTGGCTCTGGACCCACCACCGGGGGACTGAGTGGGTGGTCCACTCCTGGATCTGGGCCCTCTGTGTTATGGAGGGACTCTGTGGGTGGCCCACACCAGGCTCCGGGCTACCCCCACACCAGGGCTTCCTAAGGCAGGTGCCCTGGCCCAGCTCCCCACACCCCCTACCAGGAGGCTACACCAATTGCAGCTTTCAAAACACTTGGTTATTGAAGGAGTTTTTAAAAATGGCTCTTCTTATCTTTTGGGTTGCCGAGCCCTGGCCTAGCTCGAGTATGAGGAGACATACTGCAAAATCAGACGTGACTGTGTCCATTTGCTATGTCCATACTGGTGCTGCATTTGTCTACGTGAGGCACTAAGAGTTCTGCAGACATATCCCATGATTCATAGTGCTGCTGCCACTCTTTGGATTCCTTTTCCAATGAGTTGTGGGAGAACTTCTAGCCATTTCAGGGAACTGTGGGAGAACATGTCTTTCCTTGTGGGCACACGGGGAAGAGGGAGGGGCAATTGTTAGAGGGCACTGGAAGATCATCAGCACTTGAGTGGTTTAGTCTGCAACCTTCCTGTTGGCAGGTGACCAGTTCAAGCACAAGCAGCACTTAGGTTTTATCCCTGTATCTCAGGATGGGCCAATGGGCTCAGATATAAAGCACCACTATGTTTGTGAGAATATTTTGTGTGTGGATGGGAAGCAGAATAGAAGCAACACCCAAGCCTTAATTAACGCCACACTTAAAACTGGACTATAGATCTTGGTAATGTAAACCCAACTCCAAAAATCCACAAGCAACCAGTGAAGATCATGGAATATGGGCCATTTATGCTCTTGGCAATATACTCCACTTACCAACCAGGCTGCCATATTCTACCCTACATTGATCTGTGGATGGTTTTAAAGTTAGGAAAGCACAATGTTTCAAAACAATGTTTGTCAAGGGAACTCAGAGTTGAAGTAAACTTTATTGAGAGTGGAGACCATTACGTAAACTAGTATCCGAGTGCTCCGATGTAATTTTTTCTTGTGGAAATACTGTCCCCAATGGAGGAAAAGCCTCTCCTTCTGTTTCAAAGTCTAGTAGAAGGATCAGATTCCATGTAGACTCATTGCCAGTTTGTTGGGAAAAATGCCTACACAAAACAGTGAGAGGGGATATCAGGAATCAGCCTGATCTCTGGAAAATACCTATTTTACTACTGTGGGCAAGACTGTAGAGAAAGCCCTACTCTGCCCTTTCCCTGTCCAAAGGGTATCCTGATATCTGGAACATCCAAGGAAAACACAAGTGCCGAAGTGGGGATCTAGAGTAAAATGTGGTCAATGAGATAGCCACAGCCCATCCCTGACTTTGTAGATAAACCTTCATTTGGATGCATAATTGGATAGGCAACTTATACAAAGCATAGCACTGGTGTTGTTTTCTCAGTGTTTCGCAGGCAGGCCCCGAAATGCTATAGTAGCGATACTTTCTTGATGGCCCTCCTTCTCAGAGCAGGTATAGATTGCAAATATAGTCTAGACGAGAAGTGATAAAAGCATGAATCATCACAGGTAGCGGCCATCAAACTGGAAATGGCAGAGTCTCCCGAGCAGCCACAGCGGAGAGGTCCTTGGCCATTACTGCTAGATAGTCAGAAGCAAAGACAAGTCTTGCAGGCTACGACTGCTGCACACCATTTTTGTCAATTAACAGGGTAAGAGAACAGATTTTCCCTTAGTTTCCTCTGTTTTAAATCTGTCAGCTGCATTCCAGCCACATCCCCATTTTTTTCCAGAAACTGGGACATCCAAGAGTCTACACTGTCCACCCTCAACTAGAAACTGGCAGAGCTTGGCACCAACAGCATCTTAGTGGTAACACAGCCCAGAGCATCCCACTCTCTACCTCAATAGCCACACACAGATGTAGACGAAAAGGATGTAGAACGGTGCCTTGCTGGATCCTCTGAGAGGAAAAGCAGTTGCCAGCCACCACTTTTGGGGATCTTTTGAGAGAAATGGGTGGATTAACACAACTCCTCCATCTATCCCAATCAGATCCTGAAAGGGAACCAGCAGAAATTCATCATCCCATCCAAAAAGGCATAAGAAACTATCAATCAATTCCACCAGCTCTACCACACTGCCATTTCCTGGTCTGAAAATCAACTGGAAGGGATATAGGACACTGCAGGAAGTCATGTAGTCTCACAGTTCGCCATCTACTATCTTCTTAAATAATCTTTCCCAAGAGGGATGATGGAAAGAGAGTGAGCAGCAGTTGATTAAATCACTGTCATCAAGTGATAGTTTCCTGAGAAAGAGCTGCACTATTCAGTGTCAGGAATTGTTAGTAACTTCCCCTGCCACCATGGGCAGCTAGAAGGTGCAGAGGTTCAACTTACATGTGACAGGCAGGCATTCAAGGCCTCTTGCTACAGCTCCAAACCAGCGCAAGCTTTGTGGAAAACAGGTGGGCAGCAGCATAACCCTTTCTTGCTCTGCTTGATTATTTCTGCAAGTAGAATGTGACCTTTTCAGAACAAGAGGTCATGGTCCTTGGACTGGAGCCTGGGCAGGTTGGAAAACTTCTTTTTCAGAGAAGAAAATTTCACAGCCTCCCTCCATCTAGGAGAGGAGCCAAAGACCTTATTTGTCCAGTAGCATTCTAATCTCTTACCCATCTTAGCATCCCGCCAAGGTGACACCTGCACAGATTTGTTTTCAAAACAATTTACAAACACCAGCTAATTCAGGGCTCAATAAAATTGCCTCCCAACTAGGCTACAGCAGTTTTATTTTTGTCACCAGAGGGCAGTCCTCTGCAGCATTTTATAGTGGAGCTAGGAGCCAGGCTACAAATCTTGCTCACCATGGTGACCTGGAGCCTGGGTTTTGTCGAGCCCTGAGCTAATTAATGTTCACAGCACTCAAAAAATCTAGATAGGTAAAATACAAGTATTATAGTTGTTTTACAGACAGGGAAATGGAGAAAAAGTGGTTACGGCTGACAACCCAGGCTGGGTACCTAAGTTCCTTGGGACCAGGTGAAGATCCCAGTCTAAGACCCAACCCACCAAATGGTCGCATATAATCAGAGTGCAGCTCTGCTATGTTCCAAACCCAATCCCATGCCCAAGCCACTAGACCATGGGGAATTTACCCATACAACCCTAAATAACATTGCTGCAGCAATGAACCGAAAAAAAAGACTTTATTAAAGCTGAGAATTAAAATGCAAAAGAGTAAGGAAATTTGAAAAAGTCCCTAGACCAACTGTACTCCCACCCATCCTTCAAACAAGGGGCCAGAGATCTTCCCAAGTAATGGCTAACAACCACACTCATTGCCACAGCCTGGGCATGTGAACGAGAGAATACCTTGTCTAATCCGTCTCCACAGCCACACTGCTCTCAACTCTCCCATGCATCCTCACCAGCCCTTTGCACACAAGCTGAAGAATTAATTGCTCCACTCTCTTCACCTTTTTATAGGCATGAAAGTCTAACCCTTTCTGTGACCAACATACCTCAACTCTATTCACCAGGCCTAGACCTCTACTTCTTCACCCAAAGTACAAGGACTGACGCACCTTTAACAATATGGAAAGATGTGAGTTTGATGGGAGAGCGAGTCCCATGGTGTTTGCATCTTCTAAAATGTATTTTTCCCTCATGCTTGTAAAAGAGGATGATTTAACAATCTCTACATGGGAAATTTTTAAAGCAGGAAGACACATTATAGTCTAATAAGGTGACAAGGAATGCTGAGAAAAAAATCAATAAAAAGAAAATTGTTTCAACTTTTTTAATGCTTAACTCTAAAAATCCTTCACAAATTCTCTTTAAACCATCAATAACAGAAAATTCATCATTCTGCTGCCACTATACAAAAATTCATCCAAAGAGGCTCTCTTTAAAGAAAACATTATGAGGAGAGGCAGTGGGGAACATATAATGGAACATTTCCTGCTAATTAGTCAAAGCTTCATTAGTGTAATAGTAAAACAGCTATTTGGCCTTATTCATTGACTTAGCTTTGAAATGTTTAGGTCTACATCACTGGTTGCACCCATGACATCCAATGAAAAGCAAACTTAAAATATATTTTTTTTAAAAACAGATGAATGATTTTAATGCAGACAAATGCAAGAGGTTTCTGTAGTTTCTCTGTCATTTCTAATGTTGCTATTAATTGTTAATACAGTCTTTAAATTCCAAGGACTCGAGTCACTGAGGAATTCTAAAGTACCTACAATCATCAAACAAATAAGGAATGCTTTCAGCTCCTTGCCCTTAGAACCATGAAGTATAAACTCCAAACTGCTGTGCAGAAGGAATTTTTAAAAAGAAGCGTTCATTTCTCAGGATGATGCTCTAATACCAAAGAGCAGCTCTGTTCCTTTGTGTTAAAGAGACCACAGCTCTTCTTACAACATTTCAAAGCAGCTGCTATGACTTTGAAACTAGGGATTTATCCTGGCCACCTGTTTTAAAATTAACCAAAATAAACATACTGGGATGGTCCAGAGTGGTGCTAACCATGTGATGGGAAAACAGCATAGGTGATTTCATGTTAGGGCATCAGGTCCTATAGATCACTGATTTCCACTGCTGGGCTATCTATGTGAAGGCTTCAGGATCACGCCCGAAATGCAAAGCTAAGTGGTTATTAAGGGGGAGACTGAGATATCCCTACTCACACTGAGTAACACCTCACTCCACAAGTAATCCAACATTGGCTTCAATTGGACCACACATGGCGTAAAGCACCATACAGTGTGTGTAAGGTTATCGTACCCTGACCCTAAATATTTTGTTTGCTTTCGTAATAAACATTTTTGTAAGCTGTATAATTTCTGTAGCAACAATAATGATGAAATATTTAACAAAAGTGCAACCATATGATTTCCAACATCCACACCCCTTTCGGTCTGGTTTTAGAAATTGTATCAATGTTGTAAAAATGGCATCCAAAGTGTTAATGTTTGCTTCAGTGGAACATAAAAATGTCCGTCACCACAACTGACCCAGCACAATACATATCAGTTCATCTACATAGACAGCTCCAGGTCTGCTCCTCCTCCCATTAAAGTTACTTGCAAGACCCCCGACCCCACTGATATCGGGGCGAGTTGGATCCAGCCCTCACTTCACGACGACTCAGTTGCCCACTAGTTAGTGTCAGCCTTTTTTAAAAAAACATTGATATTAAGTTATTTCAGAAATGGAATGCAAGGGAAAACATAATGATTTCGTATCCCCAAACTCACTACAAAAGAAAAATCAGTATTTAAAATATATATATATATAAATTCAGATTCTTAAAAGTAAACCTAAATGAAAATTTGGCTAGAAAAAGCAGGCTAGTGGTAGAGTATTTGCCATTTTCTAGCCACTTATGGCTTGCTCACTCATCATTGCACAATGCCCATTTGCAGATAAAACTTTGACTAAAGTAACCAAATGTAACATTAACAGTGCTGAGGCAGAAATACTCACAAGTTCTCTCAGTAGATGACTGGCAAAGAACCCACTCCTTGATCTTTAACTTCAGAAAGAGGCTCTGGATGGTGCAATTCAAAAGGCTGCTGTGTGTTTATTTTTGTTTTTCCTTTTCTTTTCTTTTTCATAAATTACTCTTCTGTTTGATGTCTATTCTAGCTCTTTTTAAAAAAAATAGACACAAACCAGGTTACGATGAAAACTGCCCATAAGACAAGTTTGTGTTTACAAGCTTAATAGCAAGTTTCATTTGAACACAGGTCAATGCGGCCCTAAGAAAACATCACATACCAAAAATCACACATGGTCAGAACACATCACGAGCAGAGAGGAATTGTGGACTCAGTCTGTGAGGCACCGAGCCAGTCTGAGAAGCCCTTTGAAGTTAGAAAAACATCCTCTGGTCAAAGCACATTTGTGAAACTGTGGGACAGGCGCTTTAAACAACATTCACTGTGAGATCACCTGCGGTGTGCTGGTGGATTGGCGCCTGTGTAGCTTTAACAACATAACCCTTTATGCTACACACACACACACACACACACTTTTCTCTCCAAAATGTATCATGTCAATAGTGGTCAGTCAAAAGTATCGCATGCATGGCAATCCCTGAATGACGCGGCTCTCTAGTCTATAGAACATCCTTTCAGGAATTTCATGGAAGGTTTGTACAAAACATGTTAGTAAACAGAACTTCATTAATGGATGAAACAGTGTTTTATCATCAAGTCAAGATGGCAATAACTGAGAAGCTTGTGGCCCACCTGTATGGCCAATGGAAATCCCCACTACATAAAACCCATGATACAGTTCATCTTACTAGCCCCTGGAGATGCTTCAGCCAAAAACCATGGGGATAACATTATATTTTGGCATTAATTTAATGACTCAGCCATCTGCAGCCAAAATCTTTGGCTAGGTCTACACTACAAAAAGTTAGGTCGACTTTGTTAAGTTGACCTAAAGTCGACCTTATTAGGTCGACTTAACAAAGTGGTTTCCCTGAACAGGGACTTAGTAAGTCGACCTAACTGCCCTTAGGTCGACCCAATAAAGTGGACTTAAGCGTCCACACTGTGCTTAGGTCAACCTAAGGAGTCAACTTAAGAGTTAGGTCAACCTAACCGGTGGTTCTTCTTAAGTCGACCTAACCTTAAATTAAATCGACTTAAGGAATTTCTTAACTCAACTTACTGAAAGCCTGGTGTGGACAGGGACTAAGTTAGGTCAACTTAAGCCTCCTTAAATCGATTTAATCTGCCAGTATAGACATAGTCTTTAAGTCCAGGGTACATGTTGTTGTTCTCCTCGCTGCAGCCAGAAGATAAGCCCAAAAAGAGCCTTTCTGGAGCCCTGATACTGCAAACTGAGCACTGTCTGCAGACCCACCGGAGCTTCAATAGCATCCTGCGAAGAATTTCCCCACAAGAATGAGTTTGCAGGGGTAAGGCCTTGAAGGGGCAGTTCCTTTTGAACTGAGTCAAATTTCCTATGCTTAATTCTGTCCTCAGTATGACACATGCAACCTCCCAGGACTCAACAGAGTTGTTATGGTCTAATTCAAAGCCAAATTTCCCTCACATTACTTTGTCTTTAAAACCACTCAGCTTTATCCTTCCAGCTCAAATACTGACCTTAAATATCCACAATAGGTCCCACTCACATCAGTGCATTTGCACAGATTGTAACAGAGGGCAGAATCTGGCCAACCACAAGAAATTACAGAAAAAACACCACGATTTGAAAATAGCCAGTTTTTGCCTTTCTATTTATTATGGGTACACCCTAACTGCAATCATTTTTCAGAGCTTGATGCTGATGGAAGCTCTGACTCTGCCGTAATGATAGGATATGCATCTCTTTCCTCACTTTTAACATGCTTTTAGGAGTAAGAAATTAAGATTTTTCTCATCTACCAATTTCACCCTTCCCTATTTGGGAAGCACTCATTTCCCTGTTTTGGAGGGGGTTTTTTTCCTCCACTGAAGTGAAATTAACAGCTTTTTGTGTTTAGTTCCTTGATTGTGTACCAGTATTTCAGAAGTTGCCATCAGAAACATGTATAACACATGAAATCAGATAAGATAATAACTACTCCTGAAAAGCTAGAAAGAGACAGTGTTGTTTTAGTTCCCAAAAGATAGTACCTATTGTTTGCTCATTACTTATTGTCAAATCCAAGGTGCTCCTCCCTCACTGGCATATCTTTAATTACATAATTCTTGGCTTTCCAGTTTAGGCTTCTTAACAAGAATCACAGGGTGCCACAGATTATGAATAAATTGCATTGAAAAAGATGTACTGTGGCCATCAACTGTGTCTTGTGTGCACATAGGCTAAGCCCTGGCAGAGCTTACATAGCCCCTGTCCTTTTTAATACTACCTTTGGGGAAGGGCATGGGCAAGTTCAAAGAACATTTAACAACATAAATCTGCCCTGTGCTTGACATTGGTCCTGCACATTCACAAGCATTGGTTTCGTCCAAATAATGTAAAAAAAAAAAAAAAAAAAATCCAACCCCTTCAATCCCAAACTACTTAAACCAACACCTCTTAAAAAGAGCGGGGGTGTTTCCAACTAGGGTACTGACTTCTGCCTCTTGAAAATCCCCCATGCCTCTCAAAAGGATACAATATTCTTTCTAAACTGTTGTGCTTAGTGTCACCGGCTGCATAGATAACAGCTTCAACCCAGCAATGGGTGCATTTCCATGGTCGGTGAAAGGCCACCTGCAAGAGCTGCAGTAGCAGTAACAGGAAAAATTTGCTTCCCGATTTTCTGTGACATATATTAGTCCAGAGCAAAAGGGTTGGTATGTGTCTTTAATCAGCCATGAATAAATCATTAATAAAAGAGGTTTAATGTGGAAATGTGGGTGAGACCATAATGGCGTAGTGTAACAGAGCTCACTGGATTTTAAAAAAAATCAACCCCCAAACCATTAAAATTAGGTATATGATATGTTAATGGACTGCTCCCACTGCACTAAATAATCCCAGAGCTAAAATATATTTAAATATTCACCCGCAAAGCCTTATTTCTGATTATCTATGAGAATATAACACACAATATAATTGCCAAAATCTTTACTGAACTGTCGGAGAAAAGTGTTTGAGTAAACTGCATTCGGTGGAAGGAAAAATGTTACCACTACCAAACCAGTACGAATACTAGTGGATTAACAGACTGTTAATCTGGCCATTTTATACCTCCATCCTCTCCAGCTCATACTGCAAAGAACCTGAACCAAAGCCCATTCCCTTCAATGAATTCCCTATTAACTTCAGTGGGTTTTTGGCTCGATCCCTATGGGTACAGGAAAATAATGTGGAGGTTTTACAGATTATGTAAATAAAACTTGCCCAACCCAAAAAGTTGCTTAAAAATAAAACTATCAAAATATTTAATTTAAGGCATCTAAAGACTCCTTTAATATATGCATCCATATTAGGAACAAGTCCTTGTATATAAACTTCATATAAATAAAAAATAGCATAAACTGTGATAACCTGTAACTTTTACCCTCAAAATAAAATTAAATATTCAGCATGACTAAATGGGGACAGTATTTCCAGGGGAAAATATCAAAGTATTATTTATTTTTCTGTAAGTACTTGTTTTGAAAAGTATTTCCTCCCCACCTGGTCTTAGGCTAAAAGCCACAGTCTGCATTTAAACAGTGCGTACGCTTTAGAAAAGTATGAAACTTCGTTTTTTAAAAGCAGAAGCATATGAAATTATTTCATCCACTTTTCATATAGAAAGTCTACAGTTGACCATAAAGAAATAGGCAGGCTCCCAGTATAAACTTACT
Organism: Pelusios castaneus; assembly: GCA_007922175.1. Taxonomy (NCBI): domain Eukaryota; kingdom Metazoa; phylum Chordata; order Testudines; family Pelomedusidae; genus Pelusios; species Pelusios castaneus. Next base: position 7,973,244 of record ML685783.1, read on the forward strand.
AGGATTACATCAAAGACCTTCCTCTAGGATTAGATGATTGATTTCTTCAATGCTTTTTAGAATTTCTTCCAGGATATTTTGGGTTATTGCCTTAGACCTTGCTCAGCTGGAATGATAGATATTCTCCTTGCTAGATTGTGATGTTCCTTCTTTTAAGGGAGAGAGTATATGTAACACACACACGTACACTATGTGAACGGGGGGGAGGGGATACACAGAAAGACTTGGAAAGTTCACAAACAAAATTCTTATTTATTGTTTTAAAAAGAGAGAGGTTTATAGCAGAAACAATGACACAGGCTTAACCACAGAATTTTATGCAATCTAGAGATTGCTTTATACTCTATGAGCCCAGGATCCTGTGCTCCTTACTTAGGAAAAGCTCTAACTGAAGTCAACATGAGTTTTATTCTGCACAAGGGGTGAAATATTAGGCCCTGTTTAGGCACTTGTGCTCTACCTGGCACTTCTGCATAAGACTTAGTTTCACACCCACCATCTTTTTTTACTTGTCTCTTGGTTCCTTTTCCCTGCATAATTACCTTAGAGGAATTACATACATTTTCAGCCAGAACAACAGGAAATAACTGAGACCTTAGCTACCATCATCATCTCTTTGGAGAATCAGAGAGCAAACTATCTCTGAGGGCGTTTAACACACCCCACCTGCATCCCTTTTCCTCCCCCAGCCTAGACAAATCTGTCACCACAATACCCCACATAATTTACATCGGACTGTGGATCAAAAGATCTAAATCTACTCCCAAATCCCATTCCTCCTGCAAGATAATACTTTGAACTGTCACTTCCCTATCCCCTTATTTTATATCTCACAGCATGTCTGGCTGCACCCAAGATCAAACACCTATGCATGATTTTGTTCCACAGATTTTGAATCCCAGCATTACACGTTAATGGGAAACCTCAATACACTTAGACTATGTCTACACTTACTAAAATTAGTTTGAATTAGTTAGTTTGAACTAACTAATTCGAACTAATTTTAGTTAGTTCGAATTAACTTAATTCGAACTAGAAAAAATTTGTTCGAACTAAGCAAGTGCCATTCGAATTAGCGATTTCCATTGAATTAAATGGGCCGGTTAGTTCGAACTAACATGGCCACATTGGTTAATTCAAACTAACTAGTTTGAATTAGCCCTTACTTCCAATAGCCTATTCGAAGTTATTAGTTCGAATTAAGGAAGCCCTTAATTCGAACTAACTAAAGCCTAGTGTAGCCATGGTTTTAGTTAGTTCGAATTAAGAAGGCTTAATTCGAACTAACTTGCCAGTGTAGACATAGCCTTAATCCTTTAAAGCTGCCACAGTAAGGGCTCCAAATGCATTAAATTCCATCATGATCACTAAACACAAAGTATTTTTCAGTGATGGACAGCACACAGACTACGCTGACCACATATAATCCATCTGTTATCTAACATGATTACATGTGCTGCGTACATTTGCTAGGCTGAAGCCCCAGGTTAGTTGGCAGAAAATCTAGGCTCTTTAGAAGTTTTATAAATTAAATTCTGTTCAGAATAGAATCAGTCCACTATCCCTACTTCAGAGGAGATCCATAGATTCACAAGGGACTCTCACTGCAAGTGACACAGTGGGTTAATGCCTCTGGTGACTGGCTTTCAAAAAGTGAATGAATGAATTTGATGGTCTTACTGTCATAATACAATTGGAGTGCCTTAAAAGTCAGACACAGCCTGGCCCAATTCAACATGATTTGCAGGCTGACACTCTTCCAGTGAAGGCATTTGCTCATCCCAAAGGGGTCAGGGACAGACTAGAGGCAAAATGGGTGTGGAAAAAGCATGGATGACGCTGTATCAAATATTTCAAAGGAGGCTGTTTTCTGTGTCCCTAATTTTTTTTTTTAAATGTACCTTCACCAACTGCCACATATTTAAAAACCTAAGTCAGTAAACTCATATGTACGTTTTAGTTTGTGACTGTACTTACCAACGTTTATTAGCAGATAGGACTGAATTCACGCATGGAATAAAAAGGCATTGTTTTCCCATAGATGCTTCTCAGAGTTGAAGTGTACCATAATGTATATCACAAAATCTGAAATATTTAGTCTGAGTTTTCAAAGTTACAGGTACTCAATACACTCAATTAATACAAATGGCTGGGGCAGGGGAAAAAACCGTGACATATTACAAACAATTGCTCCAAATATTTCTTACATTTCCACATCTGCCATTTACTTTTCTACCAAGTTTTGATCCTAATATAAAGCATAACTCATCCACAAGAATTTCTATGAAGGCCAACCGGTGGGATGTGCACCAACTGCACATCATGGTTTATTTTAAAAATCATCACCAACACCACCACCACCGTTCCTTCAGGAAAAAGTCAACTCTTACACATAACAATACTCAAGTGACTTCTCTTTCCTCTGTTCCTAACCCAGCTCAAAAGCAACCATTCGAGTCAACCAAGATCATCTTCTGAGTGGTGCCTACAAATATCTACTTATTTAGCTCTTCCTGAGTCTTACAGATCTTACCAAAAAAAAACCCCACTTACAGAGAAACCTTATGTTAATGAACTCTAGTGAAAAGAACATTTCCATATGCCCAGAATCATGTAACAAATTTCTCATCTTTATGCAAAAAAAGTTTTAGTATAAAAACCTGGAAGAAATTATTTACATTTAAACCAATATGAAATATAACACACCATTGGTATATTTCATCCTAATTTACAGAGGACGTATTCCATAAAACAGAGCCCTCTATTTCATGAGAATTAAACTTGTATGAAACCAGGAGGTGCTATTTGTTATTGAAAAACCGAAGTGTAATGTAACCTTCCCATGTCACCCAGATTGAGACCTCCTTCAACTACTAAATAGAATATATTTCATCATTATAAACAATACTCTCAATAACCCCAGCTTTCATATTTTTCACTATGTGAAAAGATCAAATTAATTGATTTAACAAGGTTTATTTGCTGAGACTTCATGGCCATTTAGCTTTCCAATCAACATACCAAATTGACAATACATCACATTTAATCTAAAGTATCGTTGAAACAAGCCCAGATGAAATGCAGATTGCTCCCCATCCTCCTCCTCCCATTGGCTCAAGCAAGTCAGTTTTCTAATTTCATAACACAAAATATTTAATGCATGCTTTTCTTCATGTCAGTTTAACCTCCAGAACATAGCTTTGAAACCATGTAAGGATGTTTAAAACTTTCCATATGGGAACTGCATTGTGGCTTTTAATTGTATCAGCTGGCATCTTTCAAGGATAACTCCCTTGGAATCCCACTTTCTGATACAGTATTGGTCAATTCACTGATCTCATCACCATGGCACTAATACGTTCAGAGGTTCTTTGGTAGTTTGTGTTCATATTGTAATTCTCCCAGACCAGAGCCATCAAGATGCACTATGTGCAACACTACTTAAATTGTCAGATTCGTTGGCACGAAATTGTCAACGGTACTTGGGGACTTTTCTCTCCCATCTCTTTCACTGTAAAATTTGGGTGAATTTGTTTTGGCCCATTACACCTGATGCACACAAACGTAACAACTATTCAAACACTGGCAATATCTAGAACTGATAAACCCACTGTTAATTTTAACAAGGTTTCCGTAAGTCAATAGAGTACATTATATACAAAAGGCCAGCGGAGTAGACTAGGCAGCAAGCCTTTAAAAAAACCAAAACATTTTAAGTAGTCACACAGCAATATGGCAGACAAATTTCCACATTACTATCATGACAATAAAAGATCAGCCTTTCAAAACAGACTTCTACTTGTCAGGTGACCTCCAAAAATATTGCTAAATAGTCTTTAAAATTTAAATTTATCATTTTAATGGCCTTTGAGACAATGTGTATCTGGACGATAAATCATAAAATGATTTTTATGGAATTATGTTTTCATTCAGGGAATATGAACTATCTACATATGTGCTTTATAGACTCTATCTATGTATACACACACACACATGCTTACACACACTATTAAACAGATCAATCTTTTTTAAAAAGAAAGATCCTGTTAAGAGTATTGAAGCTGACGCTTCGCGGTCTATTCTCTTCTCAAACAATGCACGGAATGCCCATTAATGTCAATGGACGTTACAGGCCCAGAACATATGGAAAACAGGCCCCAGTTTTAAAACCAGTAATGTCTCTTAGTATTCATTCTGTACTGTTCCCAGCCAGGGTTTGCAACTCCTACTGATGTCAGTAAGAGCGGAACATGAAAATCAAGAACTGTATGAAGTCCTAACAACATACCTAAAGTCTTTCCTAGTTTTCCCATCATGATAACTTCCAACTTGGCTCAGTGGGTACCAGTTTGTTCGGGACTCATACATGCAATTTAAAAATGACAGATTTTTCAACCCAGAACTCTGATTTTGATGAGATACTCAAGTAAGAAACTAGTAAAATTTGTTATGGCTTTGAAAATAAAAGTAAATTGAATTAAATGCTATATTTAAAACTTTTCCCTCTAGCACAGAGCTGCTTGTCAGTTAAAAAAAAAAATCAAATAATGGTGGTTTGCAGAAACAGTCTGTAAAAATAAACAAGATGAATAAATGAAAACTGATAAAGAATAATCCACTCAGTGACAGGAAACTTTTCCCTTTTTCTCCAGCCTGAAGTTAGCTCATTCATAAACTAGCAACAAAATATATAATCTAATAGTTTCAATTAACATTAATCATGGATGCCACAAAATTGCTTTTTTTTTTTTTTTTAAATTCATGTCATGGAATGAATTGGCTGCAGTTCAAGCCTAGCCTGCCCAGTAATTAAAAAATGTAAAGCACAGCAGCCCCTGCTTGGCAGGTGTCAATATTTTAACGCAGTCAGACCTCTTGTCCCCAAACAGAAGGTTGTTTACACACCAAAAAAGTGCATGTATCTGGAAATAGTTGGGACACTTAATTAGTTTTCTCCTCAAGAATGTTGGGGCAAAATCAGCTGTGCAAAGCTTATTCCAATCAGAAAACATGCTAAACTCCAGTTGCATAACAGAACAGCTCTTGAATTTTTGAACCATGGTGCTGCCAAACAGTTCAATACTCAGTTTACACAAATATCTCCCTTAACTGATTTATGAAAATCATCTGTGTACATTCAATCTTATATTTTATGTGAACATACTCAACTTTATTTTGTTAATGTTAATCATTTCATTCCTTGTTGCTTGAAACAAGCTACTTTAACCCCCATCTTGTGCAGCCTCAATGCCCTTGGGTGATAGAAGTGAAGCAGACCTTTTTAGTGGCACGGCTCTTCAGAAAAGAGCCTGCAGCTGGTTTATATCCTGTTATGTCAGATTTCTCTATTATGAACAAGTTTTCACCAAGATGATCCAAAACTTCACAGCATAAGACTGTTGAGTGCTCTCAACTCCCACCAAAAGCCAAAGAAGATGCACAAATTTTCACAAAATCAGGTCCAAAACGCTAACTAGATCATCATCCTCAGAATACAAAGGGGTAGCCATGTTAACCTAGATCAGCAAAATGAACAAGGAGTTCTATGGCACTTTTAAAAACTAATCAATTTATTTATCACATGAGCTTTCGTGGGAGAAAATCCCACTTCGTGAGACACTTTGAAGACAAAGTGGGATTTTTTTTGCCAAGAAAGCTCAAGCAAGAAATAAATTTGTTAATCTTTAAAAATGCCACATGACTCCTTTTTGTTTTGATCATCAGGATACAGATTCCTAAGAGAAGAGGCTCAATAGTGCACAAAAATGTTCCTAGAGCATTGATTCTTCTCTTATGTAAACTCAACTGGATAATTCCCTGAATCCATACACCATTCTCAGCTCCATTTCATCTATTCCTACTACAGACCACAACAGCAGCAATTAAAACATATTTTTTCACTAAAGTAGGTTTTAATGGAAAACTAAACTTTCAACCATAGCACAAGCACAAAGAACAAACTTTGATTGATTCAAGGGTAACAGTAGAGCATTCTTTGGATATGTATAATTGTTATTTAGTAGTCCATGAAACTGATTATAAATATTAGTCACTTCTACATCTTAAAGTAAACTATGATGCTAGGTTGCAGTCCACTTGATATTACTGGGGGATAGAGAGAAGATAATCTTTCAAGATCCCTTCCAGCCCTACATTTCTGTATCTTTGTATAACAGTGGGAAAAAAAGTCTTGAACCTTGACTTCATAACCTTTGTCAAAATGACTGTACACACAGCTAATCTGTTTTTACTGTACAAGCAGAAATATATCCAGCATATTTTAAGTTCCAGAAGGGTAGCCGTGTTAGTCTAAGTCAGCACATGAGCTTTCGTGGGAGAAAATCCCACTTCATCAGAAGCTTTGAAGCATCTTCAAAGTGTCTGACAAAGTGGGGTTTTCTCCCACGAAAGCTCATGCAATAAATAAATTTGTTATTCTTTAAAAGTGCCACAGGACTCCTTGTTTTGTTTTTTATCATGTTTTAAGGAGCCATAAGGTAACTTTCACAGCCCTCTTCCAGCAGAAAAACAAGCAGAGTCCCGTGGCACTTTTAAAGACTAACAGATTTATTTATCTCATGAGCTTTTGTCAGACGCTTTGATACCAACGGCACTAAAGCAATTAGCCAGCAATGGGGCCATATAAACAGGACAATGGGCCACATTTATTTTGAAATATTTGGCCCCGAACGATTTTAGGATGTCAGTCAACACCTTCATTAAAACACATTTCAAACTAACTAATTTTAGAGGACAGTAAAAAGTAATAGCTAACTGCTAGGGTCTTTTAATTAAGAAAGAAAAATAATTAATTTTAATTAATATATTTATAAATATATAATATATAATATATAATTAATATATAAAACTCATGAAGTTATCAGTTTTGCAAATCTCTCAAAGTATCATTGAGGTTTATTAAACTTAAGTTAAAATTTTGTGAGGGTATTTTAAAATAATGTTTTCTTTTTGTATTCAACTTAAATTTGAGATTCGCTTTCCTAGCCAAACCTGTGTGTGAAGAACATATACACACACACACACCCCCAAAGGCTGACTCACAAAAGTGGCTTGACTTGAAGAATTACTGTTATTATATTCTATTTATGCATATAGATTATATACACACACTATTTTAAATGAGAAATACTTTCTTCCAGTCTGCTTCTCTCATCACATTTTCACAACCGTCTTCAAATTACTTCTCACTCCTTTAAAGAACTTGGTATAATTTAATGAGTCAGTTTTAGCTTTTACCACTCTGGAAGGTCTTCTCTGTATTTCATGACTCCCAAACACAAAAGAAAGGTTTTAAGATCCCAAAATAGCCTATTATCCATTAAAAATTTCTCACATCTCAAACAAGAGGAAAGGTAAAGTCCAGATGTTAAGTAAGAATTGCACCATTTATGATTAAATGACTCAAACACAAAAGTTTGCAGGATGTTTGGTGATGCTGCCCTGACTGTTTTCTGACACACATTTCCACACTGAGAAGTGGAGATTCCAATCTCCCCATCTCTCAGGTTACTTTTCCACTGACCCAGTTAAGGGATTGATCCAAAGCCCATGGAAATCAATGGGAGTCTTTTCAAACACATGCATGAGGCTTAGATCACACCTTAAAGGAATAGAAGGATATTTGAGAATTACCATCTTCTATAACCCCATTCCCTTACTTGCAAGAGACCGCATTAAGAAAGAAACCTACAAGCCCCCTTCTTGCCCAAACTTTACACCAAGGATTTGAGGGGGGGAACATAGACTTCTCCCAGGCAGCATGTGGTCACAGATGACTCACTGGGAAGTAACAAGTGGCAGGCTCAAACACTCCTTAAAAAGAAAATCATCAAGGCACTAATGATGTGAGCAAAGAAGTACAGAACACTTTTTGAAAGTAGTAAAAAAGCTCTTTCCTGGCTCTGCTCTCTGTGTCAAAGAGTCAGGGCTAAACTTGCACAGCAATAACTCCCTGCCACAGGCAGTAGCTTCTCTTAGTACATTTTGGGAGCAGGGCACATTCCAGTGGCTTTCTGTTTGTTCCTGTTTGCAGTGGGTTTTGTCCTAATGGTCTTGCTAATAAACTAGTGGGCAGGTGCTTTTACTTTTAGCAGGCTCTCATGCCAGAACAGAGTTTGCTCTGCAATTCTAACCTCATCAAAAGGGCACAAGGAAGCCACTGGAAGCAGCATCTGGGCCAAGGAGAGGCTCCGTCTCCCAGCTGAGCTGATCCTGGGAAGGGAGACCGGGGCTTGGAAGAGGAGAGGGGGAGGGGAGTTTCTGGAGCTAGACACTGACATACCCTGGTGCTGGAGAGCCTGCACACAGCCCGCTGCTGGCAGCTTTGCAGGAGTCCCGTACTGCTGCCCCCGCTGCTGCAGCCGCTGCCCCCGAAGTATTTCTGCTTCACCATCCAGTCCTCAATCCCTTTCCGCGCCAGAGAGGCGTTCACTGCAAAACTATCACCTAGGAAAGCACAAGAGACAATGAGCAGCGCCCTCCGCCCGGAACAGGCTGCACACGGGGGTGGCCCAGCACCTGGGGTATAAACCTGAGCCGGGCACCTCCCAGAGAATCCGCGCGGAAAGTTTGGAGGGGGGGGGGACACTAGCAATAAAGAGCCATCCCTACCTTCCGGACTTTCTCTGGGTTTACAAACGGCAGCTAGGCAGATCCACGGGGAAGTATGTGTGGGGGGAAATAATAAAGGAAGATCATTAGACACCAGTATAAAAATCACACCAAGCAAAATGAAATCCAAACAAGGGGGGAAGGGGCTGTGGAAGTAGCAAGTGAAAGGAACTAACCATGTTTCGAGTGAAGTTTCCCCATTTCTCTGCATTGAGCTGCAATTACGGTTCATTGGACTGTTTTGTATATAAAATCCCACGGTTTTTAGAAATCCATGTGCTCCACTCTCCCCCCCGCTAAAGTAAAAGCAAAATCTCCGTTCCCCTTCTGCAGCAGCTCCTGCGTTCCTCTCTCTCTGCTGAAGTCTTTCTCCTCTCTCTTCTCTTTTCCCAAAGACAGAGGCGGTTACAAAAGACCTTACTTCACCCACCAGGGAACATGATTGACACCTCATTGAGATTAGACCACTTGCAGGCAGCCTCTGGATTCCTATTGGACTGAGGCGGCACATGAAAGAGAATAAAGATCCTTTTGGAGTCTTAAAAAAAAAAAAAAGGAGCAGCAGCTCTATGCATTTCACTTCCAGCCAGACACAGGCAGCAGAGCACAGAGCCATAGAGAAAGCCCATGAAAGCTGAAATGTTTGCTAAATCCGATGCACGACTTCATATGGTTGCAGGGAGGAAACTTTGGGAGCGGGCTGCATGCTCTAAATACAGTCAGATCTCCATCATTTCCCACATCTAGCTGCAGCTTTCCAAAATTTTCCCCCCTCTGTTCTGAAGGAGGAAAATACACAACCGCTGCCAGCCCCTGGCATTACACATTTTAGTAGAGGGTGTCTGTGCAATGTTTTCCTCCCATTGGCCCAGATTCTCTATGCTAGCCAAAGCGATTTCACTGCAGACCCAAGGCAGGGTGGGTGAGAAAAGTGACTTTATGCCAGTTTTGCATTACCTGGATTATGGGAGTGGCTGAGCACTGGAGCAATGCTTGGTGCCAGCTACAACAGCCTTATTCCAACTGCAACTCTCCAGAGGGCTACTTTCATTTAGGTTCTGAAAGGCTGACCAGCAGACAAGAACAGGCATGAGTGCAATGTGCTTCACCAGCACCTCAAACTTCCCTTATATGCCAGTGGCTTCCAAGGGGATTGTGGCATGGGTCAGTTTCACCGGCCATTCCACACCAGGAAGCTCCCTTAATCCAGGAGTAGTCCATGGGGGAAAATAGTAATATTCTGCCAACTTCGTGGCATTGTACAACAGATGAGCCAGGGCTCAAAATAAGTTTATCAAATATTTTAATTACACATTTCTGTGCTCCTTCAGAAGCCAAGGTCTCACTGGCCTCTGAGAGTTTTGCCTGCATCAGGACCCCAGGTCTGAAGACTACTGCTACATTTTCAGTGTTTTAAAAAAAATTTCACAAGAATGAACTCAGACTAGTATAATGCCTTGTTATCACTGATGAAGTAACTGGAAATTTAATACAAATTTACATCTTCTTGTAACTTCTGCAAGTTATCTTTCAGCAGAAAGTTAATTCAGTCACTCAGTTACTGAGTTGATGGACACCACAGACCACACAAACCTTGATTCTCAATTTCCTAATTCCTAGGAGAGCTGTTCAGCCCCTTCCTTATTCATTTCCATCTTTTCTCAGACAAGCCACTGCTCACATGGGCAAGTTTTGCAGGTTGGAGTCCCAAGATGTTTCTTAATGACTTCAGGTGGTGGTCAAAAGCCTCAATCAACCTTTAAAAATAAATAAATAAATCAGACCAAAAAAATCTTTTCCTCCTTTTCTAGCATTTGGGACAGAACTATTGCTTTACAGATACGATAAATAATAAAAAAAAAACTTGCAGAGGATCTTTAGTCATTAAAAACTTGTTTCCTTCCTTGTGCTAGTTATTATTTTTTATTTTATGAACATAGCATCTCCCTCGGGATTCTCATAGTTCAGCTAAGAGAGATAAAAGAGAACAAGGAGAGCGGAGTGATTACTAGTTCAAGTTTTGAGAAAGAAAAACATGGAGATTTCTAAGAATTTTACTCTACAAAGCACTACTGAAACTATATAGGGATTGGTCCAGATGGGCCCAGTCCAAAAAATTCCTGTTTACATCTGTGTTTTCAAACACTTGGATGTCAGGGGAGATGGACTTGGAGCTTGTGTCTAGTAGAGATTCCAAAATGTTTGTGGTGAAACTCTGATGTGAAGAGATCACAATTCACAAACGCTATCGAAACATTAAATAAAATGTTTAATAACGGATTGTTCCCTGGATAATTGGGAGAGAAAGAGATTTGCTTTCCAGATTATTTTGACTATTTATCTGTCTAGCAAAGAAAATTCACAGATTGTGATGTTCAGTGATTGCAAGAGCATCAATTGCTTGTCAAATAGCCAATAATTTTCATCTCCTTTTTAATCTCTTTCTTTTTATATATTTTAATAATTTATTTGGCTCATTTCTTATGTTGTGTATTTGTTCCTTTGAAGACTGCTTCTTGTTTTGGGGAGATGGCGGCGGGAGGGGGGGGGAGTAGATCAATCACACTCCTTGGGGCTTGAGACTTACCTGTGAAAATTCTGACAGATATTAAGCAATTTGAAATTATAATATCAGTTCTATTTTCCTCCCAGCTCGGTCTTTTTTTCTTAAGTTAAATCAAATATTGACTTACTCAGGGTTACAGTGACAATCTACATAATACATTCAGAGGAAATAAAAGGGCAATTTTGAGAAAATATAAAAAGCCCAGCAATATTTATTAAAGCGACTAGACCACCCAGTGTTCAACTCTGGAACCAAAATTAGGCCCGAGTTCTTCCATGAGCTCAACACAGCTGGTCCTTGGAGAGCCCCCATACTTTCCAAAGTGCCGCAGGCCACCTCTGCAGATATCATGACAGGATCAGGACATTATATATTTGTAACAGTGTATGCTCTTTGCATAATTATTGCTGAAATGTGGGACAAAATTCATCCTTTATTGATTTGATAAAGGATGAGGAATATTAGACACTAAGCCTTGATGCGTCAAGTTCCTACACAGCACTTCCTAGGAGGTGCTCAGTAACTTGTGGGATCAGACCCCAAATTATTTTGCCCCTTAAAATAAATTAAGGGTAGATGATCACTATTGTCAGCAGGGAGTCCTAAAGAACACCTGCTGTTTTCTGGTTCAGCTTCATGTACATATTTAGATACCTTTGTATCATTCCTCTTAGCCATGGGAACAACTTTAGAGAACAGTCGCCTTCCTCTCACATGTTCTTTGTCTGTCTCTTCCTTACTCATACACACTCCCATGTATGATCAGAAAATTTCCAAATGGGAACCTCAGTTGTTTCTAACTCTGTTGTACTTTTGAGGACTCTACTCCATTTAGAAATAAGCAAATAAACACACTAGGGTCCCTTTCATTGCTCCCCCCAAGAATTTGTAAATTGATTTTCACTGCAAACTATCATATTCAAGAGAGCCAGGGTTTGTGTGTCCCATACCAGTCCCATCACCATTATAACCAAGGCCCTATGTACTCTGTGATTGTGTAGCCATGGAATTTGCACTGGAATTCATACCTTGCTGAAAATTATGTGCCAGAATCTGTTTTTAGCCTACACAGTTGTGAAGAAAAGCTTGAAAACATGAATGGAGTATAAATGGATGTAGTGATAGAGATGTAAACTGCCCCATTCACAGATTATCTCTGAAATATAAAGATGTTAAGATGGGGGCATGCTGAAAACGGAGAATTTGGGGACAGAATAAAATAATCAGAATTTTATATAAAATAAATAATATGGCCACCACTACACTACTCACTTTCGTAGCTAATTCAATAAAAAAAAAATCTCACATTGTTAATTTATCAGAATCAGCTGCAGAATTTCTACCACATTGCCACAGAGCACATGGGGCTGTGATTAATAGCATTGCCTGAAATTCCAAATGCAATATCATTCTCTTTGGAAGCTCTGCAATAATCTTTGGTTTCAAATGCATTTATATGATTTTTTTTTAATTTACACTTTGAAACTTTTTCCAGCAGGACCAGACACTATGCTTCAGGGACTTGAGTCAAGCTGAGATGTAAAGCTCTTATTGTACATGCCTTATTCAGGTACAGACTCTACCACCTTGATTTACATAGAAAAAGTATTTAACTTCACAAAAAAGTGAGTAACTTTATCAGAATATGTCCATTAGCTTATACTTATTTTCTGCCAGTTTGTATTGATGCTTTATTTGAATATTCTTATATATCAAATGTGCTACTATATGTCCTGCAGTCATATCAGTTCAGGGCTGTGACCTTATCAGAAATCATAACTAAGGAAGACTCAGAACTGACTACCTGAATGGAAGATTTCCAAGGAAAGTCCAGGTGCTTCAGGAAGATGTGCTGGATGATGCTTTAGCAGATGGCAATATTCCGTCAGAGTCGTTACTGAAGCAATGCTCCATCATGTGTCTAAGAGGCCCAGAGTTATAAGAGGTCCCATCTTTTGGACAAGGTATAAAAAGAAATCCTGATTAATAATGATAATTAATGATCCCAGATTGCAACAACAGAGTTGCCATATAAGAACATATACTGAAAGTAAAGAGTTTGTCTTGGAAAACAACTTAGTATACTATATGTTCATGTATAAGGCTGTAAATAAAGACCACATCTATGTGTGTGTGTGCATGTGCATGTACAATGCTAGCATATCAGGTCCTCCGTTTTGAATGGAGCCTCTAGGTCAGGGGTCTCCAACCTGCAGCTCTGGAGCTGCATTTGGCTCTGGGCCCTCTTCTCCTCCACCCCCACCAGGGGACCCTGCGGGTGGCCCGCTCCTGGCTCCCCCACCACTGGGGACGCTGAGGGGGCCAGCCCCTGGTTCCACCCCCACCACCACCACCCATTGCAGCTCTCAAACCACTTGGTTATTGAAGGAATTTTTTTAAAAGGCTTTTCTTATCTTTTGAGCTGCTGACCCCTGCTCTAGGTACTGCCATAATCCAAATAAGAAGTAAAAAGTACATTAAATTAAAAAAAAAAGTCACTATTCTTTAACTCAGGAATGAATGTGTTAATTATTCTTTATGAGCTAATTCTTGAGGTCCTTATTCAGTTTTGGTTCAGACAAATTCCAGTTGACTTCAGTGCCACTTGGCCTGAATTTATATGGTATAAAAACTGAATAGGCCCTCAAGATTTGCCTCAGTACAATTACAATGATCCTTATAACCATAGGAGCTTTGAGTTACACAAAGCCTTTTGTTTTTTTCTTCGATGGAGCCAGAAGTATGTTAAGTAGTGACGTCTAGTAAACTATCAGCGTGAAGTACACCATTCATAAAGTTTTTCCAATGATTAAAGGTCTCTAATTTAACCCCGTGACCCCAGTGGAGTTCTGAAAGTATGAAAGCCATGACGTAGAGTATTCTTCATTGCCTTTTTCGTTAGTGCTGACTGTGCTATACTCTTGCAGAGTGCTGAAGACCTTTTTGAACCTCAACACAATGTAAAAATATTGAGGATGGGAAATAAATTTCTCTCACCAAGAAAGTAATGCATAAGATCACACTAAGAATTTATTTTCAACAGACAATTGCACAGTAAAATTAATACCAATGTTTTCAGTATGAAAAAATGTATATGTAGAATTGGAAGACACCGTATCTGTAATGCTGGAGGCTGTTTTAATGCCCCTAGAAAGAATGCAGTGGAGTGCAACAAAGTACTAACCTAAGACAGTATCACCAATACAACTTGTGTCTATTTTGATTATGTATTTGACCAATAGTTATTTTTGGTCCATTGTTACAGAATATAGCAAAAATCAGGGCTAACAGTGCACCTCTGGTGATGTAAAATAAGACAGCATGATTGGGGTTCAAGAAGTAACATGCACCTTAATATATATATAATACGGGGCAAAGGGACAATTAAGGAGGATAAGGACATTGCAGACATTGCATTGCCCTTCAATGAAAATCCAACCTTAGAGATAGAAAGGTGTGTGGACTATGGCAGATAAAATGAAGGATGGAAATGAGGGCTTTTTTAAAAGCCAGAATCTCTCCTTTGCATTGTGTGTGTGCATGCGTGCGCGCGCGCGCGCGCGCGGAGAGTACATAAGGAAAGGAGATACTCCAAATATCCATACTAGATAGGAACGTGTAAATTGCAACCTTCCCCGTCATCAAATCCACGTGTGTGCAAGTTGAGCAACAACCAATTTCAGTGAAGGTGGCTGTTCCGTGGGAGGAAGAAGTCATGTTTACATCTCTACAGGTCCCACCTGAGCAGGATTCAGTCTCAACTCTCAGCTCCATAGCATGAGACACATGGGCTATGTCTACACTACAAAAAGTTAGATTGACTTTGTTAAGTCGACCTAAAGTCGACCTTATTAGGTTGACTTAACAAAGTGGTTTCCCTAAACGGGGACTTAGTAAGTCGACCTACCTGCCCTTAAGTCAACCTAATAAAGTGTACTTAAGCATCCACACTGTGCTTAGGTCAACCTAAGGACTCGACCTAAGGGTTAGGTCGACCTAACCGGCAGTTCTTATTAAGTCAACCTAAGCTCTCATTAAGTCGACTTAAGGAATTGCTTCAGTCGACTTAATGAAAGCCTGGTGTGGACAGCGACTAAGTTAGGTCGACCTCAGCCTCCTTACGTCGACATAACTTGCAAGTTTAGACATAGCCATGGAATTCCCCAAGAGCTACAAGATTTGTCATTCCCAAGAGCTGTAGCGGTAGTGAGAAGGATTCTGAGCACCACCACCCTGGCCCAACTCACTCTCACACAACAAAGAAGATATCACACACCACAGCACCTAACACCTCCCCCTTGGGAGCCTTCCAGTCAGCTTCCTCTTGTCGAGAGTTGGCAAATAATAGCCCTACAGGAGTAGTGTCTCTTTAAACTATTGCTCCAGCTCGCCTACCCACTCAGTGCTTATCCTAATGGTCCCCTTCCTGTGTGAATGTCAGTCCCTACTTTCCAATCAGGACTGGTCCTTTTTATAATTTATTTTGCCAATCCCCATGAGCTCCTTGGCTGCGCTGGCCAAGGAATGAAGACTGGTTAGCAATTTCAAACAGTGTCTATGTAGCAGAAAGATGTCAGTCACAGATGAGCACAATCACATTCTGATTCAGGGAGATGCATCCAGAAAAGCCCTCAGGGTGATGTAGATTCTGTGACCTTGCCAGACTGATCCTGGTTCTCTCTAGGACAGCTCCAAATGCTGAAGACCTATCTTCAGTCATGCTGTCCTGAAGGTAGGTATAAGGTAGCCAAAGATCTCAGTGTATTTGGATGGTATCAGTCACCAGAGCTGTCAAAGACGACTTGGTTCCTTGATCTGGATCATTTTTTGCTATTGAAAGATTTGGTACCTTTTGCCTTGGCATTGTTTTGGTTTTGCACCGTTACCATGGCACCTTTTCACTTTGGAGCTTTGACGCCTTTTGGCTTCAGCAATTTTGGAGTCTTCGCTTGTTGCCTCAAAGCTTAGACGTATGTTTGCACTTTAGAGCTCTTTTAACTCCAAACCTAGCACATTTTCTTGGTGTTCCAGGATGTCAGACAGTGCCCTGACCCCCCAGAAGGAAGAAACACTGATCAGCAAATTCAAACAGTGTTTGTGCAACAGAAAAATCTCTCTCACAGATGAGCACAGTCCCTGCCTAGGAATCAGGGATGCTGCATAGATGTGTCAGAGGTGTTTGCAGATGTCAACCCACATGTTCAGCCATTATGAAAAATGCTTCCAGGCCCTCCTCTAAGTATCCCAGCTCCTTCAAATCCTATGTGTTTGATGTGAGAATGACCTCTAGTGCTGGGTCAACTTCATCTGATGAACACTGAGGCTCAGTAACATCTGTGTCTGCAAAACAGTGCAGATGTGACTTCCTATCTAGGATCAGCAGGGGAGTTTCTTCTGTACCAAAGATGGGAGATTCCACTACACACAGAGTCCCTGATACCATTTGAGCTTCAGTGCTTGAAGTCTGTGGTGTTCATTTCCTGCTCATTAATTGAGCCACTGCATTTCCTGAGGAAGCATCTGCCAAAAATGCATCAAAAAACAAGCGGGGCCCTCTGACATGCCACTGTCAAAGTTCCAACTTCAGGCACCAGCGCATCAAGAGCACCTGGTATCCCCTCTCCATTCAGACTCAGGGAGATGCATCCAGGAAGCCCTCATGTCAGTTTGGATTCTGTGGTCTTGCCAGATTGATCCTTGTTCTCTGCTCCAAAAGCTGAAGAGCTACTTTCAGTCAGGCCTGTCCTGGAGGCAGGTCTGAGGTATTCAAAGCCTATTGCATTTGGAGTGCTTTCTTTGAGATAAACACTCAGGCTGAAATAGTCAGCTTTTTAGTCCCATGAGGCATTGGCCTCGACACTGGTATCCTCCCGTACCTCTTGTGCTGGAGGACTTGGCACAGCCGGCGTAAATGTCAGCTCTTCAGGCTTCCCATCAGCTCACTATGTGCCTGAGAGGTAGCCAGATGGTGAAAAGGGAGACAGTGAATGCTGTTTGGACACAGATGAACCACAGGACTCTGCAAAACATCTCTCTACTTGAGAGGAGCAGCACGTAGGGACTGTGTCAGGATATGACATTTCCACCTTTAAGTAACTGACCAAATCAGTAGATTTTAGTAGGCATTGATTCTTGAATCTCCTAGGTCCTGGAACGTCTGTTCAGTCCCCTACCCTGCCCTTGGAGCCCACCTTGGACCATCTGGTGAAGGTGGAGGGACATCTCACAACACTCTTTCTGTCCTGAAGATGACCAAGGAAAAGTCTGCTCTCTGAAGACACCATCAGCTCTATATCACATTTCCAACATGAAGACATAATGGCACAGGTGACCACAACCAGAAGGGAGACTGGCCAGCTAAGGGCACTGAATGTAAGCAAGCAGATTGACTTGCTCAAAAGGTTTTCCAGTCCATGGTTACAATTCTACAAATTGTAGACTACCATTCCCTCATGGGCAAAGGCCAGGATGAGCTCAGCAAAAAGATTCAGCTTTGGCAGAGTCTATTCCCCCAAACTGACTTGGTGTTTGTTTAGGTGCAGCCTCTGATACAGATAAAATTAGGGTGTTCTCTTAAGAGGGGTCATCTGCAGGTCTGCTGCATGGCTGGGCTCCTGTGTTCCACCAGAAGGAACTCAAGGCCTGTGATAGAACCAGTAGGAATTCTTTTGTAAGAGTTTCCCTGGTGTAAATATGGCACAAGAGGTCCCAGCCTAAATAACCTGCACTTGCAGAACATCCCACTCATATGACAGACTATGTGAAAAGACCAACTCCTGAGAGCTCTTTTAAAGCATTTCTCTTGGAGAGTATTTGCTGAGATGAAATTTACTAGCTACTGTTATAATGTGCTGAGAAAGTAGAAAAATAACTTAAGCCAACATCATGTACAGTATGCTACACATAAAAAAAAGGCAGGTGAAATAAAAAAAGGGCCATAACTTCAATAATCAGAGTCTTTTTCCTTTAGCATCTAAGAAATGACAAGTCAGAAAGTTTTAATATAGGAGAGGATTTTTATTTGCATTTCTTAATGATAAGGATGGTTTATACTCCACCTGGTGTCTTTTCTCACATCATCTTTTATGGGCTTCTCTCAGTGACAAGTACCTTTGTACAAAGAGGGTTTTTTTTCCCCCCTCTCTCTCTCTCCCTTCTCCAGTTCTAACTCTCTAGCAGGCTTCAGCATACAAACACAATGGAAGCATTGAAAAGAAGACAGTGGGACACCTCCTTTGATCTGGTGTTCTAATAACTTGTGTATGCTTGTGTCCAAAAACAATGCTCCACGGCTTTTTTCCTGAGCGTCTGCTGCTGCCTCCCCAAATGAAAAGAATACTCATCATGGGGGTAGTGTAATAGTTAAACTGTATTCAGAAAAATAAAGTACAGAAGAGGAGTGTAAACAACAGATTGTAAATTCTGTTAAACGCTTTGATGGCTGAAAACAGCCCCACTCCTGAGGACAGACAGAGATCTGTTAAAAGCAGACACTGGAGGGTTCATCACTAAACCATACAGTTTCTTATTACTTTTCATACCCATTCTGGACAATACCCATTGCACTTGGACAAAATAAATGTGTCTTGCATTAGGGGAGATGTCTGTTGGAAAACACAACTGAGTGCCTCCTTATCAGTGCTGCTTATTGGCTTTTTTTAAAGGGCTAGTTCAAAAAACAACCCTGGATTTATTTATTTATTGAAGCTCTTTCTAATTAAGGGGATTGGGGGGGGGGGGACAGCATGAAAAAGGACCTATTGCACACAACTTTAGATGCAGATAAAGCACAGTGTTTGTGCAAGGCTCCCTTTATGAAAGCAACAGTCAGGGGAGGGAGGCAAAAGAGAAAGCTGGCTGCTCAATCAAGGTACTACTGTTTACCTGCACACTTTATATCTTTGCAAAGAGTAGAGATGGGCCCACTCCAAAACTGAGTCCATGAACTCCCCTGAACTTTGGTTAGAGGATGTTGGAGTCAGAATGTGGATACAAATGTGGCCCCTGGGCCCTACCTCAGAGAAGGGCACCCACATGTTGAGAGGGGCTGTGCTTCAGGACCCAAACGTAACTCTGAACTGGGCAGCTTGGGTAAGGTAAATCTAAAGCTTGAATTTAATGCCACAGTCCTGGTTTTTCATGCTGTGCACTGGCAGCACAGGAGCTTCTTTCATGACACCTAAAATGCCTTGTTTTTTTCATTTCAGCAAAGGAGGGAATTTTTCAACAACAAACGTTTTTCAGAGTTGGAAGATTCATTCAGAATGCCAGGTGACTAGAAAAACCCCTCCATGCTAAGACACATGCCCGTACCGCTGTTGAAGCAAAACTGGCAGCAGCCACAGTGAGTGGCAAGTGCTTTATCACCCTAAAATAAACTCTGGCCCCAAAGGGACACCCCCTTTCTTCGACCACCACCAGCAGAGGTCACCATGAAATGGGATGAGATGATGGGCTGGGAACCAGCAGTGACAACAAGCCACCCAGCTCCAGCGAAAGCAACAACTATTGCAGCCGAGGCGGTCTTAGGGTTTCTGGAGCCTGGGGCAAAAGTCAAGGATGCCCCTCCCTCCCCCCAAACACAACATGGGTGGCTCCATCCTTGATTTCCTCCACCTCCCGCTCCCCGCCCCCCCGCCAGGTCCCAGCCCCACTGCAGCCCCCCCTGCCCCTGCCACTGCCCCCACTGAGTTGCCCAGCCCCATTGCAGCCCCTGCTGACCCTCCTGCCACCTGCACGGGACCCGCCACCCATGAGGGCCTCCAGCCCTGCTGTGGTCCGCCGCTGGCCCCCCGCCATAGACAGTCTTAGCGGGTGGGCCATACGGCAGCCAGACGCACCGCAGGGCCCCTTCTCCTGTGGGGCCATGGGCAGCTGCCCACACTGCCCACCCGCTAAGACTGCCTATGATTGCAGCCACTGAGGGATGCAAGGCCAAATTTGAGTCACACAACATTGACCCCCACTTTGAACATGGCCACATGGCTGATGGAGGCTGGTGACCAGAGTCTCCTGCCATGTGATACTGCCCCGATCCCAACCACTAGCCCCTCACTGCCATCAATGTGCTGAGAATGGCTCATGACATCCCAGCCACTGGCCACCTAGGCCTGGAAAAACCCTAGCGCAGGTAGAGGCCCAGTTTTTCCAATCTGGAATCTACTGGGACACAAAAGACTACTGCACCTCTTGCCCAGAGTGCCAGTTGTCAGCACTGGCAGGGGTATTGAAACCCCCATTGGTTCCCCTTCCACTGGTGGGCACTTCCTTAGAAAGGGTAGCCATGGACTTGGCAGGGGTCCTTCGTGAAGAGTGCTGCAGGCTTCTGGTACTTCTTCATGGTGGTGGACTGTGCCACTAACTTCTGAGGCCATGCATCTGAGTAGCAGTCTGGTACGGATCATTGCGGTAGAACTTTTAAAGATCTTCACCCAGGTGGGCTTGCCCTGAGAGATTCTCAAGGACCAGATTTCTCCAAGTGGTTTGTGGCCTCCTGGCGATAAAAAGGCTCTGGACAGCCATATATCATCCCCAGATGGATGGATGGATTGAGCACTTCCACCAGACACTAAAGAACATAATCTGAAGTTACCTCCAGAGGATCTCCAACACTAGGACCCGCTCATTCCTCCCTTGCTGTTCGCAGTGCAGGAAGTTCCACAGCGCCTCTCCCCCCCCCCGGGGGGAACATGGGAGCAGACCCCATCACGGGCCAAGGGTCCACACAAGTACATGTTCCAACTACAGGGACACCTCACCCAGGCCGGGGCTTTCATTAGGGAAAATCTCCAAGCAGCCCAATGCGCACAACCAAGAGGCTATATTCAGGGAACACCCAGTCAGACTTGCATTCTGGTGGATCAAATTCTCTTCCTGCTCCCTTCCAACAAATCTCAGCTGTTGGCCTGCTGGCGCCGTTGATACGAGATAATCCACTAGACAGGCCCCATCAACTATGAAGTCCGCCAGCCAGACCAAAGGAAGAAGCACCAGGTACATCACATTCATCTTCTGATGCCCTGGCATGAACGAGACGGATCCCGTACTCCTCTGATCCTGAACTAGGACTCTAGGTGCCAATGGCAACTGAGCCCAAGACCCCCACCCCTGCTCAGGGATACCCTCTTAGAAGAACAGCTAAAGCAGGTCAGGTGTCTTATTGAGGCTTTCCCCAGGACTTTTACAGCTTTGCCCAAGTAAACCACACAGATCCACCACAATATCTTCACCGATCCAGGAAAGGTCTGACCACTCCCATGTCACATACAGGAAATGATGGAACAAGAGGTCCAAGCCATGTTAAAACTTGGAGTCGCTGAGCGATCTTCCAGTGAGTGGCAAGACCCTATCATGCTCATCCCCCAAGCTAGATGGATCCTGTCATTTCTGTGTTGACTTCCAGAAGGTCAATGCAATATGATGATTTGATGTGTACCTGATGCCACTGGTGAAGGCCGTCTTTTCCTTCGAGCTAGACTTCAGTAGGATCTGCCAGAAACTCTTTGTTAAATTAAGGGTAATAACTCGGGCTATCAAGAAGCTTGTCATCAAGGGTAGACAAGCTCCTTGATGGCCTGAGGTAGGCTCAATATATCACTACCCTTAATTTAACAAAGGGCTTCTGGCAGATCCCGCTGGAGTCTAGCTCGAAGGAAAAGACAGCCTTCATTCTGTGGACTTATGGAGGGCGGGGCAGGGGAAGGAGCTGCGGGGAGTGTAGACAGGAGTAAGGAGAGGGCTGCAGAGTAAAATTTTGGGTACCACTGCCCCAGGCTGTGCTTGGTACAGGGTGTAGCTACAGGTGGCCCTGGGTGGGCCAGGGCCCACCCAAGCTCTGCTTAGCTACCTCCAGAGCTTTCTCCACTGATGGCTTGCTGCTTGGCTTCCCAAACCTCCTGCTTCCAGCAGAAGTTTGGGTTGTTCAGCTGGCTCACCTCTGTCAGCCACAGACTGTGCCAGAAAAATTGGTTCTTCTGGCTATGCCCCTCGTGCTCATCCGTGCCTGTGAGCCCTAAATTGTGTTTCCTTCTCACTCCTGCCCTACCCTACCCATGTCTGGGTTTCCAGAACTAGCTGTTCCAAGAAGCTGTCATTCACTGGGGTCTAGAAATATCTCTGCATCTTGCCCTGAGGTGACATGTCAATAAAGGGATAGTTAAAATCTCCATTATTGAGTTTTCTGGTTTTGCAGCCTTTCTTATCTCCCCAAACATTTTGCAATCAAATTGGAGCAGATGCTATGGTTACGAAAGGATGCAGGGAGCAGCTGAAGAGACCAAAGGTCATTCTCCATTTTGAAATGCGGAGCTCTGCACCTTTGAATGCAGACCAGACCATGGTGGGCTCAGCTCACAGCAGGTTCTCAGTGATGCATTAGCAGTGTTCAAATAAAAACAATTTAGTTGTTAAATACAAGCTCTCAATGCCTTTATAAAAAGAACACAGAGAGCCTTTTCTAAACTTAAGGATCAAAACCAGTGAAGCTATACCAAATTACCAGCTACTGAGTGCCCAATCAGCACTACTGTATTTGGGAAAGACCTAAGGCTGTTTAAATGAGCTGCATTTCCCTTACAGTGCATTGGCCCTTCACCTCCTGCAGCACAGACAACTTCATTTAAACATCCTTTGTGGCCCATGTTCTCTAAATGACATTCTAGTGGCAACATTAACCACTTGCATTTATAAAATACTGCTTTGCTTTTTGCAAAATTAATTTTACAAAATTAATCTATTGCAACCTATAAGTGCATGCATTAAAATATAATACAGTCTTAAGGGCTATGTCTAAACTGAAAAATTTAGGTCGACTTTACTAAGTCGACTTTAAGGCGACGTTATTAAGTCGACTTAGAGAGTCCACACAGGACTCTTAAGTTGACTTAAACCTGGCCTTACCAAGTCGACTTAGAGATTCTATATACTAGACTCTCTAAGTCGACTAGTTAGGTCCAGGGAGAGGCGAAGCTCCTTTGGAGCCTCAGCTCTCCAGCCTAGGAGGACTTCTCCTCGGGAGAGCCAGCCCCACAGGGGGCTGGCTCTCCCGGAGGCACGAAGCCCCAGCGCGGTCTAGAGGAGAAGGGAGCGCGAAGCTCCCTTCTGGCCCGGACTGCTTGGCTCCCTTCTAGCTGGGACCAAGCAGTCCCAGGGAGCTCCCTTTTAGCGGTCCCGGGGAGAAGGGAGCCCTGCACTCCCTTCTGGCCGGGACTGAGCGGTCGCCGTGGGTCCCGGCAAAAAGGGAGCCGTGGCTTCCTTCTGCCCGGGACCCACAGGTCCCAGCAAGAAAAAAGCTATGGCTCCCTTTTTGCCAGGACCCGCGGGTGTCCCGACTAGAAGGGAGCGCAGGGTTCCCTTTTTGCGGGGACCTCACTGGTCCCGGCCACAAAGGAGCCCTGTGGCTCCTTTCTAGCTGGGACCGCTCACATCTCGGGCAGAAAGGAGCTCTGCGCTCCCTTCTCCCCAGGACCAATGGGGTCCCAGCCAGAAGGGAGCCCTGTGGTCCTTTCTCCCCGGGACGTGAGTGGTCCCAGGGAGAAGGGAGCAGGGACGAGCTGCTAGCAGCTTGTCCTGGGGAGAGCCCGTCCTGTGCGGGACTGGCTTTCCCCAGGACAAGCCACTAGTGGCTTCCTGGGGAGAAGGGAGCAGGGGCTCCCTTTTTCCCCTGCCCTAAGTCGACTAAGTATTAAAGTCGACTTAAAAGCAGGTCTTATTAAGTCAACTTTAAATTTCCTTAAGTCGACTTAAGCAACAGCTTAAGTTGACTTAAGGAAACTCCAGTGTGGACGCAGAGTAAATTAAGTCGACTTAAGCCTGCTTAAGGGAACCCAAGGCAACTTGTGAACAAAATCATCCCCACTCCAAAAGGAAACAACAACCCACCCCTACTTTCATCACACACACCCCCACTCCAAGCAACAGACAAGTGGACAAATATCAGATGATCAAGTGAGCCCTTTGGCATTAATGTAATATCAAGAGATATGTGTTTTATTTTATAGCCCTCTTTTTTCCTCTTCTCTTAAGCTTTTGGTGCTGTAAATGGATTCTGCACTAAATGCAGTCTCACAAAATCCCATGGGCATACCTGTCACATAAACCTTAGCTGCTGTGTTAATGCTCAGATACTACTATGATGGATGCCTTAGAAATACTAAGGCTACTGAAAAAGATGTATTTTTCCTACTGAGAGACATATTTGTAAGACAAAGGAAGCCCAGATCATGGTGTCAAGGTGTTGTAGTAAAGATGACCAAAAACCCTATATATTTCCTCTCACCCCAGTGAAAAAAATATGGTTTTGGTTTCCCCCTTTCTCTCCCCTTTTCCTTTGCAAAATAAAGGTAGTGAGGAGTGTGGGGGGAAACCCTCTTTTTTATCCCCTAGTTAACAAACTGGAAAATTTCAACCAACAACTGAAAAATTTTCCATTAAAAATTTTCTTTTGGTCAAACGGTCATTTTTTCTTCAATAAAATATTTCAGCCAAACATTTTCCCCGCCAGCGGTAGTCATAAATCAGCCAGAGTTTCCCCTGAGTTGTTGCTCCAGGAATCCAAAAAGTCATGCAGTCGGAGTAAATGGCTCAATACCACTTTCACTCTAGCCCCGGGCAGAAGCCATTTTGGGGGAAGAAGAGAGAATATCTCAGGAATTCCTATGCCGCAGCTATTCCTCGCTACCACAAAACACCAGAGGGGGTCCCTTGACAGCTGAGCATAAATGAGGGCAATCCTCAAGCTGCCAGTAGGGAAGACGAAAACAGGAGGCCTAAAGTACCCACCCAACTTGGTCCCTGCACCAAAGCCAGCTCAGGCTTTGTCTACATTAGAAAGAGTCTATCAATATAGCTATACTAGTGAACTTCCTAATGGAAATGCTGCTTATATCAGAAAAGGAGTTCCTTTGCCACGATAGCTTATACCATTTTCCGGAACATCTACTCTAAGGTTTTTGCTGGCACAGTTATGTCAGTTGAGGGTGTGACTTTTTTCACGACGCTAACTGACATTGCTATGCCAACAAAACTTTTAAGTGGTGACCAGGCCTCAGCCACAGAGATGGAATTGGCCTGCAGACCCCATATTGATGACAAGGAGCACACTGTGCCATTCATGTCTTGTGCGGCTGAGCAGTTGTACCATAACCTGCAAATTATGAAAAGAAAATCTTGTTTCAGAAAGGGTTTCCTCACTTACTTCTGAGCATTTCCTAAGGCAAGTGGGAAATCATTAGTCAAACTGACTTTAGAAGGCAGCCTAAATCTTTGTGGGCTGCATATGCCTTGGCCTATTCCCCTTTGTTAGATAAATGCTGTATATCTCAAAGCATTCAATAGATTAATCCATATGACTCACACAGTTCTACTGAAACCAAGAAGACTTTTTACTTTATTTTTGACAGAATGTTCCACATTTTATTTATTATAAACTATTATTTTTTCATCTCTTATCTTTCGTACAGTACAAAGGTACCCTTGGAATTATAGCCATCTGAATCATACTAGGCCAGAAGATCCATTCACTAGCTAGTGTGAATCAGCAATAATTCTACTGAAGAACACAGCTAGTGTGAAATTGGTGTGAGAGGAATAACAGGCCTATAGCTAGTGCATTTTTTGTAATAGTATGCACTAGTACTGAGTGCCAGCACCATTTTTTTCATAACAATGCAGTCCTGGCTCCTGCCACCACCAACTGCGGCCCCAGATCCCTGGAGGAGGCTGGATCCAGCGGTCCCAGGCTCCCTACCATGGCCTGGGCCGGGGCCAGAGCGGGCTGCCACTGTGGTGGCCTGGCCCTGCATCTCCGGCTGGGATGAGGGCTGGATTGGGCTCCTGTCGCTGAGGCAGCCTGGGCTGGATCGGGCTGAGTAGCTGAGTATGGGGAGTTGGGTTTTTTTTGTTTGTTTGTTTGTTTTTTTAAAACCACTGCCTATAACATTTTACATTTTAATTGTTCAGATGCCCCTCCACACTGGATCTGCAAATCAGAGTTACAAATATGCTAATCTTTCCTGTATGAAAGTTAAAGGTGGGATATGGGCCATAATTAGAACTATGCATATCACAAAATATTTAGCAAATGCTAATGGAACCCACCACAGAAAAATCTTTCAGGTGAGGGAAAGATAGTGTATCTTTAGCGTCAAGAAAGGCAAATTAAAGGGAGAATTTCCATGGCTTCAAGACAGTCATTAAGAAATGTTTAAGAAGAGAATGAGCAAGTAAAGGTAAGAGAGGCAGCTAGCTGTCGTACTAGTTTTTAATATTTGTAACAAAAGGGGTTAAGATAGGAAAACAGTGTTCCTGAGGCTTGGTTTACATTTAAAAGTTAGGCAGCGAAAACACAGCCCTAAATGTTTTCTATGCCAACCTAACCCCTCATGTAGATGAAACTATGTCAACAGGAGAATGTTTCTGTCGATGTAGCTATCATCACTTGGGGTGGTGATGTTCTTATCCCAACAGATAAACCCCTTCCATCAGTGGAGGCTGGGTCTACAGTATAGGGTTATGCCAGCATAGATATAGTGATATAGCTATGGCAATATAGTCTCTATAGTGTAGACACCCCCTGAGATGGGATCCCACAGATAGGTCTAATTAAGTCACTGAAAAATGAATATTGCAACGTCAACTGAACTTAAATGAGAATAAACTTGACAAAGACAGATGGACAGTTAGCACCGCACACAAACCCCTGTCTCTAGCAGTACAGTAGAATAATACAGAATCATAGGGATGGAAGGGACCTCACGAGGTCATCTAGTCCAACCCCCTGCTAAAAAGCAGGACCACTCCCACTAAATCACCCCAGCCAGGGTTTTGTCTAACCGGGCCTTAAATATCTCCAGAGATGGAGATTCTACCACCTCCCTAGGTACCCATTCCAATGCTTCACCACCCTCCTTGTGAGAAAGTTTTTCCTAATATCCAACCTTGACCTCCCCAACTGTAATTTGAAACCATTGCTCCTTGTTCTGTCCTCTGTTACCACTGAGAACAGCCTAGCTCCCTCCTCTTTGGAGCACCCCTTCAAGTAGTTGAAGGTTGCTATCAAATCTCCCCTCAGTCTTCTCTTCTGCAGACTAAATAAGCCTAGTTCCTTCAGTCTCTCCTCATAAGTCATGTGCCCCAGCCCCCAATCATTTTTGTTGCCCTCTGCTGGACTCTTTCTAATTTGTCCACATCCTTTCTGTAGTGGGGAGCCCAAAACTGGACACAGTATTCCAGATTTGGCCTGACCAGTGCCAAATAGAGGGGAATTATCACATCCCTCGATCTGCTGGCAATACTCCTACTGATGCAGCCTAATATGCCATTGGCCTTTTTCACAACAAGGGCACACTGATGGCTCATATTCATCTTCCCGTCCAACATAATCCCCAGGTCCCTTTCTACAGCGCTGCTACTTAGCTGATCGGTCCCCAGCCTGTAGCAGTGCATGGGATTTTTCTGTCCTAAGTGCAGGACTTTGCACTTGTCTTTGTTGAACCTCATGAGGTTTCTTTCGGCCCAGTGTTCCAATTTGTCCAAGTCTCCCTGGATCCTGTCCCTGCCCTCCAGAGTATCTACCATTCCCCCCAGCTTGGTGTCATCCACGAACTTACTAAGCACGCAGTCTATCCCATCATCAAGATCATTAATGAAGATGTTGAACAGAACCGGCCCCAGGACCAACCCTTGGGGCACTCCACTCGTTACCGGTTGCCAACTAGACATGGAGCCATTGATTCCTACCCACTGAGCCCGTTGATCTATCCAGTTTTCTATCCACCTTACGGTCCACTCGTCCAACCCATACTTCCTTAACTTGCCGACGAGAATGCTGCGGGAATGATCTGGGCTGTTTGAAAAACAGAGCACAACCAAACAATATGTAGTTTAATATGGCTGAGTGCAAACAATACACCTTGGAACTAAGAAAGTAGGCCACACTTATAGAATGGGGGACACTATCCTGAAAAAAGACTTGGGGATCCTGGTGGATAATCAGCGGAACATGAGTTCCCATTTGGATATTGTGCCTAAAAGGATTAAGGAGATCATTGGATGTACAAACAGGAATCTCAATTAGAAGTAGAGACATTATTTTACCTCTGTATTTGCACTGAGGTGGCTGCTATTGAAAAACAGTGTCCATTTCTGATGCTCATTAAAGACGAGCCACAAGAACGATTAAAAGATTAGTAAACTTTCTAGTGAGAGATCACGAAGTTCAATATACTTAGCTTAACAAAGAGATTGTTAAGGAGTAACTTGAATATAGTCTATAAGCACCTGTGGGGGAACAAATATTTAATAATGGGCTCTTCAGTATAGCAGAGAAAAGTATAACATGATCCAATGACTGAAAATTTAAACAAACAAGGAGTCCTGTAGCACTTTTAAAGACTAACAAATTTATTTATGGCATGAACTTTCGTGGGAGAAAATCCCACTTCGTCAGACGCTTTGAAGATGGGGAAACTAACAGAATGGGAGGAAATGAAATGCAGGGAAATGTATGACACAGGATCAGGTCAGGCTGTAACAGCACACAAAGAACACTAACCTGCGCATTCAGACTCAGGTGCCAGTCACACAACTTAACTGTCACTCAGGCCTCTTTCATGCCAAGTGTTCCATGAATCTATCAACAGACAGATTTGTGGTTTAGCAAACCATGTTCCAATGTACCATTTCTCCACATTTTGACACAATAGTAGGTGACACTGAGCTATTTAACCTGGAAACAAAAATCAGGCACAATTCAAGGGGCATGAATCCGCACAAACTAAAACTGAGAGCCACTGAACACTAAAATGTCTGTGACTCACATGGCTCTAAACAATGCTCCTTTATGCTCATATGACACATTACCAAAGATGTCGAAACAACAGAAGTACTGTTATGGTGATAGATAATTGAGCTATTAGAAGAGGCTTAACAGAGTGATTGCTTCATGGACTACCACCCTTACCAGTGCTGGTAGGACAGGCCACCTCATCTTCTGTTTGTAAGCATGTAACATCCATAAACCTACAGCAATTGCTGCTTGGAAAATAACAGCAGGAAATTATTTATGCATTTTTAGGTTCATTTTAAGGAATTTAACAGCTAGACAGAAAGAGCAGAAAATAGCACCATATAACCAGCCAGCTCTCTGTAGACCACCTGCCAAATGTCCCTAGGCCACAGAATGAGAATCTCCACATTAGAACATCTCTGGTTCTGTACGAAGGTGTGAATCACAGGAGTGCAGGTAGGAGATGAATCTTTCATTTCCTTACCCAGTCACATGACATTGATTGGGGTTGCAAAAGGGTATACAGCAGTTAGTGTCCAATGCCATTACAAGTATTGTAACTGGTCTTTTATGTCTACATTGGTACAAGATTCCCCTTTCACATGAGAGATCAGCTTTTCAACAGCTTCAACTGCATTTTTCCTCAGTTGCTCTGATGTTCCCTTT
This sequence comes from Pelusios castaneus, assembly GCA_007922175.1. Classification (NCBI taxonomy): domain Eukaryota; kingdom Metazoa; phylum Chordata; order Testudines; family Pelomedusidae; genus Pelusios; species Pelusios castaneus. Next base: position 8,002,892 of record ML685783.1, read on the forward strand.
CAGTTACTTGGAAAATTCAGTTGTGTGTTTTAAAATGCTACAGTGCTCCAAGATGTCCCCAAGTTGGAGATAAGGAGTGAAGCTAGCAGTAGGATTTTTCTTTTGTAGGACATTCTGGGATTTCAATTTTTTTCCTTTTCAGAACTAAAACAACATTATAAACAATAATAGAAAATAAAATTTAAATTCAAATTATTTCAGGACAACTGAAACATTTTTTTCAATGTTGAGCTTTTTAAAATTACTATTCTACTATGTTGTCAAGTTCCAAAGGGGTAGCTATGTTAGTTTATTGCAGAGAAACAAATGGGGCCCTGTGGCACTTCTAAAGACTAACAGATTGATTGATTTATAAATAAATCTGTTAGTCTTTAAAAGTGCCACAGGACTCCGTTTGTTATTCTATGATATAACTTTTTTAAAAAATGAAATAAAAAGTCATGTTGCAATGAAAAATAAGGAGTTTCTATTCCAAACAGCTTAAAATATTCCACACTGAAATTCGTTTCAATTTTTTAATCTAACCAAAAATGTTCTCAAAACCAAAATGTATGGCTTTTGACAAATTAGTATTTTCCCCATGGAAAATTTTTCTGTTGGAAATTTTCTAACTAGGTCTAGTCAGGAGCACATGGGGAAACAGGGGGACTATATTTATAAGCAGGGATTAACATAAATGGTAGGCAGGTACTCATGCGGTCCAGCATTTAAAATGCACACTTCAAACGGGCCCCAGAAGCGCCCATGAGTACCTGCTAACCTGAACCTGCATATTGTTGGGTTGCCATAGTAATAGGTGGTGGGTTGCCATAGTAATAGGTGGTGGGTTGCCATAGTAACAGATGTTTGGTTGGTTTTTAGTTCCACACCGGGACCAGGCTAAGGTTGCACCCTCATCCCCCCCACCCGGCTCCGGGCTCTGCTGAGGGGAGGGGGTCGCACTCCCCTGCCCAGACTCCCGCACCTGGCTCTGGCTCCGTGCTGGGCTGCAGGGGACGCCTCCGCCCAGCCCCACACCAGGACGGGGCTGCAGCCACTCTGCCTCAGGGCCGGACTGCAGCCACTCTGTAGTTGCTCGTCTTCCCCCCTCACCCGGCTCCACATCGGGACCGGTCTGTGGCCGCACTCCCCTGGCCCAGCCCACCCTGAGTACCAATGCATTTCTGCCGGTACTCATTTGCAAACTTGATCTGAAAAATTGTATCAACTCTCTTGCTATTCTATTCACCATGCTCATCTAATTAACTTCATATAAGTAAGGGCCACTCAGGCAAATGAGGATTGAAAGGTCAAACCATAAGTATCACACATTTTTAAAGTTCACATATATTACAACTTAAATAATACTTGCCAGTCCTGCTTCCTCTGACTTTTTATTTGCCTCACAAGGCTCATCTTTCCAGTGATTTCAGTGAAAAACTATTTTATAACTTTAGAAATGTTTCACTTCATTATTCCTTTAATTCTAATTTTCCCTTTTTTCTTTAAGGTCTTAATTTCTTGTCGGCTTCCTTTAATTCCTATGTGGTAACATACTCCAGGGTGCCTCTGATTATGCTGAACATTTTGGCTAGTTAAAGTCATTTGGCTTCATCTCATGCATCCCAATGCTTAAGATGTTTATGATTATTTCATTAGAATGCCAAGATTTTTTTCCCTCTGTGCTATATGAATATGAATAAGACTCAGTGAGCTAATACAATGTTAACGATCTCAAAGTACAGCATCAAAACTAACACTGAATGAGAATTAGTAACCCCACCAGATACCATAAATCATGCCCAAACAATCAGAGTAAAAAGCAATGGTGAATCTGTTTTATTCTCATCTGGTTTTACGATGGTTAAATCTCTTTGGACCCATTATATTTTCATTATAGCAGAGCCTGCTGGTACCATCCTCTCTTGCATTTCCTCAAGTTCCTTTTCTACACTCAGGATAAATTTCAAGTCTAGGGTGAGCATCTGACCTTCAAAAAAACCTTAAATTTAGACTCCATGAACCAGGCTGCCTAGCCATTCTTCTTATTTCTAAAGGAGATTAAATACAGTTGAAGAAACTCTACTGGATTCAGAAGCTGGATTCTTTGCAAGAAGGGGTGACACTTTCTCAAAAAGAAAAAGTCCACACATTAGGACTTTTCAAATGTTTCAGTACAAAGGAGCCAAATCTAAAGAGCAGGAAACCATTCTGTACTGTCAGAATAATGGGGAAAAGACAACCAAGAGCTTTAATACCTGAAATGGTCTTAAATCCAAAAGAAAGATTTGTAATATGATATCAGTTGGGGGAAAGGGAAATATCCTAACAATGGTTTGCTTTTTTCAACATGATATAGGATGTGGAACGTCTGTTCATTCCTATATTCGTGAAGGAAAGCAAATACCATACACAGACCCACAGCTTAGAAAGGGATCAGTATGTTTAAATTAATGAAGGAACCCACCACCCATTTAGGTTATTTGCTCGGGGAAGACAGACTGTGTGTCCAATCTGAGAACCCACACTTAACGCCAAGTCTGGTTTTAGATCCATTCTGCACCAACTTCACGGAAGGCAAACACAATTAGGGCATTCAGCATAAGACAGTAGGAGACCCTCTTTGATGTTGGGATAAAATGAGGATATGCATGGTTTTGTCCAAAATGACAACCGTCCCAGGTTTACTAATGGGTATCTAATAGAAAAAGAGAATTTTATGATGCTCATTAATTACCAGACTGTCATGTGCTTCTGGCAGAAAGAAAGTAATCCTCTTCTCCAGATTAGACAGCCACCACAAAGGACTTCAAAGAACTTTCAGTCCCCTCCCCTGAGAGCTGCCTTGCGTAAACCTCACAGTGCTAACCGTGCAAATTAAAAGAAGGGAGCAGCTGACAGCCCCTTCCTGTTTCGTGCATAGCGTATTTCTCCCAGCAGTTCAGACAAGAGTCTTTTTTCAACTAACAGATGTACACATTTTCTAAACATACAAATGCACTCTAAAATACACATTCAACTTTACAAATTATCTGGTTAACAATGTTTTCCACTCTTATTTTCAAGCCCAGAGTTATTTACAGTGGGGGTTCTTTTTGGGGTGGGTTTTTTTTTTTTTTTTTTGTGGCAATGGAAACATCTTGTTAAGAACAAGAAAATGCAGGCGAAATATAAATGGAGAAGCGGAGGCATCCAGTCGCATTTTCACTAGACGTGCTTCTGAGAGAGGAGCAGCTATGGGATTCTGGGAGTAGGAGTGACTACAATGATATCTCAGATGAGAGTGAGATTAAAGGAATTAAAGGATTAGATAATACAGTACACATAATATAGCGATTTGCCCAATTTCACACAGAGTCCTGCAAATTGTTGGATCTATTTCCCTGTTCTGACCCTAAGCTACATTCCCCCTCCCTTACTGCCAAATTTCTATAAACTTTTTTTCCTTTGGCCAAATTCTATGGACTTCAAAGTATGTAATACACTGTATTTCTTTCTGATGGTCACCTATTGTTTTCACAAAGATCTGAGAGAGCTATACGACCTGAATTAGCTCTTAGCTGAAGTCATAAGGGCTAGTCCCTCTGTCATTTGTAATTTCATCCTATTTTCCTGGATGTTCAGAAGAATCCCATGCACTGCTACAGACTGGGGACCAACTGGCCAGGCAGCCATTCAGCAGAAAAGGACCTGGGGGTTACAGAAAGCTGGGTATGAGTCAACAGCTTGCCCTTATTGCTCAGAAGGCTAACATCATACTGGGCTGCACCAGTAGAAGCATTGCCAGCAGATCAGGAAAGTGATTATTCCCCTCTATTCAGCACAGGTGAGGCCACATTTAGAGAACTGTATTCAGTTTAGGCCCCTCAATATAGAATGGAGGTGGACAAATTGGAGAGAGTCCAGCAGAGTGCAACAAAAATGATTAGGGGGCTGGAGCACATGATTTATGAGGAGAGGCTGAGGAAAATACGATTGTTTAGTCTACAGAAGAGAAGAGTGATGAGGGCAGGGTTAGATTAAGGCAGGAGCTGTAGGGGGAACCCCGCAGCTCCCCAAAAATTCAGCTCTGCCAGGCTGAGTGGCGAGCTGCTGCTCAGCCTTCCTGCCCATTCTGCTCACTGCCAGCCCTGGGGGCGGGACAGGAGTGTGCACCAGACTGCAGCCCCTCCACAGCAGCATGCCCTGCTCTCCCCACCTGCAGCAGCGTGGCCCCCAGCGCAGGCCCCCCACTCCCCTCCACAGTGCTGGCCGGCCTGGGAGCCCCTGACCCTGCCCTCCAGCACAGGGGGAGCAATGGAGTGCCTACAAGGGTGGGCAGATCTGGCCCTGGATGGGGGATTTGATAGCAGCCTTTAACTAATTGAAAGAAGGTTTCAGGGAGGAGGGAGCTGGGCTGTTCTCAGTGGTAGTAGATGACAGAACAAGGAGCAATGGTTTCAAGTTGTAGTGGAGGAGATCTAGGTTGGATGTTAGGAAAATCTTTCTCACTAGGAGGGTGGTGAAGCATTGGAAAGGGTTACCCAGAGAGGTGGTGGAATCTATATCCTTAGCATTTTTAAGATGCCACTTGACAAAGCCCTGGCTGAGACGATTTAGTTGGGACTGGTGCTACTGTGAGCAGGGGTTGGACTAGATCAGTGGTTCAAGGGCCACGGATATCATTTTTACAGCCCTGAAGGGCCACCAGCCTCTGCCAGCAGGTTCCCTCTGAAAAGCAGTCTGCCTCCCTCACTGATCTCCCGTCTTTGACTGCAGCAGGAAAACTGCACAGGTCCTCTATGCTCCACCCGGGTCCCTAGGCAGTGGCTTTCTTCTGCAGTCAGGGGGACAGAAGATCAGTTCTCCCTCGCTCTGACTCCAGCCAGGATCCCAGAGCCTATCAACCAAGACAGAGCACTTTGCCATACTCCCTGCTACAGCCAAGGGGAGAGAGCACTGCTCTCCCATCCCCTTGGCTGCAGCAAGGAGCGTGCACCATGGAAACATGCTCCACCTGGATCCTTAGACAGCGGCTCCCTTCTGCAGCCAGCAGGAAGGAAACCGCAGGTGACTTTGAAAGCCCCCATGGGCCAGTTTTGGCCCCTGAACCACAGGTTGGCAACCGCTGGACAAAATGATGTCCTGAGGTCCCTTCCAACCATAATCTTCTATGATTCCATGATCTAATCCAGTGGCTCCCAACCTTTTTGGCTGCAAATAAAATTTTTACAACCTGAAGGGCCATCAGTCTCTGACAACAATCCCCTCATCTCTGTCCCATTGTCGCCAGAGGGAGAGTTCAGCAAAGAGGATCTCCCATCTCCCTGGCTGCAGCAGGGAAACCGTGCACTTCTACCTGGGTTCCTAGGCAGGGCTCTCTTCTGCAGCCAATGAGACAGGGGATCAATGTTCTTCTTATAGCTCCATCAGGGATCCCAGGCTATGTCTACACTTGTTAAGTCAACTCTGTTAAGTCGACTCAACAAGGTCGACTTAAAGTCGACTTTGTTAAGTCAATTTAACAGAGTGGAAACTCAACTTAAGTCGACCTTGTTAAGTCGACTTAACAGAGCTTGTAGTGTAGACATACCCGTCTACACTGGCTTTAAGCCGACTTAAGTTGACTTAATAAGGTCGACTTACGCCGTAATTCAACCTTCAGAGGTGGTGTTATTATGTTGACTTAAGACTTATGGGACCCACCGGTTAGAGTTTGGTGTTCTTGAGCTTCTTTAAAACACACTCTCTGTGTGCACTCATTTAAAGATTCAAGTAACATTTGAGCAGGCAAAATCCAATATTCCCATCAGCCCAATTATTGAGAATGTAAGTGGATAATTTAAATATCCTTATTCAAAACATTTTCATGGTGGTGCATATGTCCTGGTTTCACTGAGACGGTCCAGTTTTCCACATGATGATCCAGAAACGTCTGTAAATTCTGATTTTTCATTATATCAACCAAAAGATTTGGGTAGTTTTGTAAATGCAAAATATTTGTTCAAGTCATTGAGCTATCCTGAGTAGAAGTCGCTCTGTATCAGAACCAAACAGTCCAGTTAAAGGCGTGGTCAATGTGATGATAGTATTTGGAACGAAGATGGAAGATAAATGAGCATAGACCCTATCAAAACAGTTCTGTTGCTCAAAGTAAATGTCAGACACTTGTTCAATGTTTCATGATAAACCCATTCATAAGTTACTGGAAAAAATTCTTCACCCTAAGAAATATGCACTTGTTACTTTTGTATGAATACTTTCAGCCAAAAATTGAAGAACTATAGGGTTCCTGGCTGAGAATTTTTCAATTTTTTTTTATGAGTACCAAAAAACTATCAAAGAAAAATTTTGTCAAAAATCCCTTTTTCATTTTCATTGATATTTCTGGAGGGAACAAAAAATATATCCTAACCAGCTCTAGACCCTTAACTGCCACTTCACTTTATGAACAAAAATATGTAAATTCATGAAGAGCCCCTTTTGCTCAATAAATAGTTTCTATGGGAGTCTGGCGGGGGGTGGTGATGTGGGAGAAGGCATAAACTGGTGCTGTGTCTGAAGGGGTGGGCAAGCCTGAAGCAGCTGCATCTGCAAAGCAACCATGGTCTTTAACAGTTCTGTTTGCTCCTTCAATATGCTTATCAAGTCATCCTTCTGTTTCTGCCTCCTCAAAAAGTTCTCTTTTCAGTCTTGCCTGCATTCCTCTTCCCCAATTCTAGATTCCCTTCTTGCAGCCTCAGTGGGTTGCATGAGCTCCTGAAACGTAACCTCCTTGCTTTGGCGAGGCCACTATCTTATCTGTCTCTGCTGGTCAGCTGGTGTAGACTGCCGGCCCACGAAGGTCATTTCTAGGGAAAATGAAACATAATGAGTAAGGCCACTGTTCTTACATTCCTCAAAGACCCGATGTTAAAGTTTGAGAGACATATTCTAATGTGCCAACACATTGTGCATCCTCTGGTTCCCTGACTGATCTGCAAAAGGTAGGTTGTTGATGGGTGCCAGGAACGGTGGTTTGATTGGAATTAAAGGGATAAAGAGAAGAGCTGTTTGGATGGGTAAAATACAAAAGTGCAATCTGAATATTAACAGTAATTTGGGACAACATTCTCCACAGGACATGGCCATGGAAACTGATATCTCGATCCTTAGAGTGCCTCTGCAAGCTAGAATGCATATCCTTCCTGCAAATGGATATAAGTCAGGTCCATACGCTGCAGGCTTGTGCGCAGCCATGGCTCCCAGTACTTTACTTTGCAAATGGTGAGGGAGAGTGTCCTTCTATGGGTGTGGAAACAGATTTGCTCTCCCATCAAATGTTGTTAGGCTGTGGAGGTAGGTCCAGGAAATCTTTAGTGAGCTCAACGTAGAGGATTACTTGAGGATCGCTGCATGCATTAATGCACTGATAATGAATGCAGAGTAGATGCCCCGGACAGTACAAAATGAAACGCAACTTCATCAAACCGAAAACATCCCGTTCCCACCCGCCCTTCATTTAGACGCATAGACTCTAAGGTCAGAAGGGACCAATATGATGATTTAGTCTGACCTCCCATACAATGCAGGCCACAAAACCTCCCCCCGCCCCCCACTCCTGTAATGAACCTTTAACCTATGACTGAGTTATTAAAGTCTTCAAATCATGATTTAAAGACTTTAAAATACAGAGAATCAACCAGCAAGTGAGCCATGCCCAATGCTACAGAGGAAGGCAAAACCTCCCCAGCGTCCATGCCAATCTGCCCTGGGGGAAAATTCCTTCCCGATCCCAAATATGGTGATCAGTTAAACCCTGAGCACGTGGGCAAATCTCACCAGCCAAGAAAAAAATGTCTGTAATAACTCAGAACACACCCCATCTAATGCCCCTTCCCAGGTCACTGGCATATCTATCACCAGTAGCAAAAAAACAGACAATTGCCAAACTAAGCTGTTCCATCATATTATCCCTTCCATAAAGTTATCAAGCTCAGCTTTGAAGGCAACTATGTTTTTTGCCCCCACAGCTCCCCTTGATAGGCTATTCAAGAACTTTACTCCTTTGATGGTTAGAAACCTGCATCTAATTTCAAGCCTAAATTTCCTGATGGACAGTTTGTATCCATTTGTTCTTGTATCCACATTGTCACTGTATTCAGATAATTCCTCTTCCTCCCGGGTATTTATCTCTCTGATGTATTTATAGAGAGCAATCATATCTGTCCTCAACCTTCTTTTGGTTAGGCTAAACAAGCCAAGCTCTTTAAGTCACCTCTCATAGGGTAGGTTTTCCATTCTGTGAGTCATCCTTGTAGCCCTTCTTTGCACCTGTTCCAGTTTGACTTCTTCTTTCTTAAACATGGGGGACCAGAACTGCATGCAATATTCCAAATTCACCAGCGCCTTGTATAATGGTACTAACACCTCCCTATCTCTACTGGAAATACCCCTTCTGATGCACCCCAGGACCGCATTAGCTTTTTTCACGGCCGCATTGCATTGGCGACTCATAGTCATCCGGTGATCAACCAGTACGCCCAGGTCCTTCTCCTCCTCCAATGCGTACCCAACTTATAAGAAAAAATCTTGTTATTTAGCTACAAGGCATAGCTCACAAACAGAGAAGCATCACTTTTGAAAACACTTACCAGAGCACCCCTCTGCCACCTCATTACTGAAATGCTCCCTCAGTGCCTCCCTTATACGGACAGCTCCCCGTTGCTCCCTCTAATACTCCTAGAGTCTGGCTGTTCATACATACCCGACAGGCACTCAGCCTCAACAGCCCACCCTGGGGAAAACTTCTCTCCCATACTTCTCACAAAGATTATGAAGGACACAGCATGCCATGATCATGGCTGGAATGTTGTCCTCCTTCAAGTCCAGCCTCCCATACAAATAGCGCCAGCGCCCCTTTAAATGGTCAAAGGCATACTCCACAGTCATTCTGCACCTACTCAACCTATAAAATTGAACCATTCCTTGCTGGGATCCAAGTTGCCAGTATAGGGCTTCATGAGCCATGGCATCAGTGGGTAGGATGGGTCTCCTAGGATCCCTATGGGCATCTCCACATCCCTGACATTTTCTTCATCTGGGAAGAAGGTCCCCACTTGCAACTTCTGGAATAGCCCTGTGTTCCTGAAAATACAAGCATCATGCACCTTTCCTGACCACCTAGCATTGATATCTGTGAAACAGCCCTGGACATCCACAAGTGCCTGCAGCACCATGGAGAAGTAGCCCTTCCTATTTATGTACTAAGTCGCAAGATTGTCTGGAGCCAAAATAGGCATATGTGGGCCGTCTATTGCCCCTCCACAGTTAAGGCAGATCCATCCACAATCTCACACACATTGCCCAATGTCACTGTCCTCTGTAACAGAATGCAACTGATGGCTCAGCCCACTTGAGACAGCGCTAACCCAACAGTGGACCTGCTGACTCCAAACTGATTTGCAACCGACCAGTAGCAGTCTGGAGTTGCCAGCTTCCACACCGCAATTGCAATGTGCTTCTCCACGGTGAGGTGTCCTTGCGTCGCAGGGCAGGGGCAAGCTCTGCACACAGTTCCACGAAGGTGGCTTTATCCATTCAAAAGTTTTGTAGCCACTGCTTGTCATCCAACACCTGCATAACGATGCAGTCCCACCACTCAGTGCTTGTCTCACATGCCCAGAAGCACCCGTGCACCATGTGCAGATGCTCCATGAAAGAACTCAGCAATGCAGCACTGTTGTTTTGCATGTCATTCAGCAACCCCAGGTCCTCCGCTTCCTGGTCTGATTTGGAGCTCAATACATACTGTGCGACCAGCCGAGATGTATTCATAATACTGATGGCGACAGTAGGGATAAGAGCTGGATCCATGTTGTTGCAATTGGGAGTGACAGGAAGGAATGTGGCAGTGTTGAAAAAGAGTGCGAGTTGCTACTGTAGAGAGATGCTTGTAGAAGGTTGTGATTTTAGCAATACTCCCTAGCATGGGTCAGTGTTGTGTAAATTGGAAGACATGCCCTACAGGTGATATAACATGGCTACTCCTAGCTACACACCTGGGAGTCACTCCTGTCTGTGTTATTAAAGTTCTATTCCTCACTCATTCAATAGCATGGTCTTCAATGAACCCTCAAGATCATTACAGCTACTAGCAACATGAATGACGACAGGCAAACACAATGCATCATGGGAACCTGAACCTCACGGTGCTCAGCAGTCCTCTCCTTCTACCCAGGGTTCCTAGCGCTGGCTCCTGCCCAGTGGAATGGTGGGATAGGTGCCCACAATTCAATGCTCCTTCTGGCAAAAATGCAAAGAATAGGGTGGATACTCCTTTCTGTTATAAGGAGTGCAGTGTGTACGCGCTCCCACACTATAGAAACCACATGATCATTATAGCGCAATGCGCTTGTTGCACAATGATTTCCTAGTGTGTACATGGCCTAAGAAATTTATTTATGTCATGAACTTTCATGGGTGGAATCCCACATTAAAGAGAGATCTGGGCTGGTTTTCTCATTACAAAAGGTGATTTTCCCCTCTTCTAACCTTTCCATCTTCTTATCTATTTTTCTGCAAAAGGGCTTATTCTTCTCACACAGGTGGTTTTATTATTGCATTACAACAGGACAGTTGTAATGCAATAAGGAGCTTTTCAGTGTGTACAGTGGCATTCTTTTTGCAGAACAAAGCAACTTATTCCGCAAAAAAATTAGTGTGTACAAGACCTTAGTCTTTAAAAGGGCACAGGACTCCTTGTTTATTTTATTATGAAAGGATGATTCTTTGCCCTGAGCCAGGGAAGAGAATGGACAGGATTCTTTGCTCAAAATGAAATGAGTTTAATCCTTAAACCATTAAATGCTGTATGAGTAAACACAGTAAATAATTTCTGCTCAGCAGCAAATTTGCTTGGCCAGCTACAGAGGGTACATGGGACACTGGATTTGCCTGGAAAGCATGAAGGCACAAGTGTTGAATCTGTCTGCACTTTATCATAGTGGTAGATACATTCAGCATTTTAGCTTTTATTAGGTTTGTTTGTGCTTTTAATGTTCATCTCAAAATACTATTATGCTGGCATTTGGTCAGTCATGCCACCTCTTTGAACCTGCTGGGCATGACAGCTGCCTTCTGTTCAGGCTAAACAAGGGAACAATTAAATGCCCTTTCGTTTAGTGATTGCTGAAACAAAAGAAAACCACTGCCCAAGGACTAGACTGCATGCAAAACATGAGCAGTGGCTAAATCTTAAGGCCCAAAGGGTTTTCTGGAGTCTGGTAAACACAGGGGCAGGAGATTGGGTGGATGACAACTTTGTCAGTTTTGCTGGTCTTTCTGCTGCTTCTCTCTCTCTCTCTCTCTCTCTCTCTCTCTCTCTCTCTCTCTCTCTCTCTCACACACACACACACACACACACACACACACACACACAGAGAAGGCAGCAAAGAAAACTCAAGGCAGCCAGAGACTAAGGAAATTATAGTGTAACCCTGAGAAAAAGCTAAGAGAGAGAGAGCTTTTGGGCGAAGGGCTGAGTGGAAAGAATTGTCTCTTGCTATTTGATGCCTTAATTTGTTCAAGGAAATAAGACTGTGTGTGTTCATTCTTCATTAATAAACAGGATTTCATCAATGAATACCTGACTCCATCACCAATTTCTCCTCCAAATGCAAGCAACATGCAAGAGCCCCCCAAAACTGGCTAACTGCTTGGATCAAAAGTTGTATGTGACAGGGAGTTCCTCTTCGCTGGATGGCTTGACATTGCAGTCTCCTGCCTCAGTTTTCTCGAAATAATCCACTCACAGCAAAAAGTCTTAAAAATAACATTGTCTCTTGGGGTCTGATTTATTCAACGTAGTCCAGCTCTGAAAATAGCCACTGTTTCAGCCACCCCTAAATTCAGGGTTTTCACAGCCCTTCTTCCTGGAACTGTATCCTAACAGAGTTTGCTGCTCCCTCATGAGGCTTGGAGCCTCCTTTTTGATTCACCCATCCCTTCATCTGACCACTCCCTTAATCCTTCTTAGGTGACTCTAATCACTTGGGAGAGAGTAGACCCTTACTCGCCACTGATCCTGAGCCCTTAAAGACCAATGGCTTTTTCTATATCTTTCCCTTCCCAGATACTAACTATTCCGTTGCAACATCTTCCTCTCAACCAATGGCCATTTTGGTTACTCTGGATACCTGGAATGGAGTAACTGATATTTCAATCTACTTTTCTGGCCTTACAGGGCCAGTACCCAATTACAGGGTACCAATATGGCCGTACTTGACATGTTTCTTCTCACACAAACAGATGTTTAAGAACTCAATATTAGGCTTCCTTTTTAACTGGAGGGCACATCTAAAACCCAAAAGGAATATGAAATATAAAGGCTTTTTTCTTCACTCTCAGAAATTAGCTTTTCACCCAGCCAAAACCAAACCAAATCAAATCAAACTAACCAAATAAATAAAAAGCCACCCAAGGTCTGAGCTGGATAATCTTTGTACATCTCAAAGTCTTAATTTTTTTTTCTGACCTGCAAACTTAGAACACCCACTATGCCCTCATGAGCACTTTTTGCCTAGGATGGAGAGCCTGGCCCACCCAACCTGAAAAATACAAGGGAAGTCATCGCGAAACAAAGCAGCATGGTTATCTCTGAACATGGGAATGTCTTGTGCTGCAACCAAGGGCATGGCCAATATAGCTCAAGGTTAAGCTCTGAGAGCAAAACCCGCTTATTTCATTGCTGCAGAATTTACTGTGTAATTTTCTGTAAAATCATGCACCAGAATCCAATCTCTTTTAAAAAATTCCTGGCTTTTATGGTTATGAAGGAAACCTTGGGCGGGGGTGAGAGGAAGCCAAATGTAAAGTCATGTAGCAATGTCTTCCCAAAAACAAAGGGCCTGATCCACAGCCGGTTAGGAATCAATGTCGCCTCAGTAAAGTCATTGGAGCTGTGCCAATTTACACCAGATGGGGATAGACCCAATGGGTGCGTCTGCACTTACAAATGAAGTTGACCTAAGGAGGCCTAAGCTGACACAAACTACGCGGCGTCCACACTGGGCTCTCCTGAAGTCGACCTAAGCAGTTTCTTAAGCTGACGTAAGGAAAAGTTAAGGCAGAGGCAGGCAACCCCCAGCACGCGTGTCAACAGTGGCACACGAGCCCATTCAGAGCGGCACTCGGCATCCTCTGTGGGCGCCACAGAAATTGCCACTCCTGCCACCGAACAACACTCCAATTGGCTTCTTTCAGGGGCAGCTGCAGTGCGGAGGTCCCGGCCATGTCCATGCCCCAGACATACCGTGTAAAGAAGCCACCCAGAGCGGCTCCTCCCTGTGCTGTGCCGCTGCCAAAAGGAGTGACTCCAGGCAACTTCTTTCCATGGTGTGCCTGGGGATAGCAGCTATCATGCTTATCCTACTATCCCAAACTGCCTTCCTTGCCTCCAGAGTTGCCCATCTGTCCCTTATTCAGATTCCAGAATATCAAGCAGGATTCCCCAGCCTAGCCATATGCAGGTTCTAGCTTTGCTCCACAGAGCCTTCCTTGGTCCTGACTTGATTTTCCCCTGCAATTCTCCTCTCCAAGCTGTTTCCCTTCTTTATCCTTCTGGGTTTTACCAAAGGACTGGTTTTATCATGTGCAGGAGATAGCTACCTGATTACCACCTAGCCCCATTCCCCAGCTTGCCTGCTGCTCCCCTTAACACTTGTTACCTTAAAGGGGTCATGTCATGGAACACGGGGTTGGCTGGGCCCAAGCCTATTATCCATTAAAGATCATCACGTTCCAGCTAGATTCATTTGAACCCAAACCTTTACAAACTTTAGTGTTTATGAATGTTTGGGAAACCAGTTTGGGCAGGTTACACAACTTTATTATATAATCACACTGATCAGGGTTCAGGGAAATATTGTGTATTTGGTCCCAGGAAGATGAAGGCACCCATGAATAGCCTGACACATAGGAATATCAGTTACAGCTGATGGAACATTTCTATGTGAAACACTGTGAGAACACAGTGACCCAGGGGACCAGGCCCTCATTATTCTAATAGTTTTCTTAGATGTTTTTGACCAACCTTTCCAAAATGTGGCACAAAAACGTGTGCCTAAAGTTTGTTTTCTGCATGCAAATGGCTTTATGCACAAAAGCAGGCTCAGATTTAACATGCATACTTTTAAAATATTATAATTAAACCATATTACATTTTAAAAGGTAATTTAAACCTTGAATCAAAGCACAATCAACAGTCGTGTGAATGTCTGGTAGCTCATCAAAACATCCAGGAAGATAATGCATGCTCACAAACATTACAGAGTGCAGTTTAATTAATACCAAGGTTGTATTAATCTAATGGAAAGTGTCCTAGGACCTGCAATGAAGTACCAATTCATTACAATTTATTTTGGTGGTTGTCTTTGTGAATGGATGCAAGACTGACTTCTTCTATATTAATAAGTATGTCACCAATTAAAAAACAGAGATGACCCTAATCATGGTTATAATCAAGCCCAAAATCCAATCTGACCAGGAATTCATGCAGATCTTATGCTGTAGGCTCTGTCTCCATTATGTATAGAACCATCTTAAACATTACCAGGGCCTGACACACTGACATAGCTCAGAACATCTGCACAAGAGTATTTTTCCTGGCAAAAGCCTTGAGTCCACCACGTTGGCGTATCTACACTCACCATGCTGCACAACTGTGTTGCATCTGTGAGTTCTAAGAAAATCTGGGCAGCTATTCCATGCTGGCTGTGCCAACAGTGTAAGTCAGAAGAAAGCATCTTTTACATAGTACAGTACTTTTTCAGATATCTTTCCACATATATTCCTGAAAAGTGGGGAACCTGGCTAAGCCAGTTACACAGAAACAGTTAAGAGGTCTTATCTGCACCGCAGAACAACTATGTTAGAAGTTAATCTCATGAAGAGAGTCAAAACAAGGATTGAAACCATGTGGGCTGCAATTTTCAAAGCTGCTTAAGGGGGTTAGAAGCCCAGCTCCCACTGAAATTCCAAGGGAGTTGGGCACCAGGTTGCATTTGTACATAAAACACGTTTTAGTGAAATCAACTATGTTACCAACTTAACTTGATAAAAGCCTGTTGTGTAAATGGGCTCACACCAAGGGATCTGCATACAAAAAGGGAGGAAAGAATTACTACTTGACAAACAGAAAATAAATGTGATATCGTAGGATGACAGATATTTCTCATGGCAGAAATGGATCTCTGGCTTGCTTCATTGTTTTCAAAAGAGGATTGGTACTACAGCTGTTTACTAGGAAGTAGTGCTTGGGCAATGTATAAGAGAAGCTGAGCTGTAGGTGTAGACCACATGGCTGTTTTCATAAAACCCCAAAGCACCCACCTGCCATTTCCAAACACTTGCCAAGCATTTCAACAAGTATGTCAAACCTTGGCATTCACACAACAACATATACAAAAAACAGTCTACATTCATGGCAGGGCCGCATCCAAGGCCATGTACACACGATCACTTTATCGTGCATTAAGAGTCATTACCGCGCGATAACAGCAACAACGTACACACGTGCAATAGGGCTCTTGCGTGTCAACAGGGATTGAGGGAAAATTGAACTGTGGGATAGGTGCCCAGAATTCATTGCGCTACACCGCGATATTGCAAAGAATTCTGTTGCTTTGCAAGGAGGGACGTGTGTACGCGCTCTCCCGCAATAAAGGTCACGTGTTTTTTATAGCACGATTGCCATGTTGCGCTTTAATCTGATCGTGTGTACATAGCCCGAGAGTGAATGACACAAATTCTGAGCACTGGAGAATGGCCATTTTGAAAGGATGGCCATTGCAGATAAGGAGCACTTAGTGTGTCCATACATATAAGGATGGATCAAGATAATAAGAAAAAGGGAGAAGAAGAGTTTCTAATTACTGCCAGGATCATAGTCAAGCTCTCTCTCCTCCCTAATAAAAAAAACTAACAAAATACTTTCAAGAAATATTTTTCCCCATTTCATACATAATTATTGCCTTTTCTGGCTTCTGGTGCCCCTTAAAACTCATCCAAGTACAGAGAGTGTTTGTACACTAAAAATAATCCCAATGTTAATGTAAAATTGAAAGTGCATTTAAAAAAAACTCAGCAGAATAGCTGTTAAGGAGATCTATCTTTCTAATGACCCTCTTGGGGGTCAGAACAGCTCATCTGTTCTTAGGACAGTAAGGATTAATATTAAACACACTCAGCGGCAGCTCTGGGCAATAGACAAAGTAAATCAAAAGGTTCTTCTGCTAAGTGATACCACACACAAATCCCTCTGGCTCCTGGTCCAGAAGGTTGGCTACTTACATGAATTTTGGCACTGGGAAAGTGACCCAAGATGATTTCCTGGAAAGGTAATAGCTCATTTTGGTATCCCTCACTTTCCTCTGGCAAGCTACTCTTAGTTTTCTTGTTTTACATTTCAAAAGGAACAAAAAAGGTAAAAATGCAAGAACACTTTGGCAGCAAGATCAGAAAAGTAACAATTACAGCCTGCACAGTCTCTAATATTACAGTGCAACAACTTAGAATAGCAACATAGGAAAGGTCCATCAAATGGAGAATGAGTAGTGCAACTATAAAAACAGCTAGCAAACAAGTCTACCATTTAACCTTCCTCTTGAAACCTCACAATGAATATCATAAAGAAATAATTAGATATAGAGAACACACGCTTAAAATCAAAAGCTTTGCTTGTGTCTCTAACACACTGTGAAAAGATGGAATATCAAGCTTCAGTTCTCTGAATGTGGGCTGATCAGCTCAGATAAAAGGACCATGTAAGTAGCAGTTGAGGTGTTCCATGTCGATAGCTGACTGCCTTCTCTTCTCCTACTCTGCCGTAAACATATTTCAAAAAGCCAAGTATGTGGGACAACGGTAAAACAAACAAAACAAAACACTGGCTGCACAGCCACACGTGAGCCCCCAGTCTGTCCCTTTGCCAGCTATAACTTGTTTATTAAATGATTTCCTAGGAAGGACACTTTCTAATAAGCAACAGGAAAGTGGTACATGCAAAAAACATTAGGTTCCTTTGAGTCTGGATTGGGAATGGGGGTGGAAGTTATTAGAGCTGATTCTTTTCACTTGGGAAATGAGAGACTAGACAAAAGGATCAATCGTTCAACTGGAAAGGCATTAAATCAACCAGAAGCCTGCAGGAAGAGGACCAAGCAGATGTAGAAAGTGGAAATTGATAGTAGTCTGTTTATGGCACAAAGAAATACAGACTCCAAGATCTATTGCATTTCAAAATAAAAACTTTATGAACCAGAACACTCTGAGCTAGTTCAGATGTTTAGCTCAACTGCAATAAGGTGATGAGCCATGGTGCAATAAAACAGGCTCTAAACTTTAGATTATATTTTAAATTACATGTGCCTTTAAAGTCAAATGTCTACATAATGACCCTGTATTACAGAGGCTGGAATAACAGGATTTTTTTTTTTTTAAAGTCCTGTACTTTAGGATGGACTATAGTTAGGAAACTTTAATGTTCCAGGGTTTTGCAGTTTAAATTATGCTGTAAAAGTATATGGCAAACAAATACATATGACAGTGCAGTGTAACATTTTTGGGTCTGTAAACCACTAATCCAGTGCAGTTTTTATGTCTAAGAATGAAACAAATTACTGTTTTCTTGACTTTTTTGTCTTTGAGCAATAGATGTTTTGATCCTTAAGAAACTTTTTCAGTAATTCAGGGTTTCTCTTCCTTCAATGAAGCTGAGCTGATTCTGACCCAGCCATCTGTCTAATGAGGTAACAAAGAGTGCTGCAACTGGGGATTTGAGAAGGGGAACTGCACTCCGGATTGGCTCCCGAGTTCCGTCATTTAGGAACAGAAGAGAAGTGCAACCTGCTGCTCAGAAAGATAAGGAATTGTGGTACAAAATGGTATCAAAACAGAGCAAAGAAAGAAAAGTGGAGAAAACGCATCATTGCTCCTTTTGGTAGGTTTACTAAAATCTAAGTTTGGCACAGTGACTTCGAGTTACGAATTCCCCGTACAGGATTTAAACACGACTCAGATGATCATTACTATTATTATCTGTAGCTAGGATATGCTCCTGCATAACAGAAGTTGTGCAATCTCACCGATCCTGTAACTAGCCCTGACTGAGTCCATTGCAGTGTAACAATGAAAAATATTCATAGAGCTTTTTTATGAGTATGTTACATGTTGCCAAACGTTATCAGGCTAGCAGGATCTGCCACTGCCCGATGAGAAAAAAATCAGACAGTATTTTCTGTACCCTTGTGCCAGACAGTGATAATTGAATGCATGATTAATTGGTGTATGATAGGATGATAGATACACTAAAAAATTAAGGAGAACATCCACTGTTGTAGGCCATCTTTCTGCTTGCTTGGATCATGCCCTTCTCCATCCCAGAGCTGCTTTGTATTGCATTGGTTAGATCACTCCTCTAGGGACCATTCTACCCAGGGAAATGACTGGACTGCAGCATGGTCACAACCCTAGCCCACCCAATCCTATGCAGAGGAAGAAGAGTGCAAGTCGCATACAAAAGGCCACTCCCATTTTATATTATACAGCCTAGGGGTCAATCCTATGTCAGGGGCATCCTGAGCACTGTGGGTTATAGAAGACAATCTAAGCTCATGATCTGGACACTACTCCAATATAAAGAGCAAGATTATGTGTAGAGCACTGCAGATCTGCTTCAGATCTGTGGGTATCTGCATCCATGGATGAGGTTGAGGACATCTGCAGACCCATTGTTGAAGATCGGAGCTCAGATGCAGATTCTATTTTTACCTGCCCAGAGTGCGATCAATCGCTGCAGCTGCTACTATGATCCGGGTCAGCAGCATACAGGGGAACAAAGGAAATGCTTCAGCCAATCCCAGTTCAGCTCTGGCTGCAATCTGCCAGCCAATCAGAGTCTCTCAGACTGACAGTCAGCCAGCATGCTGGCCTTTGATTGGCTCATTCCCCACACGGGGCCCGCGCACATTTTCCTTTTCTTCATTGGCCAAGGAAATCTCTGATTGACCGCACAGCACATGAACCGCAAACAAGAAAAAACAGTGGGTGGGGCCCACGTAGGCAACAAGCCAATTGAAGACTAGCATACTGACCGAGTGGGCCCCAGCTCGGGTGCAGATGCAGATGCAGCTATCTATAAAGCCTGGCACCTGGATCAGACAAAGATTGACAGTGATCAGATGCAGATCGGATCCAGGTCCACATTTTTCTACCCACACAGGGCTCTAATTATGTGATGGCACCACCATATAGATTTGAGAGATTAGGAATTAATTTGGAGCTAGACCTATGATATGGATATGCTTCTGGGTACATTGAATTCTTTTCTGCAAGATTTACTTGGCCTGAAATCAGCTGACTTCTCCCAGATCTGGCAATATTGTTTGGAGAGGAGGGAAACAGACACTGCCATAGTGCCTAACTTCTTTGCTAGCTGATTTATGAAACGGCATTGGCAATGGATCTTGAAGCTGTTTTCCAACAATCCTGGTACAGAGATAAACTGTCAGAATGGTAAATATCAGCAGAACTGAGGTCTTGTCTACATGAGGAAATTTACAGGCAGAATTATACCAGTATAATTCTACCACTATAGCTTGGTGTGTGGTCACTTTTACTCTGGAATTAGAATATGCACATAGGGCGTTTTACTGGTATAACTAGAGCAGCATATTATGGTTCTGCTTGTAAATTCCCCATGTAAACAAGCCATGAAGGAAAAAGGAAAAAAAGACAGACCATGGAAACAACAGGGAATTCCTCGCCCACTTTAGAGATCAAAACAAACTCACAAAGATGCTGTCACAAAGAACCACAACTGTGCTGGTGCAAAGCTAAAAATTAAATGTGATAATGTTACCCATAGCCACTTTTAAATGCAACGTACTTTTCCTATATTCCCTCCCAAAGCCTGACTGGGCAAGACACTGGAACCTAAAATAGAAACTGTCTTTTAAAAACAAAAATCCTCATACTGATGCTCAGCCATCAATTCTGCAATCCAGACTCTGCCAACACAGTCACCCCATCCTCATCAATGATTTTAACTCAACCTACAACAACAACTTTTAAAATCAGAGATCCATTAAAGTATTTCAGCTGTTAATAAAGGCAGGAGACAAACCCTACCTGTCATTTCCAGCAGTGTTCACATTCCATGTTTCAACAGCGCATTGACCCTCTTGCTCTTCTCTCTTTGGCATTTCCATGGGCTTTCAGGTGGTTACCTTCAGACTCAATGTTGTCTATTTTCTAACTCCACCATCTTTTTCTTTTTAAAAAAACACCCCACTACTGTGTTCATTTGACTGTTCTATTGGCAACTGTGCAAGCTTAATATGGCTATTCTTCCCCTTTAGCTCCAGTTCATAATGGAACTTACATGCACTGGATTATTATTTAAACTTTGACAGTGTTTGTCCCCAGATGACATACAGAGCTTGATTGTAGTCTCTGTGGCTATGTCTACACTAGAAAAGTTAAGTCGACTTTATTAAATTGACTTAATAAGGTCGACTTTAACTTGAATTAAAGTAGACCTTATTAAGTTGACTTAACAAAAGTCAACAACTTTTCTAGTGTAGACATAGCCCCTTTTTGACCTTTTTAAGTCAACTTAACACTTTAAGTCGACTTAATAAGGTTGACTGAGGCGCTAATCCACGTCCACACTGGCTTAAGTTGACCTAATAAGGTCGATTTAAGCGTTAAGTCGACTTAAAACAAGGTGTTAAGTCAACTTAAGGAAACGCTTAAGTCGACTTAAGGGAAGTCCAGTGTGGACGCGGAGTAGTTTAGGTTGACTTAAGCCTCCTTAAGTCGACCTAACATGTAAGTGTAGATGCACCCACTATGCTTTTGGTTTACATAGGTGTGAATGAAATCAGAATTAAGCCAGCAATGCCTACCAAAACAAGCATCCAAATTACATGATAACAGAGATCAGACAGATTCACTCTGGGAGATACGGAGAACAGAGATGGCATAGAATTTAAAGCAAATATAACCTGGGTTTGCACAGGCAGGAAATTCACAGATTGTAGGAGCAGTGCGATTTCATAAGATATAGGATGACTTTGTGCAAAATTTAGAAGAAAAACTTTAACACAACCCAAATTGCATCTTTATTCATTTTACATGGTCAAATATTTCTCTCTTTTGGAGCCCCTAGAAGCATTCTCCTCTCCTTCTTTCCCCCTTCAAAAATCCATAGTGCAGAGAATGCATAGGAAGGATGCTCTAGTGTCACTCAGCACTGCTCCTGGGCCAGGAAGAGGGAGGCTTTTGAGAGAAACATTAGCCACTCTCCTCCCAAAACAAACAAGGAGTCTGTGGCACTTTTAAAGACTAACAAATTTATTTATCACATGAGCTTTCGTGAGAGAAAGTCTCACTTCATCAAAGCATCTGACAAAGTGGGATTTTCTCCCACGAAAGCTCATGCAATAAATAAATTTGTTAGTCTTTAAAAGTGCCACAGACTCCTTGTTTGTTTTGCTGATCCAGACAACATGACTACCCCTTTGGAGCTCCTCCCAAGACACCTTGTAGACGTCTTTAACAGCTATCTCCCAGGTAATGATGTAGAGCAAGGTCAAGATCTGATCTTGGACCACATAGTTAGAGCTCTCATGGTAAACTCTACTAGCCAACCAGAGGTAGCTTTTGTACATATGATATTCTTGTTCTGTCTGGGACCTGCATTTTATTTTCCAGTAAATTAAAGTCACCTGATCCCAAAATAGTGCAGATTGATTTACTGAAGAGATAACAAAGAATGTGCAGATATTACTTTTGCCTAGACCCCCATAAAAATAATGGTCTGTTTTTCCAGATGCAACGGACATGTTGTTTTCAAAGCACCATGTACTGTAGGTGTCAGCATTATAAAAGTGCCAGCCAAGTTTCAAGAAAGTCTGTCCAGCTTTATGAATTAAACTTGAAAGTTACTGTTACATGAAAAGCAGATAATTTAAGCACACATCAGATTTTTCAGTTCTTATATCTATGTTATTTTGCATGTTATTTGCTGGAATGGATTGTAATGAGTTGATTGCTAAATTACAGCAAAGAAGTTGCTCTTAGTATCTTTCTGTATGAATCTGTCCCATATTTAGCATTCTAACTTTCATAAACAGAAAAAGGAAAAAGTAAAATATTTTATATGTAACTTCTCAAAATCTTTTGTTTATTTTTAATAGCTCTGGGCAATCAAGAGTCACCAGTGATCACACTCCAATGGAACCAGATTCGTATACTTCCCATGCATGTGTTCTGTCAGCTGAGTTTAAAAGCTGTTCTGCTCAACAAGAGGCTTTTTAAATGATCTATTGTCCTACTTTTTTCCCACAGGCAGAATTTTCATTGCCAACAGCAGACCCATCCATATTCCACCTATGAAATGTTCTCCCATCACTTGAGATTTTGATAATTCTACTTTTCTGGTCTAAAAGGTTGGTTCCTTCCTAATGTGCCTGATACAAATAATTTTGAGGAAAATCCTGAACTATTTACTCAGGCAAAATTCCACTGATTTCCATGAGAGTCTTGTCTGAACAGGGACTTCAAGACTTGGCACATTATCAATCCCAGCAAATGGCAGGCGAGAGCTGATGCCTAACGCATGTTCTGGGAAGGAAACGACTTGGCTCAGGGTCCATATTTAAAACAACACATATTGTATAGCTTAAATCCTTTAAGAAGTGAAAAGAACAAAGCTTACGTAGCCTCTAAACAGCCAGATCAGAGTTCACAGTTAGTGCAAATACACTTCCCGTATCTCAGTGTATCTAGTCATCCAGTGATGTGTATAAAAAGATAAGCAGACCTTGATGTGAAGTGAAATCTTGTTTATATATAGATGTCTACACTGAGCAATATAGTACATCTTTTCATGAGTTAGCAAGCAGAGAAAAGCCCACAAGTGTCATGTGACCATTGTAAAGCCTTGCAGAAAGAGTCGCTTACTTCCAGGACTGAACTAGGAACTCTATTAAAATAGAGAAAATCAGTATTATACCTAAAGATGCTCTGCCTCTGCTTCACTGTTGAGTTGCTCTGCCCCATCTTGCCTGGATTTGTCCAAACGAGTTAAATAAAAAACCACGTGTCCTCAAGAGCAAGAAGTGGAGCACAGTGAAGAGATGAGAGGGTTGCGTACCCAGCTGCTATGCACTGTTAATGAACAGACATGGAACATATGCACTGGCCAACAGCACAGATTTTCTTTACATCATAGCAGTTAGAATTTTTAAAACTAATTTAAAAAAAAAACAAAACCAAGTCTAACAACCCTAATGAATTGCATGTGGCTTGAGCTTCCAACTAAATCATACGGTCTGCTTTAGTTAAGGTGGCAACATTCTAGTTTAGTAAGGTCTATTTTAAACCAGCCCAGGAGAAAAGGTGTTCCTTAATCGGCTGCTTGTAAGGGGGGCTGTGCAGTGCAGTTGTAGTCATGTTGGTCCCAGGATATTAGAAAGACCAGGTGGGTAAGATAAAATCTTTTACTGGACTGACTTCTGTTGGTGAAAGAGACGAGTACCATTTCCAGATGTGAAGAAGACCTCTGTGCAGCTCTAAAACATGCGTCTTGCCCCAAGAGACATCAATCCAATAGAAGATGTTATCTCACCCAACTTGTCTTTCTGTATGTGACGTTGTACATTAAGAAATGGCAAAAATCCCTTTGCAGACCATAGACGATCACCTTCTTCTTAAACTGCTACATGGAGGACAACCCTACTAAATAGAGAAGAAAACTGTAGGTCATGCAAGTGATGATGTTTCAATAGGCACAGTCCTGAAGCCTTAAAATTTCATCTGCCCTATAAGGAATTTCCTACTTTGCACAGCAAATTCTCCAGAGTGGCACTAAAGACACACCTTTCCTGTATTACAAGTGGAATTTTAATGCATGAGGACCGTAGCATATTAATTTTAAGTGATCTGTTACATTGTTGTCTGTTCAGAATACTGTGCAATGTTTTCAGGAGATAAGCTGTAGAGATGAGCAGAAATAGCTTTACAAAACCCTGTTTGCCAGGTTTTGCCAAATGAAAACTAAGGGTCGAGAGCAGATCTCTTTTAATACAAACTCCAAAAGCTGGGTTGAACTCCAGATGGAAAGATTTTCTGCTTTCTTTTCTGATTTTTTTCAACATATTAATTTTTTGTTAGACACTCTATTCCTTTAAGAAGAGACCTTGCTGCCTGCAACTGGACATGGAATTTTTGGCTGAGTCATTCGCTAACTACAGTAGAGTCTAATTCCAAAGGGGTAGCCGTGTTAGTCTATTGTAGAAAGACAACAGAGTCCTGTGGCACTTTTAAAGACTAACAAATTTATTTATCGCATGAGCTATCTGTTAGTCTTTAAAAGTGCCACAGGACTCTACAGTAGAGTCTGTTGAATAACAATAGCCATAGGGAAAAATATCTAGTTCCTAGATAGGCCTCACCCCTTTCGAACTGGCTAACTTCCACAATTTTATTCCCACTTCCATGATCAAAAATGATTTTATTAAAGCTCTTCATAGTACAGATGTTCATGTGGTCATCTTGTGATGTTCTTTTCTGCCTTACAAAAGATTGCTATCATCTCTAATTCTTTTCAATGGCTTTGAAGGCAGAATGTGCTCAGTTAAAGACAGTTGCCATTACCTTGCAGGTGAAAATGAATCTGGATCTAGTAAAGATGGCTTACATTCCTCATTTCTTTACTCCATGTGATCACCCTGGCTCTTTACAAATTTAAACATTGCGTTCTTCTCCCTTGCCTCACTGAAACCTCTGGAAGAAAGAGAAGGGAGGAAGAAAATTAACTAGGGGAGTGATAGACAGGCAAACGGGAGAAACAGGCAGAGGCAGAAGGCATTTGTTATGGATGCTGATATTTCTCCTTAATATGGAGTGGTGCACCGATATCAAGGTGATAAGCTCCTAATGGCAGGAGGCAGGAGAGTTAGACAACGTGACAGTGAGAAGGCTCCTGGTGTGTTGAGACCTATCATGGTGAGCAGGACTGTCTCCTTTTTACTTGTGCTCCCTGTCTGCCTGCACACAGCTGCCATCTCCTGTCAGACTGTAAGCACCTGAGGCACCTCTTTGTTTTGCGTTTTTACAGTGCCTGCTACAATGGGGTCCTAGTCCATGATGGGATTCCTAGAGGTTCCTGCAAGACAAATAAATAACAACAGGGAGAATGTGAGGGGAGAGGGAGCAAAGTGTGATCTGCGAAAGGACAGAAAAGCAACGAGAGGGAGACTGACAGTGGAAAAAGAGTCTGAGGGCAAGAGAGGGCAGCTAGAGAAAGATAAGGAAGAGGAGCGGATGGAGGAAGGAGCACTTAAGAGGAAGAGGAAAAGAATAAGAGTCTTCTTCCTCACCCCAAACAGAGAGGGAAATAAAGTACCATTCTGCACGACCCAGGATAGGTCTCCATCCTGAAATAATCACACCCATGTTGGTATGGGTGCTTGTGGGGAGCACTTTTCTTCTTTAGGTTACAAATTCAGAAGGCAGAAGAGAATAAATTGCAATATTTTTAGGAAAAAAAGCCTCCGGGTTTTTAAACACAATCTCACTTTTTCTTGGCCTTTTCTCATGATTTTGGAACTCTTGCAGCTGGGTGATAGGAGATCCAGCCCAACAGCCACATTGGCTGTCGCTGGGACAATCTGTATGACATAAAGTGTAATTGTCACTGAAACGCGAAGCACGACCCACCATAAACACACTGCTTTAGCACTGGTCCTGGCAGAATAAGAAGGCTGGAAAAGACTAGGGTAGGGACTCTGGATGATCAGGAGTTCTTGCAAATTTTGCTGCATTTTGCAATATTAATTCTAACTTTCATTTTAAAATGTAAGGCCTTGATCCAGCAAAGGACATAAATGATTTGTGGAATAGAGATGGATTGAAGCACATTCTTAAGTTTCATTGACTTCAAGGGGAATACTTTAAGTGAATACTTAAGTACTTTATTAGATGGGAATCTATCTATCTATCTATCTATCTATCTATCTATCTATCTATCTATC
>ML685783.1:8028937-8088947 GCA_007922175.1 Pelusios castaneus
ATCTATCTATCTATCTATCTATCTATCTATCTATCTATCTATCTATCTATCTATCTATGTCACAATTTACAAACATTAATAAATATAACCAGTGCTTTAAAAAAAAAAGAGGTGCTGGTACTTGGCTAGGGGCCACTGCTGGCAGTAGCAGGAGCTGGGGTTGCATCACTGTGGGGAAAAAAAGAGCCCGTACTCAGTACCCCTGAGTACCAGCACAAAAAAAGCCCTGAATGTAACATGAGTCCTGTGGCACCTTAAAGACTAACACATTTCTTCTGGCGTAAGCTTTCGTGGGAATGAAGATACATCTGACAAAGTGGCTTGGAGCCCACAAAAGCTTATGCCAGAAGAAATGTGTTAGTCTTTAAAGTACCAGAGGACTCTCGCTGTTTTTCCTGTACACAGACTAACACAGACTACCCCTCTGGAAATTAATAAATATACAATACAATCATAGAAATTAATAAATATACAATCATAGAAATGGAAGGCTGGAAGGGACCTCAAAAGATCACACAGTCCAGCCCTCTGAGTTAAGGCAGGATCATGCATACTTAGACCCTCCCTGATCGGTGTTTGTCTTAAAAGCTTTCAGTGATGGGAATTCCACAACTTCCTATAATAACCTATTCCAGTATTGTCCTACCTTCAGTGGCTATAAAGAACAATTGGTCACAGCCCTTAACATATTTGAAAACTGTTAACAGATTCCTCCCTCAGTCTCCTTTTCTCAAAACTAAACATGCTGGGGTTCTGGGTTTTTTTTTAAACCTTTCTTAACAGGTAAGATTTTCTAACTTTTTATGATTTTTATTGCTTTCCTCTGGACTCTCTAGTTTGTCCCCATCTTTCTTAAAGTGTAGCACCAAAAACTGGACACAATACTCCAGGGAAGTTGTCACCACAGCCAAGAAGAGCAGGACAATTACCTCCTGTGTCTTATCTATGACATTCCTGTGAATACACCTCACAAGTACGTCTACACTGGAGCCTTAGGTCGACTTAAGGAGGGTTAAGTCGACCTAAAGAACCCTGCGTCGACATTGGGCACTTAAGTCGACTTAACACCACCTCTGAAGGTCAACTTAAGGCTTAAGTAGACCTTATTAAGTTGACTTAAGCCAGTGTAAAGAGGGAATAGCTCTTAAGTCGACCAAAATGGGCGCCAATATTAATGTACTAATTGATTAATTCACTAATTATATTAAATTACTAATTAATTACTTTGCTAATTCATTTACTATGAGTTGGGCTGGAGAGAAGAAAAGAGCTGCGGCCTTCAGGCTGGAGAAAGCCGTGGCCAGGGAGATCGGGTTGAGGAGAAGGGGAAAGCTGTAGCTGTGGAGATCGGGCTGGGCCAGCCCGATTGCCCAAGCTATGGCTTTCCCCTTCTCCACGCTTGAACTCCCCAGCTGTGGCTCTCCCCAGCCCGATCACCCTGGCCGCAGCTTTCCCCAGCCTCATGGCCACTGCTCTTTTTCTTCTCTCCAGCCCGACACATAGTAAATTAATAAAAGTACAATATTTCATTTCAACATTTTAATTAAAGTTCAAATGAAAAGACAACATCTATGCATTTCTTTTGACTTAAGGTATTTAGGCTTGCTGATGCTTCCAGCACCAAAAAACTGCTGCCCATGCGGCACCATGCCTCACAAATTGCCGCTCAACAAGTACAATATCTTGCTCAGCTGCATCATCAGCTTGGAGGGAACATTAGCCCCGTCCCAGAGTTTCTGGCCACTCCTCCATCGACCTTCCCCAGTGTGGACGCAGGCAGTCGACTGGAGTTTTCAGTGTGGATGCTTTAAATCGACTTAACAAGGTCAACTTTAAGTCGACTTAAAGTCGTCTTAACAGAGCCTCCAGTGTAGACATACCCAATGATATTAGCCTTTTTTTGCAACTGAATCCCATCGTTGGCACACATTCAATTTGTGATCCACATAAACCACAGATCCTTTGCTGTAGTACTACTGCCTAGCCGGTTATTCCCAATGTCGTGTTTGTCTATTTGATTTCTCCTTCCTTAGTACAGATTTTTGCTTCTCTCATTTAATTTAATCTTGTTGATTTCAGACTAATTCTCCAATTTGTCAAGATCTTTTTGCATTCCAATTCTGTCATCCAAAGTGTTTGCAACCCCTTCCAGCTTGGTGTCATTTGCCAAATTTATAAGCACAGAACACACAACTATTATTTAGGAAGCTTTAACAGATTAACAAACAACTTCCATGCAAACATCAGATATAAAATGTTGACCATCACAACACTGAGCTTGTCTTTTCATTTAGAAAAACACTGTGCAGTAATATAAAAACCAAATCTCCCTATTTGGTAAGGTACTGTCCTACAATAGGGTGAGCCTTTTCACACCACATGGACAGGTTGTTTCGAGGGGATTTTCTTAAACTGAGTGAAACTACTGACTCTACTCGTATTTATCATACCAGACATGTCTATCAAATAATCAATATTAAAATACATCGAGAGGTGTGCTTTCATTTTTTGCAGGCAAAATGCATTTTGTCTGCATATTGACTAAATGGTACCTAAGCATTGATTTGTCCTCTGTCTATTTTGCAGGCTACATAAGGGGTGCATGAGATTCATAGATTTTAAGCCAAAAGGGGCCATTCTTATGATCTAACCTCCTATATAACACAGGCCAAAGAACCTCACCCAATAATTTCTGCATCAATTCCACACTTTCTGTTTGAACAAGAGCATATCTTTTAGAAAGAGAAAGTTTTTAAATCAAGCCTGGATAAGCGATGAAGAATCCAACATGTGCCAAGATAAGTTATTGCAATAGTTTATTACCCTCACTGTTAAACATTTATACCACCCAAAAATTACTGGTTTAGCTTATCCTGGTTCTCTGGGGG
Organism: Pelusios castaneus; assembly: GCA_007922175.1. Lineage (NCBI taxonomy): Eukaryota > Metazoa > Chordata > Testudines > Pelomedusidae > Pelusios > Pelusios castaneus. The sequence continues at coordinate 8,031,826 of ML685783.1, forward strand.
AAATAAAGTATCCAAGAAAATCACCTTTATGCTTTTCTAGGCTTTTCCCAGTATTGAAACATTGACAAACACACACTCCTAAATGACATTGCTATGTTGATAAGGATTTCCAGGGCAAATGTGACCTACATTTATAATTAAATATATTATAGGCCAGGGGCACTGTGCAGAGAAAAAGTAGGAAGAGATTAGCTAAAAGGAAAAACAAAAAGGGGTTATTTAAAGAAGAGATGGGAAGAATGAGAGAAGCAGGGAAGGCAGCTGGAGCGAGGCTGAAGTACGGAGACTGTGAGAGAAGAGGTGGTTGGATACAGTCGCTAATCCACAGAGAGCAAAGAACATCCGAGCAAAACCTGCTGATGTTTTCCTTTAATGTTTCTTTACAAGGAGTACATTGGAGAATATTATTTCTCACCCAGGGAGGTATGGTATCAGTTTCCCCTAAATAATTATTTTCCATCATGACAAGCTGGCTTTATTCTTGCTGCTTGTTTTGTTCAAGATGAAACCTGATATGGGAACTTAAAAGTGAAAATGCTTTTTGTACAGTGTAGTCATTTTCTGCAGTGATAAACGATAGCTTCTCTGCTCCAAAGCCAAGGTGAGATGGCGAGTGAGCTAGCTCAGACATGAAACGGGATTTAGGTGCTGCAAAAGCTTCTCCCTATGAACATGTCTTTTGAATTGATCTGAACTCATTAATAGAGAAGGCCAATATTTTTCACACAAAGATTTTCTGGAGCTGTATGGGGTTGGTCAAGAAATGAGCTGCTTTGAAAATTAACCTTATCAGAAAAATTGTTGGTTATCCAAATGTACTGGGTTTTTTATGAGACTTATAACATAGTTTTGAGATTACTATCAAAACTAAAGAATTTTTTTATTTACCAACATCTCATTTTTCAGTAAGAAAATGTGGTTTTCAGTGAGGCTGCAGTCAGAGAGAAAAGAAATTAATTTTAAGTGATTTGGAACAAAAATGTTTTAAAATTTTCAAGCATTGAAAGTGTTGACAAACTTTAGTTTTGTGCTGAAGAAATGTTTGTTATTTTAGTTTCGTGTTGAAGAAATGTTTGTTATTTTTTCAAGTTTTTAAAATATTTACAAAAAAATTAAAAATAAATTGAGAGACATTCTAACATAAAATATCTTTCCACAATAGAAAGTCAAAATGTTTCTTTTTAGACATGCTGAAACAAACTGACATTTCTGGAGTTTTTTTCAGTGTTGCAAATTGTTTCAATTAATATTGTCTTTTTTGGCAAAAATGTTCATCCAACTTTACTTTTCAATAACTAAACTTTTTATACTTTAAAAAAATTAGTCTGATAAAAGCTTTGATAAACTTTCTGTTAAAATGTTGCAGAAAATAAACAGAAAAATGCATTTGGAACCCTCTGAAATGGAAACAATGTTCAAATTTAAATTATTTTTTCCGGCTAAATTCTTTTTCCACTTTTTGATGGGCTCTGTTCATTGCCTAGATTGACAGACTGTCAGTGTTATATATCAATAAAAGCACTGGTAAAATATTTGCCAGTCTGTACAATGAAAGTACTTATGCATACAATTCATTGAAATTTGTAAATCACCCATATTAAAGCAGCCTGCACAAGTCTTTGGCCTGATCATAGTCTTCAAAATAAGGTACATGTGAAATATTCGTAGTTCATAAAAGTGCCAATGGTAATTGTGTGTGTTAATCTACAGCAGGGGTCAGCAACCTTTGCTGGCCCTCGAGCCAGCCCCGTCCCCCACTCTCAGCAGGTGCTGGTGGCGGGGCCCGATGCCACGGCACACGCACAGCTCTTGCGGGGTCAGCGCAGGAGCCTTCACAGCACCGCAGGGCTGGGAGCCCTGTGTGCTTCTGTTATTAGGCACACATGCCAGGGGTGACTGACCCCAGATCTACAGTACTTTGGTGCCTAAACTGATAAAGGTTAGGAGGCTCCTGCAATATCTAGATACGCAGCAGGAAGGAGAGACTCAGAAATAATTCATAATTCCTTTGTTTTTTACCTTTGATGTTATTTTAACCTAGTTTTGGTAGGGGATTGATTTCTTTAGTTAGTTTGGTTATATCCAGTAGTGCCTGGAGTATGCTAGGTACTAACCAACCATACAGAAAGGCACTGGGCTCATCTTGAACCTCTCCATTAAAATCAGTGGATCCATCCCAATTTACACTAGCAGAGAATCTGACCCTAATATAACATAAGACTCTAAAGGAAAAAATGTAGATTTAGTTTCACTGTAGAAGTATTTGGTTTTAGAAACCTTTGAAGCTATATATTCTGGACTTTTTCATATATACAACAGAGACATAAAAGATCACAATTGCTGCTAGCGTTGTGAGATTTAGAAATGTGTTAGTATATTTATAGAGAATACGGTCTAGACCTGGCTCTCTTTTGAAGGGTGTTGACAGTGTTTGAAAACCAGCTATAGAGGCAAAGGGATAAAGAGTTGTCCAAGTCTTTTTAAAAATACAGTAACATACATAATATATATATATATATATATATATGGGATGAACGCAAGACGGACAATCTAGCCCATGTATGGGGAGGCAGGAGGAAAGGCTGCAGCTGTGCAGGGCGTCAGTTTGGGAATCAGAGCTGTGGTAACATGGGGGACAGAAAAGGGACATACAATCCCTATCAACAGTGCTAATTAGCCATATGATTACCAACATTGTTAATAAACCTGCTAAATTCCCCCAAAGAGAAAACTTTGTTAAAAGCATATTAAAGTTGTCCACATGGTCGTATCAACAGAATGACAGAACAGCCAGGAAATCACAGACATAGTCACCACCCTAAAATAACAATTTTCCCTTTGCCACATCACCAATATATATTAAACCAGAATGTGTAGGCCTTCTCTCTTCCCAACTCCACAAAACCAATATTTGAGCCACGAACATCAGCTGTTGGGGGGGGGGGGGAAGGGGCAAGAAGCCACCACAGCTCTTCAATATCACTTAAGTGTACATTACTACCAACGATACCAATGAATGATGAGCACTAATAAAAAACCATTTCCATTTAAAAACAAAAAACAAAACACAGACCATTCCTTTCAATCATTCGACACAACACAGTTAAACATAATCATTAACTAAAAAGATGCACCCTATTCTAATCGTTTACTGACAACCAATCAGCATTCCCAGCAATCCACAATCACTCATTTTTAAAATATCCTCTATGTGGTGGAGTTAAAGTTTGTATGGAGTAGTAGATATGGGTGAGATTATGTGACCAAGGTAAAAATCTATGATTTCAAGGGTTGGGCAAAGGCTTAACCATTGCTTTTCTGACTTTTCTCATGCTTATGCTGATGATAAAAGCATACATCAGCAACCAATCTGTGGCCCCTAGTTTCACAGGATAATGGATAGAATGTGAAGCAACAGCTGGACTTCAAAAGGGACATGACTTTTAGATTATTTTGTTCCCCTTCATACATTTTATTACCAGATGGGAACATATGGCTCATTGTTTGGACAGTTTCAAGCCTACATTTTTGTTTGATTAATTTTATCTAGCTACTACTAGTTACAACCCCTTATAACACTGTGAACACATTCTTTTTCCTTTACATTTACACCTTCCAATTAGGTGTAGACTGTTATATTCATTCGTAGTCATTGGCTAGTCAAACTATGCATCTCTAGTTCTTTTTCCAATGCTCTTTACTGTACATGTTTTTGGTGGTTCTCTTACTTCTCTCTGATTTGAAGACATTTTTCTGCTTTTAAGATGTCCAGAGCACCATATTTCAGGTATACTCTCACTGCCATATAGAGAAGCTCTTTCTGTTGAGGTTCTTATACCATGCTCATAACCATAACTAAGCACCTTCCAGAAGTATATCAAACAGCATGTCTTGTATTACCAATTCCTTCCTGGCCCCATGATATGGTGTCTCTGCATATGCAATCCAAATATCACCTCACCTTTTTTATCATATCACACTGTAAGCACACTTTCAATTTGCTGTCCATAGTTATGCTTTGACTGAAATTCACACCAGTGCAGAGATCCTGCATAAGGCAGTATGCTCTTGACATAAAGCTTATGTTGAGTACAGAGCCTTCTAATGTAGACCTTCTGTACTGTGATAAATTTCACTTTTAGTGGACTAGGCTAATACCCCCATGTTATAAATTCCTAGGGCACATCTTGGGTACCAAATCATCCCTTCTATTTCTGTGGGGAAACAAGTTCAGCTGAGTCAAGCTCTCAAGACAGCTTGATCCATTCAAAACTTCATCAAACAAATGGAATACAGAATCCCCTCATATGCTGGTTGAGTTTGATCTAAAAGTCTCATAATTTATACATTTTAAACAGTCAGGGTTTCTTCCCCCTCCCTACAGTAAATGGATAACAGGAAACAGACAAAGCTCCTTAACTTTTCTTTAATCTTCCTCACTAGTGAAGTGAAAATCAAACGATAATTGTCTGGATGATCTCATTATTGTCAACAAAACTGAAACCTTGAAGTCCACATACACTGAAATGCTGATACATTAAACAAAAAAGAGAACTGTGCTTACATGTTGTTCAATAAATAAATAAGAGCTATAGAGAACTCTGTGATGAATGAGCACCCTGGGAGGGCTTCAGCTTGTCAGAATTATACAGTGACATTAATCACAATATAACAGGACTGCTGCAGGCTTCCAGTGCAAAGTCCTCATTATAGCTTAAAAACAAAAAGAAACTTCAGCCCCTTGAAAGTGAAATTCTAACTAACAGCCTTCTTCAGCAGAAAACAAAACTCAAAAATAAACTGGCCATCATATGGAGGATCACATAAACAATGGAAAGTTGTCAATCTAGCTACAGTGCCCAACCAAGTTATTCATCAGTGGGTTTGGCTAGGCCTTGGAACCATTTTCTTCTGCTGCCTCAAGATGTGCACTACAAATCATTTAAGTTAGTGAGTGGACTGACTCAAATAGGTTCAGGTCAGTCTGGATATTCACTTATGCTCCCAAACAATGTGAAGTGCCAAGGAATAGAGCAATATGAGCTAAAGGTGATTAGTAACTTATGGGATAAGGCCCTAGAAGTTCAGTTCCTTGTTCAAACTGTATCCGTACTCACCAAATCTGCAAAACCAGAGTAGAAATCTTCTACAGGAGATATTTCCAAGAAGAGTCACAGGGAATTCTTGTTTCTGGTAGTTCAGAAGTCTCACAGCATTTCTTAACAGGCTACTGGAAAAATTTTAGGCCAAATCCTAGCAATGTAAAAAGGGTTCAGGAATTTATTAATGTAAATAAATACCAAAAGTTATCTGAATTTTTTCAAACCTCCAAAAGGTGTTAAGACATGGATAGAGACTTGGCCAATAATTTGAATCAGAAATAATTCTAACCAAACTAGTTCCCATGTAGATTATGTCATATCAGAATTTTTTAATGACTAGTCCTACAAATGTAGTTCCATGGAAGGAAGCTGTATTGTAGACCATGCCCAGGAATTATTACCACCTCCTTTAACCCAAACTCCACCTGAGCGTTCTCTTCACTACAAATTTCATTACTACCACCATCTGTGGAATCATACCTTCTGAGAACTGTGTGTCTGAAAAAAATTCTTAAAGCTAGATTTTTCATAAGATCTCTGGCCTTACTGAGTTACCAAAACAGGTAGTCTGATTTTTCAGAGTTTACAGGGTACTGAGCACTACTGAAAGGCTTGTTCCAGTTGTGGGTGCTGAGTGCCTGATATCCTGACCCTTGTTTAGACAAAGCCTTAAATGCCACTGAGCTTTCGCTTTCTCAGGCAGCTTTAATCACAATAAAGGAAACCAAAGAATTAGTACTACACTGCTGTTGAGTGAAATTTTTCCTGTTCCTGCAGCTGCAGATCCTTCTCTTTAGGATTATTGCCTTCATAGCCTCTCCCTCCTCCCCACCCCCAAAAGGCATTTGTTTAAAAGTTGGTCCAGTTGGAGTCTTTCCTTCTTTGATGAAAGGCTTCCAAAAGCTAGGTCATAGCCCCACAAACTGATTGGTGGGGGCACTGGGTTCTACCCATCGGGATCAGCTTGCATAACCAACCTATATTGAGTCACTGTATGTGCATGTCTAATACAAATATAGAATTCCTTCTGTTTTCTTATTTCAAGCAAATTATTATAAGTTGCAGTTTGAGATCCTTAGAAGAAAAGCACCACGTGAGTTGAAACTATTGATGTTTCTGAATGATAGGCAAATTTGCATTTAAGACAAAAGAGACAGACAGAATCCAGACTGCACTGACTGCTACTTTATTATAAGCCACCATATTGGAATGGAGCAGACTGAATATGGCTCGCTGATTGCCCTTTATGGTAATTGATTCAGCTGACCACATGATATCCAGCAAACAAAAGAGGCTTCTTTGCAAGGAAGAAAATATTTATTAAACTTGTGGAGAAGGTTGACAATATTAAGAAATGCAGCTGGTGCTCATACCTCAGCGTTGCAATATTCCATCTACTCACAGGTGTGCTTTGGCCACAGGTTCTTTTCCCCCCGCCCCACAGAAAATTATAATAAAATCCCAAATGTTGTCCACCTTTGGACGTTAGAGATGAGTGAATCCCAGTCCAACTAGTGGTGCAAAAGGAAAACCCAGAGGCTTTAGCACAATTTCTTGATTTGATTAATAAAGCATAGATTTCTGCCGTAGAAAGAGGCAGGAAAGGCAGAGAATTCCACCAAGACAGGACTCACCTATCAAAGTTTAATGATGAGGGTGCACCAGCTACTCTCCCATCCCTACACAGAGTATATGTTTTTCAGCAAAATCAGCAGTAATTCAACTCTACACTGAAAGCCAATTTCCCCCTCTAGTCTTGTTAATACAATGGCTAAACCTTTTCACACATTGGGTGAGTGTTAGCTCTTTGGATTTGCACTTCAGATTATGTGTTGCAGTAACAACAGCATGTTTTGTTTCATATTTTGTTCCTCATTTTTCCAATTTCTTATTGCTTAACCCTTATCACATATGTTGCATTGATGGTTCCCAGACCCTGACTGAAGTAGTGGCTTTGACTGTATATCTGAAACATTATTTGCAAGACATTTTTTCAACAGCTGTTTTATGTTACACTGTTAGAACAAGTAAGCTCATGAATGGCATTTAATATTAACATTTTTCTCTCAGAATAATAAGAAAGAATTATTTCCCCTCACATTTGTGACCAGGAATGCGGATATTAAGCCTAGTTTGTCACAATTCTTAAAGAGGGCAAAAGACAGCCTCCAAATACATTTTACATTGAGATCACCTATGTGCACACAAGAGCAAAGATACGTTTAGCAATTAAATTAATTTTTGTGTTTAGTCATCATGTTGAATTAAGTTATTGGTAGAATGTATTATGACATCAGCCAATCCAAATGAGACTATTACATTGACTTCTTTTTGGGCTTACCTACATGGGTGATGAACAGTGTGTTGTTGGGGTCAGGCTATCTAAAGTTTCAAACAGCACTATGTTAAAGTGCACTTGGGAATATTTAACACACACCACCAGGATCTGCATGGACCAATTAATGTGCAACACGTTAGCACGTTTCAGATATCACACCCCTGGAGTGTGCATAACCCTACCTTGTAGAAAAACTCCTACAAGCATTACTTCCTAAAGCAGTTCCAAAGGGGTAGCTGTGTTAGTCTACTGCAGAAAAACAAACAGAGTTCTGTGGCACTTTTAAAGACTAACAGATTTATTTATTGCATGAGCTTTTGTGGGAGAAAATCCCATTTTGTCAGACGCTTTGAAGATGGGAAACTTACAGAATGGGAGAAACAGATTGACAGAGCCAGACGGGTACCCAGAAGTCAACAACTACTGGAGAAGGCCAAGAAAAACTCAAAAGAATGCCATTGGTCACCACCTACAACCCCCAAGTCAGACCTCTTCAGCACATCATCAAAGATCTACAGCTCATTCTATAAAACAATCCCTCAGTCTCTCAAGGCTTGGAAGACAGACCTCTCCTCGCTTACAGACAGCACCCCAACCTTAAACAGATACTCACCAGCAACTACAGATCAAACAACAGAAACGTTAAAGCAGGAACATATCCCTGCAACAGATCACGCTGCCAAATTTGCCCTCATAGCTACACCAAAGACACCATCGCAGGACCAAATCAAGCCACCTACTCCATCAAAGGCTTATTCACCTGCTCATCCACCAATCCCTATCTTCAAAGCGTCTGACGAAGTGGGATTTTCTCCCACGAAAGCTCATGCGATTAATAAATCTGTTAGTCTTTAAAAGTGCCACAAGACTCTGTTGTCATCCACCAATGTAATTTATGCCATCATGTGCCAGAAATGCCCCTCTGCTTTGTATATTGGACAAACAGGACAGTCTCTGAACAAAAGAATAAATGGACACAAATCTGACATCAGAATTGCAACACTCAAAATCCAATAGGGGAACACTTCAATCTCTCTGCTCAGTCCATTGATGACTTAATAATAGTTGTGCTGAAACAGATGAATAACAAATCATAGCTTCAAAGAGAAACTGCAGAACTCAAATTTATATGCAAATTCAACTCAGTTGCCTTGGGGTTCAACAGAAAGTACAGATTTTTTTCTCATTACAACAGGCGATTTGACCTCACCTTCTTCTATGTGCTGTTCCCCAGTGTTTGAATCCTAACACCTATTTTGATTTGCTGTTACAGCCTGACCTGATCCTATGTCATACACTTCCCTGCATTTAATTTCCTCTCATTCTGTAAGTTTCCCATCTTCAAAGCGTCTGACCAAGTGGGATTTTCTCCCACGAAAGCTCATGCGATAAATGAATCTGTTAGTCTTTAAAAGTGCCACAGGACTCTGTTTGTTTTTCCTAAAGCAGAGGTTCTCAAACTCTTTTCCTCGACACCCAGTTGAAAAAAAAAATGTTATGTCTGCGACCCAAAACTACATCTTTGAGCAACACATTCCAGTCTTTCACCAGTGGCAGCAGGGGACACCGTGATCCAGTACCTGAGGGTCTGCGACTCAATACTGGGTTCCAACCCGTGGTTTGAAAACAACTGTCCTAAAGGTCTCTAAGAGCCAGACTCTGAAAGGTATTTCCATGGCAGTTAGATATCTAAACACCTTGAGGATCTGGGTCTAAGACTCTTTTAGAATTCTGGAATTTCATTTATACTTGTGAACTATGGATCTGATTTTCAGAAATGAACCCCCACGGAGATCAAATAGAGCTCTGAACACTCTCTCCTCACCTCAGCCTGGTCGAGAGAGCTGCTGTTAATTTATTTACTCCAAGGGTGGTTTCTTTCCACTCTTGGGGTGAGTGGGTATGTGTGTGGGTGGGTGAAAGAGAGAGAGATGGGGTTAAGAAAGGCATTCCTCTTTTTTCCTCTTCTTTCTTTTAATTTCTCTCTTTCCTTTCCCAGCTCATGAAAGCAGAAACTCTTACCTAACGTGGGCCAGAAGGAAGCACTTGTTCCTCCTACCATTAGTTAGCTTCTTCCTGTTAATTGGTTCCGATCAGGGCCACGCCAGCCCAATGTGGGCTCATTTAAGAAGATAAAAGTAAACCATCATTAGTTCTCTGGCATTGAGGCAGTGTGGGTATTCTGCCATATGAAATCTCTGCAGCAGAAGCCAATCTCTTTTCTTCTGACAGGCACTTAAAGAGGATAGAATTGAGGAAATTTGACTCCAGAAAAACATTTAGAAGCTGTAGTCAATGTGTTTTGAAATTTAGGTTATTTTAATTGGCATTTACTCATTTATAATAAATATTTTAAGTTATCTTACCTTTGTTTTTTCTGAGTCATTGTTTTGGATGCATGGACTACAAATCCCAGTAATATAATAATAATAAGTTCATGAAGGAATCATTCAAGAAAACTTATCTGATATAGTCAGTAATGTGAAGATTGATTCTGCAATAGAGGGCCTGTTCTTAATAGACCTCAGCAAACAAAATCCCAGCTGAAAGGAACCGGAGCTTTGCCTGATAAGGATGGCCAGACTGTACCCCAAAATCAAATGATTTGACTTATGCAAAAGTCTGGTATGTACCTTCTCTCATTGCAGAGAGGCCACCATGTTTCCTCAGTTATCTTGGATCTATAAATATTTGTTAAATTTCCCTGCAAGAGGTATTTCCAACATTATCATATAGCTCAAACCAGACTTTTACCCTAAATGGAACATCCACAGACTAAATGGTGCCATAACCAGTTGGTAATATGTGAACAAAGAGATTACACTCCTGAATGAGCATCAGTTCCAGCAAGCCATGCCAAAAAGGCATTTGATCATGTAGAATGGAATTTTCTTTAGGCTGTGCTGAGATGGATGGGCTTGGACACAAGCCTCACAAAATGGATTAAGACTTTTTGCAATAATCTTCAAGCATGTGTGATCACCAAAAACACAAAATCCTTCCTCTAAGAAAACAAGAGGCTCTAGGGCAGGACTGTCCCCATTCTCTGCCTCTAAGCTTCTTATATGAGCAGCTATTAATGTGCAATAATAATTTACATACAGCTAACACAGAACATAAAAGCACTAATGGACGGGTTCTAATCATTCAAAGGTACAAATTAAGTTTAACCTTCTCCTTTCCTGGTCCATGCATTTAAGCTTCCTGCTCCAGTTCCCTTGTAGTTATGATCATGCTAAAGTAAAAGTAATCAGCTCTTGTATAGAGATGAAAAAGTTGTTCTGCCAATGTTCTTCTATTTTATGCATAAAATCCCGATAGTCCCACCAAGCACCCCATAAAAAGAGTGAACAGCTTTAGAGAGTTATCCGAGTGTGGGATATATATTTGTAAATTTGAACTCCTGGTCTCTCATGTTACTCAAATTATAATGTAATTAGAGCTTCCTGTACATACACATATATTTAGAGATGTAAGTACATAAAATTGCATATTTCAATTGTAAATTACATTATGCATTCTTATTGCCAGGAATCAAATTGCTAAAAAAAAAGGGGGGAGTGGGGAGTGTTCCGTTCTATTTTTTAAATCTGTTTAATTTTCCAGCTTTATTTCTTACACCTGATTTTTTTTTTTTTATTTTTTTTTAAGAAGTCACTTAATATTACCTTGTATGGCTTTTTCCATGTTTATTTTCAGGTTCCGTACTGCCAGCTCAGTATTCAAACACAGGCACTTCCAAGGCCATACTACTCATGCACTAGGAAGCTTAAATCAGCACCCAGCCAGGTTTCTATTATATAGATTCTAATACCACACATCTCTGTAGTAGCTGAATGTCTTCCAGTAGTGCATTAAACAGTGTGACAACACACCTGTCACATGTTGTTTGTTCTCCCATCCTCTGCCCAGAGGGAGAAGCATGTGCAGTGGTATTTGCATGTCTGTCTAATTCTGTGTCCAAACATGGAATTTGGATGTCCTTTACAAGGCCCCTTTTTGAAAAGCAGACTAACAGTCTTGGGGGGGAGGGGGGAAGCAATTCAGTTTCATAGGCAAGTGAATCTTAGGCCAAACAGTAGAAGGAGACTCTGGTTGTGTGTGCGCGCGCGCGTATGGATGCATATGTGCGGCTTATCTGCCGATTCACTGCAAAGAAGGATTAAAACTATTATAGGGGTTTTTTATTTTTATTGCAGGTTTTTTATTTTTATTTCATTTTATTTTGCCTCTCTAATCATTCCATCTCGAGCACTATGAAATATTTTGAACCAAGAAAAAATCTGGGCAGCTTTTTTACATCTCCTTTAGCATGAGCGTGAAGGTTTACTTTTTAACCTGGTGAGAACGGCAGTAACCTTTTCTGCAACCAGACCAGAGAAGGCAGGCATCTTTCAAGGAAGTGTAGGAAGCTTTACCAGCAACTGTCAGTGAATGTTTGAAGCAGGGTCAGGGTGGATCTACAGGCAAATCACTCTCTGCTCCAATGGTTGGGAGGCAAAGCACAAGAAAAAGATACCAGGCTGCCTGCTCAACACTGCCCGCAGTCATCAAAAGGCAGAACTGCAGGCAAATGCTTCCAGCTCAGCCAAACATGTGAGATTCCATCTAAGCAGCAGTAACGCGTGACAATGGGGCCAAATGCACCAGAATCAAATGAGGGCCATGCCATCTGGTAGCCCTGTGGGACCCCAGTCTAACTTGGGGCTTCTGGGTGCTACAATACAAACAGAAATAAAAACAAAATTTAACAGAGAGTTAGGAGACCCCTCTTTGCTGAAGATTCAGCATATGCGACCCCTTCAGTTTAACAATAACACAGCAGTCAGGTCACTTCTTTTCATCATCCAACAAAACCAAACCACAGATCATGCTACTTTGTGTTCCTGATATTTCGGAGGCAAAAGACAAGCAGAAAACAGTCTGAGGTGGTAATGGCAGGATCTTTCAGGCCTTACAGAAATAAAAAAGAGGATGCAGCCCTCCCTTACCATTTGTTCCTTCTGAGGTCCCCCTTAAACAGATTTATTCTCCTCTCCCCCTACAGAAAGAAAATATGCTGTTTAAACAAACAACAGATGTTGCCTAAGCTTACTGTGTGTTAAGTGCATACTAAAAACATATGTTGTTTTCTTCTACCTTAATTGTATGCCCCCACCCCCTTTGTCTCCCACAGTCACACACTTTGGTTTCAGCTTTGGTATAATTTTAGAAAATCCAAGAAGGTTGATTTAATAAATGACAGATCCTAGAAAGTAAGCAATGCAAATATTAAGGTCTGGGAAACATACAGGAAAAACAGAAATCACCCATTACAATTAGAGGGATGTTTTAAAACAAGTATAAACTACATCTCTAACTGGATTATTACCTAATTGTTGGTTGTATATTTGTTGGTATCTAGTTTAAAATGAAATTACAGTTGTCTGCTTGCTGTAACAATTCATGTTACACAAATGTCTATTTTTTGAGGTATGGTAACTTTGTCCAATTGTTCTAAATTACAACAATTCTGGTCTCAATTTTATTTTAAAAGGTACTCAACTATGCACTGCTGCTTCTGGATTCTACACTGGCTGTTCATTCCTGGTTGATATAACCCATGTGTTGTTGCACATGTTACTTAACTGTGTCAGAAGTACTGAAGCTAGAAAATGGAATTCAGAAAATACCAGCTTTTAAGGACTAGCATGGAGAATGCCAGTGATGTGTGTGTATACTAGGAAGAATAACCAATTATCAAGAGAGAGAAGCAACCTTTTTTGTCTAATTCCAAAACTCACTCTATACTGATATTCCTGCCTACCACATTGACTTCGGTAGGGTTGCATGGGGTGTAAAGCAGAACAGAAGAATGTGACTATGTATATTTAAATAACATCCCTTGTGCAGTTAAAGGGACCCTCTTACCTTAAAAATCATTTGCAAAAATCATTTCCTTGTTGCCTCTTGGCTGGTTATACTACTAAAATGAGCACTTTGGAAACCGCTACGTGAATAGCTTTCTCAAATCAGATTTGTAATTCTGCTTGTTTCCAGAGCTGAAATTCAGGGCAGATTGAGAGGGTTTGTTTACCCATCCCGGCATCAGCATGGTGACATCAACAAGCATGTGTTGCTCTGGATGTCCTCTCTCTAGTCCAGAGATTTTCAAACTGTGAGGCGAACTTTCCCAGGCGTGGGATGTGAAGGAACCTTGAGGCTGGTGGGGGAAGGCTGAGCCAGGTGACTCATGCTGTGTGGCAGAGCCTGGGCCCACCCTTGAGATGCAGAGGCTGCAGAAAGGCTGCACCCCCTGCTTCACCTCAGTAGGCCACACAGCCTGTGGGTCAGTGTCAACATTTGCCATGGCCACCATTGCAAAATGCACATACCTTCCCCTACCCTGAAAACCTTATCCGAGGGAAGAGGGGCAGATGTTGGTTCTGCTTTACTGGTATAGCCTGGCTGCAAGTTAGAAGCAGCCTGCTTCTGAGGAAACCTTGGCTGTGGCATGGGTAACTATCTGTATTTGAAACAGTTCATGAGAAGGCTATCAAGCACACTTTACCATGTGTTTTTTTCTCCCGGAGGGAGGAGGCAGTGCAGCCAAAAATTGGAACTCAAGGAGGGTGGGGTGAGGCTCAGCTCAAAAGGTTTGCATAAGGTTGTTCTAGCCATTCCATGGGAAGAGTGAAAGGAAAACAACTGCTGAAATCAATGTGCCAGAGATGTGAATGTGAGTAACGGAATTAGACTATCCTATCATCACATTGTTAATAGCAACAAAATCCTTCAACATGCACACCCATAACAACATTTGTGCAGGATGCAGTTTTCAAAAGACAAAGGCAGGTATGGAAATCATTTCTAGTGTTTGGATTGTGGCCATATAGTCATGGGACGCTGTCCATATTGTCACAGGATCTATGTAATTTTTCTGTTTAATCTGGCAATGTAATTGTATGGTTTGATGCCAATTATGCCATGCAAGGTTCCCTTTTGAATTCTCTAATGTATTGTTATAGTATCATGTTTACTGCAGCATCATGTATGTGTACAGAAGAGAAGTACGTTAAATAGCTTAGAACCTCAGGACTATCTCTAGCACAGAGGCTGGAGAGTTACATAACAATGCAAATTGAGCTCCCTGGCTCAGGTAGAAAAAAGGAAATCACCAAGGCCCAGGTGAAAGGGGGGGGGCGTGAGGGGCAATTGAAAAGAAATGCAGACACCCTGAGGGGGGGGGGAGAAGGTTTAAGCTTTAGCCAGAGAAAGACCATCCTGAGAGCATCTCCAGGTAACTGGGCCTATCCAGATGGCCAGGAGGGCCTAGGCTGGCTGAACACCATCAGCAGCCAGTCTTTGGGTAAGAATCAAGAGAAGAGACTAAAGAGTAATCTTGGAATATTGTTATTAGATTAGCATGTATTTTATATCTTTTATTTACTTGTTAGCTCCTGAATGCCTTATTAAATGATTGTGTACTGATTTGCCATATTCTCACTTAAAATCATATTCTAATCATTAAACTAGTGTTTGTTATATCTAAAGCTGTGTGGATTTAGAGAGTGTGAATCGGAGAGACTGGGAGTATTCATTTCAATGTCAAATGGACGGACAAGTGTCTATGGTGATTTGGGAAGGGTCCCAATCCCTATAGGATGGAAGTTCCCGGTGTAGTGTCTGGGGGTGGGAGTACCCGCTTGGGGACCATCCCTCGAGCAGTCAGAGGGTGCACACCCACTGCCTGGGATCCATTACACACTGGAGGCTAGTGCAAACTGACTCAGGTGTGAGTGGTCACCTGGCAAAGTGGGGTAAAGTCAGGGTTCAGGAGTGGAGATCAGGCCGCCACAATGGCACAGTGGACCAGATTCTCTGAGGGAACTGTCACAGATATTTAACACAGTGAGCCACTTCCATGTTCTGAATGAGTCACCGTGATGTAACTGTGCAGCACATATCAATGTGTACCATGTAATTTTCAAACAGGAAGAGGTAATAAAAACTAGAATAAACAACAATAAATACAGGTTTACACTGTCCGTATGTCAAATGAAATTCTAACAGAAATTATTAACCATACATTTTGGAATGGAAGCCAGACCAATCGGCATCATCACACCAAAAGCTAGCCCGATACACAAGTACGTAACAGGAAGTGCAGCCTTAACAATCACCAAGACCCTGTGTACTATTGGGGTACTTTCAATCTAAATAGTGGGATAAGATCCCTCCTGGGAATTATGATATAATGCTATGTGTTTGCTAAGGCCTGAACTTAGCAAACACTGAGGTATAAGGTCAACTGTAACTGTATTTCCATTTTCTTCAATGGGACTTAAGTGCTTTCTTGAATCAGAGCTTAACTGGTGTACGTAAGGCCCTGACCACCACATCACCATACTTGCTATATGTCTTTTATGGGTAGCCTACAGGACGTTCACCAGCTTCCTCATTAACAAGGTATAGAATAATCCCTAACTCTTTATCAATAGATCTCAAAAGTGTTTTAAAAGGTCAGTTTCATTATCCTTACTGTTATTAAATGTTATTGATTTTATTAAAAAGAAATATGTCATTGCCTCCATCATTTATCTTACACCCTCATAGATGCTCCATGATATGAAGAAACTAAAATTTTAAGCCATCTGTGACAGATTAAACACTTAACTCCCAATAACAGTGAGGAAAGAGAAGGCTGGTCAAGAAATTCGATGGGAACTAACTCTCCACATCATTTCTACTCAGATTAGTATTTGACATGAGGAACATGGATCACAGCTGCTTTAACATTTTATTGTTTAATGCACGTTCATTTCTGATAGCAAAATTTAGGACCCAACCTGAACTGATTTGCACATTGAGACTCAGATAATTTAGACCTTGATCCTGCAAAAACAAAGCATCTGCCTAACTTTACACTGTTAGTGCAAGAGAAGTCATTAGACCTACTCATATGGAGCATTGTTAAGCACATGTGCAATTAATTTCTTACAGAGGACCTTTTTTTCATTTCCTGACCCATGGGAACCAGACCTCTTTCCAGTGGTCTTTCTTCTCCATTTAATCACTTCTTGTACTTTGAAGCATAGTTCCCAGCTGTACAGTACTAGATGGCCTCCTGGATGAAATTTCAGGTGGTGTGAGGGTCACATATCTACGCTGCACTGAAGAGGTTTCCTCAGATATTTGATTGCTGGGCCACCATTGCATTCTCGGAAACTGAAAATCCAGAACACATTTTCCTTTTCCTTTACTTCAGCTGTAACATGTCTCAGTTGTTGCAGACCTGATGGTCTGTAGTTTATCCCCATATCCCATGATTTATAGTCATCTTTTCTCTTTCACCATCTTTCTTCAGGTTTCTTTGAAGACCTACAGGTGAATGGGCTCAAAGCCAGCCTTTAAATCCCCAGTCAGCTTCACTCCAATAAAACCAGAACCAAAATATCTTGCTGGTTTTTATATCCTCCTCCTTCCCCCTTCAGATTCTCATCCACATTTAATTCCATGCTAAATTTGCTACATTCCACAGGAGACTGAAATAGAAATAATGTGAAAACACTTGTTAAATCATCAACCATAAATTTCATTCTTCCCTACTCCCCAAAATGGGAAATTTCCCTATGGAATGAGTTTTGCCTGAGGCCTAGGGCAGGCTAGATTCATAGCATTTAAGACCAGAAGAGATAATTAGACCTGCTTTTATCACAGGCCATTAAATTTCATGCAACTACCCCTTTATTAAACCTGAAAACTTGTTGGCCTACAGCAGATCTTCTAGATTAGAAGGCTTCAAGAGATGAGAATCCGCCACTTCTCTTGGTAGTTTTGTCAGTTTATAAATGCTTGTGCCTAATTTCTAATTTGAATTTTTCTGGCTTCAGCTTCCAGTCATTGGTTCATGTTACACCTTTCTTCACTCGATTTGGGAACTTAGTATTTTCTCCCTGTGCAGGCACTCGTACACTAATTGAATATCCTCAGTCTTATTTTTGATAAACCCTATAGGATTGAGATCCTTACATCTCAGCACTGTATGGCATTTTCTACACCACATTGATACTTTTTAAACTCTTTTTTGCATTCTGCCCAGTTTGCAACATTCTTTTAGAAATCTTTATGCTACAGCTTACATGGTATTCTGGTATTGATCTCGCCAATACCATAGAAAGTCAAACTAATGACAAATGTAAGGTCTGATGGTTTGTGACCCATCACAAAGTAGGGCTAGAAACTGGTGTGAAACTACACACTGCAAAGCAGAAAGTCCCAGGCTTTTCAACAGGTAGAGTACTTGCTTCCAGCCATGATAGTCTCAGATACTTGTTCTTACAAATCATCACATTATCATGGCACTGAACATTGGATTGTGAGAAACAGAAATGCTCTGACGGTGTGAGCCATACGGCTACTCTGAAATAGATTATATTAATAAGTTCTTTCTAACACCACCACCTGGGGAATTAGACTCATGGCGTTAAGAACCCCACAAAGGGGGAGGTGTATTTAAAATATACCCAACTGTTTAAAAACTCTCAAACATTTTTAACTAGTTTTTCTGCAAAATATATTGCCTGTAAGTCATGCATGATGATCGAGTTTGGTAGAAAGACTTTAGCAGCACTTGTTTGGGGTGACCTGCATTAAGTCACCTGGGGTGACATACAACTAAGATTCATTTGACACTCATGCTAATAAAACATACCTATCCCACCACAACTCTATGTAGAATTTATATTACAATGAGAAGTTCCCTCTTGATTTCTTAGTCTCTTACTACTTTAAGACAACCAGTCCAGTGGCTGAGTGTACCATGAAAAGCTCAACACATCACCTTCAGATTTTTTCTTTCTTAATCATTAATCTTTATCAGCCCTGTTTTAGGAGGAACTGCGGCAAAATCAGTTCTTTTTTCGTGACAACACGCAGGGGAACAGAGTACCTGCACCTTTTTGGTTGGCTCCTCTGCCCAGCTGGGGAAGCGGGCTCAGCAGGAGAAAGGAGTGCACCGCTGGAAGAAGAGGGGTGGCCCAGGAAGAAGAGGGATGGGAGAGGCATTTTTCAAATTTACTATCAAGAAATGAGTACCTGGCACTTTAAAAAAAACAAACAAAAAAAAAGCATTGGGCAAAAGAATAGAGAAATCACTGTCCTGGTAGGATAGTATGTTCAAAGTTTTCATATCTATTATCCTGCCAGAATCCCACCTACTTTTGAGTTACATATAATAAAACTTTAAAATATTGACTTCAAAGATGTCAAATCATATTCCTTTCTTTTTCAATTTTTCCGCAGAAGAAAAAGTAAAGTGATGAGCCGCTAACTGCAACACAAAGCTCCTAGGTAGACAGAGAAGGAAGCTGCATAAATCTCAAGACTTCTCCCAGACAATTTTCCAGGAGTTGTCCTGTTTTGAAAAGATGCTTGACACAATGGATATCCTGCCAGAATTCAACAAACTCCGTGAATGGACAAAATCCTAAATCCACCACCAATGAGTCTTTTAGATCCAGATTTTGTGGACTTGAGTAGTTTTTACTCACTTGAGTAGTCCCAATGATTTAAACTGACAACATAAAGTCTACTTGTGATAGTAAAGATTTGCAGTTTTAGGTTCTTAATTTTGACTATAGGTGGCTCTCTGGGAAAGAAATGGACATGTTGCCTATCTTTAAAGTAACATAAAAATCTGGTGAGAATTCTCTCTGCCAGGACGACTTTAGAATTTGAAAATGTAGATGTTATCCTCTCTTAAGACAATAATGAATGTACACAAGAGTGGGTGTAGCATAGAAGTGACATTGCAGTTTGTATTTATATTGACTTTATCATCTCATTTTTGCCTTGTACCTCCCCCATCTGTTCCTTTTATCCACCTGTCTATTTAGTCTTACACTAAGACTGTAAGATCTTTGGGACATTCCTTTGTTTCATGTTTGTACGGCACCCTAGCACTATGGGGTGCTGGCATATGGGCACTACCATAATACAAATAACATATAGTCCAAATACTGGATCAATTTATAAAATCTTTGGAAGTGACCATCAGCCCAGATGTAACAGAACAAGTGCTAAGAATCCTCTCCAGGCTCCCCTTATTTCACATACTTACTCCAGTCTAGTACAACCAATATCAAACTTTTATGTAAAAATTCTTCAGTTTAATTACCAAGGTTATATAACCCACTATTAAAATCAGAGAATAGTCTTTATATACTGAAAGGAGACAGACAGTGTTCTAAGTTCTTTTTCACATTTAATTACAGGAAATGGCACACTTACACTTTGCCTACCTGCTACATTCAATTGCAATGCATCAAGTTCCAATTTGCCCCAGTACATATTTAACATGCACATCTTGCAGCATTGTTCAAGTGTTTGGAAATAAAAACCTCCTGCAGGCATGCAGGGATAGGAGTTGACCAGCACATTCACCCTGCAAACCACACAATGCTCGGCTATTTCTGTTGAATGCAAGGCACTCTTTAAACAGCTCAAAGGCAACTTTTAAAGGAGCCCACAAAGGAATCTGTACTGAGAAATGCTATCCTTCAACAGTAAGATCAAGAACACGTGGGGACAAGTTAGCCAGGTATCACTCTTTCATGCTGATATATTTTATGGCACCTCAGGTGTCAGCAACTTTGCAGTTTGAAGGTGGATGAGTATATTGTTTACATTCACCGGAAAATGTTTACTTCCAGATAACAAGTTAGCCTAAGGAAACAGAGAATTGTCTGTACACAAACCACAACAGTTACGTGGAAAGTGATGGATGGATGAAAGATGAGTTACGAGGTAGGTGAAGTTTTCATATATCCAGTATGTCATTCCAGGTACATGGTAAGATGCCCAAGTCTTCCCTTCTGGTACAAAAGAAAGAAAGAAAGAAAGAAAGAAAGAAAGACATTCTTTGGAGAGTCAAATCTTTTCTTTACTCTTATGATAATAAACATGAATGTGTAACTTCACTTTCTTTAAATCAACTTGGGTAAAAAAAAGATTTGGAGGACTTGATGGCTCAGGAATTGGCAATGGCCAATTGAAAGAAGTCATCTATGTAAATATAAAACTTAAAATATACATTATATAAAATTGATTTTGGA
The DNA here is from genome assembly GCA_007922175.1 of Pelusios castaneus. Classification (NCBI taxonomy): domain Eukaryota; kingdom Metazoa; phylum Chordata; order Testudines; family Pelomedusidae; genus Pelusios; species Pelusios castaneus. Next base: position 8,052,360 of record ML685783.1, read on the forward strand.
ATTTATGGCAAATTATATTGAGGCTGGAAAGAAGCTGAGGTTAGGGGGAAAAGACAAATCCAATTGATTTTTCATTTAAATCTTTGGCAAAAAAAAGCTACAACAGCAGTAGGATAACAAGCTTAGCAGTTCAGAGGAACATGAAAGGCACTGACTTGCCTGGTGTGTCTTTTTTTAATCTTAAAATGACCAGCTCCACCATGCCCAGCAGTGGACAACTTTCTTGGTTCCAAACTTAAATAAATAAATAAACCCCCCTCCCTTGCAAAAAAAAAAAAATCATTTCTAAAAGTTCCTTAAAAGTCTAGGAAATCTGACTTTTGCAAAATTCACAGTAAGTAAAACTTTAACCGTACCAATATATTCGAAGTGGTGCAACTCCTACTCCCCCTTAATGTGGATGCAGTTCTCTTCATATATAGAGGCGATAAAAGGAACCTATAGTGCTACTGTTTATTTCCATGAGGCAAGGGGAATAAGTTATACCAGTATAAGGCTCCCTCATTCCAGTAAAATCCAGCACCACCAGAGGTTGTATTGTATAGTTATATCAGTTAACAAATTAAAAACACACCAACTTAAGTTACACAAAATATAGTACAAAAGCTCTGCCTAGACCAAACTGAGTGACTTCCCTTCAAATGCCAAGTCCCCAGCAAACAATGAGCTGCACCATTTAGATGTTATTTGTCTGAAATTCTTTGTCTAAAGTTCAGATACTATTTGTCTGAAATGGGCCTAAAGATCCATATCCAGGGAGCAAGGTCTCACTGTGCTAGTCCCATAAACTCCTGACATGAAAGGAGGGAGAAATGAAGAGAAGCACCTAGGCTCAGATTCTACCCTGCATTTCAGCCATTTATGATGATATCAGGAAAATGGGTGTGTAGGAATGCCCCAGCCCTAGAAGCACCCTGTTTCAGGAAGACCCTAAGAGATCCTAGTTCAGGGTGAAACAGGGGCAGTACAAAGATGCTTAAATCTACTCTGGCTTCCAGCTTTTTCCTGAACCCAGTGAATCTGGCTCCAATATTTGGCAGTCAAAAGGCCTCTTGAAATGATAGCACAGGAGGGGAGAGTTTTCACTAGGCCCATCCATTTACTGCTATGTGAAGGAAAGGAAGGAACCAAACCAACCAACCTAAGAAACTTAAGACTTAATAGATAAACTCAGCCTAAAACTGACACTAATAAGAATTCACACCCATTCTGACAATGCTAGTGCTACAGATACACAGTTTTTTGCAATATTTCTCTGCTCTTTTGTGGCACACACATGTACAGATCAGGTAGTTATCACTTGTGCACTCTGAGGTGCATTGGCGAGGTCATGGGAAGGTACAGGCACCAGCTGCAGCCCTTGGAAGAGTTCTGGCTGCCTAGGATCTCACAGGCAGCACACAAACCCCCCTTTGGGTTACTGTCTTTTTCCCAAAAAGAAGACACTCCCAGACTGGTGGGAGAGCTAGCAGAGGATATGCTTGGGGGATGCTGGAGGGTATGTATACTGAGAGGGATACCCGAGGGGTGCTGGAGGGGTATCTGTGTTCTCACTCTCGAAGTGCGGAGCAATATCACTCCGTCAAGGTGGCAGAGCAGTGGACGCAGGCAGTCGGTGCTTCTTTGCTTCTCCTCCTCCACTGGGCAAGGATCCAGCACCTGGGTGGACAGGATCATGGCAGCCGCAGCAGGAGAACCTAATTGGGGCATAGAGCCAGCGTTTTCTGAACTGCAATGTCTGCTCCAAAAAACCTGCGCACTCCCTCTTATTTGAAAAATCTACCGGGACCCAATCAAAAAAGAGGTAACATTCAGGAAATCCAGATATATGGTGACTCTCCCATCACTGCTGACCCTCCCTATGCCCTCTTGGCTCACTTCCAAAAGCCCAATATGCATGGGAATAATTGGAGAGAGAAGGAACTAAGATCTATTTTGGGATTATGTCCAGACCCTTTATAGTGATGTAAATGGAAGGTGAGAGGGGAAATCTCTTTGGTACCCTTCCATAGTCTCAGTAGTATATGGCCCTTGTAACCTAATGTCTACTAATAATCAACTACACTCCCATGTACATCAACTTTTATCTGAAAATCTTCATCTGAAAGTGCAGTATAAATACTGCACTTTATATGTAAGTTTTACACTCGTAGACCCAGGGAAACGGTGGCATGCCAGTTAAGGGCCAGATTTGTATGAGTCCTGAGCACCACCAACTCTAACCAGGCCATAAATGACTTGCTCCAAGTCACACAGTAAGAGCTGGGCACAAAACCAAGGTTATGTCTAAACGACCATTTTTGTCAGTATAATACATGTCACTCAGAAGTGTGAATCAGCCACCCCGTTAAGAGAAATAATTTATTCTCATTTTAGCTCCAGTGTGGACAGCACTATGTTGGTGGGAGACATAAGAGCTGCTGTTCGTTCGGGGTGGATTAATTAAAATTGACAGGTGAGCTCTCTCTCATCAACTTGAGCAGCTACACTAGGGAGCTTACAATACACTCTCCCATGTAGCCTTAGCCCATGACATGCTGCTATCTGGTGTGTAGGTTTTTTCTGTAACCACTAGACATCACTTCCTTTGCAGTATTTAAGTTTCCGTATTTAAGCAACTCTTTACCAATGATAGGAAAACAGATGCTGGATGTTTTTGCATTAAAAATTTCTTTAAAGTTTCTCCTTCGGTAACAACAGTGAATTAAACTTAAAAACAAAGCAAAGCTGTTTCTTCCTGATGTAAAAATAACACAAAAAGCCCAAATTCCTTTTGAAGAGAGTAGCCCATGAGTCAGAGTTCTAGGGAACAAAGAGCCTAAGTTTCCATCCAAGGAAATGGAAGGAAATTTCTGTTTCCTACAGTAGCACATCAAACGTTTCACAGGATCTCTCTGGCTCACACAGATGTGAATAACAATGAAAGAGCATCGTTCCTTCCTGGTGGGGAGAAAGAAAAGACTTTATCAGCAAGAGCCCTGCAACTGCTCTGAAGAGGACTGCAACAATATACTTGAGTATTTCTTTTGTTACACACAGCACAATGTAATGGACAATGACGTCTCAATGAAGCACAGTGGCAATGATTATACCTCCTTTGAAAAGAGAAGCACATGTGTATGGCAGAGATACAGCAGACCATTTAGAAAAATAACCTCTTCCTTGTGCTAAGGGCAGGTATTTTTGCTATCTTTATACCACCTACCTTTACCAGTGGCATGAGTACTTTGGACTACTGTCTCTCTATCTGAAGAAGCCTAGGAGGCATTTTATGTACAGGAGTGAGGTTTAATTCATTTAATAAAATATACTGGGGGGAGAGACTTTTCTTTAAGACCCTACCTATTCCAGCATCTTATTCTTCACACTGTGAGAGATCAATACTGGCACTCCATAAAAAGAAGAAAAAATTGGCAGCTAAATGAACTAATAAAACAGCAATTCTTAAACAATAGTCCAGGGAGCTTCTCCTCAGAGCCAAGGAGACGGCTGTTGAGAGTGTTGGTGGGAAAGGTGGTCGTCCTATTACACAGTGCTGAGAATATTTGGAGAAGCTACAGTGATTAAAGACTTTTCAACAGGTCTGTTTATATAAAATAAAAACCAAACCATTTTTCATTATTTTCGTGTCTATTTTGCAGAAAGAAAGAGGCAGCTTTCAAAAATGGAAGGAAAATATCCAAACAAAAAGTCTGATCAGATAGAAATTTTCTTAGGAAAAATGAAAATTGAAAGACCTTTACTAGTTACCCTTATCCCAACAGAACATATCACTGACGAGTTCCAGAGGGGTAGCTGTGTTAATCTGTGTACAGCAAAAACAGCTAGAGTCCTGTGGCACCTTAAAAACTAACACATTTCTTTGGGCATAAGCTTTTGTGGGCTAAGTGGGTTGAAGCCCACGAAAGCTTATGCCCAAAAAATTCATTAGCTTTTAAGGTGCCACAGGACTCTCGCTGTTATATCACTGTGAATTTCTCTAAGGTTAAATTTCAATACTTTATTGTAAACAACAAGTGTAGTTGCAAACACTCATATGATACAAATATCAATTACATAAGACTGAAAAATATGCAGGCTGTATTCCAGATATATTGCTCTCGTCCACAAAAGCAATGATTTAGAACATTCAAATTACTCACATGCCTTAAATTAAGTATGTGCTTAAGTACTTTGCTGGATTGGGCTCATAAATATGAAGTCTCTGCCTCAAGGAATTTATACTGCGGTTCTACGATAATTCAGAAAACACAAACAATGGAAAATACAAGAAAAGTGATGCTAATATGTTTGTACAGAAATGTAACTGTGAAAGCAAGAAATAAAGTGTGAGATTTATGTCACTGGAACTCATATACTTAATTCATTCTTCTGCAGAAATCTACAGACTATGAACAGTTTGAATGATGAGTTAGCATTCAACCAGGATTAAATGGAATAATTCTTCAGGATATTATTGTAGTACCAGAACAGAATGAGATTTGAAGTTAGCCTTTGTTCAAGCTATTCATTGCAAACAAAACTTACATCATCTCTATCAGACTCACCTTTTTGGGATTTTCTCTATTTAGCAGCAGGTGTGTTATTTTGTTATCGTTATTTTTTTTTCCTCTTCCCTACTCTACTGGCTTTTAGTTTTCCTTTTATTGTTAGCTCGGGACTCAGTTTTTTATTTTTGTTCTCAACTTCTCTGTATAATTTATTATATCCTGACATACTGTGTAACATAGCATATTAATTGTATCTGCAATAGAATATATTGCAATGGTAAGTGAAAATTCTCTGTAGAAAGCCAGGATTAAATTCAAAAGGCCACAGACATCAAAGCTTGAAAACACCTACCAGATTGTAGATAATCACCTGGCAATCTGATCCCCAGTAGACAAAGCAGCACATGAACATTGTCTGATAAAAAATACAGAATTTGTGCCAGGATTATGTGCCAGGATTAAATGTTCACAAATGCTTCTTTTTTGTATGGGAATATTTGTGAAACAAACTAGTAGCTCTACATTGCTCCTAATTATAATCAATTCAGTGTTTCTTCCATTGACAGGTCTGTGCGCTTTCCTGAATTTCAAAATGAGAAGAAAGCATGATCCTGATCTGGTCATCATGCAAAATTTGAGCTGATCTCATTTAATCTAAATATTTAATCTAATATTTGCAAGGTGTGAGGGCATGATTTCCTGATCCAGGCTTCAAATTCCGTAGAAGCAACAATTTTGAAGTTTGTTTTCTTCAACCATGAATTTTTGAGAGTAAGATAATAGCTAGCTCCTAAATTAAAAGAATTGTGAGGATTTTTTGTTTTATCCACATTTGAAAATTAACATCCGTTGCACACAGTGTACCATGACTAACTGATGTAAAATACATGAAATGACTTATGGAGCTAAAGTAAACAGTTGTTGTGCTTTCGAGACAGGTGTCAAAATGCAGAAATAGCAAATAATGACGACACAATTTCCTCCTCTCAAAGTATCTGCCCTGTGCAATGACCTGCTGCTAATTTGCACTCAGCAAGGGGTGATGCCATTGTTCTATTGTTACATTGAGAACTGGTGATACCATTTCACTTTGTACTGGCTATTCTTTGCCCATCAGTTTATGAGAATATTTTTCCCAGCTAAAAGTAGCACTTTATTTAGTAGAATTAAATAATACTACATGAAGCATTCCTCTGGGCTATTATTTTGCTCACATGAGCTGGAAGCTTTGGTTAAAAGCGAGGTACTCTATGGAGTAAAATATTGTTGGCATCAAAATGTTTTTGCACTCTTCAGACTAATTCTGTGGTTCCTTTGCCAGTAAATGCCCTTATTTGGAATGGAAAAAGATGTGTTACATCTGATTTTTTTAAAAGCAGCTTCAGGAATCTTGATAGGCCAAATTTGGTTTACCCAAGAAGTTTAGATTGAAATGTGCTTTGTAGTTGAAATATTAACATTTCATATCCAATAGAACAACAAAATTAAGCACAGACAAGAATGTTTCCCTAGATTTTATTTCTATTTTCATTTGAAAGCAATTTATTTTAAACTTCTTGCCAGGCTAGACCACAATGTTTGATCGGGATGGAAGAGGGAGAAGGATTTCTCAACGTTCAATTTCTTTAAAGATCAGCACAACACACACACAGTCTCTCCCCTGGACTTCATTCCTAGATTTCACAGAGGTTTTCAGAGGGTCTTTATCTCAAGGAAACAACTATAAGAACAGCCATAGTGGGTCAGACCACTGGTTCATGTAACCCTCTATCATGTCTTCTGACAGTGGTCAGTCGGGCCCCTGATGCTTCAGAGGGAATGAACAGAATTGAGCCGTTTTGAGTGATCCATCCCATTGTCCAGTATGATCTTCTGGCAGTTTAGGATTAGGGACACCCAAACAATGGGGTTGCGTCTCTGACCATCTTGGCTAATTACCATTGATGAACTTATCCTCCATGAACTACTTTTTTGAACCCAGATATACTTTTGGCCTTCACCACATCCCCTGGCAACAAGTTCCACAGGCTGACTGTGTGAAAAAGTACTGCTGTATGTTTCTTTTAAACATGCTGCCTATTAATTTAATTGAGTGACCTCTTAGTTCTTGGTATGTGACTGAATAAATAACACTTCCCTTTTCACTTTCTCCACAGCATTCATGATTTTAAAGACCTCTATCATATCCCCCCACTTAGCTGTCTCTTTTCCAAGCTGAACAGCTCGTCTTTTTATTCTCCCTCCACATATGGAAGCAGTTTTATACGCCTCTCGTTCTCATTGTCCTGCTCTGTACCTTTTGCAATTCTAATACAGTATATCTTTTTCCAGAAGAAGCAACCAGACCCGCACACAGCATTCAAGCTGTTGGTGTATTTGGCTTTATGGATTTAGATAGTGGCATTATGATGTTTTCTATTATCTGTCCCAATTAAACATACTAATTGAATGTGGCTATGGCGGGACATAGCAGGCATGGATGATAGGAGGGAACAAGTACACATAAAGTGGTTATATGTTTGCTTGGAGGGTACAGCATGAAAATTCTGGTTTTGCTATTAATTCTCTTGCTTTTTAGAAAAATCAAGCAAATAAAAGATCATTGTTTGAGGGATTGGAGAAAGAGACAGACTTGGAGGAGAGATTTGAAGAAGTGGTTTTACCATCTACATGATAAGGAATAGGGAACAGCAGGGGAGAGATTGGTGTGTCCTTGTGAACAGGTCCAGTTTGCATTGTTTTGTGGTACAAAGGAAAAATAAAAGCTGAATAGGCCAACTGGGATTTCTTCCATTAATAAAATCCCTTACTGGGTCAGAAGAGTCTACATTGCCTCTTACTGGACCCTAGGGTGACCAAATAGTAAGTGTGATAGTAAGGGACCAGGAATGAAGGGTATTTAGTTTTTTGTTTTTTTTTAAGTGCCACCAGACTCCTTGTTTCTTTTGCTGAACTAGAATAACATGGCTACCCCTTTGGAAGAGTAGCACAGTATCACATCACTTCTCTGACCAATCACAACTAAGAAATAGCATGAATTTCAAAGACTGAGTATTCAACATATAAAGAATCAGTCATGATAAATTCATAAAGTAAAAACATTTGAGAACAAAATCATCAAGTTATCACTGACCATGAATAAAAATGAGGATATCACTCTCTGGTTTTGGATATTCTGTGACCACAAAAAAAGACTACATTTATTGAATCAATAGTATGTTGCCAATTATTTCTTCAGAAGATACGCTAAAAACTGAGGCCCCAGTCACTGCTGGGCATTCAAGTTACTATGACCCTTTTTGCAGAAATAGGGATGTTAAACCCTAAATAGTAATCCAGTTCCTTTTTTAAGTATTTATGGCCTCACTACCTAAATTCTCTTGTTGCTTTAGTTGGATAAGATATTGATCATCACTTAGAGGCCTGAAGAGTATTGTTACTCAACCTATTGTAAGGGTGATTGTATTCTACTCTAGAAGTATCTGCATTTAAGTGGCTGGTGAAACCGTGATCCTTGTATGTCTATAGTTTTTTACTTCTGAAAAGCATCTTGGGTATGTAAAATGAGTTATATAAATCAACGTCTTCATTATTCTTCTCCTGCCTTTTTTCTTCTTGGGGTGGTTTTGTTTTTGTTTGTTTTGTTTAGGCTTGTTTTTTGTTTTTTTCTTTTGCTTTATCATTTTTATTAGCTCCTTTCCCCTGTATTTTTAGACTGGCAAGGAAAACTGTGTCTATAAATTACATTTTATGTCCCTTTCTTTATTCATAGCGTATCTGCATTCCTTAAAAATTATCACCCCAGAAATGCTTATGATATTCAAACTTTTGCAGATTTCTGTCCAACAGAGCCTGCGATTGATGTCAAAACAAACCCTCCCATGAGAACCAACAGTCCAAGATCATCCAGCTAATTCTCTTCATGTTAATTCCCTCATGTCAAGCTTAGAGAACCCCTTCCCTTTGATAATCTGGAAATCTGCTATTCACTGAGACTGTGAGGTTCTTAGAATCTGAAGAAAAATCTGCAAGCCATTTTGCAAACTTGGTGAGTCTGGTCAATAAGACAATAAAGAAAGAAAGGGGAGGGGGAAAAGGAGGGAAACAAACATAAGTAGTATCTGACATCCACTGCCATAAAAGTAAAATACTTTAAAACTTGGCATCATGCAAAAGTTAGCTAATTATAGTGGCGCCATTCATGACAATATAATTAACTGTGTCTCTGCATTTCCATTAAAAACTCCCATTTTCAGGGGTTTATGATACCGCCTTGAAAATCTGCTCTGGCCAGAAACTTGGCATGCCAAATCAGCCTAGAAGCAACACTTTTCCCTCCAAAACTGAAGAGAATAAAAACCTTGTGGCCTTTTAAAAAGATTATAATAAAGTTACAGAACACAAATAACTTTTTTGTGCTTTTTTAAAAAAAAACACAAAGATTTTTAGGTTTTAAAACCATTTTTTTTTAATTTCTCTGTGCTGCACAATGAAGTCTATACCTCCTTCCATTAGTTACTCAAAATGCTACCATACTACACAGCTTGACTCAAGGACTTCTCCAAAAATTACACCCTCCCAACACTGTTTAAACAAGTTTTGTGTTTGAAACAACTTGACATCACTGACTGAATGCACCTCTGTATTCATAATCTACACATTACAGTAATAATCTTCAAACAAAATATGCTTGTGAGGTATCATTTGAAAACTAGTTCCAGAGGGTAGTTGTGTTAGTAGTAACCCACTGGTCAATAATATCATGGCAAAATGTGAATAGCAACAGTATTTGTAAAATGGTGGATATAAGCTGAACCTATCACTGAAATGTGTTTATCAGACACATCTGGAGAAGGGGGGTAACCTGTTTCTCAAAAAGAAAAGACAAGCTAATGCCTCTAGCAAGGTGTCATAAAAGTTGACTGGCAATCACTATTCAAGTGTCCATTCTTTGGTAACAAAGGGGAGTAGGAAGAGATTGATTTGTATTTTAGTAAACAACAACATGAAACCTTTCACCACAAGACTCAATGTTTCTGTCCTCACAGTAGGAATGAACTTTATCTCTAGGTAACCCCTGAAAATAAATGCATTTCACAAGTGACTGCATTATAAAAGTGAGAAGCAAAAACACCTCAGGGATTCAAAGGCCTTTTGACTTTGGGAAGGATTCTGATATGAAAGTTTGGTTAGCAGTATTGCTGGGAACATGTGATAAGGATTTTACCTTGAACCAAGTCTAGTTTGCTAAGTCTTAGTTTCTAGACAACATTTTATCTTTATTTCTTTCGTAACCATTTCTGACTTTAATGCCTCATACTTGTATTGAAAATCTCCCTCTATAGTTAAATATTTTTTTAAAGAAAAACTAATCTACTGTTGTGTTTAAACTGAACTGTTTGAGTAACTGTAGTTAAAGTAGCAAACTGTGAAATATTGCCCATTTGCAGGAGTAATGGACTCTAATATCTGAACTGTCCAGCACAGGACTGGACAGTGCAGAACACCTGTTTTGGGGGAAAATCTGAGATTGGGAGCATGCTGCAGTCTCTCTGCAAGTAGTAACCAAGACTGGTGTCTTGCTAACAGGTTGTTGGAGTCAGAATTCTTGGACTGGGATTGCACCCTATACTCAGATACTCAGGATGCAACCTGCATGCTATTTATGAGAGGCACAGTGTGGACATGGATTAACACTTAAGTCGACTTTATTAAGTTGACTTAAGGGCACTTAGGTCGACTTACTAAGTCCCTGTTCAGGGTAACCACTTTGTTAAGTCAACTTAATAAGGTCAACTTAATATCGACCTTATTAAGTCGACTTAACAAAGTCGACCTAACTTTTTTCTAGTGTAGATATAGCCTATGAGACACCCAAGTTTGCAGGGCTGGTGGTGACAGCTCCTCACTCCAGAATGTAATAATCACCTCTCTCCTAATGGGCTCTTCCTTTCACTGTCCTGTCTTGTGTGAAAGCCATACAGCTGTCAAAGACCTAATCAGAATGAGAGTGGAGCTCCTTCCCTCGTCTAGCAAACATGGAAATGATTCCCTTATAGAAAAAATAGAGCACTGTTCAGGAGCAGCTTGTGCCAGCTGAAAGTGGGCAGGCAAAATTAACATCTGAACATGCACTTAGAGCCAGTTTATAGCACAGGCTGACGCCAAGGGTGGTTAAGGCACTAGCCTGGACTTTAAAGCTCAAGGTTCAGTGCCCCATTCTATTATAAATATCCTGTGTGACTTTAGACAACTCCTTTGGTCTTTTTCTCTCTCTCCCCCATAGTTCTCCACCCATAACATGGGGATAAGAGCATTTCTTTTCCTTCCAGGGAGGTTTTGAGGGTAGGTAAATTGTGAGATGCTTAGATACTATGCTAAAAGGAGGCGATATAAATACAGATTTGTGAGCAAGGTGAAAAATGATTCAAGGCTCTGCTCTTTTGCATCAGTGAGCTGTTGGTTTGGTTCCAACATTTGTTTTTCTTGAGCATGTTTTAATCTTCTCAGGTTTTTTTCATATTTTCATATATATCTATCCTGATAGAAGCTTTTAGGCCAAATATTAGTCGCTTGTGCAGAATCAGGTTAAAAGGACTTGCATGGGAAACCTCCAGCTGGCTTGAGAAAAAACGAATTCCTTTTCCATCTTCACTTGGAGGTGCACTAGCACAAATCCTCTACAGCTGTTCCTCTGGCCCGTAGCAGCAACTGCTGCCCCGCAACTCACCCTATGTAGAGGGACTGGGTTAACTGATCTTTGGTCATCCCCCACACTGAGCACCACTCCCCTCAAACCTCCAGTCTACGCTGCCATGGAGAGAGCTCCATCCATCATACACTTTTTTCGTAACAGGCAGGGATGCTAGAGCTGATCTAGCAGGGAGAGCAAAAACTACACATGCATCCTCTCATCCCAAACATCTAGGACACAGAACCAGGATGTGTGGTATCTGGTAGACGTTTCCAGCTACTTATTGTACCCCACCCCCATCTCAAATATGGCTGCATTTAACTGGTACTACTGGGTACATATATGGCTGATCTAAATACAATAGGAGTGTTGACAGTGACTTTAATGACTTTTGAATCAGACCCATGGTATGTATGTTGCTTTGAAACCCTTCATATGCTACAAAAAGTAAAATTGATTATTACTAGTAGGGTCTATTCATTGTTAGGGTAGAGGATAGCATTTTGTCCTTTCGGACACTGCAGTTACTTCTAAAACGTTAGAAGACAACTTGTTCTTTTGACTCTGTGTGTTTCTATTACATTTTTCGCCTACTCCCTACTCCAATTACTTGAACAGTGGCAATCTACACACTTTGCCTACATAATCGCACTACACAGCTCCAGATTTCCTTCCCCACCAAATACCTTTTGAATACTTTCCAGATGAAAAGCTATACTGGTCCTCTCTGGGCAGCTAAACAACATTTTCAACATGCCAGACTGACATTCTGTGCTAACCACAATGGTGTTTGCTGTTCTGTGTTTTTGCTCCAAAGAATATAAGAAGGCAAGGACTGAGTCTTTTAAAAAAGGAGGGTACGGCCATGCCCTGTATAGAACTGGACCATACATATCATGAGAAGGAGTCTGGAAGAAACTGCAAACATATTTCATCCTTGACCAAAAAGATTAGGGAGTAAGTAAGAGAAGAATCCCCAAGTGATAACTTACTGCTCATAGCAACCATATAGTATAGCATGTGGAGGAACTGTTCTTAGCAGCTACCCACGCTTAAACATTTGGAAAATGTAGTTATTGTGGATACAGCCCAGGTATTTGGCAGCAATGTTCAAGATGAAGTTGTCAGAATTCATAAACACCAGCACAGTCAACATTTCCAAGTATGTTAGGGACTCCTGCCAAGGGATAGAAGTTTTTCTTCACTTACTGGTAAAGTTATGGAAGGAATATAAACTGTGTTTGTCTGTACATGAATCATCATGATTTCTAAGAATGCCAAGAGGCAACATCATAGGGTTTTCTGACTATGCCAGCAAGATCACATACCTAACTTGGCCAGCATCTAAGGAAGTTAATGCACTGGGTACATTCTGAAACACTATCCATGTGCTTTGATACAGCACAGCTTCCTAGGTAGTATATCATAGAGTTCTAAGATGCCCAGCCTAGCTAAAAGAAGTTAAGGGATATACTGTTCTGAATCAGTCATCTGTCAAGTCAATGTTGTTGATCTAGAGCCTACAAAATAAGGGACCAGTCCTGTAAGTGAGCCATGTCTGAAACCCCTATTTGTCATCAATGGAATTTCCTTCAAGCAGTTAGAACATGGACTGAATTCATTGCTATCTTGCTGCCATGAAACAAACACCACAAGCTGAACTAAAAGGGGGAGCTCGAAGTGTTCAAAGAAGACGTCTCTCATAGCCAATGTGAACCCTAACGATCACTGCAGTAAATGCTCGATTTGAATTAAACCCAAGATATGTATTAATGGTGAACATTAAAGACCAGATTTTCATTTCAGGCAGTGTAATCTGGGTTAGAATTAATCTGGATTTACTTTAGTGTAATTTAGATCAAAATCTGACCTAGGAGTTCACCCTGCCCACCTACAGTCTAGTGAAGCTTTGAATCCTCTTATCCATATTTACTCTTATCTTCTTGATTTTCAGTTGAGAATCAAGCTTACTAGAATGGTAATTACACCATTCAGTGACTGACTGAACCAGAGAATTAATTAGACTTCCAATTACCTGGTGAGTATTGATATAAATAGAATTGTTATACATACTTAAGGTTAACAAGGAGCAGTCAAAAGTAAAGATCTGGGGGGGAGGTAAAAAACTCCCTTTTCCATCAATTCTTTCCCTAATTATATTTTACCATTAACCACTACTATTTTTAAAAGCTTCGTAGATTGCCCATTGTAAAATAGGAAAGGCAAATAGAAGCATATATCATCTGTGTTCCAAGCTCTGCACTGACTTGCTATCTAATTCCAGGTACATCCAAAGTATTGATAACGATATATTATACCCTTTTGGGGAAATGTTGATTCAGCAAAACCAAACTGCAGGAAAAGGTTGGTTTCAACAAATTTCCCGTTTCACAAAAAATTTTTTTAAAAAAATCAAAATTGTCAAAATGTCCCATTTGACGTTTCCAAAAAACAAAGGCTATGTCTACACTTGTAATTTTAAGTTGACTTTAACTAAGTCGACTTAACTAATAACTAAGTCGACTTAAAGTCGACTTAGTAAGTCTACACTTAAAATTAAAGTCGACTTTGGGGGTAACTTACGAAGTTGACCTAGAGCGTCCACACTGGATGCCTAGGTCGACTTCTAGGAGCTAGGTGGACCTGGGAGAGGTCCACAGAGGCAAGGGGGCACCCCTTGCCCACTGCCAGGGGGCTCAGCCTTGGCCCCATTGTACCTAGGTACAATGGGGCAAAGGGGGTCAGGGACCCTGACAGGTCCAAGTAACTTGAGACACCACACAGGGCATCACTATGCCATGGCAATCTTTGGTTGCTGGAACAGCTCCCCTGGAGTCAGATTTTCCACTCCTGATGCTCAAATAATATGATCCCACTGAACCAAACTTGCCACTTTTTTTCATAATCATTTCTTGTTCTCATTTAATAGCTCTGCTAGCTTTTCTTATGGAAAAGAACCACATAACATATTACTCTAAGAATCCTACAGGATTAATGGAAACTGTTCATTTTGGGAACTATTCAATGAATCCTATAGCTAGCATATCATTTTCTGAAGTCTACAGAACTTTTCAACAGGGCTTGGCACACAGGAGCTGAGTCAGGAGCACTACCTACCTTGTCAAGCTCAAGTTAAATGCCCTGTGCCATTACACTATTTCTAATTAAGCACAGAGCAACTCTTACAAATATGCTTGTCAGTGTCCTGTGCACTCCAGCTCACCATGCACTCTGAAGTAAGTCTCATTTGGCATCTACAATAAGATACATTTCCTATCTAGATTAGAACATGATAAGTCAGACAAGAAAAAAAAAGGCCACCAAGTGCTAATTATAGTTTCAAAAATTTTCTGCTCTCCTATTAAAAAAAAGCTTCACCCCACTCACCCAGATTTGAACCAAAAGAACCGTATGCCAGCCACAGACCCCTCATGATTTTCAGCTTCTGTTGGGGCTTTTACAAATGTAGGGAGCACTAGTCCATAATAAGCCATGCCCTGAACCTTATTATTGGAAAAGAAATCACTGTATGATCCAAACCCTCGGCACGTGTGCCGACTGTGGCATGCAAGCCCGTTTGGAGTGGCACACAGTGCTCTCTGCAGCACCCCCAATATTGCTGCTCCACCAGAAGTTACTTCAGGAGGCTTCTTGCAGGGGTGGCTGAAGCCTGTGGGGGGGTAGTCCCCAGGCACGCTGTGGAAAGATGCCGCCTGGAGTAACTCCTCTCTATGGCATGCTGCTGCTGAAAGGAGCCACTCCAGGTGGCTTCCTTCTGCAGAATGCCTGAGGACCCCAATCCCAGCCACCAACAAGCGGCCCATACCTGGGCATGCCACTGAAAGAAGCTGCCCAGAGCGCTTTCTTTCTGTGAGTGGCTCCTTTTCGTGGCATGCCTGAGAAACACTGCCCCCCCCCCCCGCAGTGACTGCCACTTTTTTCAGTGGAGGGGACTGCTGGTACCAGCTGAGAGTCAGGGAAGAGGGGTTGGCACAGGTTGCTAACCCCGATCCAAACAAAGCAGCAATGACCGAAAAACCCTTTAAAGAGGTGCTGGTTATGTTTTAATCTCATGCTGACTTTTTGTTACATGGTCAACAATTCATACAACTTTAAAGGGTAAATGAGTATTTTGACGATACTCTATAAAGTGTGATTTTAAAATAAAGTTTAACATATTATTCTTGCATGAACAAAATCGGTTTAAATAATTTCCATTTGGCCCAATAGATTTAAATCTGGTGTCCTTCACAACAGAATTTTGCCCAACTAATTTCACTGTAGCATACACCTGGGATCTAGGAGAAAGCATGCAATTTGACATTGTTCCATAAGCCCTAAATAAGGCATACGTAGATAAAAACTGTACTAGAGTCAAATTCTGATATTAGTTACACCAATGCAAGTGCAGAGAAACTCCACTGAAATCAATGGCGCGCTCCAGATTAACGGACACGATCGAAAGCAAGAAAGCCCAGTTGTCTATGCTGACTAACAGATGCCATTATCCTTTCTGAGCCATGTCAGCACAGCCAGTGGTACTCCAGAAAGGACCTGGTATCTCCTGGGTGGCACATCTGCAAGATATAGGTGGCATTCATTTGAACAGCTTTGCCAATGGATGACTCGCCAAAGTCTTTATACAAAGATACTTGTGCTTGATGTTCATCATTCATTGTCTGCCATTTAACATGTTTATCTTTCTAGGAAATACTTTGATCCACATTGGCACTTGAAATACAGCAACCATTGTTACTAGTCTGGAAATGAACAAACAAATCCTTGTGTGAATCACCAAACTAGAAGAGCAGAAGGCAGGATGTATGTTGCAAAGTGTTGCTTAGCAACTGGAGTTGGCCACACATTCCATTTTACTAGCTCAGTTTGAAAAAAAATAAAATTAATGGCCATTAGTTATTTGAAATACATGGAGAACTAGAATACACTGGAGAAATCTATTTGTAAGGAGTTTGTATCATGGAAGAAGACATCTCTGAACTCAGGATTCAACAGGTAAATGAAGTAGGAACTGTCTTTCGGACATTTTGCCTTAAAATATACAGGGGCAGAATTTTAAGTTCAGCGCATATATTCTACAACAGAGCTAGGATTTATAAGACAATGCTTATTTTGATCTGTTGCAGAATTGGGAAGAGAACACAGATTTCCCCTATG
Source organism: Pelusios castaneus (assembly GCA_007922175.1). Lineage (NCBI taxonomy): Eukaryota > Metazoa > Chordata > Testudines > Pelomedusidae > Pelusios > Pelusios castaneus. Next base: position 8,068,719 of record ML685783.1, read on the forward strand.
ATAACTACTGGACAACTTGGCTTGCTTCCTTCCTTCCTCCCTCCCTCCCACACCACTTCCCAGATGCCTGGCAGTTTGTACAGTTTTAATTTACACAAAACACAAGCTATATTATTCATGGAAAGTGTTAACAATATTTTGTATTTCTATCCAAGTACAGCAAAGCACTGTGCAGTTATTAATTAATTAAGCCCCTCAATATCCTTGGGAGGCAAATATTCTTTTTATTTTCCAATCTGGCAAATTGAGGCACACAGATTAAAATGATTTGTTTAAGATCCCACACTAAACCAATGGCAGATTTTGGACTAGAATCCAGGACTTCTGACTTCCCTCCAAGGAACATTCTTCCCTTTATTCAGTTCTCTATTTTTATTTTTAGAAGCACAGAAGTTGTGTATAAATATTTTCCATAATATTAGGACTGTCACCTAAAGAGTGCCACTCCAGTTTCAGCCATCTCCCTTAGTTAATCCCTGTACTTCAGTGCATATTCTGCTCTCTGATACCTGTGCAGCTCTCAGTTAAGTTAATGGGAGTTATGCAAGCGTATCTAAGGGCAAAATATAGCTCATCTTGTTCTAAGACTTCTGCAACAGCTTGGTTCAGCAGGGTGAAATAAAGACAAAAAGCCAAGCTTTAGTTCCCAGCTTTTGTCAGCAGATGTCAGAGCCTTAAACTAGAGTGAGCTTCAACTAATGGCTTTCTATACAATACATTGTGCTGCTGGTGAAAACACTATTTCCGATCATTGCATTGTTTGCTTGCAATGGAACCTGAGATCCAGACCAAGTTCAACAAGATCTATGTCATTCTAGTTAGTGCTTTCTTCAAGCACACCCCATCAGTGAACAGAAAGCCCTCTGAATCCATGACCAGACTTTCAAGGCCAGATAACTGACTGCTTCGGTTTCTTTCAAGTTGTATCACAGTAGAGACACAGTATCCAGGATGCTGGACAGATTTAAAAGTGGGAAGAAAAGGTTCCAGCACACTGGCTTTAGAAAGGGAGAACAAAGAAAGTGAGGATCAGAGACAGCAAGGTGATTGTTATGACACTAAGACAATTAATCATGGCCAGATGTTAAGGGTCATGCAGCACTGCATGCTGGGAAGAGCAGCAGGAGTTCTTGGACAGGGAATAGAGGAAAAAAATAACCTGTCATGTCAGTGAACTAGTAAGGGGTTTAGGGTTCCTCTCATTTAACTATTCGTGTGCTCTAAATAATAAAATTACAATGCATTTTTTCTTTTTTCAGAAAAGAGGCAGTGACAATTTAATAATCCTTGTCTGTCAAAAGCACTAAAAATATCATCCAAATTCAATGCTCTTACTTTTGTAATGAACACCCCAGGGCTCCTATTTGATTAAAAGATCACTTGTTGACTGACAAGGACAAATGTGTACATGGTATGAGCAAAGTACTACACATAAATAATTTCAATTGTAGCATTGCCAGAGCTCAGGTTACGGTGGTATTTCCATTATACATCCCAATTTCCAAGGGTTCGTAAGTTGGCCCAAAAAGAAAAACCCACTATTTTTGAGGGCACAATGGGCAGATAAGGTTTTATTTTGAAAAATCACAGTAAAATAAAGGACATTTTGGAATTGGAGATTTTTGGTGCCCCTATTCTATTTGGATGTGTGTTTGCTTGTTTTTAATTTTGTCACATTACAGCTAAACCAGATGGCTCTGAATTTAAAAACAATGCAAACGATTTTGTATGCATCTCCCCTTCACCATCAGCCTTCATGCTCACAGGAACTATACCTTGTGCTAGGCAGCTTTGAACTTTAGAAAACTTTTTCAAATGAATGAATTAACATTTTTTAAGTGGCCCTATGGTTGTAGAGATTTTGGGCATTGATTTGGGGAAGAATTTTGTTTTTCAAGGTACTTTCACACATCAAAAAGAGTCTCTTTTCATAACAAATGGGGTTTTTTTCACTCAAAAAAAAGGGCTAGAGCAATACTTTTTTGTGTTCTTAAGGAAATTTGTATGTGATTGAAAATTTCGTGGTTTCATCAACATTTGTTGCAAATACTTTGCACATCTCTGGTGTCCACAATAGCGTATGTGAGGGAAAACTATTAGAACATATTCAGAGGTGATATCCGGGGATGTATTTTCAAACATGGGTTTCTCACATTCCATGCTTCCAGCCTCAAAGTTTGTGTCCACTATCGTTATGTGTGGAATGCATAAACTGACTCAATGCTGGCAGACATATTGTTTCTGCATGTTGAGCTACCTGTTTTGCAGATGCAAATACTGGTTTGCTGTGCAATGTGCACCAGCAGTCAAAAAAAAAAGCTAAGAGTGTTAGGAACCATTAGGAAAGATAGATAATAAGACAGAAATGATCATAATGCCACTATATAAATCCTTGATACATCCACATCTTCAATTCTAGGGAAGTTCTGGTCACCCTGTCTCAAAAAAGATATATTGGAATTGGAAAAGATACACAGAAAGTCAATAAAAATGATTAAGGGTATGGAACTTCCAGAGAAGGAGAGTTTAAAGATTGGGACTTTTCAGCTTGGAAAAAAAGATGACTAAGGAGGGATTTGATAGAGATCTAGAAAATAGTGGAGAAAGTAAATAAGGAAGTGTCATTTACACCTTCACATAACACAAGAACAAGGGTTCACAAAATGAAATTAATAGGCAGCAAGATTAAAACAAATGATGGGAAGTACTTCACACAATGCACAGCCAAGACAGTTGTGGAACTCATTAATTGGGGATATTTAGAAGACCAAACCTGTAGCAGGGTTAAAAAAAGATTGAGACAAGTTCACAGACGATAGGTCCATCAATGGATATTAGCCAAGATGGCCAGGTATGTAACTCCATCTGCTGGGTGCCCCTAAACCTCTGATTGCCAGAAGCTGGCACAGACCAACATGAGATGGATCACTCGATGATTGCCTGTTCATTCCCTCTGAAGCACCTGGCCTTGGCCACTGTCAGAAGACAGGATAGTGGGCTAGATGGATCATTGCTTTAACCAAGTATGGCCATTTTTGTGGGTGTAACATGGGACATTTTGCAGAATCAACTTATTCTGTTTGAAAACTCAGTTCTTTAAGTCACTAAATGTTGGCTATAAATAGCTTCAATATTTTTAACATTAAATCTAAGACATCACAGGACCAGGGCCAGATCAATCCAGTAGCTATAGGGGCTGAAGTTCCAGGCCCAGACCTGAAGGCTCCAGCCCCTAACACCTCTGCATGCTCCAGCACCACTCCCACACCACTCACCACCAGAGCACCAGTGGGGCCTAAAGGGTGCTGGGGGGAGGCAAAGTCAGGCTCTGCAGTGCTCTTACCCTGCCCCTGGGCCAGCTGATCTGCCCCCGGGAGCAGGCCAGGCTGGCATGTGTTTGCTCCGCTCCAGGTTTGGGACCAGCTGGTGTGCAGTATAGCCTCCGGCTCAGCCTTCCATGGTCCAGGGCCCAAAGGACCCTTAATCTGGCCCAGCACAGGACGCTAAATAGACCTTCAGATCAAAGTAGTATATTGTCTATAGAAGATTCCATAGGGGCTCATCTTCCCGCTCCACTCCCATTCAATCTTTCAGGCTTGAGTCTTTAAAAGTGCCACAGGACTCTGTTGTCTTTCCATTTATTGACTCTCGTGGGATTTTATGGCCTATATATTCTGGTAGTTTAAGTTCCAATCCTGAAAGGTGCTGCTGAGCACATTCTACTTCTATTATAAGCAGTGCTTTTTTTTTTAAACAAAAAAGTGCCGGTTCTCGGCCGGGGACCTGGGGCTGTCAGCAGCAGCGGCAGAAGCCAAGGCCGCATCGCTGTGAAGAAAAGGTCCCGGTGCTCAGTACCCCTGAGTACCCTCACAAAAAAGCACTGATTATAAGTCAGAGGAGCTGAAGGCAACAGCACCTTCTAGAGAAGATGCTCATAAACTCGAGGGATCAGGCTTCAGTGTTGTAAGTACTTCCGTGTTACACCTCTCTTCCCTGCTTTCACCATTTTTTTTCCCCTGCAGGTTCTAGTCAATTGCGAAAAGCCATGCATGGATGAGTATTTTATATAGAAACACTACTGTTCTGTCTGTGCTTTATACCAGGAGCTATAAGAAAGGGCAGTTCCAAAATATGTGCAACTGCCATGGGGCAGATGGATCCCTGGCTCCACCTGAGAAGGGGGCAAAGTGGGGAGTTTCAGGGCAGTGGAGTCTAGCAGTTTGAGCTCCTAACAGGCTCTGAGCCAGGGATGACCCTTGCAGCTGAGGCCAGGGCCCCTTGCAGCTAATACAATGGAAAGGGGAAGGACTTCCACCAAGAGAGGGGGCAGCAGCCAAGGTAAGGGGGCCTGGGCCCTGACCCTCCATTCTCTACCAGGCTCCATCCCAGGGCTCTATCAGTGACTGGAGCCGACACTGCAACAGCAGGGGCCCAGCCAAAACATGCTGTCTCTTCAAGAGCTGTCAAGCAGCCCTTCCCTGGGCTGCTTCCTCCCCTGATTCCTGAAGCTTCCATCTTGACAGACCCCAGGTCCCCAGCTTCTGCAGTGAGCACAGCAGTTGTGAGAACTGCAAGATCTTCCAGCTCCACAGGCTGAAGCCTCCATTGTGCATCCTCCCTGAGTGAACTGGGCAGCTCCTTTTTATACGACTGCAGCACTTGGCACATGCACAACAGAGGTAGAAGGGTGTGGCTTCTGCTGCCAGGAGTATTGGCTTAATTCCTTCATTTCCAGTTTGGGGCAAGTATATCCTGTCACAGCAACTGTTTGCCAAGTACACTGCAACATCTGGTGGAAAGCTGCTTTTTATTCGTTTTTTTTGTTGCACGAGAAGAGTCTGACATTGTTTTCACAACGCTGTGTGTAAGGCAAATCATTAAATACCCGTTCCACATTGCAGACTAAATCCTGGCTATGCAAGGAAAAAGGATGTATTTAATTCAGCTCTGGACTCGAAATCAGGGGCCCTGAGCCACTTAGACTGTGGGACACTGGTCAAGTCACTTAACCTCTATGTCTCTAGGTCTACACCTGATCTGCAAAATGGGGATAATTCTTTTCAAACTTTGCAAAGCACAGTTCTGAATCTACTAGATAAGGTAGTGCTATTATGGCAGTGGATCAACTGATTTTCTTGGAAAAGGGGTGGAGCCTAGCAGGAACCTGAGCCACATGTATGCAACCAGCCCTTCACATCAATAAGCATCTCTTTCCTGAAGAAAGCTGCAGTAACCAGCACGCCCTAGCGTGCAGGATTATCCCTATATGTCCATCTGTACAGCAGGGGCAAGATTCTTATGGGAGCAGGCATAGCTGTGTATCCTGCCAGGTTTTCGAACTATATTGATGTTACGATTATAAACATGACAGATTATTTAGTATATTAAAAGCCTACTTTAGATATATATATATAGCCAGAGGTAATTTGCCTCATTTTCTCTTACTAAACGCACAATGCAAAAAATGGTTCTGGAATCTGAATTCTTAGATCTTTGTCCCACCACTTGGTTTGCTACTACCGTCTATTGTTCTATTGTTGCAGCACGGCTGTCCTTAGGGTGGAGTGGGGTCTCAGGCCAATTGGCCTATGGACTCCTCCCCCTTCCTCCCCGCAACTGGGGAGTGGTGGGAGTCCGGGCAGGCAAGCCCAGAGAGGCCGGGCCCTGCACACCTGCCCTTCCCTTGGGCTGCTCCACCCTGGGGGTGGAGAGGGCCAGTCCAGAGGCCAGGCTTTGTGCTCCCAGCCCGCCCTGCTGCCTTCAGCTTGCTGCCAAAGGCAGTGGGGCAGAAGCAGGGCGAAGCTCAGCAGTGTGGGGGAGGGGGAAGCGGGGCCTGCGTAACTGTGGGGTTCGGGGCAGAAGCCCCATTCACCCTCTTCCCCTCCCACAGGATGGCCCTATGTTGCAGGTCACCGATACCAGAACATAAAGGGAATAGATGCTGATGCTACTTAGTAAGGATGATATTTCCAGGTAGGACAGGACATTCCATGTCACAGCATTCTGAAGGTGCTTTAAAGTACATTGAGGTTTGATGTAGTTTTATGCAACCAGATACTGCCTGAAGCATCATGGGACTGACTGTAAAAAGACTGGTTAGAACAGTTCAAGACACCTTCCCCTGCCACCTCTCCCAGTTTCTTCACACTGTACAGTTGGTAAAGTTATACCGAAAAGCTAACAAATGTAAAAATAAAAAACTACTGCAAGGCAAGTCAGACACTCTTAGGGCTCTGACCCCAAGCCAAATTCTCCCTCTCCATGCATTGCCAGGTCTAATAGAAGTGAACCATCTCAGATGATTTATTCTACTGTAGCTAGGTCTGAGTGGGAGTGTGAAGGGAGAGTAGAGCTCAGGGAAGGTAGACAGAAAATATACCATCACATTGCTAGGGTTCTATGCAACCAGTGGGGATCTCACTCCCCAAACTATATCAACCACTTAATTGTTTCATGACTTCTGGTGAATGCCCAACAGTGGGCCTGATTTTTGAAACTGCATTATGGAGATGCAATGCAATTGTGCAGATAATTATAGATTGTATGTAGAAATTGGGTATTCACACACAACCCTTTACTTCATTTTGCTTCCTTAACTGGCCATATTGGTGTGTGCACCTATATATGATTTCCCCACTCAATCAAGAAATTTTACTGATGTTATTCTGCTGGCACAGTTCTGAAAACTCAGGGCCGGCATACAATTGCATTATTTCCAAGTGAACGGCAAAAAAAAAGAAGTCTTGCTGCCTTGTAATGCCATCATCCTCAATATACACACTACGTTTAATGTTCTCTAACAGCAAATGGAAACGGTTGGCAACATGTCAATAAGAGCTGATCTCATAACATGACAACTTAGCTTGTTAGGACTTGCATGATTACTACCAGTTAAAAGGTAACAACATTTACTGCCAAACTAAAGCAAATAGTTAAAGATGCATTCACTACAAAGCAAACAGACAAGGCAAGTTCTCATTTTAACGTATTAGCTGGTCAAGGGAAATCCTAGGTGGAGTTCTGAGTCAATGGGAAATGTCCTCCCTTCAACTCAGTGCTACTCCAGTTGCCAGGGTGGTCTTCAGCGATCGAGTTCCTAATCAGTGGAGCAGGTCTTCACGGACCCTATCAGTCAATTGGGAAGATGGATCTCACAGCAGCAAAGTTGCTGCTGTCAGTGAAGACTAGTGCTCTGACAGATTAAAACAGAAGTACTTTGGCAGTGTGGTGTGGGCAGCATTTTATGCATCCCAGCCTCACTATTCCTCCAGTGCTATCATCAGCTATTTTATAGACTTTACAGTCACCATCCACTCCCATCCCCCAAAGACTAAGAAAAATACAGCACTTCATGGTCCATAACTTGGACCTTCCCATTGTCCTTTTCTTCTACATAAAAACCTTGTTATGGTAGTTTATTAATAGCCAAAATAGAAATGCAGAAAACAAGCCAATGAAATAATTACCTTCCATTACACTAAAGAAACTACTCCTCCTATTATATAGCTCTCTTGTGACCAGCTGTGCTTAATCTGCTCAGTGCAGACATTTCTGCCACATATTAATGAGTACAGTTGTCCTTTTGGGTAGTTGTAGAGATTTACATTTGTAGCTTAATTTGCTTTCTACAATTTATGCGGAATTAATATCCCTCGTACTTCACAGAAGAGCTTTCGTTAAGGAAGAGGGTGTTGCGAGTGTAAAGTGATGTAGCTCCATTGACATCAGTGTTCCTTGCAACGTTAACAAGATAGTCAGAAAAGACGGTATTAAATGCTCCAATATAACATGTCCTGTCTGATGCGCTTATTTCCTCCATGCTTTTCACAGTCTATCATGCGTTTAAGGAGTCTGGCATTAAGCTGCTGACTCAATTTCATGAAGGTAAATCAAAGCCCAATACCAAAGCTTGCCCTTTTACTTCTGCATCTGCAAAGAAAGGAATACACATTGCAAAATACTGGAAAATACCCAACTCTTTCAGTTATTTAGAACTCCTCTAAGTACAGTGATCCCTGCTACAATGAGCACTTTTTCTCTCTTGTCTGAGCTGCTGAGAGACTTAAACAGTCCTGCTATCACATGATCCTCAGTCATGTGACCCTTCCGAATCAAATCTGAAGGAGCCCAGGGTGCCATTACTGTCTGCAATCATCTTTCCTTTAAAGGGCCAGGCATCCCAATGTGCAGACCTGTACTAATGAAGGGCTGCCTCCCGGGGGCAAGTCCCCATCCCCATTCAGTCATTGGCCTTTCTGCTGAGAGTGACAGCAACGGGACTGCTCGTGATGATGGGTTTTGTGCCATGGAGACTTATCCACAGGGAGAGCACCACTACATTTCACATAAGCAATCAAATGAGTGTCCAATGTTAATAAAAAATTATTAACAGTCAGAACGTAGAAAACGCTCTGTGTTCAAAGCATTTTATAGACATTAATTAATCCATGGTGGTTAATCATCCCTGCCCAAACACCTGGGTATGTACTAGGGCTGCGAGCCTAAGCCACCACCTATGCTGCCAGAGATACACTGCTAGTTTTAGGTGCGAACTCAAGCAGAACTAACCCAAGTATGTCTATGCAAGCAGGGAATAGATGCACTTTCTATTCCATGTAAGAGAACAGTGCAAATTTAGAAAGGTAATGCTCAATGCCATAACCACATTCTGAAGCACAAGATTCAAGTCTCTGGCACCTTTGTTTTTTATTTATCATTCAAGCTTCCGCTGAAAGATCTATCTCAAAGTTACGTAATTCACCAGTTGAAAGAGTTCACAACACAATTCAAAACTGTTTCAGTCTGAAATCCCAAATGATCAAAACTGACCCTGACTATGCCAATAATGGGTAAGTTAATGCTGGAGATGGGAAAAGCCAGTATAATTTTTATGAGCAATGCATAGCCGCAGTTGGGCTTGGTTGCTCTTCTTTGTTCTTAACTCAGTAATTTTGGGGTGAAATGCCTCCTTGCTTTTGATAAAATAATGTTCTTCATTTAGCTGACTGAAATAAACAAGATCCCCTGGACAGCCCCAAAAGATTTATATATAAATTAACACAGGTCACCTAACACATCTAATATTGCATACAAATGGCAATCATGACCCCTGTGTTTTTCTGAGAGATACTGTTTATTACAATGCGTATAACATAAAAGAAATGCCAGGCAGTACATATCCACTTCTGCAGAAGCTGATATTAAATTGTAATGCCATTTAACTTTTTTCCAAGTCTAAACCCAGGTGCTGCAGAAAGACTCCACCAGACCAGGGGATCTGGTGTTTAAATACAGGAGGACAGTATACAACTGAACACAAGCTCACAAGAAGCTTTGGAAACCCTTAACGCAGGCATTTCGTTATTGTTCCCTTTTTTAAAAGCCTTTCTCTCTTGACTAGTGTAACTGCAACCCCTCTTCAACTGTTTCTTTTTTAACTTCCTGTGGTCACACAGGGTTAGGCAAAACTGCCTCTTGTTGTCCATCCACCCTTGTTCCTGCACATCTCATCTTTTTCATCTTCCTTGTGAATTTACAGAACTTCCCACTTCCGAACTCTACAGCTTTCAAAGTGTGACCCGTGAGTTTAACACGTCTTGTTAGCTTAATATGTCCCTGAAAAGGTTTTTCTCTCTGAAATATTGTAGGTCAGTTTCCTCCTCTACTATTGGAAGTATGTTTCACCTGTTAGATGCTGTGTGGGATCAGGATCAGGTCCTTTATGTTTTCCAGTTTGAGTTCTACTAATATGAGAGGCAGAGATCCTGGCCTATTGAAGTCAATGGGAGTTTTCCTATTGACTTCCAAGAGGCCCTGATTTCAGTCAGTGGATTCAGTAATATGGTCTCATCCCTGATTTCCATCTGGTGGCAGAATTCCATGGAGCTTCTAACAGCCACAGAATTGCAACAGGAATTATTCATAAAAAGATGATGGAAAAGGAAGAAAGAAGGTATTAAGGGACCACCAGCAATACTTTCATCCATTTTTCCAGTCTTTCAGATTGTAGACAACATGACTGCAGACCAGACCAATAATCTCCTCAAATGCTTGAATTTGTGGATAACTGTTCTATCCTCTGGGTCTTAAAAACAATTCCTCCGATTTACACGGGGCCAGTTTCTTCCCTCATACTGAGTAGCATCTTACTGCGCAAGCCTAACTGGATAAGGGTGGCACCCTTGTGTCCATCGTAACAAGAGCTTTCAAGGTATTTTCATAATCACGCACAACAACCTGTATAAAAAGAAAATTAAGGTTGCAAAGAAAAGCTCTCAATAGTTAAGAAGTGCTAGAATTAAGGTTGCCTTTGCAAACTCAATTTGGCCCCTATGCATTATGATGTAATCTTTAATTACATGATCACACCCTGGACTCAAGCCCTGTACCCTTCAGTGCCAGGCTGGACTACCCTGGGGATGGGTAGTGAAGAGGATTGGGTAGTGAAGAGAACTGTTATCTATAGGAATAATATTGGGTAGTGAAGAGAACTGTTATCTACAGGAGTATTTCTCAACATCCAGTCTGTGGACTGGCACTGGTTCCTGAGATCTCACTGACACCGTTTAGGAAGGCAGCAAGACAGTTTCTGGTATCAAAAAGGGCTATAGGACCCCAGCTTCATTTGCTGCAGAAGGTGTGTGATGAATAAGGCAGTGGATTGCAGGAAGAGAAAGGATTAGGATCATGGCTAATACTGCCTGGAAAATTTAATTCTATCCCTGCCTCTGCCACAGAGGGTCTTTGTGATGCTGAGGAAATCCAAGTCTTTCCATCCATGTCCCAGTCTTCCTCCTAGTGAGGTTCCCAGTGCAAACCTCCCTCCCAGTCTCCCCTCCTTACTCTCTTTGTCCAGCCAATTCAAGCCCCCCGCACCAGGCTCCTCATCAGATCTTAGCCTCTCCCCTAACCCTGACACCCAGTCCAGTCTCTGCCCAGGCTTCTTGTCCCAATTCCAACCACCCAGCTCCTTGTCCAATTTGTCTTCTCCTCCTACAACTCAGCCCCAAAGACCCAACCCCTATTCTTCCTGCCCACTTTCCAGTCCCAGTCTCCCAGTTTGGCCAATCCCAGTTTGTCTTCTTCCCTTCCTACTTCCTCTCAGTCTCACCTCCACACAAACCAGGCTCACAAACCACTCCCTACACATTCCTACCCCCAGGTCTGGTTCTTATCTCATGTATTCAAGCAGGCAACTTCCTCCTCCATATTGCTTGGGTGCCAGCAATGTGTCATTGAGTGCACAAGAGAGCCAATCTCCAGGCTCCCAGTTCCAATGTCTGGCCACACACCAGGAGTCAATTAGCCACTGTATTACAGAGGCACGGTAAGAGAAACTCCCTTGCAGCGGCGTGAGGTTGTCAGGAATTCATGTTCCTGTATAGATCACCGGTTTGGGTCACCACAGAACCTGGGATCTTCACACCATCTTACTAGAAGAGATCCAGTGTCCCTCTATCCCAGTATCCTCTCTCCATCAATAGCCTGCCCCAGACACGTCAAAGGAAGGTCCAAGAAAGGCCGCCGTAGGGAGATGTGGGAATAATCTGCCCATCCTCCCATGAAGCTCTAATCCAAAAGGAAAAATCGATATTACTTCAGTCTGGGGCAGGGGGGGCAGACTCCTGTAGTTGTAAGTAGCAAGTCCTTCCCCTTAAACAAACAAGCCTTTAACCGCTAAAGAGAAAAATGGAGAACTTTTTTTAAAAATTGGAAAATTTCAAAACCAAAAGCTATTTTAGAAAAACAGCTAGTCGCTAAATGACAATGTTGCCATAAACATATAATTCTAACCAACACAAAGAAATGCATATTCCATGCACACACTACTCTCTGACTCCAAGAACTCATACTTTCAACACAAATCTCAAAGTAGAATTACGAACACAAAAATGCGTCTGAAAAAGTAACAATTATATAAATTCACAAAGTGTCAAATAATCCATCCTAGCTGCAATTAAACACACCATTATGCCACAATTCGGCAGTTATACACTTTTGCAATTAATCTACATATATATTCTCAACAGCAAATAATTTTTTTTAAATAAATCTGTATTTATAACTAACTGCATATTCAAGCTTGTAATTAAGATAATAAAAAACCCTAGGAGTCTGAAATAAGATTAGTGTGTTGACAAAATATACATTTCTTTATAACTTGGTAACAATGGGCCACACCCTGGCCCCTATCTAATGCCACTTTGTGCTCCCTAACAGCACTAACAGGCATAGGGTTACCACAAAGATGCAGTCAAGGATTCCCACTGATGAGGGGCATGTCAGGTTGGGGACAGAAGGGAAGGAATGTGATCACTGATCCTGGGCTGGTGCAGCAATCCCTGTGGCATCATTACAACCAACATAGTTTAAGAACACCCCTCAGGCTGCTCTAAATTACACAGGCAGCCAATTCTGCCCCTGGCTGGCCCAGGATCAAAGAAACAGAGAGGTGGCTCAGAGCCACCTTTCCCTCCTGCTCTGCTCAGCTGCACTGATTCCGAACACAGCACAGCTGAGAATCCAGCCCATGTGTTTATATTTATGGGGGGGAGGGGAGAGGGGAGGGGAAGGAAGGTAGTGTAGGATTTATGATGCCCTTAATTTTTCATTTCCTGGCTTATAAGTACTTGGGTTTTGCAAATGATGTGATAGGTGGCATTGTCACTAAACAAACAACTAGATTTTAAATTGCAGTTTTGGGGGTTTGCAATGGATTGTGGCTTGGAATCCCATAAGGCATTTGACGGTTGAGAAGGGTGCAATATGGCGAATAGGCCAACAACTCACAAGGCGAATAGGCCAACATCAAATTGTTTCAGATGATACTTTATGGCATGATGTGACTAGAGCAGTGAGCTTCTAAACAGTCTTCGGATTTCAAGAAAAATACTTGGAAACTACTGACTAGCCACAAGTGCAAATATCTGAGTTAGGTACTCCCTCCATCTGGTGTGAATCCTAGCAACAGAGTTTGGTACCAGTGCACTCTATTAATTTTGCATGCAGCAAGACAAGTAAAGGGAGCTTAAAACAGTTTCAACTGGATGAAAGAAAGGCACAAAGAGACCTCTACATTCACAAAAAACAGGTGCAGACATGACATTGGCAATATTTCTGAGGCAGAAGCAGGCAGATTTCACCACAGCAGAGACGTAATTCAAACATTAGGCTACAGTCCAGCTGCACTGCTGAGCTCAAGACTATTCGGTATTCTTTGTTTTTATAATTTTTTTTTAAATGTAGCCCAGGAGAGAGGGTGGGGAGACACCACAGTTACTTTTCCATTCCTTCCAGAACCACAGCTCCAAGTTTACTTTGGAAAACCCAGCCGTCAGAATTTCGTTTGAAAGCGTTGTACATCCAGAGTGCTCAGAACTGATCCTGACATAATAATCTCACATGAGTTTGTGAGCGTTGCTGGCAGAAATTGCCATCGTTTCCTATGGAACTGATAGCCTCCGGTTACTGCAGTCCAGCGGATTACAGCGTGCAGAACAACATGCTGGGACTCACAGGGAGACAAAAGAAAGCCATTGCTACAGTGGTAAAATATTTGGGGCTGGAAAAAAATGCTGGATTGTGGAAATACATTCTTCCTTTTAAAAAAATTCTGAATATCTTTGCATCTTTTTAAGAAAAATGACAACTCTCATAAGAGATTTTTTTTCTCTCCTTTGTCGTGATTTGATGTAGACCTCTTCTCCAATGACAGAGACTGCCAGATTTTGTGAAGTCCAGAGATCTCTACAGCAGACAGTCCACTAGCGACTGAAAGTTTGTCTAACTACAGAGAGAAAGAGGAAACTCAATAGAATTAACATTTCATTAGTCCATCAACCAATGCTCAAGAATCCAAATGATCAAGCAGTTTCCTATACTTACAGTTCACAACATTATTTCACCTAGTTTCCCAGGATCCACTGATTGGCCAATCTTGATGCAAGTACCTCTATTGATAAGCCATAACAAACCACATGTATTCAAAATGTGCTCCAGGTGGAAACTACAGAAGTATTTTCAGTGATTTGTCTGAATGGCTCATATTTTCTGCTTTGCAAAGTTTGAAAAGGTGTTTTTCTTTTAACAGGCATATTCAATTTCTCTCTCTTCCTTGCAATGTCCATTGCAAAAATGTCTTAAGTCACACACTCACTTCAAAATCTTGACACATTTAACGATCGCCATTTTTGCTGCAACAACTTAATCATTTTCCTTTTAACTCTTTGCTGCTGGGTTATCATTTCAGCATCTGTGCTTTTAAAACTAATTGACATCCCATTGCTTTCAATAAAACGTTGTGACCACACACCCAATGTAGTTCATCTTGGGGTAATGTAAGGGTCATTATACTAGGTGTACTTTGCTCAATCAGCAGAAGCAAAAGGGTTAATTAATTAACATTTGTATATTTTTAGGACATTGTTTCCCCATGCATTTTGATTGTGTAGTGATCACAACCCTACCTGGCAGCATGATGAGCTTCTTCCCAAATTAACAGAATTCATTATAATTTCCAGCCACAAATAAAAGGCATAAGTTCTGGGAGGTCCTTAGTAATGGAAAAATTCTCATACAAGAAAAAAAAATCAGATATGCCAAGTATATTCAGGCTTGGGAACAATTTATTACTTGTGTAAAATCAGCTCTAGTTGGGCATTGCATAGCTCTGTCCCCTTTCTCTGTGCAGAAGGCTAAAATACCACATTAAATATAAGTGGAATGAATAAAGACTCTTAATGGAAGGAATGGATATGTGCAACATGAGAAACGGCATTGTACATTGATCATGGAACTGGCAGACAAGATTTCCAGATGCAGTATCTGTTTTGTCATTGACTTGTGTGACCTTGGACAAATAATTTGACTGTCATGGGCCAAATTTTCAAGAGTTCAACACCCAAAATACACTCTTTGGAAAAGCTGGCCACTTCTTTTAGGGAATCTTTAAATGGGAACTGAGCTTTTTGAAAATCTGACTCTATGTATCTCAATTGCTCCACATGGTAAATGGGGATAACATTTACCTACACTGCAATGCTGTTAGGACTAACTAATATTTTTACAATGTTTTGAAGATGTTATACACTACCTAAATGCTTAAGTATTACATAACAGACAAACATACATGACACTTTGTTGACAAGTTCCAAAGGGATAGCCATATTAGTCTAGTTCAGCAAAATAAACAAGGAGTCTTGTGGCACTCTAAATGAATAAATTTGTTAGTCTCTAAGGGTGCGTCTACACTTGTAAATTAAGTTGACTTAAGCTTGCTTAAATTGACTTAATTTACTCTGCATCTACACTACACTTTCCTTAAGTTGACTTAAGCAGCTGCTTAAATCGACTTAAGGAAAATTAAGTCGACTTTGTTAAACCTACTTTTAAGTCAACTTTTGGCTTAAGTTGACTTTCTAAAGTCAACTTAAGCCAGTGTAGACGTGGAGTAGCCCTAAGTCAACTAAGTCGACTTAGGGCTCTCCAGGACTTCCCCACTGCCCTCCCTGCCAGGGTGGCTGGCACAGGGAGAGCCTGGCATGCCTCCCCACAGGGCAGGGCAGAGCCCTGCCCACCCTGCCCCTATGCCCTGCCAGGGTCCCTGATCCCCCTTTGCCCCATTGTACCCAGGTACAATGGGGCAAAGGCTGAGCCCCCTGGCACTGGGCAAAGGGTGCCCCCCCCCGCCACCGTGGACCAGTCCAAGGTCCACCTACCCCCTACAAGTCGACCTAGGCATCCAGTGTGGACACTCTAGGTCAACTTTGTAGGGTGCCCCCAAAGTCAACTTAAAATTTAAGTGTAGACATGCTAAGTTGACTTAAATTAACAAGTGTAGACATAGCCTAAAAGTGCCACAAGACTCCTTGTTTGCTTTGATGCTACCATGCATACATGTTCCCAGCAAAGCAATTCCTGTAGCTGTGTTGTCAACTCTTCTGTTTTGTTGCAAGTCTGGTGATATTAGGGTGTTTTTCTTAAAAGCTCCAGCCCTGGATTTATTAGAATATACGAGCATTTCCATTTTCATTTTAAGAGTAAAAGTAAGCATTCATTGTCGCAGAAAAAAACAGCTTGAAAATGAAAACCCTAGATGAATTTTTTAAAATAAAATTTCATTTTATTAAGCCACTCGTGATTTTGGGAAGTCTAAAACCTCAAATTTTGAATATATGGCATTTCCAATACTGCTGCAGCCCTGCTCCATGCTAGAAATAGTCTCTGTATCTTGTAGTGATTATTTCAGCTATGGACCCGTATACATTTTTATGATGCAGTTTATAGACTAGGTCCAGTGGTATGCAAGAAAACTGACAAATCCTAACCCCTTCTCTACTCCCCATGTAGAGGAAAGACCACAGCTGCATGCCCTGAGTACAAAGATTGCTAGGAGGAACTTGTACATGGGGCAATGGTGAATTATGCGACAAATAAATTTGTTAGTCTCTAAAAGTGCCACAGGACTCCTTGTTTATTTTGCTGAACTAGACTAACAGGGCTACCTCCTTTGGAACAGATGCATTTTTGTACACACCAAGAATGACTGGTCTCTGAGGCATCTGCACTAGCAGGCATTGGAGACCTGGTCCTGCTGGTCAGAAGGGAGAAATACAGCTTTCAGTAGGCATTCCATTAAACCATCCCTTATTCTATATAACAACGAATAAGCCACTTTCTCACTACTATGACTACAGGCCCCCTGCTGTTTCTTTATTTTTAGGATTCAGTGATACCAAATGTTTTACCTCTTACCCTTTATGCAGTGATAAAGGCATCACTCTTTCTCCTTCCTTCCTACTTATCACTAGTTGGAGCCCACCATTTTCATATTTTACCCTCTACATACATTGCCAAACACTGGTAAAATGCTAATGCTACCATTGACTGTGGTACCAACGGGACCAGTATGTAGATCACAGTACATATACAGCACCCCACCTTATCCCCTAAACTAACAAACCCAATCCATCAGCTTTACATAGACTGGATAGAACACTATGTGCTGACCACTACAAACACTCATTGCAAACTCTTACTTTAATAAGAAGGGCTCAAATTATAGCAGAGCTATGTGCCATCTGTATCACAATCTCTCTCATGGTTAATTCCCATTTTTCTGTGATTTATTATAACTCAGTCCTCAATTTTTACCTGGAAATAAATGACTGATGAGGCTCATTTCCAGATCTTTTGGCCTTTTTTTATATTTTAAAAATACAATTTCATGTTTTTTCCCCTAAACCATGAATAATGATTGATAGAGTTTTACCTTTTCAGAGGCTGTGGTGTCATGCAACTCATAGTAGACCTGGATTTAAAAATAAAATAACCAAGTTCATAAAACTTTGACTTAGCAATGAGTTCTTATTAGCAACACTGAGGATATTTCAGCAAAAGAATAACATGAGAACCAGCTGGGATGTTCACAATTAAAGAATGTCAACTGTGCCGGAGCAGCACATTATTATTTAATAGGAGGTTTTGCTGATGGAGGATGAGGTCATTACTCAATGGGCCAAACAGCTTCAGCAGAGATCTACCTAGTCCACAGCCTGCACAATGCAGGGTTTATAAAAGCCTCATTTTGTAATTGCTATAGATTTTAAGCTAGCTCTAGAGTTAATATTAAATCCAGTTATGCCAGTAAATAATGAAGAGTCCAAATACTATATGATGATGATGATTGATTATTAATTATTATTATTATTGGCACATACACATTTAGGAGACCCAACCAAGACTGGATCTCCATTGTACTAGATGTAGTTGACATCTATAGCAAGAAACACTCCTGCTCTGAAGAGTTTGTAGTATAACTAGACAAGACAAAGTAGAGCTTTATCCTGCTGTCCAGATCTACCCAGCTGAAACACACTAAATACATTGCAGTCAGGACCCTCTGTCACCACAAAATTGGGTAGTGGGTAACTGGATTTTCCCCTGAAAGCATGGTAAGCGCTTATAGGTGCTGTTAGCAGTAAAGGCAAATTTGTGCCTCCGGCCTCTGATATAAAGAAGGTGTGAAGTGCTTATTCTTAAATCCCTATAATGGTTTGGCAAAAGCCCTAATTACTTAGTTACCACTGAAGACACCCTTAGGGACCAACAGCTGTTGGAAGAGGAAAGATGGACTTTACTTTTTGTTTTATTAACATTAAAGGTTTCAGGAAGCCCTCATTTGGACAAAAGCCTCTTTCTGGCCAGTGGCACTTGTATGGGACAGAGAATCTGCTTTCTGTCAATAATTTATATTCCATAGCAAATGCAAATTTGGCAAAAGGGATTTAAAATAGGAAGACATATTCTGCCTCTTTAAGGGACAAGATAGCTTGAGGTTAGATGCTCTAATACCTGTAGTCAATCAAAAACAGGGGACATGCAAATCAGACTTTAGTTACCTGGCCTTGTGCAGATCAAAGTAACTTTTTGAAATGGAGAGATAAACAGGGTAGAAACAAGGGGCATTAGAAGGAAGAAAGGACAATGATCATTGTATGGAGAAGAGAGCTTATTTTATCTCCTCCAGACAGCATACCTGACCAAACAATGCTTCGTGAAATGTGAGTATAACCTCAACCCAATAATAGAATGAACTCTCATCTTCCAGATAAACTGAATCACTGACCAGATCTTGAAAAGCAGGTCTTGAGATTCTGAGGGGAGGATGACTATGAAATGGTGGATCGCTAACATATCTCCCTTTTCTATCGGCTACCAAAATAGATCAGAGCGAGCATTGCTTGCAAAGGATGTAGTGTGTTTTCCTTTTATTGGCTTGTAGCAAAGATGAGAAGGCCTTACGATAGGAAGTTCAAACCTAGATATGTTCTGCAAATCACTTTTGTTGCTGTATTACCATTTTCTCTCTATTTTGAAAAAAATAGTCTTGTATGCATTATATACCAAAAAATACATTTAAAACATTATTAAGAGTCAAGCACTCAAGAGTTAGGAAATGCCAAGATTAGGGGTGCCTGTGGAAATTTAATTCAGCTCTCTTGACCATATGCAGTATGATAGGCTCTACTTACATGATTACACCATTTTTCCACAGAACCCCTCTAATTCAGTGCCCTTAATGGTTCTCTCTTAATGAGCAGCTATTCCATATTTTGCTGTATCCTCATCATAGGATGTGTGGCAGTAGCCTTTATTTACTGCACTCTATTCAAATCCTACACTGAAGGCAGAATTATTGATTTCCTCATTGGCTTTTCTGTTATGCTCATCATTACTGTAGTATCCAAGCCTTTCACAAACAGAAAATTACTTTATTTTCTAAACACCCTATCGGATGAGAGGGTATTATCCTCATTTTGCAGGTGGCGAGCTGAGACACAGACAGATTAAGGTCAGAATTGTCCACTAATCTTGGGTACAATTTGAGACACTTAGAACCTGATTTTTCACATTCCAAAGGGGTAGCCGTGTTAGTCTATTGCAGAAAAACAACAGAGTTCTGTGGCATTTTTAAAGACTAATAGATTTATACATATATACTTTTAAAGACTAACAGGTTTATATATATAAACCTGTTGGTCTTTAAAAGTGCCACAGGACTCTGTTGATTTTTCACAGTGACCCAGAAAATGAGGCATACGCAATTAGCAACCAGTGAAAAGTCTGATTTAAATTAAACTCTGTGGCAGAGGCAAGAAGAGAATCCATTGCTCCAGAGAAGTATTCAACTGTCTTAACCCTAAATCCCTTCTTTCTCTACCTGCAACCCCCTGCTTCATTCACTACTTACCTTTCAACTTCTGCAACAGATGAGGCAAGGTCCTAAAGATAACAGTAGTCCCTTTCATTACACAGTCAAGATTCATCCCCAGAGAAAGTCCAGCCTATGCACTAAATGGGACAGGAGTCCTGCTGGAAAATGTAGTGTGTGATTAGTAATTAAAGAGTGTATTAATGTGTGTACTCACAAGAGTGCTGAATTAAGGTTACTCAGGCAATCTCAATTCTGGCATTTCCTAATTTTGGAGTGCTTGACTTTGCAACCTTAATAACGGCCTTATAATGTAGATTTTTGTGTGTGTGTGTGTGTGTGTGTGTGTGTGTGTGTGTGTAAGTAATTAATTTTAGGGGGTTTTTTTTGGTTTTTTTAAAAAAGCACATAAAAATTCCATCACTTGCCACCATGTTGATGCCCACGTGGTTCATCAGCAGGATGGACTTTTAGATCCACTGCACATACCTCTGCCATTTGAGATAAGGGCATACATA
>ML685783.1:8089347-8152932 GCA_007922175.1 Pelusios castaneus
ATATATATATATATATATGCTGATTGCAGGGGAATGGTGAGATTCAGGAATCTTAGATTCCTTTAGGCTCTGGAGGAGAGTGTCTTCTAGATCTTCTTGCTTGTTCTCCTCATCCCCTCCATTCTGTCCCTGTCAGTGTCATTTCTCTTCCCCAACCTGGCTTCTGGTCCCAATCTCATCCTCCTCACCTAGCAAGTCCCCATCTCCACTACTCAGCTTTCTTATCTCAGTCTGTGTGCCAGTACTTCCTCCCTCTCCCACTCCCAGTATCATTGCCCAGCCACTCCCAGTTCTCTCCTCCTCTTGGCTCTTCCTTCCATCTGTTTCCTTCTTCCCAACCTCTAATTGTGCCCCTCCAACCCTCATTCCCCAGGTTTATTTGTTCCTTTTCCCAATCTTCCTCTGAGGAAGCTCATCCAAACTCAGGGTCTCCCTTCTCCCCCCTCCTTCCCCCCAATCCAACTCTTTGTCTAACTCTCCCTGCCCAGCTAGTCCAAGTCATTCAGCTCTGGCTTTTCATGCAGTCTCAGTTTTACCTCTACCCAGTGATTCCCCATCCATATAACTCATTTTCCTCCCTGTTCTCAAGTCCAAATTCTGTTCAGCCTCGCACTGGAGCATACCAGTGCAGACAGACTTTTTAGAGATTTTAGCTGCCAAAAACCTAAGAAGTTTTCACTGGAGCAAGTGCTACCAGATTTTTCAAAAACGTATTAATAGACCAGATTTCGGTGGGTTTTCTTAGGGACAGCAAAAGACACATCCCTGAAACAAAGGCCGCCATCTCTGCTCCAAAGTGTGTGGATTCTCGAGCTTTTCAAAGATGAGGTCAGGAAGAACAATGTCTTTTCCCCTAGCTTTGTTCTCAGAAATGGCTGTGCTGTTTTGGCTGATATTTCCCAAAAACCATTAGCTTAAGCCAGATACTCAGCACCTCCAATCTTAGCCCAACTGTTAGTAAAATTATAAACAACTGACACACATATATAATAGGAAGTCCTAGGCAAACCGCCTACTTATGTCTTAGTTAGTTTAAGTCATTGTTATAGGACCCCCAAAGGAGAGCAAATATCCTCAAGTTCATTGAAAAGGTAGAGAAGGGAGTCTTCCTCCCACACTCTATTGAGGGTCTCCAGCAAGAGGGGATAGACAAAGATGCCATTTCCCAGAAAGTGTTTCATAAAGGGTGATGGTCAGGCAATCACAGGGGAGAATGGACATGAATTCAGAGAAAAGCATTGTTCAGCCCACATGAAATCCAGCCAAGTAAAACCAAAAAAAGGAGGAAAAGAAGAGTTTTGTTAATTTTTCTTTTCCTTTTCAAATATTCCCACAAGATCCTCATGCACCACAGATTGGATTGTTTTATTCTCTTTTTTTTCCTAAAGCATTTTTATGCTGTATCTATTTGGGGGACGAGAGAGGTTCTCTTTCCAGCAGCTATCCTTGATGTTAGCAGAATGAAATCCATTCCACTGCAATAGGGCTCTAAGCACCATTTCAATCCTACTACAGCTCTTAATGGAAGACTGAAATGGGATTTCAATAGTAATAAGACCCTCTGAAGACCGAGAACTGGGATGACTTTCACCTTCACTGTGGAAATTTCTAAAGGTCACATTGCAAATCCTATTGGTACTTAATGGTTCAAGTAATAATACATTAAAGTTTACATTTAACAAGGAAACCAGTAATGATATACAAAATATTATCTTTGCACAATGTGGCTATGGTAACTTTGGAGCTATTTTACCTTTTGATGTTTTCTAACTGGGACTTCTTGATTTCTCAGCCTTACTGTACAATTTTACATTCATACTTGTTTCTTTGCATTCCATTTCCCATTGTGACTAGTGAGAAAACTGTGATTCATTTTGTGATACCAGCTATGGGAACTTAAAAGAAAAAAAAAATCACTACTCGTTAAAGACCAAACATGGAAACCTTCAGCCCCCTAAGAAGTCTAGAGAGAATGAAAAGAAGTGGTTAGGATGAAAGTTGGCACTCCCTGTGGAGTTGGGAAGAGGATTACAGCTGACTAAATGGGCTGGCAAGCATATGGAGACAGAGATTTGGGCTGATGTGGTGGACTGCAAAGGCCTGCTACAGCCTAGTGGTAAGCTTTTGAGCAGCTTCCCACTCTCTTTTTACTAAAGATTGTTGTGGATACCATGGGTGAATACAGTATCAAGTAGATTTAATATGATTATCTAGAATATATTGGACAGAAATTATTGGATCTTCTTACTTCTCCAGCACAGTACCTATGCACCACCCATTTTTAAGCCTGAAATCATCTTTGAAGTTACAGATGGGTCATGACAGAAACAATATCTTCCACATCTTTTGCACCTGGACAAATGCCTGCCTTTCAAAATGAATTTTTCAGAAAACAGATAACTGAATTACCTGAGGGCTGATCCACTTCAAAGGGTCTCTTTACAGAAAACATAATCAGATTCTGATGCTTTGATCAAGGGAGTCTATCAAGTGCTTATTCGATCACAAACTCTATTTGCCATGAAAAGGTACCTAATCAATTACAGAGCCAACATCTGCTCTGAATAATGTTATTGACGACTTGATAAAAAGAATGCATACTACAAAGAGTAAATCCATGGGGAAAGCTGACAGGTGGCTGAGAGCCAGAGGGACTCAAGATGGACAGAGAGTGGCCAGCCAAGAAACAAGTTATCAATGATTAGATGAGAGCATCTGTTGTGCACTCATGCAGAATGGAACTGAAGTAGATGTCACAAAAAAAGTCCAGTGTTCAGTCTTGAACACTAAAATGAGCACTAAAGTGTCCATTATTGAGCCTACAACCTCAGTCTTGCCTCCCTTCCCCATTCTTCTTGCATGTCCATACAATTTGAGAACAGAAATAGTGTGAGCAAATCCTAGAAAGTTCATATAGTTGATAGTGGGGGGAAATGTACTTATTTTCTGTGTACCATTCATAGAACTATGCATCCCTGCAGTGTTCCAACAGTTGCTAAGAGTTTGGGTTTGAATCTGGATCAATACTTTCCCCCCAGTTTCAGCATGTTCTGGACTTTTGCTTCAGACCTATTTATACTATACGACTATAATGCTCCTTTGTGTCTCTAGAGCTTCTGGATTTACTATTCTGATTGCTTTACAGGAAACAGCAGAGTGGAATTCACTAAACTAATTGTGTTGCAACAGCTCTGCTTCTAATCCATCTCTTTAATTGTTCCTTAGCTCATGCAAACAGCCATGTACACCACTCTATTCCTATGAAGAAAGCCAGACAGCTTCATCTGAAAGTACTGTGGTTTATTATTTTATTGTATGTTATTAATTTAAGCAGAGGTCATCCAAGAGAGTGCTGGCTCTATATAGGACTTCATTGTGAAGAACTGATATAAAAAGTGGCCGGAGAAGCCATTTGCAGTGCACAAGTTTTACTGTTCCTACAAACCTCAGGATCTATGCTGTGTATTTAGACTTAGCAGAATTCAATTTTTTTATATAACTTTAATGGATAATATCAATGGCTATGTCTACACTTGTTAATTTAAGTCGACTTAGCATGTCCACACTCAAATTTTAAGTCGACTTAGAGGGGACCCTACAAAATCTACCTAGAGCATCCACACTGGATGCCTAGGTCGACTTGTAGGGGCTAGGTGGACCTGGGACAGGTCCACGGTGGCAGGGGGGCACCCCTTGCCAAGTGCCAGGGGGCTCAGCCTTTGCCCCATTGTACCTTGGTACAATGGGGCAAAGAGGGACAGGGACCCTGGCAGGGCATAGGGGAAGGGCTCTGCCCTGCCCTTTGGGGGGGCACGCCAGGCTGTGGCTGTGCCAGCCACCCTGGCAGGGAGGGCAGTGGGGAAGCCCTGGAACCCCCTAAGTCGACTTAGTGGACTTAGGGCTACTCCACATCCACACTGGCTAAGTCGACTTTCTAAAGTCAACATAGCCAGCAAAGTCGACTTAAAACGAGGTTTTATAAAGTCGACTTAATTTTTCCTTAAGTCGACTTAAGCAGCTGCTTAAGTCGACTTAAGAAAAGTGTAGTGTAGATGCAGAGTAAATTAAGTCGACTTAAGCAATCTTTAGTCAACTTAATTTGTAAGTGTAGATGCACCCAATGGGCTTAAGCTCCCTCCCCCCCCAATTTTATCCATTTAAAATATCACAGTTGCAGGAAATTTGGGGGGAGGTGTCAAACAATAATTATCTAATGACAGGAGATGTTGACATTCAAAAAGTTTATAAAAAACTTGATAATTTGTTTTAATATTTGTAATCACATGTCAAAACATAGAAAGTAAATATCATCAAATCAAACTCTGATCAGTTTTCAAGCAGCATTTTTCTTACTTTGCCTAAGTTTTGATTATCATCAATGGAAATATTTTTCATCAGTTTATGTGTACAGTGAAACTGACTTGTACTGACAGTCATCAATAAAAACCTAATCCTTCCAAGCCTATGTGTATTCTTGAGCTAAAGTAGCCAGCCATGTGACTAACACGAGAGAAAGAAGACATCTTTAAAGAAGCCCTTGGAGACCTGGCATGGATTCCTCTTCTTTCCCTCTCAGGATATTTGTGTTGGGGGGTCATGTACATCAATAAAGATGCAAATATGGGCCAGAGCATAGCTTGTCTGTTTTACAGATAAGCTGAACAAGAAGAGACATGAGAAAGGTATAAAAAATAAAGGTAGAAGGCAGATTGGACACCCTTGATTTCCTTCTTCTATACACAAGGACAATAGTAGATGAAATCAAAATGAAAGGCAGCAGATGTAAAACTGATTTTTAACATGACATATTAAAGCCTGTGGGATTCACTGCAACAAGGAAACTGAGTTTAGAAAAAGATTCAGAAAGGAATTGAACATTTACAAAGATAAGAAAATGCAGTTACATTAAACAGACTTAAAACACTTTTACTAGGGATACCATCTTTATGCTTCAGGACATAGGTCACAGAGAGGTAACATGAATTAGAAAAAAAATTCCTCCACTAAAAGCTAGTTATTCTTCCCGTAGTCTGGCCACTGTGTTCAAACGGAGTAGATTCAGCCCCTAATTGGCTATGACAACATTTCTTCCACATAGTCTCTGGCACAGACTATATGATTCGATAGACCACAAATCAGACCCAACCGTCAGTGATATTTGGCAAATACGTACAAGCTTTGTCTTTAATTTTTTTTAATCAATCAAAAATCTTCACACAGCTATTGTTAAGCATGCAGGAAGTACATTTTTACAAACCGCTTTACAAAAAAAATACAACATGATACTAGGAGATTCTTGTTACTGAAGGTGCCTTATTTCAGCTGACGTGTTAAAAGGAGTTCTTGCTAACTTAAGAATCAAATTCAAGTCGTCAGAGAGCAGGGCCAGGAATGAACATTTCAGCTTAGGCATACACTGGGCATTCTGTCTATCTAAGGTATTTATAAGGATTCCCTTGCCATAGCATCTGAGCATCTCACAATCATACTATATTCATCCCTCAATGGCACTGTAAGGCAAGGAAGTGCTACCACCCTGACTATGCGACTTGCCAGTCACAGGAAGTCTGCAGGATTGTGTCTACACTGGCAAGTTAGTTCGAATTAAGGAGGCTTAATTCGAACTAACTAAAGCCATGGCTACACTAGGCTTTAGTTAGTTCAAATTAAGGGCTTCCTTAATTCGAACTAATAAGTTCGAATAGGGTATTCGAACTAAGGGGTTAATTAGAACTAACTAGTTCAAATTAGCCAATGTGGCTATGTTAATTCGAACTAATTTCTTAGTTCGAACTAACTGGCCATTGAAATGAATGGGGATCGCTAATTTGAACTAAGCAAGTGCCATGATGGCACTTGCTTAGTTCGAACTAAGTTTTCCTAGTTTGAATTAAGTTAATTCGAACTAACTAAAATTAGTTCGAATTAGTTAGTTCGAACTAACTAATTCAAACTAATTTTAGCAAGTGTAGACATAGCCCAGGAGAGCAGGGATTCAAACCAGCATTAGTCACAAACTAGCCACTAAACCATCCTTTCTTGCATTATATCGTATTAACTACATTTGAGGAATTTAAATCCTCTCTTGCTTTGAGTGGGGATATTTTTCTTCACTGACTGCCCTAAGCTGTTGAATAGTGCACCTATCATCTGTCATGTTCAACCCTACAGAGTTCTGCACATCAGTGGTGAGTGATATGATTCATCCATAAAGGGTTTTATTTAAAAATAAATTAAAACTGATAAAAGTATTTTCTTCAAAACTTTAAAATAAAAATAATCACCTCTAGCTCGAGATGAACGATGGAAAGAGTTAACTTAAAAGGAGACGTTATTGGAAAGCTGGAAATGATTGGAAAGAAAGTAGAGGGCTATAATGAAAGTCATCTTGCAACTTTATCTACTAGTGCAGTTGTAAAAACTGCAAACGCTATCATCCATAAATCAGTTTATAAAGTACTTTAGGACTTTCTGTTTGAAAAAGCTTTATGATTACGATTAAAATTTGTCCATTAAAGCACTGAAGCTAAATCAGCCTCATGCCAATGCAACTTTCTCATTGGTTGGCATCCACAACCTATGTTAAGTGATTTACTAATAACAGTGGTTAAAGTATAATTCGATGGACCCCGGAACCCTCCTAATCTCCGGGCCCCCTTCCCGTATTGTCTGGGCCCCCTTCATGCATGTGTGGGGCCCAGCCCAGGTAGGCATTTGCAACCACTTCTCAGTACCACATGCATCAGTTATCACTCCATAAAAATATTTATAATTTTCTATGGTGTTTATGTCTATAGCAATTATTGTCACAAACTAGCAAACACTGCATAGCACAATAAGTATTTGATTAACAATGGTGGGGTGTAGGACCTGCCAACAGCCAGGGCAAGGCGGAACATGCGTTCCACCAGATTTTTCTTTTAGGGGCCCCAGAACTCTGGCCCCTCAAATTTGGGGGCCCCAGAACTGCATTCCGATGCATTACCCCTTACTTTAACCCCTGCCAATATGTATTTGTATGTACACATCATTATGATTTTGATCCTGTTGGGTGTTGAGCACCCTTAGTTCCAAGTGAATTCAGAAGAATTTGTTATCAACAGCTCATAGGATCACACCCTTTATTTTCCACACTGAAATTCCTATAGATAAAAAGCTAGAGAATTTAGATGCCCTTTAAATAATCTTATTTTCCCAGTTTATGTCTATTCATCTAATCAAAGCATCTAGAATTATCCTGTGCCCATTTAAATCAAAGGGAGATTTTTGCATTGAACTCAGAGAATTAGGTCAGGCTTTAACTTTACTTTGATTTTGATTACTTTTCCCTTAATGCCTCCAGTAGTCAATCCTGGGCCAACTTTCCCCCTTCTCTATCAGAACAAAAGCTGACTGGATAGAGATGAAGATATCCCTTCGAATGGAATCTCCACCCACTTTGGCCATGAGTCACAGGCATTCACAGAACACAGAAAAATAAAGTTGCTGTGGCCCAGCCAAAATTTTGTTGAATCATTCAGCTAGGTGCAGCCGCCAAATCTGAGAGTCCCCTACCGTGAAAGACCACAAATCTTTTTGTGGAGAATAGGCCTCATTAAGCTTAGCTAGAAAAAGCTGAAGTTCAATGGCAAGAATAATTGCCTGATGGTTTCTCCAAAGCAGGAGGTTTAAACAATCTAGCAATCCATGCACACCTCGTATTCCCACTCACTGTTTTTGTCTCTGCCTGCAGTTGTTTATTTTCTTTTATTCTGAAAAAAAAAATCTATAATCCTCCACTGAAATTAATAATAATAAAAGAAGCAAGCATAAGTCATTTAAGTTCAATTTTTATGCAGTACACCAAAATAGGCTGAAGTTAAAAGTGAGAGCCGTGCATTGAATGAATGGTAAGATTTGTTTTTATCTTTTCTTATTGAACAGATTCCTGCAGTTTACTTTTTTGAGCATCTTCTGGCATCTTTGGATCAACCCACAAAGGAATTCTTTTTTGACACAGCATGCGGTCAAATGAAGATCCAGTTCAAAGTGACATGAAATCAGAAATACTGGCCATATAACAGGTATTGTCTTTTCCTTTACCTCTGTTCTTCATTGTCAGTAGTAGCCATAACTGAAGAGATACACTCACAAAGAAGTGAGAAATGTTCAAAGTGGGCAACAGATGCTTTATTAGAAGCCAAGCCTTTCTCTTTTCTCTATTCATTTTATCCTAACACCGGCAGGTTTCCAAGGGGGAAAAAAGCAGCTTTGAAGTTTTTTTTTTAAACTGATTTTTTTTTAAACAGGTCCTAATTTCAAATCCTCTAGAGAAGTCTTACTTACTGCTCTTATGTTACAAAATATTTAATACTTTAAAAACAGGATGATTAACAGTCTTTCTTTATATTTAACATTTTTTCTAATTACTAATTAGAAAGAGGCTATCAACCACCAGTTCTTGCAGGAATATCTTCCTGTAGGGCACAAGCTCTACTCCTCTTGGGAGGCATGTAACTAAGGTGAATCTTTGACCTGAATAGCCTGACAACACTTCTCCATTTTGATCCATTCTCCTAATGAAAATACTTTTTACCTTCACATGTTTTCTGAAAACTATAGTTTGAATACCTGTAATAGGGCTCTTTCAGTGGTCCCTACCCAGGCTAAACTTACTGAAGTCTGCTGGATTTTTGCCTGAGAAATGAGTGCAGAATGGCATCCAAAGAGAATAATGGCCAGTTCCCCAGCTTAAAGTAAAATCAGATACTTTCCATTCATACTAGTCCATATCCCCCCATCAGTGCTCTGTGGGGACGCATCATATGTTCAACTTAACAGCATCCCTATCGTCTTATTTCACACAGGATTCTTATTCTGCTCTGATGTAATTTCATTGACTTTACTGGAATTACTGCTGAGTTACACCAGTATACGCAAGAAAAGAATCAGGACCAGGAAGTTCCTTATCGGGGCTCAACAGCCTCATCCTGAACCTCATTATGAAACTGTGCAGGATTCATGACACTGAGTTATACACTCTCATTGTATACATCTGCTCTACCTTGTTAAAGCACATAGCTTGACACTTAAAATGCAAATTTAGTTTACAGAGTTGAAAGTACGAAAGCAACAATTCACTGATGCGGAGTCAAAACGATAAAAAGCTCAGCCAACAAGGCTTGCAATCAGCAAGGAAAATTGTCATAGTATCACTTCACGTAGCAGGTTGAATCACTTATATCACTCCCTTACTCGTTTGAAGGAATGTTCCATAAAAATATTCATGCAGTACTTCTTCAAATCTCTCTCTCTCACTAAATGAAGTTCATACATAACTCGAGGCCAGATACTTCTCTCACCAGCACGGGTTAAGAAGGGACTGCAAGTTTGTGGAGCTAGGACCACCCTCGACAGAAGGGAGGGAGCTGCGAATCCACTGGACACTGCTCCTTCCGCACTGACCCTGTAAAATCTCACTTATCTGTAGAACCTCTCCCACTTGACCAGCTGGGGCTCCAATGTGCTGGGAAGGAGTAGGGACTAAGAGCAGCTGGTTTCCATGATGTGCTCCCTCTGAACCCAGCAGGTATACTGAAGGAGTTAATACCATTACTACCACCACTAATTTTCTCTCTAGGCCTGCCCTCTCTTCAGGGAGGAATTACTATGTAGTCAGAGCCAATGCGGCTCTGCTTCTAAAGGACCCTTGCTGCCAGGAGAGGAGGGGACTCTGAACATCACCAATGACAGGAAACTCCTGTGGAGTGTGTGGCTCCTTTTCCTACAGATGCCAAGAATCACCCCTCTCAACTGTCCCTCCAGAGAGGAGCATTAGTCAAAAACTCCATGAGTATAGCGGTTTCTTAGCTCTTCTTCTCCATCTTTTGAGGGTTTTGCCACAGGATAGTACAGAGCAGTCCTCAAGGATTCATTCATTACCTACTACCACTTAGAATTTACTTTTCATGCTAAATTCAGGTATCAGCACAAAAGACCATGCCATTACTTTTTTGTTATATGGTATATAACATAGGCTTCCCTTCCCCTAACACAGGTGTGCAATATATTACCAAACAATAAAGATTTTTACTAATAGGCACAATGCCAAAGCTCAGCTAATCTGTGCTTCATTGTAAAACAACCCCTGACACTGTCACATAGTGTTAGCTCTTCATCCTCCATCCTGCTCTGTTCTGTTTCACCAATCAGAAAGTAATTACATCTAACCAGCTACTGTTTGGCTAGTTACACAATTAAACAAACTCCCAGTTCCATACAAAACTGTCGTAGGATCAGAAGTTTGAGTTTGTTTACTGCAATAAAAGTTGTATAAGGGTACAACAGAAATTACTATTAGTTATAAACTACAGAATTAAAACTTGTGTCTGATCATTGCTCTTATCACTTATTTTCAGATATATCACATTATTATTCAGAATATTGAAATGCTGATTTCAGAGGAGCAGAAGACCTTTCTTTATAGGGACAGTTGCAATTTCTATTCTTATCACTTTTGTGCTCAGAAGCAAGGAATTAAAATGTCAGTGTTTATTGTTGTTTCTTCATATTTTATGTATAAAGCTGTGTGTGAATGTACTACAAATAAAAGAAGCCATACTAGAAATAAAAGGGCTCCATTGAGGGGGATAAAGAAAGTGAATTATTTATAGAATAAGACCATGAATTTTATTATCACAAATACAAATGTATCAAAAATACCTTTGTAAAATACATGAATCAGTTTTATAGTATAAAAGGACCCCAATAAAACTAAACTAGAAAAGTGAGATGCCACCGGGTGGCAAGAGGGAGAGGAAGAGAGAGCACTCAAAAAGATCAAGAGAGTTTATCTTCAAATATGAAGTCTCTGAATAGAGGAACTGAGTAGATTAACATGTCCATATAAATTCAGAAGAAACACAAAGCATCTGCCAGAAAGGGTAGCCAGTATGTACTTTTTTGCAATGTGTCTTTCAATTTCTAAGTTATTTTAATATTCTAACTCTCCTAGTGCACAAGGGCCTAATAGTGATTTTTTGGTCCTAGAATTCAAGGCAGACTTACCAGAAGATGCACACACACTGCTCACTCTTTCAGGGAGATCCAAATTTTGTTCTTTATTGTTTTGTTGTCCTTAATGTAAATTAAATGGCATTCTGACTCAAACTATTGTTTGGAAAAAACAAACAACTCAGGGCAGGTCTACACTGCCAGCCATTTTCAGCAGCAAAGGAGATATGCACAAGTTACCTAAAATAACTTGCGTATCTCCTTCCGACTTCTCTATCCCTAGAACATCCACCATGGGTCCTACCTTTGACTCAGCGCTACACTACTTACTGGTATGGTCTTCAGTGATTAACCTCCTGATCAACTGAATGGGTCTTCACAGACCCAATCAGTTGATCGGGTAGTTCGATCCGACAGTGGCGATTTTGCCACCATCAGTTCAGACTAGCCTTCAGTTTAGTAAATGGGACTCTGGGGGAAGAAATATATTGTAAACAGATCAATATGCAATAGTTAGCACAACACTGGCAAGAGGGAACTTTGAAATATCTTAACAGTTGGTATAAGTGGTTTCAACTGGTGAGGAAACAGCGTGGAGTGAAGTTAGAAAAGCAACTTCAATCAAGGGAAAGAAAGAAAGAAAGAAAGAAAGAAAGAAAGAAAGAAAGAAAGCTGCTAGATGACCACCTCCTCCCTCCACCCCAGGCAGACAAAGTAACCAATTTTAAGGACAGGGCTAGTGGGTGAGATCCTTGCCCCCATTAAAACAGTAGGAGTTTTGCCATTGATTTCTGTAGACCCAGGATTTCACCTAGTAAATATACCAGGAAATAGCTATCCCAAAACATTAGAACGTCCAGCATTACAATGCCTCACATACTGGGAACAAGTTTCAAAGGGGTAGCCATGTTAATCTATTGCAGAAAAACAACAGAGTCCTGTGGCACTTTTAAAGGCTAACAGATTTATTTATCGCATGAGCTTTTGTGGGAGGAAATACCAGGCGAAGCCGGATTTTCTCTCACGAAAGCTCATGCGATAAATAAATATATTGGGAACACACAGAACATTAAGTACTGTCTAGGAACTAACTCAGAAATAAGAGTTGCTACATGCTGCAGAGTTTGGGTCTTCCTAGAGGTCTCCCATCCATGCATGTGCATACTTACAGTTCTGGTTTTCTGTCTGCGGGCATGTATAACGCCCATATGCAATGCACACAGAGATAAATCATCTCCTTTCAGTATTTCCCAGGGTATCATACACCTTCATAAGGGCTGGACTCCAGGAACACCTAAGAAAAGCAAGAGTCCAACAATAAACTGGATATTATAAAATATTTAGGGAAAGACCAGGAGGATAAAAGTATTACATTTGTTATCTACCACTGCAAATAACGTTTTAGCTAAGCAGCAAGGTCTAAGATTCTAAAGACAGACCCTTGCACTTTTGTGATCACCTCATTTGAAATAATTGAAGCAGAAAGGAACGTCTCATGTAAATCTGCTCAGCCAGTGCATGGAAGGACCTGAAAGGTGAAAGATTAGTGCTTTTACTCATCCCAACACAAACAAAACAAACAAGACTGTTCCAAAATTTTATCTGTAGGCCATCTTCAACAACTTCCTTTTCAAAACTCTCCTTTTTCATACATCCTTTATGTATTTTACTTACAATAACTGGTTCCTGAAAAATCTGAAGGGTCAAATGAAGAGAGTTTTCTGGTATGCTTCCAATTTTAAAATCTATCTAATCAAGCTATTGCTTCAGGCATTCCAGCAATTGTTACTGCTCAGAGACCAGGATGATGGAGACCATACACGCCCCTAGCCAGATAACCTTAAAACGGATTATGGTTAGTGGTACTCAGACTCCTCCCTGTCCTTGTTCAGTGCCTTGTGACAATTAAAATGCATACCTCAGCTGAGCTTTTGCAGAGATGTGAATCTGAAAAAAGGCATAAGTTTGGGTGGGACATACACATCTTCTGAGCATATTCACAGGGTTGCTGTTCATTTTAGTGGAGTTCCCTTTTTAGATACTATTGAATTTTTATTTTACGTGCATACTCTTTTTACGAGCTGTTATGGAATCACAGAGATAGAAGGAATCCTAAACATCATGTGTCTAACTCCAAGACAAGATGCAGGAATTTATTACATCTAAATTGCCCTTCTACAACTTGGGGCCACAAGATCTGCTATAAAACTCCAACAATGATCATAGGATAGCACCCATTTAATTGTTCAGTGAGTCATATTTAAAAGATTATTGTGTTTTCTGATTTTTCATTTATGATTTGGTGGTATTTTAAGGATTTCTACACCAGGAAAACATGAACCTGTAATTCCCCTTTGCACTACAGCTTCAACTATTACTAACACCAAACTGAGCAAAGATATTTTCACCACCATGTGGCCTAACCCAGTGACTATTTCTTGTATCCTTCACATAGAATCATAGAATAATAGGGATGGAAGGGACCTCACGAGGTCATCTAGTCCAACCCCCTACTAAAAAGCAGGACCACTCCCACTAAATCACCCCAGCCAGGGTTTTGTCTAACCGGGCCTTAAAAATCTCCAAAGATGGAGATTCTACTACCTCCCTAGCTAGCCCATTCCAATGCTTTACTACCTTCGAGTAACACCAGAGACATTATTGCAGTGAAGAATGGCAGATGATGCCATTTGGGTAATTTCCAATGCAATTTTGGAATCTTGTTTATTTCATATCCAAATAGTTAAAGCCTTGGAGTGAAATCTGAGCCTCATTGCCATCATTTGGAGTTTTGCCATGGACATCAACTGGGCGAGGATTTCACCCCTGATTTTTAAAGGGATTTTGAACCCACAAGTTTGCACACAGAGATATAGGCATATCAGATGCCAGTCAGACATCTAACCACTTGAAACTATGAACATGATAAATTACATCAGCTACACTTATTTGCACTCAGACAATTATGATTGGAAAAAAAGCAAATACCATGTACACATACCACAATGGATGGATTTTTTTTAGAAATAAATTAAAATTCACAACTGGCTCATAGCTTGTTTCATGACTGTATAGACTGGACTCAAGATAGAGCCTGAGATCTGGGACCCTCCCAGAGTTACATTTCATTCTCTCATCTGCCCCTGGGGTAGTGAAGCTTCATGCTACCTGTTATTCAGGGCAGGTTGTAAAGTTACAAACTAGTCCACAGGGAGCACATGATGGCATGATGTGATATGAAGATTTATTGGCATGATTTTAGATGGAATAAATTATTCATGAGTGACAAATATACACACGGATTAGGCAGGTCATCCTAATAAATCTATGTACAAATAAAACCTAAAAATTTCAGTTACTTTCTGCAAGATATCAAGGGAAACATTTTCATATCCATGGCATATCGCATGCATCAATTTGACAGTCTGTAACTATCAGCACCTCAAATGCAGTCTGTGATATTTCTAGTCTCTAAAACACAAAGATAAGAAAAAGCTGGCACAAGACATAAAAGAAGCCAAGATGTCAGATTTACGAAGTAGAAAAACAATTTAAAATTACAGTGAACTGTTGTCATAAATAAGTATTATTTTTCTCATCTCATTCTTAGCTATTCTCCAGTAATGAATATCCCTAACAGTTGAACTAGGAGGAATCAGAACTCCAGGAAGACCAAGACCAACTGGCAGACCCATTTATCTCATAGTCTCTAGAATATAACTTAAAGAGGAACATTTGATCACAAGTAAATTTCTAAAGGGAATATCATTTCAGTGTTAAAACTAATGAGACTAGCTTAATCTCATCCCTATAAACAAATCAGCTTAAGTCTAATGAAATCTTATTTTTGTAATTTAATTCACAAAGGAAACAGTTCAGTGTAAACAGACTTGTAGTGTACATTGTTTAGAGACTATTGACTTTCAAATTAGCCTGCTTTTCAAACATTTCACGTCAAAAATATAGTCAAAATGCAAATGCAGCATAAACGGCTCTATAATAAACGCTCATTCAACATTTATTCTTTCTCAAATCATGTTTTAAAGCCCTTTCATGCTAATGTCTAGAAGATGTGACATTAGAAAAATTGCTTTGACATGCTAAGGGGCTCCAAGATTAACAAAAAGAGAAAGAACAAGATAAAGCTTTCAAAAGACCTATTTCAGAGGAATTATTACTTCCTTTGAAAGTCTTCCAAGGTTGCAGTGCATTTAAGCTTGTTGGCATACATGTAAATGAAGGACTACAAAAGTATTCTGCTAAATTCAACTTGAATTAAACCTTCAGGCTAAGGGATGAGGATAAAGGCCAAACCCTAACTCTAAAATGAGTTCTTTACTTGGACATCAGTAGGGAGAATTATAACAAAAATTATAGAATAAAAAATGTCAATAGCAGAAATCAAAAATGTAATTCCCAGAACTTGGATTGATGGACTTTTCTGATTGAGTAACATTCTAAGCAGGTCTATTCATCTATTCTGAACCACGCTGCAAAGCAGAAACTGCTGTTCCACAATACTCAGCAGTTAACGTCATCATCCCCATTGCATAAAAAAATGCAAAGCTTCTCCTCAACAAAGGCTTGGTTTCATAACGATAAAATGGCAATAGAAAGGATGTAGTTAACATGAAAAAATATTACAGGGCTTAATCATTAAAAACTGCGGATTATGCCTGCTCTCCTTTGAGACCCAAGGGTATAGTAATAGCTAGACATCTTCCGAGTTGCACCATTTTCTTAAAGCCAAAATTGGGAGAGTACACTGCACCAGAAACGCCATATATATGGTTGCCACGCTCCAATGTGAGGCTGGCCTCCCTGTGGAGGCTCTACTTCCAATGGCAGTGATTCTCAACCAGGGGTATGCATATCATTTAGGTTACAAACAGATCTTTCAGGGGATCCATCAACTCATATCTAGATATTTGCCTAGTTTTACTACAGGCTACATAAAAAGGGCTAGCAAGTCAGTACAAACTAAAATTTCATACAGACAATGACTTGTTTATACTGCTCTATATATGATACACTGAAATGTAAGTACAGTACATATATTCCAATTGATTTATTTCATAATTACATGGTAAAAATGAGAAAGTAAGCAATTTTTCAGTAATGGTGTGCTATGACGTATTTTAAGTCTGATTTTGTAAGCAAATTGTTATTAAATGAGGTAAAAGTTGGGGGTATGCAAGACCAATCAGAGTCCTGAAGGATGGGCAGTAATTTAGAAAAGTTGAGAGTAACTGATCTAGAGGAAGCTCAAACCAAACCAGAGAAAACAGCAGAGGGCTGAAAGGAGAGAGAAAGGAAAGCTTGTTTGTTTGTTTTCTAGGTCTTCATAGGCTCTTTGAGAAACTATAGATACTCCGTTGGGAAACTTAAGAAAAAGCTCTGCATCTGTGTAATGTAAATATTAACATTCATATTTTGTAAGAGAGGGAATGGATCCTGTGCTAAAAACTGGTAGTCAGGGCACTTTTGGATTTTTATTCCAACTCCGCAATGAACTCACTATATGGCCTTTGGAACCCTTCTACGCTTTCCCATAAAATTGGAACACTGCCACTTACCTACTCTACAGAAGTAAGTTTGGGAGGCTTAATTAATTCATGTCTCACAGCTATTTTGAAATCTTTAAATAATATTCACTAACAAAGCCCTAAGTATTAATATTGTACCGATCCAAAGCTTTATCAGTACATAGAAAACCCACCATACCTTGATATATTAGCGCTAGTCTATGGTTTAACAATTAAATGAAAAGCAGTCACAAGAGTTTGGGCCTGGTTATCTGCTTTTGGAGTTTATGCTTCAGTGAAGTAGAGCATAAAATATGTAAGTAAGGCACTAAAAAAATGTAAGTTAAGGAATAGTTCTCCTCCATCATTTATGTAACAACCATTTATGTAACAACAACTACACAAGCACATTTCCTTGGTACAGTACATTCATTGCTCACAACTATCCAGGCCTCGAGATAGGAGCGTTATATGGTCCTAGTGACCTCTGGAGTGAGGAATCTCTTGCTCATTCCAGCCAATAGGCCAGAGATGCTAAAGATCCTGACCTCAGACACATTTCTAGATCACCCCACATTAATATTGGGGAACCTTCCACAGTGGTCAGCCAGGACTTCCAGCATCAGAGAGAAATACCCCTTCCTGTTGGTAATCGTTGACCTGATGTGGGAAGCAAAGAATAGGCATGTGAGTCCTACCAATAGATACGATACCGTTTGGGAATCCCATCCCTGCAAAGACATCCATAACCACCTGTGCATTACCAGACTTTGACTTGGCATAGCAGCACTCTTCTCACAGCATAGCAAGCCTCCTCGACAACAGCTCTGGCAACTACCCTGCCAACACCAAACTGGTAAGCTACTCAGTAGTAGCAGTCAGGGTGGAATGGAGCAAGTTTAGATGATGATAATGTGTTCTCCATGTTACCTGACTGCAGTATGAAAACAGCATTGGAAAAATTGTGGGATGATAGAAGAGGAACCATGGAAATTTGATGGTTTGGCCCCAAGTCCCAGAATTCCTGTAGGCATCCACAATGCACTGTGGCTATGTCTACACTTGAAAAGTTAAGTCGACTTTATGAAGTCAGCTCAATAAGGTCGACTTAAAGTGAACCTTATTAAGTCAAGTTAACAGAAGTGGACTTAACTTTTCAAGTGTAGATGTGGCCCCTTTTTGACCTTATTAAGTCGACTTAACGTTTTAAGTTGACTTAAAAAGGTCCACTTAGACACTACTCCGCGTCTCCACTGGCTTCAGTTGACTTAATAAAGCCAGCTTAAGCGCTACTTTGAATTAAAACGAGGTGTTATTAATTCGATCTAACTTTTCCTTAATTCGACTTAAGGAGCTGCTTAAGTCGACTTAAGGAAAGCCCAGTGTAGACGCAGAGTAAATTAAGTCGACGTAAGCCTCCTTAAATCGACTTAATTTGTAAGTGTAGACACACCCTGTGAGAAAAATCCTAGAGCACAAAGCTGATCAGCGGAACATTGCACTATGGGATATCTGCCCAGAAGGCTGCATGGTTAATTCAAGCAAGCACAGAGTTGTGTAGATACAATGACTAACAAGAAAAGTACGTAAGCCAACCTAACAATAGCAGTATGGATGCACTTCAATTCAGTGTAGTTAATTTGCTGCACTTAGATCAAACAAACTAATCCAATGCAACATCCCTGTATAGACAAGCCATGATGTGTAGAATTAAAATCCTATGGGATCCTTAAATCTTATATGACTATACAAGAGGGAGCATTAGAAGTTTCCTGTGTACTATACATTCTGCATCAAATGAACAAGACTTACCAAATTTAGCTCCAGCAATTGCCCTTTATGCCTTTTTCTAAGATGAAAGCCAAAAATGCTTAATTAGAGAAGAGAATCTGGTTGCTTTATGAGTCAGTAAAGAATTTAAAGGAACTGACTAACATCTCCCACCTTCATGGTACCATTTAAAAGGTCCAATTTAAAAAGGAGGAACCGAAAGATGCTGCACAATGCTGATTGCTCTGGCAAAAGCAGGTTCTATCTAATGCACAGCACAGTTTGAAGATTGATTGTTTAGACTGGAAAAACCGATGAACAAAAGCTTTGTCCGAGCCACTTTTTCAAAGGAATAAATATAGTGAGTGAATAGTGAAACAGCTTCTTGGAATGCTAGAATGTTTTGTCTATATATTGGCTTTGTTTGACATATATCGAATGAGGTTCCTGGGACAATCAGTTCTAGATGCAGATTTATTGGTGTTTTCATTTGGCGCAAAAGAAATAAAGGATATGATTTTCAAAAGCATGCGGCATGCAAAATGCTTTTTAAAAAGCAGAAGAACTTATCATCCAATATATATTATCCAAACTACTTCATACTCAGACACCAGCGTGACAGGTACTAACGTAAAACCATAAAAGACAAAGTGAGGGTATGGAAGTCAATGGTGTTTCTTGATTATGTGAAAAAGAATCAAGATTTGTCTCCTTTTAAGTAAGTGTCTGGTTACCATTGTCCTTATACTCCTTTGGTAGTTCCATGTCACATCTAAAGGGCCTCCAAACCAAAAGCCCACCCTTCCTTTTTTTGGGTCACCATGTCACGTTAATTGAGGTCTTCCAGTTTCCATTTTTGAAAAGCACTAATTGGAGAGTTACATAATGCTTCAACCACACCACACTCATGGCCCAGTTGTGCAACTACCTTTCTGACGGTGAGGGGTTTTTTTCCACAAAGTGATCCAGTTGATTTACCTGAGTAAGGGCTGCATATTTGTCGACTAAATATATTTCCAGCAATACTTCCCTTTTGGAGGCCAGGGAGAAGGAGCTCAGATGCCATGCCTTGTTTGGGTCTTTGAGTTGTCTTTTGAATACATATTTTATTTCAAAGATGTTATTACTTTTCATTGTGTTGTGTCACAGTAAAAGAAAGCCTTAGAAAGGCAGAAAGAAGTCTAGCAAAAAAAAAATTGTTCACATCAGGAGATATGCTACAGAGCTCAAAAAATGTGTGAAAAAAATGGATATAAAAGGGAAATAAAAATACATAGTATTTTAAAACTGAAATGTAATAAACTGCAAGAGATTCAGACAGGAGAAAGGGAATAAAAGTAACAGGCTTTTACCGCACATCTTAGCAAGAAATAGAGGAATACTGTAAATGTTAAAAAGTTTTTTGCTAAGTTTACAAGTTTGAGATAGGAAACCACTGGAGAGAGAAAATAATGTTCATCTGAACAATCTGTGGCATGGTCTACTGTGTTCATTGAAGATTTGATGTAGAAGGTGAATTATTAATTAAATATTAACCGTAGTGGCATTTCAATACACACTTTATATATGACATGTTATGTTACTTTGACACACAAGCGAACATCATCCTTGTAAAAAGGATGCAGGGTAAGTTAAATTGTACAAAATGACAACTAAATCCAGTTACGTTAATGGCTATCTAAAGGAAATTTGCTTATGCAATTACATTATGTAAATGCTCGCACATCAAAGGCATTTGCAGAATGGTGACTACTGCAGAATGGTATGTCTATTCATACTGGAAGATAATTCGCAATGCTACAAATAATAGCTGAAAAAGCTCATTTAGTGCAAGTGATTCAAGAGCGGTAGTTTTGTATCAGAAACCTCCAGCCATATTCCATAACTGAAAAGGGAAAACACTACTCCTCCGTATACTACAATAACGAGTAGCTATTCAGATGTCAGTATCGAATTATGTTTATCTTATATGTGGGCACTGTACAGAAAAAGTAACTCATTACCATCAGAATAAAAATAGTATTACACATATCATATCTGTATCACCAGCTGTTGATCTGAATCTCTTTAATGGTCATGCTAATTTAAGCCTCCAAACACACTCTTTTTTAAACAATAGTTCTGTGGAGCAAATGGAGTATGTTAGCCATGAAAAATGATGAAGTGATGATTATCTTTTTCACTCAAGAGAATAAGTTTAATAACTTATCAGCCCTTCTATTTGTGAACGAAAAACAATCATCACTTGCTATAAGTAAAATATCCTAATTTTCTGCTGTGCCTATGAGAAAAGGGATAAAATAATGAGAAAGCGAAGTAGACACTTCTGTGGAAGGAAGATATAAGACAGTTCCATATAGTCGCACTGCTGATAAATTACTCTCTCTCTTTAGTCCTTTGGGTAGTTTTCTTAAGGATGACAAAGTACTGCTGCAGAATTCACAAAAAGAAAGTTTGTCAGTTGAATGCAGAGTCAGTTTAAAATAGCGGACTAAGTTGAGTGAAAAGGTTCCTGAACACTGTTAGACTTTGAATGTGTAGTTTTGAAAAATGAAGTGATTGCAATTAATAATAACTTTTCCCATATACAGGAGGCGTTTGGGTCATTGTTTGAATTAATGATTTTAATACCACTTACCGGGCCATGGCATCAACAAAGAAGCTGAGTGACTGTCAGAAGAAAAAAAAACAAAATAAAAACATCCAGACAGTTCAGTCATGCCAAACCTAATATAGATGCAGTTAGAGAAAATGTGCCATGTCAGTGACTGAATAGACCAGACAATGACTTCACTAGCATACGGCAGCAAAAATAGTAGTAAATGTGTACTATGCTGGTAATTATGCGTTGACCGTGTACATTGAAGGCGCAAGGTTCTGTGTACATAGCCCAAGAGGAAAAATGATGAGCAGGACAGAGAGAACAGGAAACACACTTTTGTATTTCTGAGAGTACTGTGGTATTGCTATCAAGTCACTCTTGCCAAATAGCGGGATTAAGAGAAAAGATGGGAGTGAATAGCTAAGTACCTCATTTTGCAAATTGAAGACACCACTTAAACCCATATCTCCTTAAACATATACACATTCTCTCTCCAGGCCTCTGTTCCTGAAAATAAGGGAGTGGATGTGCGAGGGGTCAGTGACTTCCAATTAGTACAGAGAGAGCTGCACCAAATACTTAAACTCAGGCTCAGTTCTCATTGCTCATTGCTTACACTGAACTGTAACAGCTCTTTACTTCCTTGCTGTGCAGAACACAAGTACTTGCAAGATCAAGACCCGAAAATATATTATATAAGTTGGTATGTTTTTGTCATTTTAAACTAGAATGGGACAAATTTTCCAATGATCTTTAGTCACAGCGGTAAAATTTATAAAGCGTACTTCTGTACATCCACAAAATTCCACATTAGTGAATGTACACATAGCAAGCCTAGTTCAATACTACATTATGCCAATTTTATTATGGATAAATGGATTAACTAATGGAGAATCAGGTCCTTCATATTTAAGTAGGCAATTGAGTAGTTAGAAATCTGCAATTACCAGTGTTCACATAAAAGTTGGGTTGGTGCATGCAAATGGATGTGCCTGGAAATTTTACAAGTGCATTTCTAGAGGCCCATTTAAAATATATGGACCAAGATATTCAGCGATGACTAATAATTTCATGAATCAATTTTTGGGTGCCTAGCTTGAATCCTTTACTCATTGAAAACCAGGCCTCAAGGTTGAGCACCCAAAAAATGGGAGTCATGATCACCAATGCAAACTTACTAGTTACTTCTGAAATGTTTAGTTATGGTCTATTATGTCGTACCATTTACTAGGAATATAGTTAAAAGAGACCAACTAGTAGACTACATTTAATATATTGTTTTTAAAATACTTTGTTTGCAACTAATGTTATATTATCATACCACAAAATCAGACATTTGTCCTTACATGCCAGGCCAAAGATTTCCCTTCATTAATAAATCTGTTGTGTATTTGCTAGAACAGCTCAGCACAGGCTCTAGGGGTGCAACTACACTTACAAATTAAGTCAATTTAAGGAGGTTTAAATTGACTTAAAATACTCCACGTCTACACTGGGCGTTCCATAAGTCGAATTAAGGAAAATTTAGTTTGAATTAATAACACCTCATTTTAATTCGAACTAGCAATGAAGTCGACTTTATTAAGTCGATTTAAGACAGTGGAGACAGGGATTAGCGCCTTGGTGGAGCTTATTAAGTCAAATTAAAACGTTAAGTTGACTTAAAGTTAAAAAGGAGCCACATCTACACTTGAAAAGTTAAGTCAACTTAATAAGGTCCACTTTAAGTCTACCTAACTTTTCAAGCATAGACATAGCCTAGGTTAGCAACTCCTGGAATTTTAAGACCCCCCCCCTCCACCCACCCACCCACCCAGTTTTAATGAGTTTGCTTGCGGTTTCTAATGCAGGCCACCACCTCCCAAACACCCCTTG
This sequence comes from Pelusios castaneus, assembly GCA_007922175.1. Taxonomy (NCBI): domain Eukaryota; kingdom Metazoa; phylum Chordata; order Testudines; family Pelomedusidae; genus Pelusios; species Pelusios castaneus. Next base: position 8,112,112 of record ML685783.1, read on the forward strand.
TGGTCAGAGGTCATCCAGCAGCACTCTACCTTCATTCCCCCCTCTTCCTTCAGGGACTCTTAGGAATTTACTCAGGTAAAAGCAAGTTCAAATAATCCTTCCTCCTTGGAGTTGAGTTTATTGAATCCTTTGGTACGTGCAGTTCTGCGTCTCTCTCCTGATAAGCCAAAATAACACAAAAAGTATTTCAAAAATAGTTTCCATCTCAATGTCAGGTCACACAGTTTCCATCTCAATGTCAGGTCACAGCTTCACCTCCCTTACAGACTTACCTAGCACCTCCTGCCTGGTATCTGTTTTTCCCCAGAGGCCTTACACTTGTGCCTACCCTCCTTCTTCACTTACTCTCTCTTGCTTCCTAAGCTTTTCCCTTGCTAACTCAGGGCCTTACCAGGAACATTTTTCTCCATACAGTGTCTATAGATATAATTGCAGCTTCCCTAGCCATCCCCTCCACTGCAGCTTCCTGCTGTTTTTGTACTGGACTCACCTTGATTCACCCCAGCTGGGGTCATTCTATAGTCAGAGCTGGCAAAGCCCCAGGCTCTCCAGCTCATGGACCAAACTACTCTGCTACAGCCTCCCATTATCCAACCTTTTCCGAGTTGGGAAATGAAAACCTTTCTAGAATATATGTATTTTAAAGGCCATCCATATGAAGGCCTTTTTTTACTAAGATAAGAAGCGGGTATTTTTCACAGCCTTCACTCAGCATATCAGGTAGGAAAAAGAAATACTAATTTTGAGACTGGCAAACGAACAAGGTAGTCATGTCGTATGATGACAATATAATTTTTTTAAAGCCTGTGGAACATACCTGAGATTTCCAGGGAAAGAGTTGACTAATCATTGACTAAAGTGTGAAAATCTATTGCGGGTATGAAGAAGCCCCTCTTTTTTGTCAAAGGAAGAGGACCATGGCCCTTTGGTCAGTAGCTTGAATTAATAAAACAGCAGCCAAATAATGGAACCAAAAAGAACCGACAAATCTAATCTTTTAATCCTGTCTTTTTCTTCTGTCCATTTGTGTATGGAATAAAGGAAGGGGATAAGCAGCCATAAAAATGCATATGTTACACAGCAGGGTCCCTATTTTGGCTAGTCTTTGTCCCTATGGAATTGTGATTTCCTCATCTTGAAAACTGAAAAGTGGTGGAATTCTTCCATTTATCGTGAGGGAGTTTAGTATTATCAAATGTGGCTTTCCATTGATACTTAGGCAGAATGTAAAGACAATACACAAGTCCAAAAGAGAGGGGCAAAGAGGGAAAGGGGGAAATGGAGGATAAGCTTTTTCAAACTAACACATCATACCAGTCTACAAAATAGAAAAATGTGGGAAATTGCATCTATGCAACACATTGTTAGAGTTATCTGACCAGGGTTTGCATCATTTTCAACCAGAAAGAAAAATCATGGTTTCCAGATCTTCCAACAGAGGCAAATTTGGTTTTACGAATTACAAGGGACTGATATTTTCCGATTTCTGCAAACACTTCTGCCTACTCAACTGAAAAAGGATGCCTGGGCTAAGTTTTAGAGGCCTCATTAGGTTATTTCACCTGCTGATTGTGTCTGCCATAATAAGAATTTGCCACCTGCTGGAAGCTATTAGTAATATTTATTATTCGCATTACAGCAGTGCTTCTTTATGCTGTTCCTCTTGTTTTGATGGGCTACAAACCCTGACTTCCTGCTACTTAAGTAGGTTGCTACATGAAATCATTTTGGATAGTGAACGGCCTAGTCTGAAAAAATGTTGTGATATCTGCATCCTCAAACCTTTAAATGACTACTTTATTAAAAACATGATGACAAAGAATTACAGTGCATATTTCAGTGTTGGGCTTTAGTTCCATATCTGCTGCAGGTTTGTGCCTTGTGGTTCATAGGACTAATAAGCTGCTTGCTGTCTGTCCAACATTTCGAGAAGCAATGTCCACCAAATCCTGAAAAGGTTAAATTAAATTTCCCCTATTGTGGCATCATTCTTCCCCCAATTGTAGGAGGGATGAACATAAAAGTATGCAACATTTCTTGGGGATGTGATTTCCAAAGGGATGGAACTATTTTCTGGGAATGATATCCCTTCCCCTTCTCCCCTCCCCTCAACATGCTCAAGTTTTCCCTCTTGTGTTTGACAGTTGCATAGCTCTGCGAGAGTATAGCTATCATATAAGATATCGATCCCAGAGACACAGAAAGTCTCTTTGGTATCTTGGGCTAAACTGATGGAAGGCTTGGGAGGTAGACCCAAAGGTTTGAATTTGACCAGGTATTCACTGGAGTGAGTGGAGCATTGGAGAGAACTGAGTGAATAATTGATTTTCAGTGCAAGCACTGATAAAACAAAATCAGTTTCAGTTCAAACAAACAATTTTCAAGTTTTTGTCAAATGGGGAAAAAATGTTTGAAGCTACTGAAACATTTTGAGTTCATTCAAAATTAAATGGGATTTTAAGTTGATTCAAGTTAACTCAGATGTTTTCTGTAGACTTGAAATAATTTTATTTTGTTGCTTTCTGAGTATTTTGATTTGGCTATTTTGTACTTTTCAACTTCTGTGTGGTTCTTCCTTTAATTGGCCAAATTTTAAATTGAAATATAATTTTCACTCAAGAAACCAAATGGAAACATTTTGAAATTGTCAAAAACAAAAAAGTTTTGACTTTAGAAATATTTTTTCCTCAACTGAAACTATCAAATTCAGCCCAAATTTGGCAAATATGCATTTCTACAAAAATACATTTTTAGGAGGGCAAAAAATCAATTTATCCAAAAAATTTCATCTTTCTCAGGCACTGAAGTAATGCTCATGGGAACCTCTGCTGCCCCTCTAAAATATTTTTCAGATCGGTATTTTTATTCTAAATTGGGATGCCGTGTCCTGCTCTGGCCAGGGTAGACCCCCTTTTAAGCTCTGTGCTGGATATCATGACTTTTTTGGCAAAACTGGGCATTTCTCCCATTTGCTCTTGCAGAGGAGCATTCAAGCAAGAGCAAATGGGACAAATGCATGGCAGGGCTTAGGTCAGTGGCCACACGGCAGGTGGCTTGGTTGTTTCTGCTTATCCGGAGTACCATTCTCACGTTAGGAAAATATGATCACCCTAATTCTGAAGTACAGTGCTCTTCAATAATATATTCTGGAGAACATAAGTGCATGGATCAACAGACCAGCTCACCATGTGAGAGGATGTGTCCATGCCTCCTGGTCAAACCTGGGTGAAAAAGTCTTTTTAGCAGCCATAGTTACTCAGATATTAAGTAGCAATTTTCCATTTTGTACGGATTTAGCTTCAGGTAACTATACATCATCCAGGTACAAAACTCTTTTTATAGCTCTAGGGTCAGTATTAGAAAAAAAAATAGAAATTGTGTAGGCATATTTCAGGCAATTTTTTTTTTTTTTTACTATATACCATACTAGATTTTGTGCCAAAGTCCTGAAATAATTTGATAGCTATAAAACAAGCCTTCCCCTTTAACATATAGCACTGGCTTTTAAATGTACATGTATAGCACTTTTATCCATGGCAAAACAGAAGTATCTTACATCTGTACCCTGACACATTATAATCCATTCACATTCTATGGAACGCCACACCATATGCAGAGATCTTATAGATACATGCGCTTCCTTTATTTTTTTGCTACAAGCATAGCAGAATCAGTGTTTGAATCAAATTAACATTTTCAAGTAGTTCGCTATAGGAGAAGTTTTCTATTAATATGCAATTCTGCTCTAACAATGACTATGTAAAAATGGTATCTTGTTATTCAACAGATTTGCTACCTGTATTATACTGGCATGGACTCTGCAGGCTTTAATGAGAGAAATTCATTTTTCCTTCTTTTTGCTCCTGTTAGTCTTGCAGAGACAACACAATGAATATTGAGTGAGCTGAATTCTATTTCTGTTTATGAATCAAACGTAATCTTAGTTGCTAAGTTAATTGCTATATTTTCCCTTTGTAAGGCTATTGTATATGGGTTTGTACAGCAGCCTCTGAGTACGCAGTCTTAAAATGTTAGGTTTGCATATGTAAAGTTTGTAAATAAAGGCAAAATTTCGCCTGCAGAATGTTGTGACAAAGTTTGCATTTGAACATTGGGCATGGAGAGGAGAAAACTAAGAAACAAGATGGAAATAGAAGATGTTAAGGGGCAGAGTGGCAGAGGCACTTGTGCAAGGAATATAGGATAAGTATCTAGAAAGAGATTTGGCGTCAGCTGAAGAGAAGTGGAACTTCAAAAGAACGTGGATTGTGGCAGTGGAAGATGCAGATGAGGAGAACTGAGGGAAAGAAAAGAGGTGGTGATCCCATGAAGTATAAGTAGCAATACAAACAAGAAAATGGCACATTAAAAAAAAATGAATCCACTGAGTGTAAATGAAAGTGAATACAAAGAAGCAAAGCGAGTCACCAAACAGGCAGTGATGACGGCCAAAGAGAACGCCCTAGACAACATATAAGCCAAGTTAGTAAACAACCCACAGCTGACTGGCATAAAGATGTAGAGCATTGCAAAAATGAGATGAAAAGGAAAGGAAGATGGTATTGCAACACCATTTGAAAAGGATCATCAGGGAGACTGTCAGTAATACCTGAATGGCTGAAGGAGAAACAGAAAAATATTTTGGGAATCCCTTTAAATAAGGCAAGTCCTTTTAGCAGAGTTACCAACATCTGATCCTAATATGGGGCCTCAGGTTTGACATAACAGAGGAAGAAGTGAAAAATACAGTTCAGATAATGAAGAAAAGTAAGGCAGCAGGACCTAATGAAGTAACAGTGAAGCTACTGAAAGTCCTGTGTCAGAGAGGCATAAAATGGATGAATAGGACAGTTAAAACTATATGGTGAGACAAGAGAACTCACATAGATTGGTGCAAATCTATTTTGGTCTTAATACATAAGACAATAAGCATCCATGAATATGGAAACTACCAAATAAAAATGTTACTGTCACATGGGATGAATATTTTGGAATGCATCTTGGATACTGGGATTAAAAGAATGATAGAACCTCTCCTCAGACAACAACAGTCTGGCTAGGAAAGGATGAGGGATCACATTATTTTGGTGAGGACCAACAGGATACCTTCTGGGCTTTAATAGGCCTAGAAAATGCAGGCAGGAGGATACTCACACCAGTGCTGAGAAAATATGTAGTGCCTGAGGAGTTAATTATTCTGTGAATGCACTACCTGGATCACCTAAAATAATGATCTGAACGTGTTTTGGAACAACAAGCCCCTTTGAAATGAAAGTCAGACAGCGTCAGTATCAGCCTTCTTTCTGTCTGCTGTTTATCATATTAATGGACTACCGGTATGTCAGCAGGAAAATCCCCATGGGAAAAAGTCAGAAGCTGCTATATGCAGATGATAAAGCAATAAGGGCATCCTCAAAAGCTGACTTAGAGGAAATATTCAACAACTAGTATGAGTAGCTATAGGTCAGTAGACATCCATAGGGAATCTGAATATAGAGATTAATAGGGTACAACTAACCCATACTGACCAGTCTTAGTACATTGACAGCTGGGTTACAGACAATGACAAGCTTGAACATGAGATACAGTCCAGACAGGGAAGTGTTAGAAGGGGAATTTCATCTAAGGTGTTATGTATGACAAGCATTTATTTGCCACTGAGACTGAAAGCCCAATTATAACAATTGAGCCAAACTAAAAATTAATGAGTTAGATCTCTGCTGGTGTCAAAATCAGGCTGGTCCATTGATTTACAATTGACTGTAATGGATCTGTGCCAATTTACACCAGCTCAGGATCGGGCTCAAATGATAAAGTTATGGCCCACATATATCATTCTTGCTGTGCCAAAGCTCTGTTTCATCTAAACCTCAGACAGGGTTGTACTTACTTAACAAGCCAAGCAAATTATTCAGAAATAATTCTTTTACATCTTTCTGGTGGTGGTGGAGGGGGACACCCACATTGTGATACTGCCTAGGGGCTTGGAAATGCCATAATAAAACAGTTGGGGTTTGCAAGGTTTCAGATTTGGTTGTTTACATTTCACAGGGCTACTTTCAATTTTGTTAACTATTTAAAATATTTAACTACAATCTATTCAGAAAGTTTCATCTCCCTTTAGTTACAAATAGAAGCATATGGTTTGTGAAATATTAAAAATAAATATTAAAAAAATTATTTAAAAATGATGAATGATTTTTGATGTCTCTATTTTGGGAGTCCAGTTTGAAACATCATAATGGAACCTGGTTTTCAGAGTTTGAAGGTACATTCTAAAATCAGTTTCTTAATCAACCAAAATAATGAGTTAGTAACTCTGGGCACCTGTGTTATAATATGGTCTATATTTACTTAGGTCTGATCTAAAACTTAGGTCAGGCTAGGTACATCACTCAGAGGTGTGAAAAAAAAACTCCCACCTTTTCAAACTGTAGGTAAAACAACTTAAGCCCCGTTATAGAAACCACAAGACTGACAGATTAATTCTTCTGTTGTTCTAGCTCCTCTCTCTCGAGGGAGTGGATTTACTACCATGATAGAAAAACCCCTTTTGTCACTGTAGCAAGTGTCTACAGTACAAATACTACAGCTGCAGGCCAGGTCCCAGGTTTGATCCAGGCTGACAATGAACAAAATGTTTTGGCTTTATACCTGGACTCACACAGACACAGAGTCCTGGCCTGCAGCAGCACAGAGCTGAAACAGAATATAAAGTCCAGTAAGAATGGAATCTTCAGGGATTTAGCAGATAATATTGAAGACCTCTACTGAGCACATATGAACTGCATTTTTTCAAAGACATAACTTGGCCAAAATTTCTGCAGATTTTCATGAGAATGGCAAAAACACATCTCTGACGCAAAGGCCACATTCCTACCAAATTTCAAGTCCATGCTCCAAAGCATAGAGAAGTTAGAACTTTTCCATTAAAAGATTGCCAGAATATTTTTAACACGGGCCAAACAATGTTTTTCCCCCCAGCCTTCTTCTCTGAAACAGATTAACCATTTAAGATGAAGATTAAAAAAATAATAAATTTTAAATTTTAAAAAATCCCAAGCAGACTCCCAACTCCCCCTATGAAAAAATTTAGCCAAAACAGTTAAAATTTCCAAACCTTTAATTAAAGGAAAACAAGATCTTATAATAGAAACTGTTGGACAACCTTAATAATGGGGCTATGCCACAAATCTCACCAATAATATGTATACGCATACAAACTCTAATACATTTCATCTCTTGTTACACAGTTTCCAAATGGGGCATTTGGGAAGGTTGTATGCAGAATCTGCTCCAAACTGAAAAATGTACATGTGTATAAAAATAAAAAGGAAACTTATTTTTCAAATGGTCAGCATTCTTATTCTTCCTATAAAATTCCCAAGTATACATTTGGAAACTGTGTAACAATAGCAGAAAATGTTCTGAACAAATAAAGAGCAGCAGCAAGAGAAATGAGTGACCAGACACCATACAAAAACTAGCGCAGAAAAACACACCCCAAATCAGAAATATGTCACTTGACTCTCCTCAACCGGATAACTGGCTGCTAAAAAAGAGTCCACACTTCATGAGAAAACATGGTTACATGCCCTGAGCACATAAGATAGAGCCAAGAAATACTACTATTCTAGTTCCACTTCCGACATTTCCTTCCACTCTGCCTTTAATAAAATAATTTAAGCATTATGGCTCAGTTTCCCTATGTTCAAAATAAGGAAGGAAATCAGGACAAATAAAGCAACCCATTACATTATTGTATTGTGTTGGTTCAGAAAAGGGCAACTAAAATGATTAGGGGTTTGGAGAGTGTCTCGTATGAGGAACGATTAAAAAGGCTAGGCCTCTTCAGCTTGGAAAAGAGGAGACTGAGGGGGGACATGATAGAAGTATATAAAATTATGACTGATGTGGAAAAAGTGGACAAGGAAAAGTTGTTTACTTACTCCCATAATACAAGAACCAGGGGTCACCAAATGAAACTGATAGGTAGCAGGTTCAAAACAAATAAAAGGAAGTTCTTCTTCACACAACGCACAGTCAACTTGTGGAACTCCTTACCTGAGGAGGTTGTGAAAGCTGGGACTATAACAATATTTAAAAGGGAACTGGATAAGTTCATGGTGGCTAAGTCCATAAATGGCTATTAGCCAGAAAGGGGTTAAGAATGGTGTCCCTAGCCTCTGTTTATCAGAGGATGGAGACGGATGGCAGGAGAGTGATCACTTGATCATTGCCTGTTAGGTTCACTCCTTCTGGGGCACCTGGCACTGGCCACTGTCGGTAGACAGATACTGGGCTGGATGGACCTCTGGACTGACCCAGTACGGCCTTTCTTATGTTCTTATGTTGATTTCAAGGGTCAAAAGAGTTAAAGCTGTTTCACAGTTATGTTCGAAACCTTGGTTTACTATGTTTCTTGGCAAACACTCAAAAGCATTCTTTCTAGCAATAGAAGTTTGATCAATAAATGGAAGAACAAGAAATTAAAATAAGCATGTGTATTGCAAATGAAATAGGGTGATTAGGCAAGATAAAAATAAAAATCGTTCATCTCTTCTTCTTGAACCAAAGTATCAGCGTTTCCTTTTCATCAAAGAAAGGCTCTTCTGAAAATAAGAAAGGGTTGATTTTACTTTCAATAGATGTATAAAGGATATTCACTTCTGTCTCTAAAAGACCTATGAAAGTTACAGGAGAGAGAACAGAAAAAAGACTTTCATTGATGTCTTTGGAACACTAGATGGCTGGCTGCTCAATTACAAATGGATGCTTTGGTTGACCATGGTTTATGTTGCTTAGGCCCTTATCAGGGATGTTATCTGATGGGGTTTTCTCCTCAGACAGGCTTTGGTGGATGCAGCTTAGCTGATTTTCAGGACTCAGTAAAATCCAAGAGGGAGGGAACAAGAGGAAAAAAAATCATGGGGCAGAAAGTAACAACAGGGAAGGGAGGCAAAACAGGTTTTTAAATGTTTCTGCAGTGCTGGCAATTAGATACCTCAACTGATGGGCAGAGGATTGGATGTCATGATAATGTGATGATTTTCAGTACTGCTTAAACAAGAGCAAGGCCAGCTGGCTTTCCTCCTGGAAGGAATTATTTCAGTCTGGTCTGCTCCTAATAACTCGAGGTCAGGGAAGATGAGACGAGGTGAATAGAGATGCAGAGTGGGACCAGAGATGAGAGAGATGAATGTTTTTTTTCAAAGTCACTTTGTAAGAAACCAAGCAAGGGGGAAAGTGGGTGTCATAGTTCATTCCCCCTCATTATTTTGTCCACCAATTAGGCCTAATATCCAACACACCAATTCTGGTCCATTAATTTCTGGTTCCACATTTTCTGTCTTTACCAAGCATGATTTCAACAGCTCCTTCTTCTTTAAGCTAACCCAGCTTCTTTGTCTGGTTCTCTTGCACAAATGATTAATATTATAAACACGTTAACCTCTTTTTCCTGGTTGATTTCCAAGCAGGCAAAAATGTAATATCTTAAGAACTTTCACTCACTTCTTACATTTCAGATTATGTAGGAGTAAGTTTTGTAACCCCAGTCATCACAACAGCTCTGACACAACTCTCTCACAGCTCTCTCAACTTCAGTCTAACCAGACCAAAAATCCTAAGTTTAAAATCTTATCCAAAGGATGGTACTGCTAAAAGAGTACGACTGTCATTCCTAGTGTGCTACGGAGTGTTACTGTTACACTCAGACCATGTACACACGATCACTTTATTGTGCAATAAGGCTCCTTACCGCGTGATAAAGCTTCCTGTGTACACACGAGCATTTTCCCTGTTGCGTGGCAACAGCCTCTTGCCCCGCAACAGTTAAAGCACTCAAATCAAGAGTGGTTAGGTTTACCGCAGAACAGCTGTTCCACGGTAGAGCTTGTGTGTACAGGTTTTCCGATTTTGACAGCCTCCGGAAATGTCCCAGAGTGCTAATCGAGGCCACTCTAGGACATTGGAGCTGTCAAATATGTCAATTTCACTGCTCTAGCCCAGCAGTGAAATTGACAACTACTGGAGCCCTCAGGTTCGGCGGCTCCTGGGGATTGGCCCCCTCGACTCTGGGCTCCTGCTTGGGAGCCCCCAAGCACAGGTGGCTTCAGCTTCAGACCAATGCAGCTCGCAGGCAGCAGGTCTCAACAGAGGAACCTCAGGGATCTCCTGTCAACTGGCAGCTGCCCTGGCTCCATCTGACAGGGGACCCCCGGAGGTTCCCCTGTCAGCAGAGCCCTGGGTCTCTGAGCTCCTGCTGCCTGCGAGCTGCCCTGGTCTCCGGGGCTGCAGCCCCCACCACCACCTGAAGCCTGGCAGGTGGCGGAGGGGGCTGCAGCGCTGAAGCACCAGCCCCCTAGCTCAGCCCAGTAGCTGAGCTAGGCAGCTGGTGGTTCAGCGCCACAGCCCCCACAGCCACCCAAAGCCCGCTGGGCTTCAGGAGGCAGCGAGGGCTGCAGCCAGCCCCCTAGCCCAGTGAACCCCTGGGGCAGCCCACTGCCAGCCAAAAGGCTGGCTGTGGGCAGTGCATGGTGGGACACGTGCCCACCATGCACTGCTCCTTGTAGTGAAACTTCAAAGGAGCGTGTGAACACTCCTTTGCGCTACAAGGAGTATGTTTGTACACACAAAAGTGCTATATTTATAGCGCCTTCCTTGTCCCGCAACAGCTTATTGCGGGAGAAGTTTGTCAGGTGTACATAGCCTCAGCGTTACGTCAGTCTCAGGATATTACAGAGAGATAAAAGTGGGTGAGGGAATAAATTTTACCAGACCAACTTCTGTTGGTGAGAGACACACAAGCTTTCAAGCTACAAGAACCCTTTCTCAGGTCTCAGCAAGCGTGTCATAGCTTAATACAGACTGTTTAGTTAGCACTCATTCTAAGGCATCATTTAAACAAGTGGTCCGTTAACACCACTGTTGCCATAGGACAAAAGGGGAGGCTAGCAGATGACACGTTGTTGAATCCAGTGTCTTCATTAAGACCCAAAAGGTGTAGCCGTGTTAGTCTAGGTCAGCAAAATAAACAGGGAGTCCTGTGGCACTTTTAAAGACTAACAAATTTATTTATTGCATGAACTTTCATGGGAGAAAAATCCAACTTCATCAGACACTTTGAAGACGAAGTGGGATTTTCTCCCACGAAAGCTTATGCGATAAATAAATGTGTTAGTTTTTAAAAGGCAGTTAAGGTGAATAGGTGCTGATTAGCTCAGCACATGGTGCGTAGATCTCTCTCTCCCTCCCTCCCTGGCAGCTGCTTGCACTATGTTTAAAGCTGATAAACTTTGTAAAAAGATGCATGCATTTTACATACTGCAAAGATTGGAATTTCAGTATCACATGTTTCCATGTTACCACTCCAATCCATATTTTATGGTGCATATCTTATTTTTCCTTGTGTAGTGTCATTAATCTGCTCCCTGGCTGTGCAGAATAATATCCCACAAGAGCAGGCTGCTTTCTGAATATTTTATTATCTCTCTTTCCATTTCCTAACTAATATATATTTACAAATTCAACCTCCTACAGGCAGAACTATATTGTTTTCTCTCTGTGTCTGAGAACCAAGGCACAGACAATGCATATAAATAGAAAAAGCTATCCACAGTCATTTGTGTTGAAAGAGAGAACCAATCACATATCAAGCTGTGCAAGAAAAGGAAAAAAAAGATTTGCATTCTGCAACTAAAAAAATTGGGGGGTACGGGGGATACAAAAGTACTATGTTCCTATTGGAAGATATCTTTGCATTTTATTAAAGGGTAACTCATCCTTTTAGCTCTGTCATTAGCTTATCTGGATAGTCAGTCTTAGTGGACAAGTGTGGTGAAGGTGCTTTGCTAACAAGGGCAGTAACTTTATATTTTAAAATGACAACTGAAAGGCATAAAAGATTTTCCAATTTCTCCACCACCCATCTTTTATTGAGATAATTTCTCTCATTACATTTAAGATACTACATATTACTGAAAGAACCGTTACGGTTACATCCACCTATCAGCAAGAGGAATCATAGGTCTCTAATACAGTGAAACTGTCATGATTCCACCACATACAGGCTGTAAGGCTGCAAAGCAAAGAGACGTGAGTACTCTCTAATTTTTGTGCACGGTAGAGCTCCAGAGCTACTACATACAAGGTGATGCTGTAGCACTGTACACTCTGTCTGCAATTATGCAAATACATACAGGATAAGGAGAAAAATGTTTTTCTGGTAAAAGCTCTGGACAAAGGAGCAGAGCTGAGTGAATAATAGGTTTCTGATTGCCTAGCAAGTCTGAAAAAAAATAGTTTTGGTTGAAAACAATTTTTGCCAAATTGAAAAGTTGAAAAACAATTCATTAGGGTTGAATGAAACATTTTGTTTGACCCCAAACAAAATGGTCTGATTTTGAGCCTCTTTTAAAAAATTTGTTAAAAATAAAATTAAAGGAAAGTTTGAAAAAAAGGCATTTCAAACTCAGAAGTTAAAATGTTTCATGTTTTGGGTTTTTTTTCAGAATTTATAGGGATTTTTTACATATATTTGCAAAATGTGATAGTGTTGCCAAATCTGTATTCTTCACCAGAAAATGCTCAATAGGAATTTTCTACTTAACAGATCTAGGTTCTTTCCTTGATGTCCTATGTGATCTTCACATTTAAAATATCTCTGTGCCTTAATTCCCCATAAGTAAAATGACAATATTTTAACTCACATAGTTATTATGAACAAACAGAGTCTGGTGGCACTTTTAAAGACCAACAGATTTATTTATTGCATGAGCTTTCGTGGGAGAAAATCCCACTTCGTCAGACGCTTTGAAGATGGGAAATTTACAGAATGGGAGGAAATTAAATGCAGGGAAGTGTATGACATAGGATCAGGTCAGGCTGTAACAGCAAATCAAAATAGATGTTAGGATTCAAACACTGGGGAAGATTTCTGATGTCAGATTTGTGTGCATTTATTCTTTTGCACAGAGACTCTCCTGTTTCTCCAATATATAAGGCAGAGGGGCATTTCCGGCACATGATGGCATAAATCACAAATCTGACATCAGAAATTGCAACACTAAAAAACCAATAGGGGAACACCTCAATCTCTCTGCTCACTCCATTGAGGACTTGCTAATAGCTGTGCTAAAACAGATGAATAACAAATCACAGCTTCAAAGAGAAACTGCAGAACTCGAAATTATATGCAAATTCAACTCAGTTGCCTTGGGGTTAAACAGGGATTACAGATTTCTCTCTCATTACAACAGGTGATTTGACCTCACCTTCTTCTATGTACTGTTCCCCAGTGTTTGAATCCTAACATCTATTTTGATTTGCTGTTACAGCCTGACCTGATCCTGTCATATACTTCCTTGCATTTAATTTCCTCACATTCTGTAAATTTCCCATCTTCAAAGCATCTGATGAAGTGGGATTTTCTCCCACGAAATTTCGTGCAATAAATAAATCTGTTAGTCTTTAAAAGTACCACAGGACTCTGTTTGTTTCTGTGCAATAGACTGACATGGCTACCCCTTTGGAACACAGTTATTATGAGGATATATTTACTTGTGAACTGATAGGCCCATGTAAGTAAATTTTTGTGGGGTGGTAGCACCACTATAATTAAGGCTATCAGTTTCCTGTGTAACAGCCAATTTGACAGACAGACAGAGAAGTATACATGGTTTGGAGCCCCTATTCCAACCCAGGGGTTGAATAGCTGCTGTGGAGGGGCTACAGAGCTGTTCCAGTTCCTTCCCTGTGGCTGAACAAAAAATTCCATCCCTCCAACTTCCATCTCTACCTTACACAAAGCCACATTTCCTCAAGGGATGAATTTTGGCCATAAAAAGAACTAGTGAACTTTATTTCCTATTCTACTGCACATAGCTTTTCAAAAGGCTTTTTTAAAAGCTACGTAGTCATTGATAGGTCTAAAGACAGTGATCTGACCATGTTAGAGCGTTTTGTAACTGTTAACTAAGGCGTGTCTATTTTCAGAGAAACAAGGCATGGCAAGAATAGGTCTGTGTGATATGCAGAAAGAGAGGAACGTGTCTTATTGTTCTTACTTGGGACATTTTACAGGCAACAGATTTTTTGTTATTTTGATACAGACTAGATTTGAAACTGGGGTTCACAAATGAAAATATTTTGTCTTCTATTACAAGTATTGATCAACTGAATGGTACCTTAAATATTTGTATTCTACCTCCACACCTCAAACACTTGAATGTTATTTTTTCCAGACAAAATGCCTAAAATGTTAATACCCCAGCATACAACAGGTAATTAGCGATTTAAAAAAAAAAAAGTATGGGGAGGGTTGGAACTTAGTTAAAAGCCAAAGCATTCATGTTCCTCCGAGGGCCACAAAGGGGCCATCACCCAAGAGAGACTCAGACTACAGATGTTTCGGGTCCATAAAGACACCTTCAAACCAATGTCAGAATAGGTTAAAACCGGGTGGAGTTAGCCCAAGGAAGTTCCCTTAGCTATAAGAAGTGCATGCCTCTAAACGGAAAGATGAAATGAGTGCAAGGTGGTTAAGAAGGACCACTAATTTAAACCTTTAATGAAGATTTTCTTTCAATCCTATTTAATCTATACTTGGGTTTTGTAACAGAGGCTGCAGCACTGAAGTACAACCATATTACTTGCATGTAAAAACCATACTAATAGAACATCCGCAACACCGTTCTTTACATCCAGGAGTTCCATTTTGAATTCCATTCTCTCAGGCAAGTAGACACAGTTTTGAACTTGCTGAGGTGCTTGCTGTGGAAAGGACTCCAGCTTCTGTAAATAACAAGGGCAGGTTGTTGAGTTCTGGCAGGTTCCAGAGAACTTCTTTTTGGACAACAGTTTATATGGTTAAAACTTGGATCCTGCTTAGCTAAACCATAACCAAACATTTTATATTAAAGTACTACAAAATACCAATACTCAAACAAAAAAGTTCTTTAACCAATCATATCCCACCATATTACATATTTAATTATGCAACAGATGGAAACAATCAAGGAAACAGACAGAAATCATTCAATACAGAAGCAGGTACCATAAAGACAAAACAGTGAGACGTGTAAATTTTACAACCCAAACTGCTGATTCCTTGCCAGACAGAATGCTATCAAAATGTTCTTTAAACATCTAACGATCCTTCATTGATCTGGTGGCAGGCATTATTAAGAGAGTAACGCCTTCTTAAGAGCCCAATATTATATTGTCTTGATGTAATTTCAGGAATGTGAAGATGTAACTATATATTTTTTAGCTTATGGCTGCTCTCTCTCCTAATATGGCTGCTAGTGCTTAGCAAAAAAAATAAAGCCTCAGACCTTACAGAAAATACTGGAAGAACTCACATTCAGGTGCCTGATATAGTACTTCCCAGTACTATATTAGGAAATGGAGAAGTGCCTGAATCAAAACCTCGGATCTGAACATCTCTGAGAACCAGAAGAGTTTGGCTCCAGGTCTGGTTTTTATGGTTGCTCCACCCCACTGCTCTATGAAGTACATGTTGTTCCAGGCGTAGATGCTGGAACTAGGCATGAGAAGGTGGCCTGAAGTGGTTTCCATGACATACAAGGTTTTCAGTTTGGTTCAATGGCTCTCTACATCCCCACTATAAAAATTGTTCTAGTGCCACTGGTTCTAAATGTTGTTCAAACAGTGGTAGATACAGTCACTGTTAAGCATACATGATATACCTAAATCATAAGCAGCACTGCTCAAAAAACAGGTGGGAAATCTATTTTTACCTACATTTCAAAGTTTTCTCACCAGCCAGTCAGAGCAACAAATAACAGACATTCCCTTGGAGTCTGATTCAAGAATAACTGGATTCTGTGCCTGCTGGTCCAAAAGAGTTCCATTCTGATTCTTGGAGGGTAGCCCAAACAGTAAATTGACCTCTGCAGAGGTGTGTTTTGTGTGTCCCTTCCCGAGCCAATTCTGCCCTTAATTCCTGTTTTCCTGACTTCATGTTGCTCTTTTATAAACTCTAATGTTCTTGAAAGGGTATTCACTGAAAATAGGAGGTGCACCTGCAAATCTAACCTGGGTTTAATGAAGGTTTTTGCCTGAGGTGTGTTTTGATTACAAAATGCAGATAAAAATTAAACTTATAAATAAGTAGAGATGAGCAAAAGCCACAATTATCTGAGTTAGTGCCAAAATCCCAACACCTATAATGTCTATGAGTGTTTGGATGTTCTAAGTCCAGTCCATTAAAGACATATTTGAGTGCAAAGATCAGATTAATCTGGTTATTGGTGAACCACAGCAAAGACAGAGTTTAGATCTAGGTCTGGGTCCAAATGTCTCCAAATTTTAAGGTGGTTTGTTCTGGATTTTTGTTTTGGGCACTTCTCTGTTTATAAACTCCACCTTATGTCCAAAATTAGAGATGTGACACTGGTAGGAAGTAGGCATTCCCAATTAAATTGCTATGCACTAAGGTTCATTAGAATTATTTGATAAAAAGAACAATAGTAGCCACGTGATAGCAGGCAAGAAATATTTATTATGACCCAAAGAGATAAATTTACCTAAAATATTAGAATTGAGTTCTGCATATTCATGCTTTCCCCACATGTGGCCATGTTTCCTGTCCATGATGTGCTGAATACATACCGTGCTTTAAAAGGTCTGTCCATCCAAGGCAAAAGGAGTATGACTAATGGCTAATTGCTCTTTCTTGTTTGCTATCTTTCACATAGCATGATATCATGCTTCTACAAGGACAACAGTAGTGGTCTGGCCAGAAAGCCTGGAGGGGAAAATTAAATCCTCTTCTTAAGTAGCAGACTAACAGTCTCCTCCAACAAAGACTTTGCTTCCCTTGGTGGTAATGTGATTCATTTTCTTATAAAGAAGAAGGCTGGTATTTCAATACGTAAAGACACCCATTACAGTGACATTTAACAAGTCTGAAACTTCTGGCTTTCTTGGTAACCTAGATCTGCCTCAAGGCTATCAGAGACAAAAGAAGCCTTCTCCTCCAGCAAGCATCAAAGCCCTAATAAAAAGTCAAGAAGGAGAAGGCAGTCAGCTTCTATGTCAGAAATGCAAAATAAAAATATAATGTATGCAAATTTAAGGCATGCAAGAAAAATCATGGAACACTGCTTGTGTGTACAGTTGTACTCATAAAACCTGTAGTGCACTTTTTGAATTATTCAGAAAAACAGCTGAAAAGCAGCAAAGAAGCTTATTATGTTTGCTTTGCTTCATAGACTATTAGGTGGACAAAAAGAAAAAAGAATTTAGTTACGCTTGCTTATCTCCTAACCTTATAAACTTGGGATTAACAGATCAAAGGAGGATTTGGTTCAGTTGATAGAAAATGGAGCTCTTTTAAAGATGTTTGGTCTCTCTGTCTCTTATGATCAAATGAGCTTAAGCAATTGATAAAATAAATGGGGGTTTGAATTTTAGTACATATGTTCAATATTTACTGTATCACATTGTATATTCGTATGGAAAATTAAATAACAAGGTGTAAAAGAGGATTTAACACTGAATGCAAATAACTTTTATATTCTGTGCACTAGGCCTTACAATGGATACCACAGTGCAAACTCAAGGTACAGTGCTGACACAAGTTAATTTAATTCCCATCATGAACTTGTGATGCTTATGACATATCACACGTTACTATTGCCGCAAGACATTTGTCATGCCCATAGTTCATTGTTACAACTTGCCATTGGTCTGAAATTAACCCATGTCATTTCTGCATGTGATGGAATTGCAAAGTGCATACTGGAAATTGGACTGCTATTTGAAACATTACGATACACTTATAGTTGTATTCTACATCTCATCCAAATGACAGTCCAAAGATGCTAAAATACTTGTAATCACAAATGATCACAAAGCAAATTTTTTTTCAGAAGCAGACATATCAATTCTGATATCCTACTACCATTTTAATTTGTGTAATTACAATCTACCAATTTAAAGTTACCCTGAGTTTTAATTGAAAAATAAATTATTCACTTTGTCTCCTAAGTGGCTGTGTTGTTTTGCTGTCCCAAAATAGCTACCACATTACACTCCAGAGCTGGCTGCATTTCTGGTATGTCAGGATTTCTCTACTTAGAAACAGTATCATATTTCAATGCATGGATATTTGTATAATCCCCTGTCCCTCAAAATATGAATACACATACCCCTTAAAATTGAGTTCAGCTATCTTTTGCTAATGGTTATCAAAAGATGCACATCATTTCATAAAAGCAAACGTCTTCCTTTCCATGTGCAATGTTATTTTTCAAAAGCAATTATGAATCATACAGTTTTTCTAGTTACAACATATTTTATGCAACTTTTATATAAAGCTAAATTATGTGTATCTGATTCCTTTCCTCTTTTCTCTGGGGTGGTTACTTGTATTTTCCAAATTTATGTTTTGAGTGCAATTTTTTGCACCAGCGAGAAGCTCTGATAATTAAACTGCAAACTGGCACATACAAAGTTTGAATTCAGATGACATAAACTAGCCCCCTAGCTTGTTTAGTTAATGTAGCAACATGGGACCCTTCTAATTTCTGATTAATGATTGTTAATAGTAAGACACAATATAATAGGAAACATCAATGTGTGCAGTCTAATCTACAATTTTTTCCCAGCAGTATCTGTTGTTTAATGAGTTTCAAAATCTTTTGGGTTCAGGAACATCATAGTATGGCCAGAATCCTATTAAAACTGGCACAAGAAAATCCCTTGTGGTGAATAACCAGGTGACATTTATCTTGGTGAGGGACTTATCTAAAGGAGATTAACTTGTACCCTCTATCAACAATTATGCTAATGACATGTAGGCAGGTAAAAAAGGTTCCTTCAGTCTGGTGCTTCAGCTGAAGAAAGAAAAATAATCAAACTTGATTGAATTTCTGTGATCTTGTAAAGCAAACAAAGGCTATAGTCCTTTTTTGTTAGCTCTACAGTGGTATATAGATTCTGTCTAACTAAATGCCCTCACCACTAGTTAACAGGTACAGGTAACTAGAAGGAATTGAGAGTTGCATGAAATATTATGTAGGTTCAGCTAACTTGGAATTGTTACTATCACAGCCACTGACTAAATAAGTTACTGAGAAATCTTCCTACCTGTGTAGCCACAATGTGCTAGTCACTACGCTAAAGAGGAAATTAGAATTATACAGCATTAATGAGTTGACATAGACAGCTGTGAAATCGGGCACTACAGTGTTGTTGCCCTCTTAATTATGATAGCTAGATGAGTCAGTTCTCCCATCAGCTAAACCAAAACTGGATCATCAGCAAGAAAAATGGAATATGTCAATGTCAACATTTTCCTATTTATGGGTTGAAAATTTTACTTCATTTTAGATGGAATATATTTTTAAAAGGCTAAAAATCATTAATTAAAGTTTTCAGTGATATATTAATTTTAGTTAACATAACTCATGATTTTGCTATTATGGGGGAAAGAAAGAACAGTTTCAATTTTGAAATAGCAAAACCTTTCTATAAAAAGAAAATGTCTAATAAATATGTGGTTGTCAATAGCAAATCCATAAATTTGGATGCCAGAAATCAAGAATGCATTTCTTAGGAACAGAAATATTTTAAATAGGAGTGCAGAAGGTTACATCCTAAAACATACAATCTTTTTCAGACATTAGTTCTTTCTTTTCCATGTAGGTCTAGCATTACATCAAACAAACATTAACCATATGAACTGGCTTCAGATTATGTAGTTTCATTCAAGTGGCAGATTACCATCTGCTTTTGCTGGAACTACAACAAACAACATCCAAGCAATACAATACTCCTTGGACCACAACCTATAGTAATGTGCTATTATGTTAAACTGGAGAGAAAAACACCGTTTAGTGAAGTAAATTTCAAAGCTAAGTGTTAACATTTGCAATAGCATTGCAGAAATAAAGATAAGGGTAATTGGTGTCTTAAAAATCATTTTGTAAAATTTGATATATTGGATCTGAGGATGAAAAAGGTAATTTACTCTTTGTTAGCAACATTACTGGCAAGCATTGAACATGTGTAAACTAGAGGAAGGTTAGGTTTAATTTTCTGAATGGAATCATTCAAAGAAATGTAGGAAGTGAAAGATTTAATCAAAGGAATAATTAGCTTTTGTAGGTCCTCATGGTGTTTCTACACTAAACACAGGCCTATGTACCGCCTCAGGCACTTTTCAATCTTCCTAAATTCAACTGGATTATTTTTTAGTGTATATGTTAGAAAACCAAACAACTTTGTAAGGAATAAATGTTAAGCCAGTTTAGTAAATGCAGGGTCATGTCTACGACAGATCTCCTTCCTCCCCACGCAATCAGAAATATCACATAATGGTGACTCCTCCTCAGGGGCAACACAAGCAGCAAGTGTTCCACCTGTTGGCATGAGTTTAGCATTGATCAATACAGCAGGCCAACTACTGCTCTGGTCTTGGTGTGGAAGAAATGCTCAGCTACTCTCCTGCTGCTACAGGCCATAGACTGGAGCCCCTGCAAACACAGAATTGTTCATATCTGTGCAATCCAGCTGGCCAGTTCACTAGTCTGTCCTCCAGCTTATCCTGATCCCTGTCCAACCACTTCCTTCCCCATCACTGTAGAGAAAGAGGGGAGTCTTTGTCCCACAGCACGCAGAGGCTACACAATCCCATCAGAGCTTTCTTCTACATACAGAAAAACTGCAGCAGTTCTGCTATGCTTAATGCCTGCCATGTCTGCTCCAGGGGAAAGAAACACCTTTTGGTCCACAGATAACCATTAGGAGGTGTAGAACATGGATAAAAAACAATTGCAAAAATACTCAAATACATCTGTCATGCTTTGAATTTAAAACCAAACAGTGCTCCTCCCAGTAAATCCTTCACCATTCTGTGTGCTGACCCATAGAGAGTCCAAAAAAGGCCATGGACAACACCAAATATAAGAACAGCCATATTGGCTCAGATCAATGATACATCTAGCCCAGTATCCTGCCTTCCAACTGTGGTCATTGCCAGAAACTTCAAGTGAATGAAGAGAGCAATGCAACTATCAAGAGATCCACCCTGCCGTCCACTTCCAGTTTCTGACAATTAGGGGCTTAGGACACCCGGGCATGGAGTTACATCTTGGCTAACAGCCATTAATGGACTTTTCCTCTACCAACTTATCTAGTTTTTGGTTTTGGGTTTTTTTGTACTCTGTTATAGTTTTGGCCTTCCCAACATCCCCCGGCAATGAGTTCCACAGTTTGACTGGGTTGTGTGAAGAAGTACTTCCTTTTGTTTGTTTTAAACCTGCTGCCTATTACATTTATTGGGTGACCCCGTGTTCTTGTGTTATGTGAAGGGATAAAAAATACTTCCTTATTTATTTTGTACACACCATTCATGATTTTATAGATCTCTATTATATCCTCCCTTAGTTTTCTCTTTTCAAAGTTGAGAAGTGCCAGTCTTTCTAATCTCTTCTCATATGGAAGCTGTTTCTAATAACTCCTAATAATTTTTGTTACCCTTCTCTCTCTCTGTATGTTTTCCAGTTCTAATACATATTTTTTTGTGATAAAGCAACCAGAACTGCATGCAGCATTCAAGATGTGGGCATACCATGGATATATATTTTTTTCTGTCTTCTTATCTATCCCTTCCCTAATGATTCCTAAAGTTGATAGCTTTTTTGAATGTGGCTGCACACTAAGCAGATGTTTTCAGCAAACTATGCACAATGCTCTTTCTTAAGTGGGGACAGCTAATTTAGATTCCATCATTTTGTATGCACAGTTGGGATTATGTTTTCCAATGTTCATTACTTTGCATTTACCAACACAGAGTTTCATCTGCCATTTTATTGTCCAGACATCCAATACTGTGAAAGACCTTTGTAACTCTCCACAGTCTGCTTTGGATTTAACTATTGTGAGAAATCCTGCATTATCGGCAAAATTTGTCATTTACCCCTTTTTATGGACCATTTATTAATATGTTGACCAGAACTGGTCCCAGTACAGATTCCTGGAAGACACTGCTATTTACCTCCCTCCATTCTGAAAATTGTCTTTTTATTTCTACCCACTGGTTCCTGTCTTTTAACCAGTTACTGAGCCATGAAAATAAAAAATACCTTTCCACCTATCCTATGACTTCTTACTTTATTTAAGAGCCTTTAGTAAGGACCTTATCAAAAGCTTTCTGAAAGTCCAAGTTCATTATAGTCAATGGATCACACTTCGTCCATGTTTGTTGGCCCCCTCAAAGAATTCTAATAGATTGATGAGGCATAATTTCTCATCTACGAAAACCTTATTGACTCTTCCCCAACAAATTGTGTTTATCTATGTGTCTGATAATTCTGTTCTTTACTATGGTTTCAGCTCATTTATCTGGTACTGAAGTCAGGCTTACTGGCCTGTAATTGCCAGAATCTTCTCTGGAGTCTTTTTAAAAAACAGGTCTCACATTAGCTATCTTCCAGTCAGGGCCATTCCTGGGGGGGGGGGGGGGGGGGAGGAAGCTAACGGGGCAATCGCCCCGAGCCCCATGATTACGCAGGCCCCGCGCTGTCCCCTCCCAGCAGGGCAGTGTGGGGCCCGCACCACGGCCCCCTTCCCTCAACGGCTACACTCTTCCCTGCTCCCCGCTGCCTTCGGCAGGGAGCCAAAGGCAGCAGGCCAGGCTGGGAGCACTAAGCCCGGCCTCTGGGCAAGCCTTCCCCACCCCTGGGGCGGAGCAGGCAGACCCAGGGGCGGGGCAGGGGCCGGGGCCCTGCTTCCAGTCAGCTGGTACAAGAAACTGATTTAAATGATAGGTTAAATGCCATTGTTAGTAGTTCTGCAATTGCATACCTGACTTTCTTCAGAACTTTTGAGGGAATACCATCTGGTCCTAAAGACTTATTACTGTTTATTTGTTTCAAAACTTCCTGTACAGACACCTCACTTTGGGACAGTTCCTCAGATTTGTCACCTAAGAATAGCAGCTCAGGTGTGGGAATCTCCCTCATCCACTCTGTAGTGACGACCAATGCACAGAATACATTTAGCTTCTCTGCAATTCTTTGTCTTCCTTAAATGCTCTTTTAGCACCTTGGTCCTCCAATGGCCCCAATGATTACTGGGCAGGCTTCCTGCTTTTGACATACTTAAACAAGTTCTGGCGCTTTTGTTGATTGCTTTTCAAGTGCTTTTTTGACCTGCCTGATTATACTTTAACACTTGACTTGCCAGACTTTATGCTCCTTTCCATTTTCCGCGTTAGAATTTGACTTCCGGTTTTAAAAGGATGCCTTTTTGCCTTAACCATCTTTTACTCTCTTACTTAGCCTTGGTGGCACTTCTTAGGTCCTCTGTGTTTTTTAATTTTGGGTACACAATTCATTTGAATATTATGGAGTTTTTTTAAAAAGTTTCCATGCCGCTTGCAGCCATTTCACTCCTGTCAATGTACCTTTTAATTTCCATTTCATTACCTTCCTCATGTTTGTGTAATTCCCCTTTCTGAAGTTAAATGATACGGTGGTGGACTTCTTTGGTATTTTTGCCTCCCACAAGGAAGTTACATTTAATTATATTATGGTTGCTATTACTGAAAACCTCAATTATATTCACCTCTTGGGCCAGATCCTGTACTCTACTTAGGACTAAATCAAGAATTGCCTCTCCTCTCGGGGATTTCTGGAAAAGCTGTTCCAAGACGCAATCATTAATGGTGTATAAAAACTTTATATCAGCATCCCATAATGAAGTGACATTACCCAGTCACTATGAGACAGTTGAACTCCCCCTACCCCTCATTATTATTCCCCATTATTATTGAATTTTCTATTCTTACAGCCTCGCTAACCTCCTGGATCATTTCACAATCATCATCACCTTCATGAGGCAGATGTTTAGTAATATATTCCTATTGCTATGTTCTTATTATGCAAGAATGGAATTTCTACTAATAGAAATTCTATGAATCAGTTTGAGTTATTTAAGATTGTTACTATATTTGATTCTTTGCTTTCTTTCACGTATAGTGCCACTCCCCCACCAGCATGACCTACTCTGTAATCCCTATATATTTTGTAACTTGGTATTACCGTGTCCCATTGATTCCACCACGTTTCTGTGATGCCTATTATATCAGTATCCTGGTTTAATAGCAGGCACTCAAATTCAACCATCTTCTAGTATTTGCATGCAAGCACTTTTAAAATAGTCACTTTTTAAGTTGTCTATCGTTATGGGATGTTACAGAATTGGACTCTTTCATTTAACTCTTTCTCTTCAGTTCCTACCTGAACTTTATCCACTTCAATCCTCATCTCTTCATTTGATACAGAGCAGTGAAACTCAATAGGTGGCCCATGGACCAAATATGGCTTGCCAAGGCTTCCTCTGTGGCCCACCAGATTACCTTAAAAATATTTATAAGTAAATTCACGAACAAACAGTGATGCACTGTCTATCATTTGCTAAGACTTCATTAATAAGTAACTTACTGGTAGTGCTTAATTTGTAAAGAAGAAGTGCCATGTCTCAGCCCTGGAAAGCCACAGCACAAATTAACTGCTTATTGGATCTTAAGTTTTTACAATAGCATTAGCTATGAATGAGCTAGGATGATGCTCATTTTTTCCATTAGTGATGGAAATGGAGCCAAAAATGAATGTTAATGGCAGTAAATATCAAAATCAACAGCAAATATGGACCTTTTAACCCAAACCAGAAAGTGGATTTTCTTTTTATAATGCCACCTCGTTTAAACACAAAATCTTTGTGTTTAATATGCCAAACCACTGTACCTGTCAATAAGGTTGTCAGTGTGAGGCACCACTTTGAATCAAAGCTCAGTCACTTCCACAAGGTCTATCCTCCTGGCAGCTTTACTAGACGTGACAAAATTGAAAATCTGAGGTCTCCGTATCAGCCTTCAAATGTCACTCTTACATCAGCAACTGTACAGGAAAAACCAACAGTTGTTTCTCTTCGGATAATGTTGGTACTAACTAAAAAGGAAAAAGTCTTTCCTGGATGCCAATCTTGTAAAGAACTACACATTGGAAATGCTGGAGGAGCTTTTATACTGGAGATTAAAAACACTGTAAACTGTGTGAAGCAAGTTCTCCTGTCTGATTCCATGGCAGTGTGAAAACTGGAAGTAATTCATGAGGATTGTTTGTCAGCACTGTTTTCTGATTGTTTTTTTTTAAAAACCAGCAAACATCAACTGCATGTCTCTTGCCAGTGGACAAGTCAAGTGATTAAAGTGACACTGCCCAATTATTGCTGTTTGTCAGATTTTATGACTGTGAAATTTTCAAGGAAGAATTGTTGCGATTAATATCATTAGAAACCTACATGACAGGAGAGATCATTTTTTAAAAGGTAAAAGGTTTTTTGGTTTTTTTTTTAAATCGTTTAGGTCTGCAGAAAATAAACCTACTTATTACAGACAGAGGTCTTTCCATGACAGGGAAAGAAAAGGGCTTTGTTACCCAGTTGGTAGCAACACACACTTCATTAAATATACTTCATTGTATCATTCACTAAACGGTTCTATGATAAATTTTCTGGGGACTTGGGAAAAAATGAGTGTTGTGATGAGATTATTTAACTATATATGCTTAACATCTAGCTTGCAACATCATCCTTTTAGAGCTTTTACAAGCCATTTTAGCCAAATACTGTGACCTGTTGCAGGACAATGACATTCACTGCTTAAGCAGAGGACATGTTAGACAAAGATTTTGTGTGCTTCAAAAAGAAATATTAGAATTTCTTTCAAACTACAAGACCAAAAAGGCTTATGAATCCCTGGAATTTATTAATTATGTTCCCTTTGTGTCATAGGTAGCTGTTTGGGTACTAATACTGGTCACTTGAATTCTCTCAACTTGCAGGTACAGCAGGGTCTGTATGAAAAATTGTATGCCTTTCAAAGGAATGTTGAAATCTTTCAGACAGACAGACTTAACAGGGAAGATTCTGTTTCGTGTTGTTCCTACAGAAGAAACTTCAGTGAAAACAATGCAAGAATTCCTAAATGAGATTAAAATTCTCAAATCACATTTTAAAAATGTCAAAATTCCAAAGGATTTGCTTGTATTTGTGATTTCTTTACTGTCCCTGCTGATGGACCTTCCCCTTCTGAAGCAAGCATTCTTGATTCATTCAATTGTTGAAGGTGCCTTTCAATTACAAATTGTGAGGCTTCAGATATCAGATGTCTTGAAGGCAAAATTCAGAGAATGGAACTTTGTGATTTCTGGATTCAAAATGCTGATCAGTTTCAGAATAGCCAGAACCGAGCTGTCTATCTTTTAACAAAGTTTGTATCAACATACCTCTGTGAATCTGGGTTTTCTACCATGAATGTTATAAAAAAAAACCCAACACCACAATCGCCTGACAGATGAGCATCTTCACCAATTCTTGCTCTTTACCCTGACCTCCTAGAAGCCACTCTTCACAAAGTTAGCCCAAGATCACCAGTGATGCCTCTCCATGCAGAGACAAGTAATAATACAAACACAAGTAAAAATGTTGATTTTAAAACTTTGTTAAAGGACAGAAACACTAATACTTAAGTTACAATCAAGCTCTTTATTTACTGGTCATTGAAGTTTTAGGTTTGGGAGTTGGGGGGGGGGGAGGGGTTTTCAGCCTTCTGTGCAAATGGCCTGCCTCTTGTCATAAAATTCTCAAATTGGCATATGGGAAGATCTAATTGAGTATCCTTGATCTCTGGAGAATCCCTGTTAAGAGAGCCTCCCCTACAGGATGTTTCTCTCTTAACCGTATGCTTTCCCCAGCCTGCTGGTTTTCCCCCAGTTCTTGGTATAAAAACTCCTCTATGACCTTTTTAATTGTACATGCCAGCAATATGGTTCTGTTTTGGGTTAGATGGAGCCCATTCTTCCTACATAGGCTCCTCCTTTCCCAGAAGGTTCACCAGTTCTCAATAAAGCTACAACCCTCCTCCCTACACCACCATCTTGTTCACACATTGAGACCCTGCTGTTCACTTGCTTAACTGGCCTTGAGCTCATGCGATAAATAAATCTGTTAGTCTTCAAAAGTGCCATAGGACTCTGTTTTTCTGCAATAGACTAACACAGCTACCCCTCTGGAACTTGACCTTGAGTGTGGAAGTAGGAGCCTTTCAGAGAATGCTACAATGGAGGTGCACTATTTAACTTAAGAGATTGCAAAAGACAAAGTTCAGTTTTAAGGTAAAACATTAATAACTAAATTGTCAACTTGGTTTGGACTCTTCACTCTTTTTTGTTCCATTTGGTTTGGGTTATTTTTAATAAGTGTGTTAAAACCGCAACAGGAATATATTTTTTACTTTTTGTGCCTAATCTAAAACAAGAATTCTGATGAGAAGTTAATAGAGACTGAATGGTGAATTTGTCAGCTAATGTGTTCATCAGCCATATTCTGTGGGCTGGGTATCAGAAAACATTGATTTCCTGAATATTAAGGAGTACACAAGCCAAAACAGGGGTAGAGCATTCTGAAGACAACAACTCCTCCAGTGAGCTGTCACACAGGGAATTTGTGTTGCTTCAGATGCAAATGAAGAAGTAAGCAGCCATTAGCAGCCTCCTTGAAAACTATGGAAATTCTTTTGACTCTCAGACACTTCAGACAGTACTGTTCTAGAAACTTTTACATTCTTTAGGCACAATTAAATCTATGGCACCCAAAGATAGGATCATGAACTGTTCAAGAAGCCTGTAGTGTCCCCTTCTCCTCAAAAAACAAACAAGGAATCCTGTGGCACTTTTAAAGACTAACAAATTTATCGCATGAGCTTTCATGGGAGAAAATCCCACTTCGTCAGACACTTTGAAGATGACCCTTTTCTTGAATTACCCAAGTTATGCAGTGTGCTGCCTTGTAAGAGGAATGGTACTTTGCTTTGTTGTGACAGGAATGCCACTTTTAGTGTTGGCCTGGCTTTCAGAGAGTGCAGTGCCCAATTGGAAACATTGCCACTCGCACATCTTATGAGTGCAGTCTAATCTGCATCTGTCACAAAACAACATAGATTATCTGGTTTAAAACTATGTAGAACTATGTTAGTGTGATCTGATTCCATCTGGTTGGTCCAGAGTTTTGCTAAAAAGAGAGATTCCGCGATGTGCTCCTTTGCTCTGCCCTCTTTATCAGCATAGGGTTGGTCTTTTCTGTTTGGATATTGCTAACTCAAGAAACTCCTGTTGTCAACACTATACTACGACCTTCCCAGTTTATAACCAAGAGCACCTGACGAGTGTCCTCTCTGATGAGAGGAATATATGCATTGATCTGGCTCTGTCATGATACATGCTTGTTTGAAGCAACTTATTTATAATATTTTGTTGTTTCAGATAGAAGCTAGGAACGGGCCATAGTAGTACACAAATATTTTTATACAGTGCTTTTTTTGTGATAGTACATAGCAGTACGGAGTACCAGCACCTTTTTTTACAGCCCTGCTGCCCAGCTGAGGGGACGGGGTCAGCAGGGGAAAGGAGCGCACCGCTGGAAGAAGAGGGGTAGGAGAGGCATTTTTCAAATTTGCTATCAATATATTATTACCGACACCTTTAAAAAAAAAAGCACTGTTTTAATAACTAAATAAATAAAAGCAACCCATCATATCCTACCCCTAACCCCAGCTGCAGACATGAAAGGCCGCAGTCACCCCTGATGTTACCCAGCTGAATCAGTTTCAGTAGCTTTACTCTGGGACTGGATTTGTTCAATCATGAGTGCAATTGAAAGATGGGCCACCCCCAGGAGTTAAATTCTGGTCCCAGTGAAGGCAATGGCAAAATTCCCATTGATTTCAGGGGGTCAAGATGTCACTCCTGGGGTTTGGTTGCTGATCAGTTCTGGATAGAGCCATGTTACAAAGCAACCTTCCAAGTAAATAATATTGTAAACAATTTACCAATAGTTGATACTACTGAAATTAAATCTTATAATAGGTGAATTCTTAGGATTCAAAAGTTTTAATAACTACCATTACAAGGTAATATACTTATCATCTTGTATTGAGCAATGGGTTCTACACTGAATTACACTGCATTTCACCTAGAGATTGCAAATTGCTTTAAGCCTCACCTCTAAGGAAAGAGCACCTCTGTGATGTAGGTAAATTTTAATTATTCCCATTTTATAGATGGGGAAATTGATGCAAAGAAGTTACTACCTATGGAAACCCAGGAAATTTGTGGCTGAGCCAAAAATAATGTCTTTTCCAAAATACCACCCTTTTCCTTTCTATCATGAAACTGAAATTATAGAAAACATCATAAATTGTTAAATTAATTCATGGAACCATATCAAGCGATCTCCTCTATTACTTTTCTTGAGTCCCTCAGGTCACCACTGTATATTGTATAGGACATTCTGTACACATTCATATCCATAATTACTGCCCCGACATGTATTATTGGAGGAGTTATATTGCATAATGCTGGCTATTTTGGTTGTTATTCTAAACATACTTAGAATCACATTTTATACAGTGAAATATCCCAGCTCAACTAGTGACAATTCAAAAGTTCATAAAGGATTCCATTATTTTTGGAGACAACTTGTTATTTAATAACATTACTTTTTAAAATTTCACTGCAGTGGAAAACTACTAACCTGCTGTGAAAAGCAGCAGCCATGTACACAGAATAATCTATGTACTTTATATCTGGTTCTCACTCTAAAGTTATTGCCAAGAACAGACACACACACCTCACATTTCACATTCTACAGTTAAAAATCTTAGAAGTCTTATTAGTTGCTTTTATTGGCAACGCAACAAAATATACCTCCAACATTGAGGTAACGGGATATAGTATTAGTAAGAGCAATTTGCTGGGGCTATTGTGCACAAAATATGTTACAGTACTCCATGGTATCACTAATAAATACTGTAAGCTTTAACCATTAAAGTATGTGTGCGTGTGTCAAACTCTGGCTTCATTTTTAAATGCCTCATACACTGGAAAAAACCTCATGTTTAATGATTTCAGTCCAACATTTCGTTTTAATTGAGAAGAAAAATGTGGTTTTAGACTAATGATTCTTTGTAAAAAGACTCCTCTAAAGTGCTTCAGGAAACGTGAACATATTCACCAAGTAATGACATTTTGGAGAAAGAAAGCTAAGTTAGGAAATAACAAGGGGAAGGAAAACTGGGCAAGGCTGCTTTACCAGTTGGCACTTAAGTATACCGTGGAGTATACTGTGGTGAGCCTGAGGGAGTCCTGAGACTTTCTTTTCAGAGCTTCCATAAAATTCCACAGCAGGGAGGACACTTCTGCAGGTTAAACGTGCACTCCCTCTCTTTTCCCATAGCTTTCATTCCCTCTTGTTCTAAATGGCTAGAGTTCGCCCTCTGCAGAATGCTACTGTAGCACAGTCCTGGGTATTCTTGTCACTAAAACTCCCTAAACTTCACTAAAACTCAATGATTGTTTCAAGAAACAGCACTTTCCTAAATCAATGCTCACATTAGCTCTCGACCAGGAAAAACACCCCGATTCCTGATTGGATACTATTTTCAGGTAGCTGTAACAGCAAGGTCTTATAGGTTAGAAGTAGAAGGACAATCCAACCACTGCAACTGACATTTCCTACGAGTGACCATGGAGCAGTTACTATCAAGGGACAACTAAAGTGACTCACACAGATGTGGATGAAAGGGATAGAGTGGCAGTACCTGATAGGAGCTCATCTAACTGGCCAACCACCTATGGAGTTGATGCCAGAATAAATCTACTCGCACAGGAAATCTCCTGAGTGTACCCAGCAGGCGGAGGAAGGGATTCTGAGTGGAACCACATGAAGTGTCAGAGCTGCAAAGTTTCATAATCATTTGAAAACCTATATAATTAATAGAAATTACTCAGTTTCCATCACAGGAAGACAGCTTTTACAGGAGTAAGTCCAGTGCAGATGTGGGACTGGAGGAGATGTGAACATGCACTGTATGTGAGAAAATCATGGGGACACTATTCCCTGTTCAAGTGTCCCCAGTATCCCAACTCTTTGCTTCATCCTGGAACTAAAATGGGGACGAAAACCACTGCACAGCTGTAAGACAGCATGGCTTGATTACAAGCAAAGGACCATGGCAAAACATTTGAATCCAATAGTAAACAAAGTGATCAAACCAATGGAAAAATCAAGATGAGCAGAGGATGAAGAAGGGGCTTGGTGCCCACACTTAGAAGAACACACAGCAGGGAGAGGAACTTTCTCTGGATTTACTTTCCAAAGAATCGATTTCAAAGATTTTCTGGATTATAAAAGAGTAGAACAGAGACTCCTCTGTTAATCTATCACTTAGGGGACAAAGGTATCGGCATATTCCGATTCGCTGAACCCTGGCCTGAAGATTTGAAGAAGCTGATAACTTTAGTGAACTACCATCTTTTTTTAAAACTTTCTCTTATGTCAAGCTAAGTTTTAAACCCTTGAAAGTGTGTTACTCGTGTTTTGTTTGTAACCCTACTTGTCTCCTTTTCTCTTGCTTAGCATCACTAAAATCTTTGTTCTCATTAATGAAAACTTACCTTTAATTTTACTATAAACCATCTCGGTGCTGTATATAAAAGTAAAGTATGGGTCCTCCACTAAACTAATAGACTAGTATGTGCACTGTCTATTTGGAGGTAGAAGACTTGATTCTTCTGTGAGTGTCCAGAGAGAGAGACTAGCACTGCAGACAGATGTCGCTGGGGTATGCAGTAACTGAGGTTCACTGAATATTACTTGCAAGGCATGGTCAAGATTGGTGGAGTCTCAAGGAGTTTGCTTGTGGGGCAGACAGACTGCTGTGGCAAGGAGTTGACACATGGAATTTAAACTCCAGCAAAGCTGTCTCTTGCTGAGGCAAAGGGAAAATACAGCGGCTTATGGTTCCGGGCCTGCCCAAGGAGTGCCACACTGACATATATGGCCAGTTGGGATGGATAGAATCTAACTTCCTTAGGAAGCGAGGAGGTTTGGAAGGCAATGGAGCCAGTATGTGGCCATATCAGGATGCAATGTGGAACCATCAGGATATGCAGAATAATTTCTGCAGTTGTGGAGCCCAGCTGAGCTGCTGAGGTCCTGTAAGTTATGTGCTATGAAACTACTGCTCTTCAGGATTTAGCCATTAAGTAATAATATTTTGGCATGTGCAGAAATCAAACATAAAAAAAGACCATTTTTCATCCATATTAAACAGAATAGTTTTTAAAGGAAAAATAATTATACAGAAAAATTGTCTACATTTATCAGCTTTAATTCTGGGGAAATCTTTCAATTTCCTGAAACACATGTTTGCCAGTAATTGTTCTGTAGGTCATGAGACAAATGGGACATAACGTAGAGTTCTGTTCCCCAGAAGAGATGAAGAAATGTATTCTATTATGATGAGGTTGCCTTGACATATTGCAAGAGCAGAGGGTGCAGACAGTCTTGCAACTTGTTGACTAAAAAAGTTATTGCTCTCCTGTGTTTGCAATAATTACATGATCACCATTTGTTTCCTATTTTTAGGCATGGATGTTTTATATTTTACAGCTGGAAGGGCCTTTATTGGCTACAATTATCTCAGCCACCTAAATCTGCACAGCTTCTCATACTTGAGAATGGTTTATTATCTGCAGAGACTGTGGAGTCACATTCTATTCCTAGTTACAACACTATAAATTTGAAGGTATTCAATTGACACCAAGGGAGTTATTCCATATTTAGAATGGTGTGAAAGAGTAGAATATGACACAAGGAGCTAATATAACAGGGCTCAGTTCTGCAAACTACAAGCAACCACTTGGAGGCTGGAGAAGAGAATGGATGCAACGAAGGTCTCATGACTAGTCTCAATGATTAATTAGGCCATTGCTAAAATACTAGATGTGAGATTCCTGATCCGCATTAAGGCCACAATAATGTCTAGAGACTGAACCTGGGACTCTATATGAGCCAATAGCATTCGAAAAAGCAGATAAGCTAGTTGAAATTACTCCAAAATATTTTCCAGACTAAATTTGAAGTTTTGTTGAACTCAAAATTTTTTGCAGGAAAACATCAATTTCAGCTAAAATTTGTCCATTGGAAAACGTAAACAATGTTTCAAACTGATGTTCTGACACAAAATGTTTCAATTCAAAATTGACTCTCTGATATAAAAAAAGTCAATACTTCAGAATTCAGTGTTTCATTGTAATTGAAAGTGTTGACATTTTTAATCTCCACATTTCCAAGTAATAATTTTTTGGAGTTTTTTATTCCATAGAAATTTTCACATTTCAAATTTTGGCCCTTTTTGGGAAATATCAAATCACTGACATTTTCTACAAGATGGAAATTACTTTTTTTAGAAGCTAAAAATCAGAGCAAATGGAACTTAAATAAATGCTACAGTGCTCTCTGAATAGGGAGAAACAAACGTTTTTAATTCCTCTCCTAATTCAAGGCCAGACTGGGCACTAGTACTCCCTTATCCCTTTACATTTAAGCTCTGAGGCCAAGACTCTGGACTGGTCTCTGCTCACCAGGAAACTCGGCAGCACTCGACAGGAGTTACACAAGCTACACAGAGTAACTTGCATAACTTACATTGACTTCCTAAAGTCTGTTCTGTGCACTAGCTCCATGCTGCACTGACAGGAAATGTGTACCTCTTGACACAGCACCATAATCAATCTGGATAAATTGATCTGGCAGTGGCAAATTTGCCATTGTCATTGAAGGCATAAACCATTTTTTCTGTGCCATTAAACTGGCCGTGTACATATATAACAGACTTTTTAGTTATGCACTTTGAGTTTCATGAAAAACAGTGTGTGAAATGTATGCACAGGCACAGAATGGCAACATATGTTATGTTCATAACAACCATATCAAACAAATTTTCTCCAGAACACACAAAGGAAATTCTTCTCAAT
The DNA here is from genome assembly GCA_007922175.1 of Pelusios castaneus. Taxonomy (NCBI): domain Eukaryota; kingdom Metazoa; phylum Chordata; order Testudines; family Pelomedusidae; genus Pelusios; species Pelusios castaneus. Next base: position 8,146,023 of record ML685783.1, read on the forward strand.
AAGGACAATTTTTGTGTAATATTTCAGCTGTCTGTCCCCATACATATTAGCTGCTGAGCCATTATAAACAGGTTCCAAGGAGATATTTTTCCACTCATTATATACGTAATACAGGAAAAACAATTTTTGCTGCCTTCATACCTCAGAATATCAGACCTTTCTCATCTCCAATTTTCCACAAATAGTCATCTTTTAGCAGAAACCAAGCCTAGAAAATTTGAATCTGACAGGTGAGAGAATGAATACCAAGTTTGCAAATGGACATTGTACAAAATTTTATCCTGTTCTCCATCCAAAACTACAGCCACACAAAATTCATTTTCACTGAGATCTTCAATTCATTCTTGTATCTAGTTTCAAACATAAGGCCATGACTTCCATGAGTGTAACAGAACAGAATTTGGCCCTAACCAGCATACTCACATTCACATACTCACACAGCTCTACTGAAACACACAGCAAACTGTTATACATTTGTGAATTAGAGACTTGCATCTTCTTTAAGCCAATATTGGATAATTGTTTTACTAATCAAACTGTATGAAAGGAGAGCAAACCTAAGCTAGATAAATACAAAATTGAATTCTTGAGTCTTTCAGATCCTTCATTGGAAATATCAAAAAGGTGATTTTCCATAATTTTTATATATAAAACCAAGGAGTCTTGTGGCACTTTTAAAGACTAACAAATTTGTTTATCACATGAGCTTTTGAAGGAGAAAATCCCACTTCAGAAGATAAAAAATTTTAATCTTTAAAAGTGCCACAAGATTCCTTGTTTGTTTGGCTGAACCAGACTGACACGGCTACCCTTTTGGAACTTGTCAAGATAAAAAAGGAAATTTAAAATAATTAAAATGGGCAAAAAGATTGTACTCCTGATAGTGGTTCTTACTTTTTTTTTTTTTTTTTTTTTTTTACATTTTCATAAGTGACGTAGTGAGGGTGTCCAGTGCCCGCTGGCACCCGAGGGGCCAAGCCCACATTGTGTTCCCCTGGGTGCCCCATACCACCTCACACCTTGTAGCAGTCCTCCAGCCCAGTGCCCCCCTACAACTCGGCACCCAGAGGTTTGCTCCAGTCCCTCCTGTTGGTATACCACTGATTTTCATTTTAATGTTTCAAGTAATAGAAAAATCTGAAGAAAAACATAACTGTCCAGAGTTTTATGAGTATGAGAGCATAGTTCTGTAACATGTATAAATCAACAGCTGTATACAAAGTATTTATACAGACTCAGGCTTTGTTTACCCTGCACTTACGTCTGCATAAGCGATTGTGTAGCCGTATTATTATGTTAACGAGAGGGAATTCTCATGCCGACATAATAAAATCGCCTAAATGAGCAGCAGTCTCTCCAGCCGACGTATTGCTGTCCACACAAGCGCTTATGCCAGAAAAACTTATGGCGGCAAACTTGTCGCTCGGGAGGCTGTTTTTTCACACTCCTGAGCAACAAAAAATTTTGCCGCCCTAAGTGTTACCATAGACAAGCCTAACAGACAATGTTATAAAGGGACAAAACTGTGAATAGATTAAAAGGGAGGTTGGGGGAGAAAGTGGAAAAGATTATTTTATCAGTGATAGATTGCAAAACTATAATTTAGAGGTGCAACTAAAGTACAAGTTAAAATTACTAGCGTCAGCATATACCATATAAAAGATGATATAATATTGTGACAGATGCAGAACCAGCCTAGGGAACTGCCACATGGAACAACACTCCGCCCAGGCTGCCTAACCAGCTGGGGCTCCCTCTCTATGATGCTGCGACAGGTACTGCACTTTCACAGACATCCACAGACAGGGACCATACCCCGCTCAGTTCAGTGAATGCTTTCAGACACTCAAACCAAGATCCTCAATCCCGAATTCCAGGACCACACTGTTCACCCCACTCAAAAAGCCTGACTAGTGGGATTATCATCCACTGGCTGGGAATCCCATCCGCTGGCTGGGAATCCTGTTACGGACACCCAGCTCCCCTCCAGTCCTGGCCAGGGCTCCAGGGTCTGCGGGTGGGGCCGTGGGCCAGCACGGCGTGGCTGGTGGGCATGCTGGCGGGCAACACAGCTGGGGGGAGTGCTGGAGGAGGGGGGGTGGGGCAGCTGGGGGACATACTGGCTGCTGGGGTTGGCCATGGGCAATGCAGTGTGACCTGGGGTGTGGGGCCAGGGCCGTGGGCTGGCACGGCCATGGGGGGAGGTGGGAGCGTGGGCCGCACTGTTGCTGGACCCCACAGCCTGCCCACAAACTGTCCCTGTTCATGGGCATCCAGCCCCCTCCCACCCCACCCTCTTTTAAAAGAAAATTTTTTAAAAAAGCTTTTTGGCTTGAAGTCCACAAATATAATTTTTATAACCCTGAAAGGCCACTAGTCCATTTGATTAAAAATTGTATTTAAGTTTAATTAATTGATTTTAATTAATTTTAATTAAATTTAATTAAATTTGGGACTTTAATTTAATTAAATTTGGGAATTTAATTAAATTTTAATGCACATTTAATTAAATAGACTGGTAGCCCCTCAGGGTTCTAAAAATTATATTTGTGGCCCTCAAGCCAAAAAGGTTGGGAACCACTGGTCTAAACATTTCACTCAAAGACACACTAGTTAAGATAAAACTCTAAACAAGTTTATTAACTATAGAAATTGATTTTAAGTGATTTTAAGTGGAAATGTAAAGAGATTAAAAGTAGTTATCACATGAAATAAACATAACATTGCAGTCTAAATTCTACATACTATGCTAGCAGCTTAGCAATGTGTCACCTTATTAGCTGCTACAAGCAGCTTCTTAAATACAGACTAGGCCAGTGGTTTTCAAACTTTTTTCCTCAGGACCCAGATAGAAAAAATTATTTATGCCCACAACCCAACAATTACACCTTTCAGTAATGCATTCCAATCTTTCGGTGGTGACAGCTGGGGGCACCGCAACCCAGTACCCACCCGGGGTTTGAAAACCATGGAGCTAGGCAACCATCCTACTCTGGGACTCTTGTCTCCCTTTCCAAAGTACTTTTGTCTTCCAGATCAGCGGTTCTCAACCACTGTGCTGGGACACGTTACTGTATCGTCTCACAGGCAGGAGTTAAAGTAAGGGGGAATGCACCGGAACACAGTTCTGGGGCCCGCAAATTTGAGGGGCCAGAGTTCCAGGGCCCCTAAAAATAGAAAAATCTGGAGGAACGCATATTCCACCCTGCCTTGGCTGTTGGCAGGTCCTACTCCCCACTGTTATTAATCACAATACTTATTGTGCTATGCAGTGTTTGCTAGTTTGTGACAATAATTGCTATAGACATAAATGCCATATAAAATTATAAATATTTTTATGGCGTGATAACCGATGCATGTGGTACCAAGAAGTGGTTGCAAATGCCTACCTGGGCTGGGGCCCGCACATGCATGAAGGGGCCCAGACAATACGGGAAGGGGGCCCGGAGATTAGGAGGGATCCAGGGCCCATCAAATTATACTTTAACCACAGCAGTGTGTAATGTAGACCCGGGGAGAGTAGGAAGGGGCCTGGCTTTGGCCTGGGGGGAAGGCCTCGTGTGTCCTGTTGGCTCAGCTGGGCTGTGGTGGCTTTGCTTGTCAGTGATTTTAGGGACGTGCTTGCTCTGTACATTTGTGTGCATGAGCATCTGCACAACATCCAGCAGGCTTTCCGCCCACCCCACCCACAAGATAGCTCACTTGAGGATTGTGGGGGGGCTGGGGGGTTTGTCCTGTAGGGTTGCACACACACGAAGTGTGTCACGACCCACAAAAGGTTAAGAACCACTGTTTCAGATGATCCATCCAGGTGTTGAGTTGGGGAGAGAAGCCATTAATACTATCTGGCCATTCCAATGTTGACCCTGAAAGACTGTTTGTGGGAGTTTCCCACCTTGCAATATGTTCTGTAGCATTTACAACAATATTTTATAATGGCATTCACTGTGGTAGCACATAAAATCCAACAAGATACTAATGGTCAACAGATTAAGACTTTTAAAATAATACCAATATCTATCATTTCTGTACAAGATATGCCTTATACAGCACATACCCTAATTACATGACATTGGTGAACGTGGATTTTCTGGAGTGATGGCCACTCTCAGATAGAGTATCACAAATATATAATACAATACATTAACCCTCCCTCACAGAGTGATATCTGTGAATACATGCACCAGTTAAAAGCTTTGAATTCTTCATAAGCTTCACAACTGTGCTATTGGTTCTCCAGTTAAGAAATCTGTGCAGCTTGAGGGGATACAATGCTATTTCATATGTAAAACTCCAATGCCCCAAACCAGCAAATTAATGTTTGATTCAATTATTTTCCAAAAATTCTGGGTTTTCTACTGCCAAGAACAGTGTTTGATCTCCCCAAATCCAAGGGGAATCCTCAGTATCTGAGGTTTTTGAGGACACAAATTTAATAAATAGATATAAGATGCAATAGCAGCATATGATCAACAAAAGAGTAAAGTATTATTTCCAAGTAGCTCTAGTTGACTAGCATGAAGCATATTAGTGAAGAATAATGCAAACGTAATAGTGTAATGCAAAGAAATCCCACTGATCACACAACGCAAGGATGTCTGATCAGCAGTAATCCACAGGTGCAAATCATGCATTCTAAGGCCCCATTTCCACAAAACATTTGAGTGTGGGCTTAAATCCCATTGACTTCAACAGAATTTAAGCACATGATTAGGTATTTTGTTGATTAAGGGCGGACTGCAGATTGAGGGCCACAGTTTTCCAAGTGGCAGATTCTTCAAAAGTATTAAGGCACTTAAAGATGCAGATGGGCACCTAAACAGATTAGATTCTTAACTCCCATTGATTTCAATGGAATTTCAATGAAAACGAGGTGCCTAACCTACTTAGTTATTTTTTAAAATTCCACTAGGCACCACCTAGCTGCATGTTTAGGCACCTAAATATCTTTGAAAATCTGGTCCCTAATGTCTTATGCGCAGACTATTCTCATTCTCATTGTCATCTTCCGTATCTACCATTTAAGTATAATAATAAAAGCTCCTTTAAATTCAGATACACATTCAGACCATAAGAGTGGGTTAAGGATTGTTTAATATGGAATTAAATAGGATGAATCAGAATCTGGTCTGAGATATTAACTTTGCTGACATTCAGTGGCTCAACGGAATTCCAGGTCTTCTCCTACCCCCATTGATAATTTGGCTGATGAGCAGCTTCAGTAATTTTTCATTTGAGTTACTCAGGACTTGATCATATAGCCACTCTGTGTAAAGTGACTGCAAATGGAGTAACTATCGGATTTGTCAGAATAACGGCCAGAATTTTCAAAGGAGGCTAAAAAAGTTAAATGTTGACTAAGAGAGTTTTGAATCTCAATAGGATTTGAGTGATTAACTCCATTAGGTTCCATTGAAACTCCCTGCTAATAACATAAATGAAGTGGAACACGTTCAGCCTGAGTTAATGGCCCTGATCCTGCACTCTTCACTCAAGCAAAATCCCTAATGTAGAAGTTTGAAGTCCCACATAAGCACCAAAGATACAATAGGGCTTACATATAAAAGACTACCCAACCCAAAATGGATTTTCTCAGGCCTTGAATGGTTCTGACACATGAAAAAGAAAGAAGAATCCTGCAGACTTTGATTTTTTTTATTATTTAAGGGCAGAATTTGAGCCAATAACAGGATTTCACTGAACTTCATATTTGACTCTGAGATGAGAGGAGAGTGAAAATATATGTTTAAAGAAATATTTATCTATAGAGTAAAAATTTGAAACCACACACAACACAAACATGACACTGCCAAAACACAAAAAAATACACCCGTCCAATACTAGGAGTGCATGCACACCGATTGACTACACCTGCCGGTTTTTTACAATCTTCCAGATCCCTCCCTCAACAACCAGAGCTCTCCTACCCACTTCCCACTCCATATTTAGTTGTATTACTTTAATTATTACAACTGGAAACAGTTTTATTTGCAGTTTGTGCAGAATTAGTATATAAATTCCACAACTGATTTGGGAAAATCATCAAAGATTGATATAAAGAGCCACTCAAAGCTAATAGTAAATTAATCTGTGATTTATTCTTAACAGAGAAATGATCAAAGACTGACGCATGTTCTGAAATGTGGCACAGGGAACCGTAATATGTACTAGACCCCACTAATTATGGAATTATCAAGACCTCCCAGATGACTTAAGTTAATTCAGAACCTCTTGTCCACAATTAACTGTTATCTTAAAATCTGCCATTTGGTTCCCTGCTATCACATCTACACAGAGAAACTAGCACGCATTAGGAAAGACTAAGATTACTGAAACCTTAAATCTTTTGCTTCTTCATCATCTTTTTAAAAATAAGAAAGAATCTCTTTAAAGAGATATATTTTCTTTCATGTGAGTTTGATGCTGTCTTATCTAATTCCTGATGTTTCTTCCATTGTACAGTGAGATGTCCTTTGAGGAAGAGAAACAGCTTGTGTTTTGATAACAAAGACTAAAAGAAATAGTTGCGGCTCTGCTTTCAAAGAGACAAGCTGTTTTTATTTCCTCTGAAGAAGCTCATTACAATATGATGGGCAAAATATCAGGAATAATTAAGTACAAAATGTGGTATATAGAAAGGCCACTGGAAACAATGCCTCTTTTATGAAGACCCCTCCTCAAAAAAAAAATTTGTCACCTGACACGATTTTATTAAAATCGTTAAGAAAAAATTAAAGCACCTAAAAAGAAATATGGATAAATATTGGAGATCATATGTATATTGTTAACATTTTTTTCTTCAGTGAAAAGAAAGTTAAAAGAATTTGATGTAGGAACAGAGACTGTTACAAGACAGTCATCATCACACACACACACACACACACACACACACACACACACACACACACAC
>ML685783.1:8152942-8180442 GCA_007922175.1 Pelusios castaneus
ACACACACACACACACACACACACACACACACACACACACACACACAATCAAGCTGCTTGCACTTCACAGAAGAAGCTAAGCTGTCTGTAAAACTCAAAAGCTTTGGACTTTCCTCAACTTTATATTGAGGAGGTCATGCCTCCCACCACCCCAGGCTTAGTGCTGTAAACATCAGCCCATCAAGATAAGGTTGAGCCAGATGCTATTAATTACCTGTTCTTTCAAGTCATCCCTGTCTCACATCTGGTTTCCTCTTTGTAACAGTCATCTAGGGCTATGCCAATAAAAGTCAGGGGGAGCGAGGGGCTACTTCAGCAGCCATAGATTTTTACTGGGTTACTAATGGCACACAGAGGCTTAATTTGCAGCACATGCACATATGGAGGGTACAGTTCATCATTTCAGAGTGCCAAATAGTCAGTTTGTAGTCCTGTAAACTGAAGTTTATATGAAAAAATGTAAAGTGAATCTTAAAATTAACACTTTTGATTGGAATTCATCTTTTACTGCTTTTCATTGAAATTAGAAGATAAATAAGAATTTAGAGGTAGGTTCTAGATTTGTTTCCTAACATAGATTCCAAGAGTTTTGTCAAGTGCAGTTTTAAATAAATCACGTAGCAGAGTTTCTATAATCTTGACAAACTCACCATTTGGTAATTTTTCCTCTAACGCTCCAGCTACATTTAGATCACATTTTTCTGGTTTTGAAAAGGAACAAATTAAGCTCAAAGTATTTGGGGACTTGGTTCAGATAACCCACCAAAAATTTTTTATTAAAGCTTTCAGAGCAATCTAAAGGATTGTAATGAAGATGTTTTTAAATCCCTTGACTGCTTTGAAAATTTCAACCAGTATGTTTAAATGATGTTTCTAAGCTATTTGAACCTCCCAACTCTGCAAAACTTCCAGAAAAACAGTCTCCAGGGTTAAATGTCCAATAGGACTAAAAAGAGGGTTTAGTGAACAATGATTTTTTTGGGTTTGTTAGCTGAAATGAATTTCTTTTTAAAATGGTGGGTTTTGGGGTGGTTTCAAACCAAAATTATTTTTTCAACTTTCCTCTCAGTAAAACAAAAGATAAAACTTTCTTTGGGTTGAATGAAACATTTTGAATGGTCTATTTGATATCAAATGTCAAAACTGTTCATTTATGCATTTCCAAAACAAACTGTTCAGACATTTCTGATTTTTTTTTTGTTTGTTTTCAGCATTTTTTCAGCCAAAGCCATTTTGTGACTTCTACCCAAATTTACAGTTTCAGTGCCCTGAAAAATGCAATTTCTAGTGAATTTGCTACTCTCCAGTAAATTTCATTCAGATGGTAAACAATTTTTTTTTCAGATATCCATGCTCCAAAACATGGGGCAATACAGCACTTCAAAAGAAAAAGATCGCTCAACTTTTTTTTTTTTTTTAAAAGATGGACAGAACTATGAACTCGGGTCTTGTACAGTGGTGACCTGACCACCAGACTACAGAACCATCCTCACACATTCTCTTCCCCTGGCCCAGTGACTATTTGTGCAATTTGTATGAAGTGGAACAGCTTCAAATGGAGAGATTGCAAGATGCCCCCACCAGCCTACCTGAGAGCTCACTGATGGGTGTCTTGTCCTACCCCATGCAAGACCCAGATCAAATTCCTCCACACCTGAAATAAAGAGGAGAAGTGAACCTTGCTCTCCTACATCGTAGGCAAGTATTCTATCCACTGGGCTAAAGGAGATGGTAATATCACTCTGGCTGTTTTGGGAAAGGCAGCTAAATAAGAAACATTAAAATGCTGAGCTGAAACTGTTTGGCAAATGTGTTATTCATGAAGTTTCAGGTCTCAAGTGAAATGGCACATTTTTTTGATGTATAAGCTATTTATCTAGATAATTTCACCAAGCTTTATTTGTATGAAACGGCCCTTCTCAATGAATTGCACTTATATTCTCTGTCATGGAACTGGAGACTTTTGCATTAAAGAAATCAGTCTGAATGGATCTTTTCCTCCAATATTTATTATTTTTCCTTTATGAACAGGTCACTGCTTGATATGACTGTATGGGGGCACGTTTTAAAATAATAAAGTTATGTCATTGTCTCTTAGTTGTATACCAGTGGTTTTCAAACCTTGGGTCATGACCCAGCACAGGGTTGCAGACCCTCAGGCACTGGGTCTCAATGCCCCCTTTTGCTGCTGTCAAAAGACTGGAATGCATTGCTGAAAGATATAATTGTTGGGTTACGGGCATAAATGATTTTTTTTTTTCAACTGGGTGCCAAGAAAAAAGTTTGAAAACCACTAGCTTAAACAGATGATATTAAGTAGACAGCCTCAACTCAGGAATGCACAAAACAGGGCTTGGCAAAACCCAGGTGCCAGGTGACCATGGCAACCAAGGTTTGTAGCCTGGCTCCTAGCTCTGCAGTGGAAATGCAATGAAGGACCAAAAATAAAACTGCTGGCACCTAGCTGGGAGCCAGTTTTGTTGAGGCCTGCACAAAACCATCAAGCACATACAGTATTTTAGAAAGCTACAGTGGAATAGTGTCTACGCCAAAGACTTGCAAAATACTATGAGCAAAATTATTCTTTCGGTTACATCTGTGCCAACCCATTGAAGTCAGAATTATTTTAGCCCATATATTATTGCCAGTGACTTTTATTCACTTCCAAGTATCATCTCATTCACATTAGTGCTACTAACTGATCTACAAAATGTAGTGAATGAGGTTGTACAGACTGCAGATGTGCAGCAAGGCAGCCCACAGTAATAGAACATCAACTACCCCTTAGCACGGTGGTTCTCAACCACTGAGCTGGGACACATTACTGTGTTGCCACACAACAATAAGTGTGTCACGGAGAGCTGGGCAGATGGCTGGATTTGGCTTGGTGGGGGGGGCCTGGTGGGTCTTGTAGGGTCACGACGCACCAGCAAGTGCGTCACAACCCGCAAAAGGTTGAGAACCATTGCATTAGCAGTACATAGGTTTAACAGGGGAATACCATTATCTACAGATCAAATTAGAAGGTATAAGCACTCACATTCAAAAGGTATATAAAATGGAACAAGAAATATTAGGATAGGACAAAAGATTTTGATGTTTAGTTCACCAACAAGACACCCATCTCTCCTCCAACCTCCTATGTCCCTGTGAGTAAAGCCAAATCTACAAGTCTGCAGAAGAGAAGACTGAGAGGGGGCTACTCCAAAGAGGAAGGAGCTAGGTTGTTCTCGGTGGTGACAGAGGACAGAACAAGGAGCAATGGTTTCAAATTAGAGCTGGGGAGGTCGAGGTTGGATATTAGGAAAAACTTTCTCACTAGGAGGGTGGTGAAGCATTGGAATGGGTTACCTAGGGAGGTGGTCGAATCTTCGTCTTTGAGATATTTAAGGTTCGGTTAGACGAAACCCTGGCTGAGATGATTTAGTGGGAGTGGTCCTGCTTTTAGCAGGGGGTTGGACTAGATGACCTCGTGAGGTCCCTTCCAGCCCTGTGATTCTATGATTCTACATTGCAAAATTAAGTTAACCTAAGTTATATTGATGTACAGCCACAGCAATAATTAAATTGCTTTTGCCTGGCCACACTATGCTCCTTGCATCTGCAATATGCATCCTCACAAGAAGCACTTGCACTCCCTGTGTGGGGAAATGCGAGACAGCTTCCGAAAGGTAGCAACAGTCAATAAAAGCAACATAGTGCCTGCCCTGACACTGCATCGCCCTCAATACTTCGACCTGCACCTCTGGCAGAGATGGAATTAAGTTGGTGTAGTGGGCAAGTTACGTTGGTGGTAGCTACATTTTATTGTAGACACTTACAGAGTTAGGTTGACGTAAACTGCTTAACTCTGTAGTGTAGACCAGGCCTAAGAAAAAATTTTAGAGCAGAGATGGGCTTGAAACAAAATTCAGATCCAAATCTCACAAAATTTCAGAGGTATTTGGATTAGGAGGTTGGGTGCAAGCCCATCAGTAATTTGAGCAGAAGGGCAATCTAGTGGTTACAGCACAGGATTAGGCAGGCCCGGATTATCAAAGGGGATTTAGGGGCTTAAACCCCAGACTCCAGCCAAAAGGGAGGAGAGGGGCTGGCCCTGGAGCCAGAGGGGCGGGGCTCTGGCTCCACCCCACCCCTGGGCTGGCTAGTCCACCCCTGGGGGCCAGCTGGCATTGCCTGCTCAGCTGCGCTTCAGCCAGCGAGCTTTCTGGAGGGCCAGTGGCTATGGGGGGCTGCTTCGGGTCCTGTCAAGCCGCACACCAGCTGGCACCCCGCGCCCTCCCATCCACCCCCACACCTCCCCCTCCCCGCAGATTAGCAGGAGCAGGAATGGAGGGGAGTGCCCTTGGGCCCTAGGGCCCCCCCAGCAACCTGGGAGGCGAAGCCAGGCCCAGCCCCGGCCCCTGCCATGGGGGGGGGGCTAGGCTGGGGGCCCCCTGGTGGGGGCCCCCGGGCCAGTTAATCCAGACCTGGGATTAGGAGTCCAGAAATTGTCTATCACAAACTTCTTGTATGCCTTTAGCAGTATGCTAAACCACACTTTCTTTTCCCATCTGTCAAATGGGGATACTATTCACTTATCTCCTTCCATCCCTTAAAGAGATGATGTGAGAATAAATCAGAAGTGTTTACGAAGTGTTTTGAACTTGTGAAATGTTAAGTCCTTCTCGCATGCCAGAGGGCAGCATCCTGGCCTGACCACCTTCGAAAAGAAAACAATTATTTTAAAAAGGTAGTCTGATTTATGCTTGTATGTCACAGACCTGGGCTAGCTAGAGAAACTAGAAACAGCATAGCCATAGCTAGAGAATATTCTCAGGAGTATGACTTAACTCTATGAACCACAACAAAAACTATTGGAGTGACAACAACTCACAGTTCTCCTGATGCTATTCATCACCCTCAGGCCCCAAGTGATAATTAAGGTAACAGATCTCTTGGAAGTAGTATCATAAAAATACTAAATTGTCTGGCATCTCTCAGTTCATGCTCATTCCTGGATACAGAATCAACAGCAAAAGCCAGCTTTGAACATTCAATTATACAGTATATGTGGCAATGTAATATTAGAATAGTTAAATACTGTTCTTGGAGCTCAAACTTATTATTGTTCTGATGTAGTATTTTAATGCTATCCTACTTTTGTTTGATTGTATATGGATATTCAAGTATGCCTGAGTAAGAGTCAAGTTCTTCTCTTTTGCTGAAGGTTCATAAAAGTTATTTCTTATAATGCCGTCACCTGATTATGTCCTTGGAGTATTGGAGTCAGACAAAGTAACTTAATATGGTATTTAAATTAAGGTTCTCTCAAAATAGTTTCCTGATAGGTAGTATCTTCTTAAGCATTTCAAGGTCCTGAAGTTCTTAATCATTTGTTACTTTAATACTTTACTCAGCTGGAGTCGATAGGAGCTTTGCCTGAATAACTACTGAATTAAAATGTTAGGTCGGAGCCCTTGCATGTTTGTGATAGAAAGATTATCCTTTACTCTGATTTTCCCTTCTTACTTATTCCTGGCATTCACCAAAGAGGAAAGAAACTAGCATATAAGTAAACCAATTAACAGAACATTTACACTCCATAGTAGTAAGTGCATGATGTCTCTTTTGGGACTTATTTGAGAGAGAATCTCATTTATTCATTAAATGAGGTTAGTAACTTTGCATTACAATATTGGGTTCTAAAACATTAAATATATCCAACTGAAAAATAATGAAATCTCAAATAAGCAGTCGTGGACTAATTGTATCGCTAAACTTGACAATGAACATATATTTCTTTTACTCTCACACAAGCATGATATAGCTGCATTTTTAACAGGCGAGATAGGTAGATCCTTTGCAGTGTGTATTTCATTTTTATTCAGTTTAGAGCCTGTTTTTGAAGATCAGGATTGAATTCAGTTGTCTTGTTGAATAAATACTTTGAAGATTATTCTGCAGAATTATTACAGTAAACTCAAAAACCTAAAAACAGCAAGTCAAGGATGTGCTTCAGCAAATTCTGACAAATTAAAAAAAAAAAAAAAAAAAGTAGTGAAAGAATTCAGTAGATGCCAAGTCCCAGTTTAATGGAAGAATAAAGTAGTACAAGACTTAAAGCAATGGATTAACATTTATGTTTCTCTCCAGGACACTGCTCACACAAGCTGGACTCCTCATGTTTATAATGACAGATGCACGTTTGCCCTTTATCTACCACAAATCAACCAGTGAAAGTGGTATCATCTGTAACATGCCTTTAAGTGGCTAGAAAGCAAATGTCAAAAACTATCAGATCTGGTTTTATAAGTCACTTTTCAAGACTTTGGAAGATATTTTACACTTTGAAAAGAGATAAAAAAAACTTCTATGTTGAACTGGAAAAATAGAAAGAGCATATTTGTATTCCTTAGGAAAAGGGAGGGTTGACTTTATTGCACCATGAAGTCTTAAACTGGCAGTGTATTTCACCACACATTTGACACAAGGCTTGGACAATAAAATAGTTTCATAACCAGAATCACAAAACAAACAAGGAGTACTGTGGCACTTTACAGGACTCCTTGTTTGTTTTGCTGAACTAGACTAACACAGCTACCACCCCTTTGGAACAGAATCCCAAACAATGCGATATGACCTGCTTACGGGTTTTTGGTTAGCAACAAGGGATGTTTGATGACCTATGGAATTAAAATTAAATAAAAATGAAAATTATTAGCCACTTGCTTGGACTGTCACAGAAATGAAGATGCCCATATACTACCCTAGAAATTGGGAAATTTTCAAAGTGCCTAAGTGCCAAAAGTGACTTGGGCCCTTTGAGCAGGTGCTTAAATCCTATTGCTTCTCACTGCAACAAAAGCTCCTCAGTGCCTGTCACTTTTGAAAGTGTTACCCGTTATCTATAAATACGCCAAAATTGGAGTTCTGTCTTTTAATCCATCCCAGTTATATCCTCCCTTAAGGGTGGATCTTGCCAGAATAGCACCACAGTAGTATAGGATACACAGAACAATCTGCTTGGTAGCAGAATTAGTGGGGATGACAGTGTTCTAGAATCGGAAGCACAAGAAATGCATTAAGCTTTATTGGTAGTTCATGCAATTATGTGTTTGCCATTTTTCTTGTTCTTCACCTGTATGGATTCAGACGAACAAAGGTTTTAACGTGTATTCGACCTTTGTCCCGTCTCACAAAACAGTCACATTTTAGCACATGTACCACACTGTCTCTCTGTATCTGCTTTCCACTCACGTGCCATCTCTTCAGTCCACTACTGCCACCAACTCATCTGAAGACATGATTTCAAACATCACAAAAGGAAGCGTCTATAGCAACTTTCGTACAAAAGTCCTGTTTCCCTTTCTCCTGCATGTACCATAGCATTAACAAGCTTAACTAGAAAGACAATCCAGTATCCATTGGGACTAATAAAACAGCTTGCAGGATAACGGCAGCACTGGCTGTCAAACGGACAACAAACAACCAACCATGCTACTGAACACCACAAAGGGCAAGCTCCAACGCTTGGGCTCCTCAAAAAAAAAAAAGTTTTCAGCTACATCAGTGCAAATTCATCTCAACTCCAGGGCTCTCAAACCTCACAGGGCCCAGAAATTTATCCTGCAGTGAAATAACCCCACAACCCAAGTCCGGTGAGCCCGAGTCTGCTGGCACAAGCCAGCGGCAGGTTTTTAATGGCAGTAAACACATAACTTTCAAGGCATTCTTTGAAAATGTAGCACTTGGAATCAGTGGAGGTCAGACTGATCTTCAAGAAAGACTTTCATCATGTCGAGTCATTTGAAGAAGTAGTGATTAGACAAAGTTTACATTTGACAATGTTTCTCGAGTCCATGGCAAGAGGAAAAAGGGCAAAAGGGAAAGTCTACAACAAGATAAAGCTCACAGTCCTTAAAATTACGTTGGTTTTTTTTAAAAAAACCAACGTAGCAGCCTATAGAGGATCCTCCCCAGGATCAGGGTCCCATTGTTTTAGGTACTGCACAAATATATTGTGAGAGACAATCCTGGATTCCAAGTGTTTGTTATCTAACTAGACAAGCCAAAAGGGAGCGGGGAGGGAAAAGACAGGCTACAGAGACATGAAGTGACTTGCCCAAAGTCCCACAGCAGCAGAGCCAGGAGCAGAACCCACCTCTTTGAGTATTGGTCAAATGCCCTAGCCAACAACCTCCAGTATTTTCCGATCCCAGGGATGGTTCCCTTAATCAGCCATAGGAATTGATGAGATGCAACAATAACCTGCAATGTGACAAACTCTTCTTTTTTAACAGATGAAGTAATTGAATCATTCCTTTTCGGAAACCAATCCCATGTCTCTTTCAGATAAGCTAAAAAACAGAGTCCTGTGACACTTTTAAAGACTAACACAGCTACCCCTTTGGAATCAGGTAAGTCTGCACCTAGACTGACTGATCAAATTTTACTCCAATGACAATTTAGAAGAGTGAGGTATTATGCCCTGAAACTCCAAGCTCGTAATGGAAAATTCATCTTTACTTCCAGTACTGTCATTAGAACACCCTCGTCAAATGAATCCACTGCACGCTTATCATTCTGCCACAGCTGAAGCTTGGATTCATCAGAACCCCTGAATTCACTTTCACCATGCGAGTAATCCCATCTCGATTCACCAAAACACATCTAACTATAAGCACTTGCTTAAAGCTCAGCCACTTCAGTGGCTCTGCTCATAAACTTAAAGTTAAGCATATGCTTCAGTGCTTTGCTGAATTGGACTTTAATGAATGTGACCGCGTAGAATAGGATACGAGAGAGAATGTGCTAGAAGGATTAATTCACTCAAGATCCCCAGATTCTGTTCCCAGGTTTTGCACTGGTTAACTCTGTGATTTGCGATATATAAATTAACCTCTGTTACTTCACATTAGACCTCTAACCTGGATATAATCATCATCATGATGGCATGCATGATGCTTAACTGACTAGTGTTTGTAGATGCCCTAAGCGTAGTAGGAGGCATTTTAGTGGTAGTTGTAAGTAGCAAAATTAGCCATATCTGAACTCCAGTTTGGGGAGCGATCGTTTATATTTGTACTGCCTGTCTTAATGTTAATTTTGTATATATTTCAGCATTTCTCTACTTCTGAGGCTAAATTTTCAAAGCAATGAGGGGGAGGTTCACACATAAATCCTGTTATTTGTTAACAGGCTTTTGGTACAGACCTGCCATGCACCTCTTTGGAAATTTAGTCCATAATCTCAGTTGGTGTCCGTGTAGACATGTCTGTCATAAAACATTACTAGCCTACTCTTCAATTATGCCAAGCAGTTTTTCCTTTTTAATTGACAGCATTGTGTTCAGGTCTGTATGGTAAGTCTGCTTGTCAAGATAGGAGTGCTTCTATATTCTACGCACTGATTTCTAAGGTGTATACATGTGGGAGGACAGAATGATTTAAATACACACCAGGCTTATTAAAAGCTATCTTTTGCAATTCTTTCCACTAAGAAGTTACTGTATATTGACACTGATTTACCCCTCCTCCAAAATTATTCATTTAATACTGTTTTTTCATTGTTCTCAAAACACTCAACCCTTGCGTATGGAGTTCAAAGAGGAATAGCAAATTAAAAATGGGAGAAGATTCCTCCTCTTTGTACATTAGATACATTAAAAAAGAAGATAGAAACAAGGCAAAAACTTAGGGAAATAAAAATAGCTAATTTAGCAAAGCCACATAACTGGATTAACTCAACTGTTGCGATGTTACACAAAAATATTCTGTTTTCTTTGAATTGCAACAAGAAGTTGTGGCAGGAATCATTTCTCAGATTATATAGTTAGCAGCAGCACCAGCTTAGCAGCTAATGTAATTTCTTTTCACATTTTTATGTTGCGGACCCAGCATAAGTGAAGTGAAGTGAAGAGTCTCTCTCTCCCTCTCGTTGTTAGTACATTGTTATTCATTGCAACTATTTCCAAGCAGCCTGAAGTGACATAACAGCAAGCTGCGCATACCGTAAAATAAGTTCCAAAAAGTGCTGCTGAACTAGACTAACACAGCTACCCCTTTGGAACGTGCCTAAATGCCTAAACATCTGATCCAAAATGCATTGACATCACTTGGAGTCTTTTCTTCGCCTTTAATCCGTTTTGAATCAAGCCTCAAGTGATTTCCCTTGAGTTCCAGAGAAAGTCTGTTTTGAAGCCAGGAATAGACTAATAATTTTTTCTGTCTCCGAGTCTTAACACTCACAGTTAGTCCATTTCAAGGCAACCACATCTCAGCAGTTACATCATACCCTCAAATAAAAGCAGTGTTAGTGTTATGCATTCATATTACAAGTGAAGACATTTTCCAATTTGTTCATTTTGCAGCTTAATCCCTACAAGTGCACATTACGCTTCAAGTAATAAATATAGTGCCATATGGACATGGAAAGATGAAAGACACTATTAGGAAAATTGCAATCATCATCATTTCTGTAAAGAGACTATATTATCCATGGTGTTGTCAAAGTAAAATAAGAGCAAATAAGGACAGAAAACCATCTGGCTAGATCTCATCAAAACAAAAGATTCTATAATGATCTGTTAAGATGAATGTGGAAAAAAGTCCACGGACCCAATAATCACAGTATAATCAATTCCCCATTATAACATTTTCATACATCTAAACAGAAACTATTTAATATCCTTTGAAGTATTATTACAACTCAATTGCTTCTAAAATGCAAAGAGAAACAAATAAGCAAGAAAAATGTTTCTGCAAAATATGTACAAACATTTGGCCAATGCATAACAAGTGCAAGACTATTGATAGTGTGTAAATTCCTTCATTCTAATTGGCACCTTTAATAAGAGCATGGATATTTACATAACCCTTCCACAGAGTATGATTTATATATATTATTTTAATGTATTTTTCTATTTCTATTTACTTGAGACTCCTTTTATAGAATTTTTAAAACAAACCAACTAAACACAGCAGCTAACCTCAAACAGAACAAAATCCTGCCCAAAAAGAAAGAATACACTGTAAGCATTGAATGCACTGAAATTTGCAGTCATTGCACAGGGATTTGTTAATAAACATTTAGGCCTTGATTATTTTTAAATGGTGCCTACAGTTAGACTCTAAGAACTAACTCTTCAAAGTGTCTGAAGAAGTGGGATTTTCTCCCATGAAAGCTCATGCGATAAATACATTTGTTAGTCTTTAAAAGTGCCACAGGACTCCTGGTTTGTTTGGCTGAGCTAGACTAACATGGCTGCCCCTCGGAACTTGTCAAAGTTTTAGAAGTACTCGGGCTTCACTGCATTTATTGTCACAACACCTAACTTATTTAGGACCTAAATCTCATTTTCATCTTTTACTTGCCCTTTTGAAAATGAGATTCAGGCTCCTAAAAATTAGTAAGGCATTGTGATGCTGAGCACAGTGACACCAAAATGTCTTTAAACTTCTAGGCCTAGAGTCCAGATAAGTAGCCTGGCTTTTAAAAGTGCTCAGCATGTGTTAGCTCCAACTATCACCAATGAAGCCTCAAGCCAGAAGCATTACACTTTTAGAAGAAATGCTCACTCGTGGTTGATACACTAAGGGCAAAAATGTTTCTGTCAATGCATGGAGAGCGTGTGTTGGTACCAGGATATTAGAGAGACAAGTTCCAAAGGGTAGCTGTGTTCGTCTAGGTCAGCCAAACAAACAAGTGGTGCATCTATACTGGCAACTTAGGTGGACTTAAGGACGCTTAAGTCGACCTACACAAAGCCGCGTCCACACTGGGCTGTTATTAAGTCGACTTAAGCGCTTCCTTAAGTTGACTTAACTGCTTAAGTCGGCTTAATAACACCACCTCTGAAGGTCAACTTAAGCCTTAAGTCGAATTCTTAAGTCAACTTAAAGCTAGTGTGGACGAGGAATAGCGCTAAGTCGACCTTATTAAGTCAACAGCTATATCTACTGTTAACTCAACTTAACAAGGTCGACTTAAAGTGTAGCCACTCTGTTAAATTGACTTAACAGAGTCGACTTAACTTTACAAGTGTAGACATAGCCAAGGAGTCCAGTGACACTTTTAAAGTCTAAAATTTATAGATCGCATGAGCTTTCGTGGGAGAAAATCCCACTTCATCAGAGGCTTGAAATTAGACGCGGGTTTTTAACCATTAGAGGTGTAAAGTTCTGGAATAACCTTCCAAGGGGAGTTGTGGGGGCAAAAACCATAACTGCTTTCAAATCTGAACTTGATAAATTTATGGAAGGGATGGTATGATTAGCCTATTTTGGAAATTGACTGATATTTGGCTACATGTGGTGGATTTACAAGTGGCCTAAGAGGGGAGAGTACGTGGAGTGGGTTCTGAGTTATTACAGAGAATTGTTTCTTGGATAACTGGCTGTTGAGACTTGCCCACGTGCTCAGGGTTTAACTGATCACCATATTTGGGGTCGGGAAGGAATAGTCCCTGTTTAACCCTGAGGCAACGGAGTCAAATTTACATAGACGTTCCAATTCTCCAGTTTTTCTTTGAAGCTGTGGTTTGGGATGAGTGTGACAGTATCCGGAACCTCTTGAGTTGGTAAGCTTTCGAATCGCACCAAGCTTTTCTTCAGGTGTGGGACATGTACTCAGAGTGTCATGGCTAAACACGAGGTTAAAGAAACAGTTCTTCACCTGAAACATTCCCTAAGAACGCGTGCTAACTACTTATGTTAAATTATCAGTTCCATTTTATATTTAGCTGGGATACTCTTGGTGCCTTACCCAAAATCTTTGTGAAGAAAGCTGACCAACACAGTAAAAGGTACTACCTCACCCATCTCGTGTCTCTGTCAGCATATGAAAGTGGCCTTTCCTACTGTCACAGAAACCACAGTACAGTTTAATTATAATAAACAGAGAAAGAATGAAACGGCAAATAAAAATGAGTAGGACTGAGAATCTCATGCTGTGGAGACCAATTCCATGGCAGCTCTGAATAAACCTGCATGGAGAAGGGATATGGAGTGGGCTAAGGTCCTTCCTGTGCTTTCAGGTACCAGTGGCCCCAAAGCACCTGCATATGGGTTACAGCAGGGGTCGGGAACCTATGGCTCGCAAGCCAGATGTGGCTCTTTTGATGGCTGCATCTGGCTCGCTGCCAGTGTTCCCTCTAAGCTGATCGGGCGCGCGGCCGCGCAGCGGCCGTCGCACCCCCTGCGCAGCAGTGAGGGACCCCCGCGCAGCCCAGCAGCCCCTGCCGCTCCCTCCAACCCCCAGGGCCGCGGCACACCCGGCCTGCGCCCGGCCTCTGGGCTGGCCCTCCCCGCCCCCAGGGTGGGACAGGCAGGCTCAGATCAGGAGCACGGGCCTGCCTGCCTGCCTCACACAGCTGGGGCAGCGGGGTGGCTGCGGCAGCGGCGGGATCCTGGACTCTCACCCCCCAACCGCCTCCTTCCCGGGGCTGGGGCCGGGCTAATCCACGGCCCCGGCCTCCCAGCACGGGGCCGGGATCAGCCTCCGGGGCTGGGGTCTGCTCCCCCCCCCCACCGACGGCTTCCCAGGGCCGCGGTAGGGTCCTCCCCCGCCGGCGGCATTGGCTTTCTTTCTTTCTTTCTTTGCTTCCTTCTTTCCTTTCTCTTCCTTCTTTTTTCTTTCTTTCCTTCTTTCTCTTTCTTTGCTTCCTTCCTTTCTCATCCTTCTCTTCTTTCCTTCCCCTTTCTTCTTTTCTTCTTTTTCTTCCTTCTTTCTCTTCCTTCCTTCTTTCTCTCCCTTTCTCTTCCTTCCTTCTTTCTCTCCCTTCTCTCTTTTTTCTTTCTCCCTTTTTCTTTCCTTCTTTCTCTCCTTTGCTTTCCTTTTTCTTTCCTTCTTTCTCTTCTTTGCCTTCCTTCTTTTTTCTTTCTTCCTCTTTCTTTTCCTTTCTCCTTTTTCCTTCTTTGTCTTCTTTTTTCTTTCCTTCTTTTTTCTTTCTTTCTCTTCTTTCCTTCCTCTTCCTTCTTTCCACTTCTTTCCTTCTTTCTTTTTTCTCTTCCTTCCTTTTTCTCTCTCTCTTTTCCTTTCTTCTCTCTTTTTCTCTCTCTCTCTCTTCCTTCCTCCCTTCTTTTTTTCCTTCCTTTTTAAAAAAACCCAACTTTTAAAAATTAATTTTAATTAAAAACCTTTTTAAAGGTTTTTTAAAAACCTTTCTAAAATTAAATTTCAATTAAAAGTAATTCAAATTCAATTAATTAAAACATAAAATGCACACATTTACTTGTATTTAGTTTTAAACATATTGTATGGCTCTCACGGAATTACATTTTAAAATATGTGGCATTCATGGCTCTCTAAGACAAAAAGGTTCCCTACCCCTGGGTTACAGAGAAAGTTACTCTTTCAACTAATAAGTTAAAATTGAAAATCCTGAGGGCTGCTGCATATATGACTGCTGCCAAAGCTTGCAGAAGGTGAATTCCATCTCCTTTGTTCCCACCAGCCTGCTCCCCCACCAAGTCGATGTATGGACCAATTTCCAGAAGTTGCTGAGCTATCTCAATTTGAGAGTTTCAAGAAGAACTGAACAACTCATAGGATCAGTCCCTTAGATCATCACCAAAAGGCTATTTCTTCCAACTTTGTGCATGGTACAATGAGTTTTACCCTTAAGGAGCTAAAATGCTTATGGAAAATCTACAAGACAAAATGAACATAAATTTTCCTAAGTATGTCTCTCAGGATATAAACACGATTACATAAATATTTACTTTGTCATTATTTCTTTTACTCATGTATTT
Source organism: Pelusios castaneus (assembly GCA_007922175.1). Classification (NCBI taxonomy): domain Eukaryota; kingdom Metazoa; phylum Chordata; order Testudines; family Pelomedusidae; genus Pelusios; species Pelusios castaneus. The sequence goes on from ML685783.1 coordinate 8,167,675, forward strand.
CATGTTGAAGATTACAGCCCGGCTTCATGTAAAGAATTGGATCAGGGTCAGGTTAATTAAACTCGTTGTGGTCAATTGCTATTTCATAAATATTTGTTTTAAGTTTGGTTTATTGGTAGGGCTTTGTTGGGCTGTTTTTAGTTGTTTTTTTTTTTTTAAGTTCTACAAATAAAAAGCCCTGCTTACAACCCTACATGAAGTATCAAAATAGCTTTGTCTTAAGAATCTGCTGGAGTAGAACATTTGGGTTCTGAGCATTTCCAGCATTATCAGGTTAGAACAGAACAAACAGACTAAAGTCTGACATCAGCACTCTTCCCAGCAGGATACACTACTTTTTTCATTAGAATCTTTGAGCTTGAGATCAGACACAGGAAAGATTAAAACAAATATGAATTTAATCAAGGGATTCTACTTTCCTGGTGTGGGAACTGGAACATGCTGACATAAAGAGAGGACCAAACACTAGGGCGTCTGAACCAAATCAAAGACTGCTTGCTTACCACTAACTGCTCAGATGATCCATATCATAACAACAAAAAGAAAAACAATTATTTATTCTTTTTGATGTTCCTGCTCAGAAGTAACTTCCTTTTTGAAGAGAGCAAGGTCAAAGCCAAGTTATTGTTTTTGCTTGAAACTTTGTCAGTGAGGGACTAAAAGTTATTAGGTATGACCTACTTTCAGGATTGAACATCTCTAACTTTCTCACTTCATTTCTTGTGGTTAATAACTTGGAAAAAATGTTAATTATAAAAGTGAACTGAAACTACATTCTTATTATGGGAAATGAGATCATTTAAAAGAGAACGTGCATTGATGTCTTCTGAAATACATGATATATAGCCAGTTTGTCTGCAAAAGCCAGGCTAAGACTGTCTATGGTCCAAGCACAGAACCTACAGACATGCTGAGCACCTCCCGCAGTTGGAACTGAAGGCATTCAGCATCTTGTATGGAATGGACACAGAAAGAAATCAGGCCATTTGTCTAATGTGTTGCAGACTTAATTTGATATGGAGATTAGGTAAAACCTAATAGAAAGAGGTGGGCAAGAGCTACCCTTCATTCAAGATAAATGTAAGAAACACTTAAGTTTCTCTTTTGGGGGAATAAAATAGCTGAAACAATAGGAGACCACATTACAAGGCTAGTCTGAATGTCAGTTGTGTAGGTAGAGGGATTTCACTGAGGATTGAATGGAAGAGCAGGAAACTAGGCACTGTTTGATGGACACGCCTACGAGCAGAAATACCCAGAAGCTGCAGAGAAGTACTGGAGGCAGTGGAAGAAGCAGCTGTAGCATGGCTCTGAAAGAAAGTGGAGAGTGTGTGCTTTTTGGGCAGAGAGCTGGCTGCCTCTGTTTGCATCCTGCTGAGTTCAAGTTCAGGAAAACAGTACTTTGTGTACATTCTTTGTAAATAAACAGGACTGGGTCAAGGAAACACTTAACCCCATCATCAGTTTCACCCCCTAAAGGAAACAACCTGCAAGACCTCAAAAATTGGCTAATCATTTGAGTCTAAAGGGTAACAATGTACTGAAGGATTCTGAAATACAAGGTGACAACCAGTCTTTGCATGAAAACCAGAGCATGCTCCAAGTTCAGATCCTGCACAATGCTGAGTTCCCCCTTCAGATGGAAATGAAGGTGCTCAGCACCTCACTGGACTGGGCAGAAAGAGAAATAAGGCCACTTTTCTAATACACTGGAGATTTCATAAATTGACATCAAAATATCTTTTACCGCTAGTGAATGTGACTAATTCAGCAAACAAGTCTGATAGGAAAAAAAATCTGAAGCAAAATATTTGGTGACTTAAAAGAGATTTGTTCCACACTAACAGTATGCTCAGTCTTGTACAACACACAAAACAAGCAGTTTCTGCCATTAAGAATTAATATTTTAATATCTATAAATAAATAAATGAGCTCAAAAGTTTTATATTTTCATAGCTCTGTATTAAGTATTAAAGCTCACAATATCCCTGTTAAGTTTTATTAGCTCCATTCTAGAGATGGGAAAACTGAGTTGGGGGAGGTGAAGTGATGTATCTTAATGCACCACAGCAAATTAGGATTTGATATGAGAAGAAAATTCAGAAAGTTTGTGGTTCCCAGCCAAATATTCAGACACCTAGACCACTCTGCCTCTGCAACACTGCACATAATACAGGCCTGATTTTCAGAGAAACCAAACACATGAATTCCAAATGGTGTTACTGGAAACTATAGGTACCTCTGACAGGCTTCAAGCTGGCAAAGCCCAAGTATTAAGCATTCCCATCAAAGTCTTCAATAGACTTCAAAGTCTTCATATGTAAAGGTAAGCAAATACTAAGAGCTTTGCTGAATACAGCCAAAATGGGCCCCATATTTCTAAAAAGCTAATGAGGAAATTACCGTTGTTCTGTGAGATTTGTAGCAAACTCATATTCAGAGTTTTACAAATATATATTTATTAAGTAACTTTCAATAATTATGAGACTGTCACAATCACAGGCCCGATCTTGTTTCCATTGACTTTAGGGAAGCCCATGGCTATTCATGTTTAAGTTATAATAAAAATAATCAGAAATAATAATCTATTGGGCCAATTTGAAGTCAACCAGATTACACGGGTACTATCAAGATCAGAATGGCTCCCAGTCTGCATAAAAAAACTCCAACATTTTAAGATCCTTTCTGGATAAAGTCAGATTTCCTGCAACGCACAGTATCTGTTGCCAAACTCAAATCAGCATACTCTGTGGCAAGTACATACTTAAACAAAATGAATCTGTGGCAGAACGGGATCTAATATGTCCCTGTTACTAATAAATGCACTAAACCTTATACAGCATTTGCCAACTAATTAATTCATGAACCTATAAATATTAAACATGGACTATTTTACAACTCCAGAGCAATACATCAAAAATGATATCATAGGAGACATTAAAGAGTTTTGTTTGAGATAAAAAGGCTTGACAAACAAAAGGAGTGCAAAGCTGATAGGAGACTCGCAGGCCCTTGGAGACAAAGCAAAAGACGACTGACAGGTGACAAAGAGAGGATGCTGTTAGGAAACTCTGTGCATCTCCTTTACTTCAGTGTTCATCAGGGTGAGGAAAGGAAAGGCCACAGAACAGGTTTTTACAGAGAGGGAAAAATAAAAATGACACTATTTCAGCCATTCTCTTCAGTAAATGTGGGAGAGCTTATTCACAAGTTGTTTCAGAACAAGGGAGTTTGCAGCATGTGAGAGTGAAAGAAAGAATCAGATACCAATACAAAGAAAAGTGCAAGTATAATAGCAAGGACTGGGAACTTCTTAAAAGCAGAAAAAAAAGGCAGTGAAATGAAATGTAGTCAGCATGATTGTTTGAAGATGGTCAGAGATTAGATCGTGGTGAGACTATGCACACAGACCAACCATGTCTTCCGTTTGTAAACAGACAGAGAGCTATAGGGTCTGTCTGCACCCAGCATCCCAAATAAGGAATCCTCTCTATCTTCCTCACCCATTTCCTCTCGCTTCTCCATCATGAGGGACTGCTCATGAGAACATGAGAGATGCACATGGAGCAACTAACCCAGAGAACAGCCTTGAGTATGTCCAGCAGAGAAGCTTCTAGTAACAAAGACTGAGACAAAAAAAAAAAAGAGAAAAATCATGCCCCAGAAGCTGTGTGTAAACAGCTCACAAAACAGGGATAACAATAAGATAGAGGCTTGAAATCTGCCCAGTGCAGGAGGTTTGGTTCAAAGCAGAAACACTTCTGGAAAACAAACACTGATTTTCAGAGGGTGGGTGCACTGCACTATCTGAAAATCAGGCCCCTCTAAAGCATCTGAAGTTTGGCATCCAGAATGACAAGTAACTTTTGAAAATTTAGCCCATTTTGTATATAGTTTGCCATGCAAAGCAGCCAGATGAGACAATAAACACAACACTAGCCAGAGGCCATGTGCAAGTTTGCTGGGGTGCATAGCAAAACAAACTCTTGACTGTCCTACGAGGGTGAACATTCAGAGTTGACACAATCTAATAGACCAGGCATGGACAAACTTACTGACTCCCAAGCCACATACAGCAATCTTCAGAAATTTGAGAGCCACGGAACACCCCGTGGGGCAGAAACCTCTAGCCCTCCCCTCCCCACAGGATAGAAGCCCCTTGCCACCTGGCTCCGAGCTCCTCACCCCAGTCTGGTGGGCAAAGAAGAGCCACACTCCAAGAGCCATACTTTAACTGTAAAAGAGCAGCAGTTTGACCACCCCTAGAATAGATACTGCCTATGTGTTTGAAATAGCAGCTGTAATGAGAAACTAAACTACAGCACAGTACTGCAATGTTACTGAAGCAGTATTTACATTCCACATGGCAGCAAAGGACTGTACTAAGTCAAAAGACATGTCAGCAACTGGACCCATTTACTTTGCTAAAGTCATTTTTGCAAAAATCTTTACCCATGTCAAATACAGCTTGTCAAATACTTCAACGCCTCAACAGAATCAAATGCTCTGGAGCACAACCCAGCAGATATGGTGAGGCACCCCTACAATCAACTTTAGAGACAACGTCTTGATATGAGACACTACAGTACCCTAGTAAATCTGTCCATGTGTTAAAGTAAGGGGGAACGCACCGGAACGCAGTTCCAGGGCCCCCAAATTTCAGGGGCCAGAGTTCCGGGGCCCCTAAAAATAGAAAAATCCAGCAAAATGCATGTTCTGCCCTGCACTGGCTGCTGACGGGTCCTACATCCCACCGTTGTTAATCACAATACTTATCGTGTTATGCAGTGTTTGCTAGTTTGTGACAATAATTGCTATAGACATAAACGCCATATAAAATTATAAATATTTTTATGGAGCGATAACCGATGCATGTGGTACTGAGAAGCGGTTGCAAATGCCTACCTGGGCTGGGGCCCACACATGCACGAGGGGGCCCAAACAATACGGGAAGGGGGCCCAGAGATTCAGAGAGTTCCGGCGCCCGTCAAATTATACTTTAACCACTGAATCTGTCTACCTGCACTGGGCACCCCCTTCCCAACTGCTGTGTACACTTACCCTTAAGAGAGGCATTTAACATGGTCCGACTGAGGCCAGCATCCCAAGGGAGATGGGGCAATTGGGAGCTGACTCATTCTCTGCTGCTGCTCCAGCTGTCCAAAGAAAGGGGTCTTGGTGAGGCAGGGAAGGGGAGACTCTCCCTCTGTTTGTACAGTGGTGCCACTGTTTACAGTGGTATTCTAGCATGCACTAGCCTCCAGAGTGCCCCTCTGCAAAGCTGTCCTTGCCCCACACTCCCCTGGTGGGTTGATGCAGAGCTGAAGGAGTATCCCAGCCTCACTTTCCCCTAATGGGCATTCAACAAGTTCAATTGAGTGTTCACATATTGATCTCTGCCCTTTCAGGGGTCTAATTTATTTAATCAAAGGCCAAGCAGATAGGCAAGCAAATTTTTAAGAAGAGCCCCTGAATTAATCTTAGTCAGTCTGCCCCCACCTGAGTCCATCCTTCTCCTCCATCCAGGCTCTTTACAAGTAAATTCCTCTGGACTCAGGACCCTCTTCTGGAGTCAGGCCTCTTCCCATCACCTGGGGAAGGGTTCCTTCTCTGAACTCAGGGTCCCTGCAGAGGTAAATCCACTTCTCTAGAGCAGCACCAAGTTCCCCAGTGATCAGATTTTCCTGCCACTGTCTGGTAAAGTCCTTTTGCTGAGAACAGGTTTTCCTATGGGCTTTGCCTTCCCTTTTGGGACCTGCTTCATCTAGGAGCACCTTTCCTAGGTCCCCTTTTTGGTGAGCTCTGTAACCAGCTCCCCAGAAAAATCCCTTTCCTCAGGAGCCTCCTGTTTTCTGGAAGTGCTTGACTGAGCCCTCAAAATCCTGATAGAATCAGGTCTTCCTTAGCTAATTAACAGCCAACTAGATGATTAACTACTCAGAAGTGGATTTGGATTCGCTCATTCTCTTTAGGGAACCCTGTCACAGGTAGGTTGGGTGCCTGTCCCCCTCAAACAGCCAGTCACTCTATGGCAAAAGGATTCTTTCTAAAATGGGAAAGAGATATCCCTCCCCACATAGCTCCCATGAGGCACATTTTCTCCTTGTTCATGTCTACATCACCCCATCTGCAATCTTTCCTGCCCTGAGTGCCCTCTGTGGAAAAATGCACAAATGCTTCACAAAAGGAATCCACAGTGTGTGCATGTGGGAGGCAGGGGGACAACAGGGAGAAGGGACATGAAAACTGGGGAGGGAGAAAAGTTAACTGCTGTTAACAAAAAAAGTAATATTGGAAAAGTAACAGGAAAAGGTCTGTTGTAACAGAGGCCCTGAGCTCACTGCTGCCTCTGAAGTAGAGCCCTACGTGGATACAAATATGTGGATCCGCATCCAATCTGCATCTGCAAGAAATGGTCTGTGGATATCCAGATATAATGCGGATATCCGCGGATTTGCAGGGCTCTACTCTGAAGCACAGAAGCTGAATTCTGAAGAACTGCCGCAACAGAGCATGGTTTATGCTGGGTAGCCCACTTAACTGACAGCTCTGGACTGCCTCCCTGTCTGTACTGCAAGCAGAGCAGCTCAGTTACAGAGACTGTCAGACATCTTCTTGCCCAGGGGAAAGCCCAATTCACTAAAAACACTTAAAGGCAACTTTTTTAAAAAATGGTTTTCCCACATCCTTGATTGAATATGTTTCTGTGGGGTGGGATATGGCCATCATCCTTTAAACTCATCTACTATTGGTAAGAAAAAAGACTTCTGCAATAACTGTCCTTTTGTGAAATGAATGGTATGAGCACATTGACATCTATTTGCCCTACTGAGAAAAAAAGATTCACTTACCGTCCCTTTAAAGAACCAACTGTGCAAAATTTGAGTGCATTATTTTTCCTTTAACCAATTCTTTGTGATCTGTACTCACAGACTTCAGAAAAAGAGAGAAAATATTTTCACTTCTTTGGTTAAAAAATAAGTCAATAAGAAAGACCTACAGAAAAGCATTAGGCAGATACTATCATCCAAGGGTTTTCCAAGTGTAAGTAAAGTACAGAAAGTAAATCATCTCCACAATATGGGTCATACCATATTTGATATGGTTTGAAAATGTACACGCTTGAGGACTGTAAGTAGTAAAATATATTCCATATTATAAAATGTATTACTAAACTTGAAAATTTTCATTCTCTCAAGCATATGGTCTGCCCCAGAGATTATAAGGAACATGTAGCTACTCTATAGCGAGTATGGCCCAGATCCTGCACTGAAGTGTGTCTGGTTTGTACCATGTGATCACCCCACTGGTTGCTGCTTATATACAGGAGGCATGGTCCATAGAGAGCAGGATGCACCTGAAGCTGCCTTATATTCTGGCAATCCTCTGCTGTTGTATTGGTCCCTTGAGGCCACTGGAACTTAACTGTTCTGAACAATAGAATGGGTCCAGCACAGAGCACAGCTGGTCCAAGACTGCTGAGGCAAAAAAAATCGGCTTAGTTCGCATGCATACAGCCAAGGAACTGAGCTTAGATAGCTCTATTACGTACAAAACAGCTTCATTAAGAGAATGTTAATGCTGCAAAGTCAAACACTCAAAATTAGGAAATGCCAGAATTAAAGATGCATGTGTAACCTTAATTTAGCCCACTATATTTCAAGACATATTCCTTAATTACAAAATCTCATACACCTTTTTCTGCAGGATCTATACCTCAGTCATTCAGTGTCATCTTAATTTAATTTCTTTTTCATCCTTATCATTCAGTGTGTGGCCCCAAGCTTTATTTACCACCCACCACTAAACCTTGCATTGAAAACAGAACTGTTAATTTCCTCATCAGCTTTTCTATGGCGCTCTTAACAGTAGTTGCTGGGTGCTTCTCAAACATTAATGAATTTATCTTCACAACATTCTGTGAGGTACGATTGCACTGTAGAAAAATGCTGGAAAGAATGGGAGTGGATTCTCATAAAGAAAAATTAATTGCTATCAGATTAAGATTGAAAAACCAGAGAGAGCACACTAAATCATTGAAGAAGAGAAGCATTAAAACCTACAGGCAGATTATAATTACTGCAGTTATGCTTCAAAAATATTGTTTCTTCATTTTTTTTGCATTTTCTAATATGGCCGTGTATTTTTGTGCCTTGTATACACATTGTGAAGGCCATGGGAGAAGGAATGAAAAAGAAACATTTTTAAGTCCTTTTACCAGCCGTTCCTGAAGAAATAGGCACAGTCAAGGACTGGGAGAGTTCCGCCAGGGAACAGTACCATCCAGATCTTTCAATTAAGCAGTACTAGTCCACAAAGCTACTGCTCCACCACTTCTCTCATCATGTGTCTAACTCAAGTAAACTCTTGGCCCTGCTGCAAATCTCATGGGCCCCAAGGATGCTCAATGCAACATAGAGACAAATTTTCTCCTCAAGTGAATCAGTGGAGCTACACCAATTTATAGCCAGCAGAGCTTTCAGCAATTGTTAGAAGAGGAATGGAAGAGTACGTGGCCGGCCAGCAGCAGGAAAAAAAGGTCTGCTGACAGAAACTACAAGAGCATGTAATAAGCACTACAATCCACAAGTTTTTTGACCCTGCCACTCCCATAGAGTGGAAAGCCTAGGAGCTGTTAACATAATATTCACTGAAGTGAGACAGGGGTATTATCAGGAAGAGCCACCAGGGACTTAAAAAATTAGGAGGAATACTTCTTACTATAATGTAGCTACAAAAAATATTTTCAACTATAAATCTGACTATCTGGTGCTAATGATCCAAAGGACTCTTATTTGGTTCTATTAGTAAAGTATTGCAGCATTTGACTAAGCAATACTTGGCAAAAAAATCAAACATAGTGGGTGTGACACTGTCTGGATAGGGGACCATTTATGATACTTTTTCATATTAATATTTCATAATTGCAATAATCCATAGGAGCTATACCATGTTTGGTACCAACAGAAAGGTTGTAACTTGCTAGGGATGATTACAGTGGTTATATATAGTTGTAACATCTGTAGAAGAAGTTAAGAATATATTTGTTATATTTGTGTTTCAACTTATTTGATTCTGGGAAATGCCCCAGACTGGACATCTACAGTCATTGTCTCCTTAATGGCCCATTAAGGGAACCACAGGCACAATGGGGCTAGGGAGAAACCTGATCGGTGAATCACCCAGATTGACCATGTGACAACTCCATTTTTTATTTGCAGAAATTCCACACAGCATGGGGAAGGCCAGAGGTGATAAAAGGCAGCAGCACCAACTCCATTTTGTCTCTAGTCTTCAGCTAACACCTACCTCTAGATTTATTCATCTGAAACTGGACAAAGGACTGAGACCTACTCAGGTGCTCGGTGTCCACCAGAGGAAATGAGTAAGCCTGCAAACTCCAAATTCTTCCAAGGACTTGCTTTACATGGACTCAATCATTTGTGTGTGAGAGATTCACTTTGATCCTTTAACATCTCTCATATTTTGTTTTTCTTTTTATATTGAACCTTTAGTAACTAAAACTAAAGGTTGGCAGATTGGCTGGCAGCATGGTATTTTGGATAAGATCCAAACCTATATAGCTCTATGTGCTGTGGCTGGCTCTTTGTGGTCAGGAGCACCTATCTCTTTAAGAGACCATGTGGCTAGTTGGGAACCAGAAGAGCTGATGTACAATAAAGGGGGCAGTTTATGCTTTGTTATGCTTTGTGATAACCAGTGTGGGGAATCAGAAACATGGTTTGTTACTGATCAGGAGTCTGGCTTAAGTACCGCCACTCAGGGTTGAGAGTTTGGCTCTCATTTTTGCAGCTTGCCCTGAGTTTTACATATTCAGGTAGTTATCCCCGGAGGCTCAGGTCACAATGGGTACTCTACTGCTTCCACTGCAGTCAATAGCAAACTTGCCATCCCCTTCAGTGGTAGTAGGCCTGGAATCTAGTTTTGTGTATTTTAAATGGGCACACATAATGCCTATTCACAGAAGGGCTGATCACACCAAAATTAGAGGTAGAATTTCAAGTGATTAGCAATACCTTAGCGTTTGCATCTATTTTAGATTTTTAATATGAATTTCTATTGAAATCTGATCTTCGGGAGGAGCCCTCAGCATTAGTCCCTTTCCCTCCTTTGTAAGCACTCAGATGCCAACCATGGCATTGGGGAAGCACAAGAACTTTTACTTTCCAGGGCATTCTCCTCAGTTGCTTCTTTTTAACTGTCATTCTGCAGGTACCTCATCCGTGCCCAAGATGTCACTTACATTGATTTTAGTGCAGTCAATTTGTACTCACAAACCTTTAAATATAACCTTTATGGTGATAACACAAAAATACTGGTCTTCTATAGACCCCTCCCTAAGCCAGCTGCTCCTTTTAGGCCTCAAGAGTTGGATAGTTTTTGGTTTTTTCCAAAGCTAAAAAAGTATTTTAAGGGAAGCCTGTGTTATGTGTTAAAAGACCACAATGCAGTCCTGGCCCATGACTGGGGCTCCTCGGAAGTATCATAGACTCATAGAATCAAAGAAACTGGAAGGAAATATGGCAGGACCAAGTACCCCCATTAAACCATCCCTGTCAGGTGTTTGTCTAACCTGCTCTTAAAAACCTCCAATATAGGAGATTCAACAATCTGCCAAGGCAACTTATTCCAGTGTTTAATCACCCTTACAGTTAGGAATTTTTTCCTAATGTCTAGGCTGAACTTTCCTTGCTGTAATTTAAGCCAGTTGCTTCTTGTCCTATCATCTGTGATTAAGGAGAACAATTTTTCTCCTTCCTCATAACCACCTTTTAGGTATTTGAAAACTGTTATATCCCCTCTCAGTCTCCTTCTTTCTAAACTAAACAAACCCAGCTCTTTCAATCTTCCCTCATAGGTCAAATGTTCCAGACCTCTAATCATTTTTGGTGTCCTTCTCTGGACTTTCTTCACTTTGTCCACATCCTTTTTGAAATGAGGCGCCCAAAACTGGACATAGTACTCAGGTTGAGACCTAATCAGTGCAGAGTAAAGTGGAAGAATCACTTCTCGTGTCTTACTCACAATCCTCGTGTTAATACACCCCAGAATGGCGTTTGCTTTTTTTACAACAGTATTACACTGCTGACTCATTCAGCTTGTGGTCCACTATTACACCCAGATCCCTTTCTGCACTACTCCTTCGTAGGCAGTCATTGCCCATTTTGTATGTGTGCAATGGGTTGTTCAACCCTAAGTAGAGTACTTGACACTTATCTTTACTGAATTTCATTTTATTTATCTCAGACCATTTCACCAGTTTGTCCTAATCAATTTGAATTGTGATCCTATCCTTCAAACCACTCGTAACCCCTCCCAGCATGGTATCATCTGCAAACTTTATAAGTTTGCTCTCTATGACATCATCTAAGTCACTGACAAAAATGTTGAACAAAACCAGACCCAGGACAGATCCCTGCAGCACTCCACTCATCATGTCCTTCCAGCCTGAATGTGAACCATTGATAACTACTCTCTGGAAGTGGTTATCCAACCAGTTTTTCACCCATCTTATAGTAGCTCCATCCAGTTTGTACCTCCCCAGTTTATTAATGAGAATGTGATGTGAGACCGTATCAAATGCCTTACTTGTATCACAATACAAACAATAATAATAATTAATGGACCTCATTAATCTTCTGAATAGTTTCTTCTAACAGGAATGCAAATTCGCAAGTAAGTTTCAGTCACATTTTCAAACCTGCAGTGTTTAAGTTGGTTCAAAATGTAAGCTCTGTGGCCTGTAGGTCTAGACTCTAGAGGGTACGGAGCTCTGACATGATTTCTTGATGAACGAGGAGAATTGTCTCAGAGCTTCTGCACCTGCATTTTTATTACCATAACACCTTCAGAAGTGGCAGTGGAAGTGAGCACTGACAGCCTGCGAGAATGAGAGAGGATAGGTAAAGTGGGGACTGACCACAAAGTAGCTTATGTTTGACATGGTAGAGACAGGGGAGCTAGTGGAAGGATGCAAAGAGAGGGATGACACAATCCAAGTGACACTACAAAAGTGATCATTGTAGCAGCATTCTGAATGGATATGACCAGGGCAAAATTGCATTTGTCAAGGGCAGAGAGAAAGATGTTACAGTAATAAAGACATCACGAGAGCCTGGATGAGAGTTTTAGCTGGGTGGATGGACAGGAAAGGCTGTATCTTAAAGATATTAGGCGGAAAGATTTAAACATAGCCTAGATATGAGGACCCAGAGAGAGCTCTGTTAAAGACGACACCCAGGTTATTGGTCTGAGTTATACACAATTACGGAGAAAAAGTAACAGGGAAGGCTGGGGGTGAGGAAGAGATTAGGAGCTCTGTTTTAGCTATGTTGAACTTCAGCTGACTGCTAGACATTCACAAGGAGATGATAGAGAAACAGGCCAAGATTTTAGTTTGGACAGGGAAAGAGTGGAGATGTAACACAGGTAAGCTGGAACACCAAAGGGAAGCTTACAAGAAGTGGAAGCTTGGACAGATGACTAGGGAGGAGTATAAAGATATTGCTCGGGCCTGCAGGGATAAAATCAGGAAGGCCAAAGGGCAATTAGAGTTGTATCTAGCAAAGGATATGAAGGGTAACAGGAAGGGGTTCTACAAGTATGTCAGTAACAAGAGGAGGATCGGGAATGGTGTAGGTCCCTTACTGAACAAGGCAGGCAACCTAGTGGCAGATGATGCAGAAAAGGCTGAAGTACTCAATCATTTTTTTACCTCAGTCTTCACAGGCAGGGTCAGCTCCCAGG
>ML685783.1:8185442-8235375 GCA_007922175.1 Pelusios castaneus
GGCTTCATTGCACAGCTCAACAGCGACAGCAGAGGTCTGAGGGAACTTCCCCAATTGCCCTCACATAAAGAATGAATTTTGAAGGATTAAAGTGCCTGACCTAAAATTCTGATGATGGACTACTACAGGTGTGTTTGTGTACAGCCTCTGCTACAATAAAGTATTTTAAACTTATACAGCATATTTCAGCAGACATCCTTCTAGTAGAGCAGCAGGATTTCACCCTAAGAGGAACTGCTGTGGATCAAGTAATTTCATTCACCAGCCACATTGAGGCAGGATTTCAGAATACCTTGGCAACTGGGATCACCCTTGTTGGTATGTTCTTGGTATAAGACAAGGCTCCCTCCCCAGGATCTCCCATGTCACTCACTGTCAGCAAATGATCCATCTCTTGCTGGTGATGACTGGGAACCATCACTTAAGGTACACTTTTAGTGGCCAGATCAGCAGACCAAGAACTCCTAACTCAGGCCTCTATCCTAGCCCCAATACTGCTTAACTAGCACACCGTGGTATACCAGCGATAGAGGTGAGGCAATTTGTGTATATAGATGACATTGCCCTACCTGCTCAACTCAAGCATCCATACCATCAGTTGTTCCATGAACCGAGATCTCAGCACAATGGCTGATTATTTCCAGCGCTGGAAACTCAGGCCGAAACTGAAAAAAGCAATGGTCACCAATTCCATCTGAACAATAAAATGGTTAATACCAAACTCAATGTGTGGTTCTGTGGTGAGAGTGTCAGCCATGAGGCTATCCTAAAGGATCTCAGTGTTACACTGGACAGGAGTTTGATCTTCCAACATCACCTCAAGAAAACCCATGTAAGGTCAGGTCTCGTGACATGCTTATTAGGAAACTGGCTGAAACATCATGGAACATCAGTCTATGAACCTAAAAAATTGCTTTAGTATGCTCTGTGGCTGAATATTGTGAGTCAGCGTGGTCCCACAGTAGTTACACTAAACTCCTTGACACAACGCAATAAACTCCATGCGAACAATGTCAAGGATGCTCAATTAGACCCCAGTCGACTGTCTCCTGGTCCTATCACGCATCAAGCCTCCCCAGATTAGAAGAGCTTCCCAGACATCTCGCTTTCTTAACCACGCCAATGCAAATAGAAGGCTCATTGCACAGTGACCTGCAGAACCTGCCAAAGACAAGATTCAGATCTCACACCCCTCTCTGGAACTGCATCAAGACCCATACACTCAACTTCAATGCTATGGCTGAATAGAGAGCCACATGGAATATTTTGACTGTTCAAAACAAACAGCTCATCGCTGACCCTGCCAAGAAACCCCCTGGTTTTGGCTTATATTGGAAATGGAAAGACTGGAGAAGATGGAATCACATCATGACATGTCATGGGAGATGAGGACAAACCCTCATTAAATGAAAAATGAGGCAAAGACCTGTGTGCAACTGTAGTCATCACCAGTCACAAACAATGGAGCACATCATAGCGGAGTGACCCTTCATTCTTTTGCTGGGGGCTTGAAGAACATAGGCTTAAATGCTTTGGTGGACTGGGGCCAGAATGCCCAATGCTTTGCTGGATTGTGCCTCAAGTGACATTTCCATGATCACGTAGCCCATCAACACCAGAGCAAGGAATTGACCTGATAAGATCTGGGATAAAATTTTCAAAAGCATCTCAGTAATTTAGAAGTCTAAATGCCACTACAATTCAATGAGACTTAAGCTCCTAATACACCAAAGGACTTTTAGAAATTGTATACCCTAGTGGCTGTTCCTTTTCCCCAGTTACTAGCCACTCCATTCTATCATACTAAACCAATGCTTTTCTTGTTTAAGCCAAGCAAACCTAAGTCAAGAATACCATCAAGTTATTTCAGTATTTTTCCAATTCCCTTTGTGATGTTAAGCTTTCTCCAGTCACTGGCATACAGAGATCTAGAAAGCACAGAGGTATTTCAGCATGCTCATACACTGGTAATTTGATATTTTCTCACTAATTATTTAATTCAAAATCCTTAAAGAATGCATGTTATTTAAGCTGTAGCAAGACGGCCCATATCACAAATAAATGTAGTTTCATCTCATGTCTCAATCAAACAGTATGTGTACAGACAAATACAGTCTTACATCTAGGAACAGAGATTGTAAGTCAAACTTATAGGATGGAGACAGTATTCTGGAAAGCTGTGACTTTGGAAAGGATTTAGAGGTGATAAATAACCAGTTGAACATGAGTTCCTAGTATGATGCTGTGGCTAAAATATACCCATAGGGGGATATTGTGGAGGTGATATTACTTCTTTTTTATGTTACTGGTGAAACCACTACTGAAATAGTGTCCAATTCTGGTAACCACACTTTAAAAAGGGTTTTGTAGCTGTGCTTGTTGTTCCTTTTGGCATCTTCTAGGGGCTAGTTAATTTATTATTTGTCACCGTGATAAGTACAGGAAAATCTGTACAAGAATAGCTGGCCCAGAATTAGTACAAGTAGCCACCCCTTACAAACAAACAAAAACCTGTAGTATACTATCAGTCACTGTAATATTTGAACCATTACTGTGGAATTCTGAAGTATTTTTAATAAGTGGAAACATGATTTTGTTAGTAAAATTGACATGGTAGAAATCAGGACTCATGCTACTGAATTGAAAACCCACTGTTTTTCTCCTCTACACAATAGAGCAGACACCAATGCAAACCAGCAAAAATTGAACAATTTGTTGGCTGCTGCCTGAACAATTGATGCACATTTTTAAAGGTTCACTTATATGTAGTGATCTCTTATCACACATGGAGCAAGATGATTTTTTTGTTGTCAGGCAGATTATTGCTGAGAATTTTAGTATGCGTAGAGTAGTTAATTAAAGAGACACTGAAAGCACTGTGAGGCTATAAATCCCCCCCCGGATATCCAGCTCAGTGCTGGATTTTTCCACGTGTCAGCTTCTAACTGGCATAAACTCTTTTTGACCTTAACAAGCATTTTGGACTAACTTCATATGGTGGGAAAGAAGGGATTCCTGCTATTAGTCCCAGAGGCTTGCTTTGAGACATGTCATGGGAAAAATCAGGACTCCACGTCTATCCACTGCTATTTTAAAGGACTCAATGCAAAGATGACATGTGACATTTTATCATCCAAGTGCTCTACAAGAACAATATAATTTTGTAATCAAACCAGCAACCATTTAAATCAGATGTTTTGCTGTATCTGTGGGTATCAGATAACAGAAAATACATATATTGAGTGTGTAGATTATTAAATGACAGTGGAGATGCCAACTTTCCTTTTTTTATCTTGGAAGATATTCCCAGGATCTGTGACATCTGTGGTGACTAATCCCCCATAGAGAAACTGACATTAAAAGGAATTCACACTATGGTAAAGCCATACTCTTATTACAATGTCAGCTATGAGTTTCCAAAGCTCTCCTCGATTCTGAGCAGTAGAGTACAACATGAACAAAGAATGACAAGGTTAGTTTCCAGATTAGCAAAGCAGACAAATAAATTATAGATTGTGACTTTGGAACCACCTACTGACAGTGGATGAAATCTTTCCAGTAAAGTATTGATAGTGTCCACACACTATAGTCCTCATCAATGGACATGACATGGCCATGATGTAATAAAAGTATAATTATCATAAATTCCTGTCCATGTCATTTTCTGCATGCAGACTGAACACATTTTATATGTGAAAAGCAAAATGTAGAGAGAAGTAACATTGCATTCACTCCAAGCATACTGTCATTTATACAGGAATGGTAATTCATAACCTTTTCTCAATGACCAAAAACAAAATGAGAAAAAGGAATGTACACATTTTACTGTACTGCTTTACTTTGGGTGGTTAATGACTTCAGTCTTCCTCTGTCCTGTCCTCTCTTAGTAAATTTTCTGAACCCTCACTCCAAAGTCCTTGATCGCCTATATGAGAAGGGTGGGATCACCTGCCCTATTGCCCCTGCCCTTTCTAACCACTCCTTTCTCCCATTTCACCTCCTCCATGGAAGGACACACTGCTTTATCTCTATTTTGTGGTGCTGCAAGAAGCTGATAACTTCTTACTAAGAAATGGTTCAAAGACTGAAATCCACCTTCTGGACAGAGGGTCCATTTCACATCACATCTCCAGTTCCACCATCACACTACTATCAGTGGTTCACAGAGTGATTGATTTATTGGGATGGACACAAGATGCTGCTCTCCACTGTCACTGGATTGAGAGACCGGACCCAGAAATGAAAGAGACAAAATGTCAATGTCTCTGCTGAGCTCATAGTTTCCCTATCTGACGAAGTGGGATTTTCTCCCACGAAAGCTCATGCGATTAATAAATCTGTTAGTCTTTAAAAGTGCCACAAGACTCTGTTGTCTTTCTACAATAGACTAACACGGCTACCCCTTTGGAATTTGACTAACTGAAGATGTTAGATATTCTGATTGACTAATTCTCCTATTATTCTAGCCGCCCATAAATAATTTACATTGTAAAGAGCTGCAAATTTGTACATAGCTGTAACCAGCAGGCCCTTGTAATGCACAGAGAAAAAGTACCCTAGAGCAAATTGTATCAGCAGCAGGGAAACTGGTGCGTATAAGCCAATTCCATTTGCTACCCAGAATCCTATAATGCTATGCACTATGTGTCTACCTGCAACACATCCTTCTTGCTCGGGGGCCTTTCTTCTGAGGGGTGGGGGGAACATGTTGTGATCATAAGAGCATCCTAGTGCCAGAGGGCAAGAGGTTCCCCAGCCTCTAGCAGAGAGTCCCAGCTGGTTTGAACAGCTCCATGTAGCCCAACTCATTGCTATAATAATCTATATCTAAAAGGTGTCATTTAAGTTAATATATACAAACTGGCAACACACTGCTCATTAATATTATTGCATGGTATATATGTATGGGTGATACGTGAAAAATTATAAAAAAACATACTGGAAATATGTTCTTAAAATGTGTTTGTCAAGTAGGGCTGAAGGCATCCTTGACAAAGGAATGTGATCCCACCTGCCTGAACATTTCTCCAATGCAAATTGAGCAAGGAGAGACAATGGAAGTACATTTACTTACGTAACATGTAAACAAAGCCATCAAACTAGTGAGTGGGGAGAAGACAGCCTCTTACCTGTCTCAAATGGAGAGTTAGCATTATCAAGTGCATTTGGAATTTAATTTAGATGTTAGGAATCTTTCTTAGAACAAGGTACTTAGAGCTTAAAACTGGTGTCATGAAATCAAAGCGGTAAGTTCTCCCATCTTCAGGCCTCCTGTGCAGTATTTCACTCCTCAAGTTGTCCCCATGAAGGCAATTTGCTTCCCTCCCAGATTTATGGGACTTGAGGAGTGAGGTACTACACTCTAGGAGTCAACAGAATCTGTCCCAAAATAAATTAAAAAAATAAAATTCCTGAAGGGAAAGGTAGTTACCAATCTTTTCTAAAAACCCAAACCCAAGTGTTCAAGAAACCACGATGACATGAACTGAGGAGCCCTATTTGTCTAAAGTGATTCAAAATGCTGTCCTGAAAAGAGCCCTGCATTCACCTTCAACCCAGCCTATTGCTAAATTTCTCAGTTTAAAATCCATGCAACCCTAATGAAATGAAGTTTGATGAAAATAAAATTAATATAATTTTGTACATTTGAGGATTTAGAAGAAACCCCCTTTCTTTTGAACATATAAAATGAAAAGATCCACTGCCCCCAGAAGGCTATGAATAATTATTTTTACTAAGAGGACTGCCAGAAATTTTTAAACACTTACTTAGCAAGGATTTCAAGATAAAAAAATAACTTTTAAGTTTTTCCCCAGATTCCTTCCCCCAGCAGATTTCACAAAGAAGTTTTTCCATTCCCCCTCACCATTAAAAATAAATGAAATTAATAAAACCAGAGAGGCAGCATTTTTATTAATTTAAATTTTGCATGGGTACATGTTTATGAACACAGATGTGAGAGTTCAAAATACAAGTCATTTGGAGAAGTGGTTGCAGTTCTTTCACTTTAACTTGCACAAGAACAGCATCAGTTTTGACTCTGCCAGGTTTACTCATTGACTACAAAGATGTTACTCAAAAGGCTGCAGCAAACTCAGCTGGTGAAATTAGTGTCCACCAGCTGCAGATCTTGCTTTCTGTGAAGAAGGTGTTAGAATGATTAATAACTGAAGCCAAAATAGAGGCCAGATTCTACTCTAATTTACACTGGGGGTAAATCCAGACCAACTCCATTGCAATCAATAGAGCTTCTCAGTGTTATTTCCAGAAGGTTATTCAAGAATTACACTGATGTAATTGAGAATAAATTTTGGCCCAGACTCACCAGGATCTAGGCAAACAAACTGCAATAAAATCTTTTCTTTTTTCAGAGCTATTTAAAAAGGACATTAAGTACAGAAAATTTTTTTTTGCTGCAATTCACAAATCCCTTCTAAATCCCTTGTGGCAATTATATTCCACCCATCTGAATCCCCACCATGATTCTTCCTCAGTTCCTGTGATAACCTATTGTGCTGTATGCCATCCTGTTCACCAGTTGGTGGGTTCCACCCTCGGAATGGCTGCATTCCAGCAATGACTGAAGTCATTCTGGGCTAGACTGAGCCTTCAGCTTCGGTCCACAGCATGCAACTGCTCTGCCTCAGGAGAAGGAAGAAATGGTGACTCAGGGCAAAAAGTAAGTAAACGTAGCCTTTAATTGTGTGCAATTTAGCTCCCCTCTCATGCCTGACTAACTACTGTGAACCAGAAATTGAGGAGGGCAGGGATGAAGCCAAGACTCTGCCTCATCCGTTCCTCTCTCTGCTCCTTGTTCATAGAGAGTGTCCAAAAGAGCAGGGACTGCATTAATTCACCAGATCCAAAGACTAGGTCCAAGTAAGCTATGTGTGGGGTTGGGGCTCATATAACCCCCAGTCAGAAGTTTCACACTCCCACTCGGAGCCTGATGCTTCACAGAGAATGAGAGTCTCTTACGCACGCTAGTCAAAGACCCTTACACTCCCACTTTGCCCACAGCTCCCCTGTATAACTCCAGTGTAGGACTCTGGCATACAGAGGGTATTGATGGAATCTACTCTGCACAAGGGCAAATGTCACCATTATTGTATATTCATACTAATGTAAAAATTAGAAACCATGTAATAAGGCAATTTGTGTAAGACAGTATTAAAGATACCAGCATATAGAAAATATTTGAATCATAGATTATAAAGTCAGAGGGAACCAATATGATCATCTAGTCTGACGACCTACACAATGCAGGCCACAAAACCTCCCACATAGTCCTGAAATACTCCATGCAAAAAGCTATTTTAATATTGCACAATGAAGCATTGAAAAGTCAGAACACCACAATTAAAACAACATGTATAATTCTAACTGTGCTCTCTTGTAAATACACAATCTTTAATTAGATGGTCACATACTGTTTCTAAATATAATTGATTTTTTTGTCCGACAATTTTAGATTTTAGCACACACTCAAGATTCACTGAAGACCGAGCATAAGTGTTTTCCCAATTGGGACCTAACTTTGATATTTTAATAAGTTATGTATCAGCACCTCTACGATTTTCGTCACCAATCTTTAAGTGTAATTGAAGGGATAAGGTAGTTAAGTGGTATTGCACCCTTAATTTGAACAGTGATGGCTGCTCCCACCATGATAGTGTAAAGTACACGATAACTTGCTACGGATCAGATTTAAAAAAAAAAAAAAGGAACTTTGACTCTTCTCTTTACTGTGTTTGAGTAAAGAATTTACAGTGGAGAGTTTACTGCTAGACATCCCTCTTCAGATATACCAGAATCGTGAGTCTATTTCTTGGAAAATGTCTTCTTTCATTTTTTTTCCAGGATTGCAGCATTCCAATGTTGCAATTACTTTCTTCTTTTGTTTTACATTCGTATCCTGACATCATTCGTTATGCATCAAATTGAAACACATGATAGTCTGTTTACCACATATCGAAACTCTTTTTATGAGATTCTGTTTGTGCTTTTTTCCCCAAGTATGATTTCATGCATAATACATCATTCATTTATATGTGTGGTAGCCTTTCATGTATTATACTTGAAAAAGTGCAAGTACACATTATAATGCAGAGTATTTCAACACAGGATGAAACAGTGTGGTACTCGCTGGAAATTTAGATGATCAGACAAAAGTGTCCCCCAACCATTGATGGCTTATGGCTTAGTTAGAACCAGAATGATTTCTCTTCCCCCACCCAGCTCTACTTACTGATTCTCACACCTACCATAGATATTCATAATCCTTGAAGTTTCCTTTTCGATCCTGTCTTTTCAATCAGTTCCTTCTTGCCCAAAGTAAAAATTTACAATTGCATCCCCTCCTTACCCATGGTCCTTCTCCCTAACCAGTTCCCTCAAGGCTCTCCTGTTTACTTGTTTCCTCCCTAGCTAAAATAAACTAACTAGATAAAACCATTCTAAGCACATGAAAGAGTACTAGTTAAAAGAGCATGTTCAAGTTCTTATAGCTGTTCAGGTGTACAGATAGTTTCTATTTAATAAAGATTCAAATGTTTTCCAAAAGCCAAAACAGATCAATGAGAATGTGATATAATCTTTAATGTTACTGGGAATTTCAAATTATGTGGCTAAAATATGTTAATTATGGTTTCATTAATTTGTGATCAAGTATATTTTGTTGGGGGAAGAAAAAAGAAAACAAAATGAGCCCCAACTTGATAACCAAGAGGATATAATAAATATTGACTCCCAATTTGGAGGCAGCTCACATTCATAAAATTCATTTTAAGTTGAACTTTTCCTCCCCTTTTGTGAATAATGTAATAATTTATTGTGTTGTTCAACTTTACCTGCTCTATAAAATCAAAATGTTGATCCTCTGACTTCTTATACTTGTCTGTGTATTTATAAAGACATAAGTAAATAAGCAGTATTAATTTTTTTAGAAGTATTGACAGACTGTTGGCCAGAAGGATAAGCAAAAGTAATAACTAGCTGAAGGATTTAACACACTAAGACTAACGAAGAATACAGCAAAAACCTCATTTCACTTTTTCCTCTGGTTCTTGAATACATTTCTTTATAATGGGAATGGCTATCGATGTGTCAAACAGCATTCGAGATAAATAAAATTTAAGGCATTTTGTAAAACACAATCATACCTAGAGAAGATTTGCTAATAGTTTGAAAACCCCATTATACTACACTTACAAGTACTACGGTAACCATTTACATTTATACATTACCCTTCAGCACAAAGCAATTTACAGCTCTGACACAAGTCATAGACTCTTAGGGTTGGAAGGGACTTCATGAGGTCATCTAAACCAAACCTCTGCTAAAAGCAGGACCACTCCCCCTAAATCATCCCAGCCAGGGTTTTGTCTAACCAGGCCTTAAGTGTTTCCAAAGATGGAGATTCCACCACCTCCCTAGGTAACCCATTCCAATGTTTTACCACCCTCCTAGTGAAAAAGTTTTTCCTAATATCCAACCTCGACCTCCCCAGATGTAACTTGAAACCATCATCATTTCATCCCCCGTGAAACGCAGATGCCTTTCAGATGAAACTTGGCAACTGTGAAGTGCTGCTTTGTCCTATTAAACAAGAATTCTGGGCAGGTAATAATAAAAGAAAATCTCCTTATGGTTTCAGCTGAGTAAATATAATGGCTCAATCTCACTCCCATTGAAGTCAAGGGAGTTAGATCAATGTCTTCATTGGAAACAGGACTGAGTTCTCTCAGACTAATTGCCTATTGGATTTTATTTTTAATAGTGTAATGATATTGTAATTGCTCTTGCAAAATTAGATATGGGTTTTGTAATGAGCAAAAAAGTGTTTGTGAAGGTGATTTACAGTGCATCTGAAATGCATATCTCAGCAGCAGTGTCACACATCAAAATTGGGCACTGGTCGTTCAACACTGACTTCTAAAGTGCAACCCACTGTATAATCAGAAAGATGTTTCTTGAGGTCTCCCATGCATGCTTGTAGTACACTGAGATCAGATAAATCACAACTGCATAAGAGGTATATTTGGAGGCAGCTCACATTCATTTATTTCAGTGGAAGAAGGTACAAAAAAAATAAAAATAATCAGTATAGCCAGAGTCATGAGCCAGGATCCCAAAAATAATGAGATTGGCTTAATATAAATACAGATGGGTTTTTTTATTTGTTTATTTCCTTCTTATTTTTTAGTCTCAGGTTCATATTTTCAAGATTGTCAGACTATCGGCTTTAATTTTTATCAGAAAGTAACTTCTACACTTCATGGTTGCAGAGACAATCATAGAACTCGAAAAACTGGGTGTTTGAGAGAAAGCATCGAGTACTGCAATGTGTGCTCTAAAGTCGTAAGAGTTGGAAACAATGATCTACCTGTTTGACACTCTAAAAGAAGGGAGACTACTGTTATGTAGCACTAGCGTGAAGTCTGATTGAAATTATTCTCATTTGTAATATAAAAACCAAGGGGGGAGGGTAAATTCAAAACATAAAAAGGAAATATTTTTATCACACAATACACACCCTATTGAACTCTTTTCTACAAGATAGCCTCAAGGTCAAGAGCTTATCAAAGGATTAAAAAAAGATATTGGCAGTTTGAATGGATACATAGTGTACCCTAGGTAATACCAGTAAATATTAAGACAGAACATTATTTAAATAAATGTAAAACCTTCATGCATCAGAGCAAAAGCTAATCTCCAGTATTGGGGGTTAGGAAAAAACTGTCCCTAGGAGTAGGCTATCCCATAACTGTTACTGCATGATATCTTTCACCTTTTTCAATGCCAGATACATAACAATCAGCCAGTGACTCCCTGGTTTATTGCTTCTACCCTGGCACTGAGCCTCTCTCTCTGGCACTCGGCCAATTTGGCATCTCCTACCTTTAAGGCTCACTTTTCTACTCTTATAACCAGGGCTTTTCTTCTGCCATACCAGCACCTATTTTTCCCTGGCTGGCCCCGCTGCCCAGCTGGGGGTCCTTTCCCTTGCTGACCCTGGCCCCCAGCTGGGCAGCAGGGCCAGCAGGGGCCAGGAGCAGCAGCCACTGGCCAGAATCCGGCCCGCCAGGGGCTGGAATCCAGCCCGTGGTCACCTGGGAGCTGCGGCCAGGCTGGAGCTTTTGTTTTTTCAAATCTTCTGCCCTGAGCATGCTCAGCTGTGTGGCTCAGGGCAGCAGCAGCCTGGCCAGGGAGCGACTCTGGCCATCCCTGCAGCTCCAGCCAGGTAAGGGGGCAAAGGGCCAGGAGGGTCAGGGAACTGGAGGGGACGGAGAGGCCAAGAGATGCAGGGAAGGGGGTCGTGAAACCAGTGGGGTGCGCAAGAGGAGCAGGGAAGGGGGTTGGGGAACCGGTGGGGAGGGAGCGAGAGGAACAGGGAACTGGTGGGGGGGGATGGGGTCTGGGGGAGGTGAGAGGAGCAGGGAACCAGCTGGGGGGGGGTGGCTGAGAGAAGCAGGGATCTGGCAGAGGGGTGCAGGGGGGCAAGAGGAGTGAGGAACCAGTGGTGGGTGGGGAAGGGGCTGGGGGGCCAAGAAGAGCAGGAAAGAAGCGGAGGGGTGGCCGAGAGGAGAGGGGAGCCAGCAGTCAGGTGGGAGGGGGCTGAGAGGAGCAGGGAATCGGAAGACGGATGGGGGGGTGGTGAGAGGAGCGGGGAAGGAGCCCAGGGAGTGGCGAGGGGGGAAGGCGGGGCCTGGGAAGGCCGCTGGGGGCCAGCAGTGGTAGAGTGTCCTAACACCCCCGCCCCCACACACCAGTGTACCAGCCTTTTTTTTTTTTTTTTTTTTTTTTTAGAAAATAGCACTGCTTATAACTATTACTAAAGTATCAGCTTGACTCCTGCTAACTTGACCATTCTTTCAGCTTAGGCCTTCTGTCTTGGCCTGTTCTACTAGGCCTTAGCCTCATGTCTGGCCTTTCCTACTAGGACTCTTGCTCCAGGATTTTACTTTCTACTAAATGAATAAAAAACTGGATACATCTGTCTTGCATATAGGGTTACACAGAGCAAACATCACAGATAGGAAATTCCAAAGCACTCTACAGAGCCTAGCATTCCAATGAATTTGGGTACAACACTGAAGGGAAACCATTTTTGTACCAAGACTTCTCTTCATCAAAATCCAGCTACAACACAAGACCCACATAATAAAATGATTAAATTCCCATCTAGACTACAAACACAAGTGAGTCAGGGGACCCTTCATTACAACACCACGTCACTTTGTAGAAAAGCAGCTTAACTCAAGCAACCTGAAAACACATGAACACATAGCCAGAGGAGAATACCTTTAACGCTTACTTCTGCAAATTAGGCCAGTCTACTCTCCGATTCATATGCACAATTCCTGTTTTAGTTACAGGATATACACCCACATCTGTGTGAGGGCAGCATTTGATCCTTTACCGTGAGTATTGCAAACAGTAGTATTTCTAGACATGAATATTCAGCAGCCCCAGTGAGCTTGGCACCCTTCAAAACATTGTATTGCATGTTTCCTTTCCCAATTTGCTTACAAATACTCACAGAATGGGGTTTTCATAGAACCATAGGACTGAGAGGGACCACGAGAGGTCTTCTAGTCCAGTCCCTTACAGGTTGTATGGGGTTTCCCTGGGAAATAGAGAAATAGGCTACAAAATTGCTGCTCTTTGCTTCCACCCTTCCTTCTACCTTCAACTCTACTTTGTTGTTCTTATCTGTTGTCAGTGCATGATGCAGATAGGTGAGAGGATGCTGTTTATTTCCTGACCTTCGTCAGCATAGTAAAAAGGTGGTACTCACTATCACATGACACTGATCACTATCCGGTGATTGTAGTGACTATTGGTGGGGCTGTTACTTCCATTAGTAAAGGAAAACAGATAGACCAAAGAAGGTAAACTTTACCATTTGTCATGAAGGCTCAAGAATTAGACAATCATTAAAGACAAAAGAAAATCATACAGCTGGAGATAGATCCGTCATTTAGTACATTGTTCAGAGAACTCAGAATGTATGATCTTTAGTTATACATCAACAGTATGTTGCTTTTGAATAAACTTAAAGCTAATGATTTCTCCTAATTGTTTACATGAGCACCATGTCCTTTGTGAAATAAGGTAACAATCTTATTATTATAAGAGTTAAATGAAATAACTCAGGTTTCTCATCTACATTTCATTAACTTAGGTTATGCTGTACATGACAATCCATTTTCCTTTGCATATTACACCACCAAGTGGCCTAATAGCTCTTTATGTTTCCTTCTGTTTACCATATGTTTTCTTTGGCTACCCTAGTACACTTTCCTCCTTTAATATTTTCATTCTATCATAAGTAAAAGAGCTGAACTCCTTTCTTTCTAAGAAAACAAACAACATACACCCAAGCGGTCTGCATGCCTGGACATCCATCTAGAGATTCTTAACATTGCATGAATTATATGCTCATTGGAGAAGGGGGTGATTTTTTAAAAAAATTAATCTTCATTTCATATGGTTATTCCTGGAAAATTTGAGGAATGTACCTTGAGCAATTTTAGAATTATTTGAGCATGAGGAAAAATATAACAGGCCCAATTCTCAGTTGATGAAAATAGACATTGCTCAATGGAGCTATGCCAATTTGGAGTAGCTGTGATAGTGGCTCACTATTTCCTTAGGTCTAGATCAGAATGTGTTTTCTAAGAACAACTAAAAGGTCATGTTTGAAGACCTCACTGAAAGTTAAATATGAAGGCAGGTCTGAGGATACAAAGATACAATATGACTTTACAATCCAAATAGACAACATAGCCTCTCCCTCAACCTTTGTCTATGACATACAAGCAGAGTGAACAAGGCAATGGAATTCCAATTTTTCTTCTTTGTTATTTAAATCCTTTCAATGAGGGCTGTTAGAAGGCTATTTGCTAGTGGTAGACACTAGCACTCCCACTGGTACTCCACCAGGCCTGCCCACTAATCCAGATCCCAGCTCAGACAGTCACATACTAGTGCATCCCGTTCGACTATTCACTATGCTACTACAGTTCCCTGGGCCATTTCCCCATAGTCCCAGCACCTTCACAAATACTTTCCTCCTTACTGCAGAACTGAAGTCATATCTTCATTCCTAGCAGCCAGCTAGGAGCTCTCACTTGCTCCTCCCAGTCCCTACCAATAAACATCTTGGGTTCAGTCCTAGCAGCCAGCCAGAAGCTCCCTTTTGTTCCCCACCAGCAACAGATCTGTCTGTACTCCTACTGCTCCACCAATCAACCAGGAACATTGTCCTCACTTCTCCAACTTCAGATAACACCTAACTGCCTCCGCTACTGTAGTGCTTTTTATATGATCCTGCCGAGCCCTGATTGGCTACTGTCTTGCAGCCTCCTTCAAACTGCCCACTTCCTCTACAACCACTTCAGGTGGCCTGGAGGACTTCCTGGAGGGATGGAATGTGATAGAACCTTGAGCATCCAGCAGGGGGCCTTGAGCTTAGTACATGCTCCCATATATATGTTATATAGGTAGACAACTGCTATATAAATCACAATCATGCAGAGCCACAGATTCAATTCTTATCCTTCAGTTCCTAATATTGACTTCTACAACTTGAACTAAAAGGAAGTTTCTGTAGCCAATAGGAATAGCATGAGCCCCCTAGCCTTTTTATGGGCTAGTCACTAGAGGGCAACACATTAACAACAGAGTAACTCACGCACACCAAAGAAAGTATGAGATAACATCCTTGCAGCCATAAAACCCATTTTTTAAGTAATAATTATCCTGTATCTGGTTGCATGCCTTGGAACAGAGCAGTTCAGTCTTTTCATTTTGTAATTACTACTATCAGACATTTTGCATGCAAGCGAGGAAGGCCACAGGACAAACACATCACAACTACTTGTCAAAATGGGAATTGGGTGAACTTGGTGTTTGCAAGCATGTTGCACAAATTATATAAACATTCTTAAAGTAATTAACTTATTTACCTTTCAGGTAAAATCAGGTTACTAGAAGAACCCATGACATCTGACCAAGCAGAAATTAATGACTTAGCAAATTGCAGAATGGTATTTCTACTAGCAAGAGAGAAGTGGCATAACAGTATTACTATCCAGATCGCATTCAAGACTGATTAATGACAGTAGATTCAAAACCCTTCTCAGCACTTGGTCTTCCTGTATTTGGAGTCAAAGCATGCTTCTCATGAAACAGAGCTAGTTTTTGTTATTAAAAATGTCCACGATAAATGCCCTCAGCCTCTCTCAGGTTTGTCAGTTTCACTGCAAGCATAAATCAATAGATGTTTCTATTTGGGAAAAAAAAACAAAAAAACCCAATGTGTGAACTCAGACACCTTGCCTGTGAAGCAAAGTTTGCTAGGGAAAAAATGAAAATCCTTCAGTACTTGAATGTAGATCTACATCTGATCAAAACCAAGATTTTGAATCAAACCTTTGCATGTTGACATAACTTAAATTACAAAGTTACGAGAACAAAGACTTGTGTTAAGATCATCTGTAGAGCTGTGCTGCAAAGACTAATACATTTCCCCCATTTTGTGATTTAAATTCTTGTAATAAAAAAAAAAGATTCAGAGCAGTGTGCAGGGAAGGGATTTTTATTTATTTATTGGTTTAGATCAAGGAGCAATACCCCAATATTCAATTTTTTTTCTAAAACTTTTAAACCTGCAAGGTGAGGATTATATTTCCTTCAGGGCACCAACCCATGAAAAGGGGAGTCCAGAGAAAAACCACTACAGAAGATGATTTCAGAGATTTTGTATCTATATTCTTAACCCATTTATTTTTGGCATGGGGGTAGGGTGGGATCTACTTAAGGCCATTAAGCAAAGAAACAGAATGCCCCATAGTCTGATTTCATACACACTTTAAATTATTTTATTAACTGTGGAGACTTTGAAGAAGCAGGCTGGTGAGAAACTTTAAGGACCATTGCTAGAAAAAGGAACTTTTTAATGTACATTGGTTGTAGAGATGGGCCTAAGCAATAAAGTCCAGATTACAGTATTATTACCCCACCTATCAAAAAACTCATGAGTCAGCCCTTCCAGCTCCAAATCATTAGATTGGCTTAAAATGCAGGAGATTTCATCAAATAAAAATTTAAGTTCTTTTTATTTGGTATCTGAGCCTCTAGGATGCAGTTGGTCATGCGTTCAAGCTTTCCCCAAAATTATAAGGGCTAAAAGCATGTTTATTCAATGAAAGCTGAAATGCCTAGGCAATTAGATGAATCCAGCTAGGGCTACAAGAAAAAAACAAAAACAAAAAAAAAAACAGATAATGTCAGACTTGTGATAAAACTGCAAGAGCTTGCAACACTAGGAATGCTCCAGAGTCTGACAGAGTGCTGAGTTTAGGCCTGATTCTCTATTATTCAGCATATTGTGTAGTCATTGACCCCTTACATAAAAAGTGAATGAAACACTATCAGCTCACAATGTAGCATTTTGCACCCTCTTGTACTGGCATGGTAAATACGCAAGAAGCAGGGCAACAGAAAAATGAGACTCAGATTTTTGTTCCTATGTGCTATTAAGATAGGAACCCAGATCTGAATTTTCTATGTGGACTCTAACACACCCAAAGTTTGGGAGATTCATAATGCATAGTTTTTAATTGGGGGATTCACCTAATTCAGAGTATTATGGCTATTTAACCTTACAGGTCAATTTCAGTAAATCTGAGATTTGTAGAATTCCTCCTTCACGTTACTGCCCTATTTGTCCCATAAAACCACCACAAAGAAGTCTTAGAAAGATCAGTTCGAGTGCATGCAGCGGTCTTGTAATACCAAGGCTTTTCAAAAGAAGGAAGTGTTGAGGCTGTAATGGAGGAAAACATGCTCCTTGAAATCCACTGGCATAACCATGCTACTGTAAACTACTTTCCAATGAAATCGCAAGATACAGTAACCCTTTCCTCTCCCCCCAAACAAGAGGTAGTATAAATCCCTTCTTTCTTTTTACTGTAAAATCATCAGTCACCTCCAATTGTCAAACTGACTATTTGGCCTTCATTAGGGAAACCAAGCATACATTCTGTAAATTCCCAGTCTTCAAAAAGCACCTGATGAAGCAGGATTTTCTCCCACAAAAGCTCATGAGTGTGACAAACTGAGCACTCTCACTCCCTGTGAGTCCTATGCTTCATATAATGTCACCCAGCTAAGCCATACTTCTTCCACCTCCAAAACCCCAGTCCCTCCTACTCCCGGGCTGGGCTGGGCTCTCCACCCCACAGGCCACTGGGCCTGAAGCCCATCTAGACAAACTTGCCCTGACTGCCTGTACCTCCTAGGTGCTGCCAGTAACACTAGTCAGCTCTCCTCCATTCTTCATATCCTCCTCCTATCTCCAAAACACACCCAAACTAGCTAGCTGCTACAGGAACAGTTTGTCTTGTACTCTTAATTGGTGTCAGCTGCTCCAACTGACTTGGGGTGCCTTAATTGGAGTCAGGTGCCTTAACTGGCTGGAAGCAGCCTCACCCCAGCTACCCTGTGGGCTTTGCTAAGTCTGTGGCTAACGTATCTATCCTCCAGCAGTCTCCTGTAGCTCTCAGGTCTGACTCCCTCACAGTGATAAATAAATTTTTAGTCTTCAAAAGTGCCACAGGACTCCTTGTTTGTCTTACAAACCATGTGATGCCATTTGGAACTGGACATGCTCAGCACCTCACAGCTGTTGGCCTTTAATCTGACAAGCCCTCACCTGGACAGATTCTGTATTCAGTATGAGAGGTGACAATTCAATTAGAAAGGGCACATAATATGAAACTTCTATGGAAGCTGGACTTCAAGTGTTCAGACAGTGACCTATTTCTCAAATACTTTAATGCCAGACTCTTCACAGTCTATTGCTTGCTTTGTTCCAGATGTGCCCAGTTTAGGTGAACAAGCAAGGATCACAGACTCTCCCCTTTTTCTCTGAAACCCAATACACCCTCTGCTCAGCCATTCTCCACAGAAGGCAAAGACAGCAAGGACTGTTCCCTGGCTAGCAGTACATTACTAACCACCTGAAAGCACACAGTATGTGGGAAGTATGCAGACCATAACTTTTCCCTCTCTCCCTACTGCCTCCACATAACTAACAGGTAGGGAGCTATGAAAGGGAGCAATTCTGCTTCCTGTAAATGGTTGGCACAAAGGATCTCAAAGAGACACAATCCATCCTGGAGCTCTTCCATATCCCCCCAAAGCAGTACAGTGCTTTAAAGGCACCACTGAGCTCTAAGGGTACGTCTACATTTGCACCTTAGGTCAACTTAATGACGCTTAAGTTGAGCTGCAGAACACAGTGTCCACACTGGGTGCTTATTAAGTCAATTTAAGTGCTTCCTTAAGTCAACTTAAACCAACTCTGAAGGTCGGCTTAAGGCCAGTATGGACAGTCAATTTAAGTCAACTTTAGGTGTAGATGCTCCATTAAGTCGCCCTAACAAGGTCAACTTTAAGTCGATTTTAAGTCAACTTAAAGTCAACCTTGATAAGTCAACTTAACAGAGCCTGTAGTGTAGACATAGCCTAAGTGTTTTGGAGAGGAAAGGCAATGTAACAGAGTGCAAATGAGACCTGCAATAAAGGGAAACAAAGGTGTGCTTTGGCTATGCATGTCTGCGCCAACAGATAAAATTTCTATTTCTAAGATCGAGGATGTGCCAATAAAGCTGACAATGAAAAAAGGGTATATTGCACTCAGAAAAGCTGGCAAGAAGTCAGACTTACTTGGCTATGCTATAATTCTCTCAAATTTCAGGAGATTCAGGACAGGGTAAGTCAGTAAAACTCAGAAGAACAATTGTACAAATGTTCTTGCCATGTAACATGAAAGAAACCTTAGAAAGTTTACCAGTCCCCTCGGGGGAAGGGAGGATATAGCCACATTTTTGTTTGTATTTTATGAAACGTGTCCTTTAAACATTTATTAGACTTGTATTTTTACATATGGCCTTCCACCCAGACAAAAACTTTCTGCATCCCACTGAAATATATTTAAGAACATATTGTTGTGTTTGTAATAAGAGTATTAAAAAGTCCAGATGTGAATTAGAAAAACAACTGCTTTTATTAGAGCTAAATTTCAAACTACTGGAATAAGATCAAGCAGAGAAGTTGTGGTTTCTTCCACACCACCACCCACACAATTCTCTTGGTAGGATATTGAATAACAACAAATCTAGCCAGTGAAACACAAAAGTATCACATCATCCAACCAAATTCTCATTGGTTCTAGCCAGGATTGTTACCTTGTAACTCCTTCGAGCTGTAAGCCTTAAAAATTAACCATTTGCTGGCACTCTGTCACTCACTCACACACATCTAACTAAAATAAAAAGAATCATTTATTTTCATCTACAGCAGAGGTGCACAACCTGCGGCCCCTGGACCACATGCGGCCCGCGAGCATGTTCTGTGCAGCCCTCTGAGAGCGGAGTGAGCAGGGGGATCACGTGACATGACCTCCCCCTCCCCACACGTTGCATTTGTAGCCCTTGAGTGGCCTTAGAAAATGCAATTTGGCCCTTGGCCAAAAAAGGTTGTGCACCCCTGATCTACAGAAAGCAGTATATGATCTAACAAATTTAAAGATCCCTAATAGGACCAGTTTGTGGGGTTCAGAATGAAAGTTTTTCCCTGGTGCAACATTTATTAGCAACATCTTTATGACTTCATCCCTGTAGCTGCATAGCTAAAATTCCAGGTGGCAGCGAAGTGCAGATCCTGCGACATGGCATGGTAGCAGCATATGTGGGATCTACAATAGGGTGAAATGCAAACACCAGTGAAAGCAAATACCATAGAAGGGAAAAGCACAGAGAAAAACCTAATCATTTTTTAGGAAAACGAATAGTAAAAAGAGAAACAGGAGTTGGAATAAGGAATCCTTGAAGACAGGCGGCTGTGGAACTCAAGATGGGCAGCAAGACCCGTCCGCTGGTGATGGACAGGTCACTGGGAATGCTCGTCTGTCTAAATTCAGCGCATACCTAAATGTTGGTGGGACTGGAGCCGAGCCAGGCTTTGGGCTTGTCTACACTTGAAACTACAGCAGGGCAGCTGCAGCATAGACAACATCTACCCCACTGGCAAGGCTTCTGCCATCTCTGTAGTTAACCACCACCTGAAAAAGGCAGTAGCCAGGTCGTTCCAATCGCCCTACCGACGTCTACACAGGGACAGAGGTTGGCTTGACCCGGAGCCAGGAGTGGATTTCTCAGCTCTGCGCCGCATGGCGGCCCCAGGACACAGCAGCCCAAACAACCGGCTGCATCCCGGCCCTGGACTGGAGCTGATCGCTCAGCGCCTGTGCCCCACACCAGCGCCCCCTCCCCCGAGCACCGCAGAGCTGGGCAGGGCAGGGCAGGGCAGGGCAAGCCGGCGCCCACGTGCGGCGCGGTTCAGGGCTGGGGCCAGAGGCGGCGGCGCCGACATCGACTACTGCTGCTCCCAGCAGCTGGCCAGAGCCACGCGCCGCTCCCTCGGCTCCTTAGAGCCGCTCCGCTGCCGCCGCCCTTCCTTCCTCCCGCGGCAGCGGCTAGGCTCCGGGGGCGGAACGAGCCCAGCCCGGTGGGCGCTGCGTTCAGGGGCCGCCAGGGGGCGCCGCTCGCCAGCGCGCGCAGGCTCTCCGCCGCCGTGGAGCCGCTCTTGGCGCGCGGGCTGGGCGGGCTGGCTCGGCCGGGACGCAGCCCCGGGGCGACGAGAGGCCTGGCTGGGGAGCGGGCGCGAGGCCGGCCGCGGGGAGCCATGGGCAAGAAGCACAAGAAGCACAAGTCTGACAAGCACCCGTACGAAGGTGAGTCCGAGCGGGGGGATGCTGGGAGGGGAGGCGGAGGGGCGGGTGGGGAGATGCTGGGATAGGAAGAGGCGGGGATGGTTTGGGGGAGATGCTGGGAGGCGAGGCAGAGAGGCGATACTGGGGCAGGAAGGGGGGAGACGAGTTGCTCTTTATGGTCATTGAGGCTCCACGTTGAGCACAAGTGTAGCGTTTTGCATCCAGAGCATCTTCCCCACTAGCTGGGCCAGGGCCGGCTCTCTACAAGCAAGGCTGGAGGGAGCAGTTGAGGGAGGGAACAGCCGAGCTGCTTGTTGTATACGCGCAGGGCAGCCAAAGCGCATCATTGTTGTCCTGCTTCTGTTGCCCAGTGGGCGATTTATGCCACAGTCTGCGTCCTAGGAAGTCAGTTCCTGGCCCCTGTTGGCAGCACACACGTACGTCCCATCCTTTCTGGAGAGTCGGGCAGAAACGAGAAACAAACAATGTTCCATCAATGGCCTAGTGCTGCTGAGGGAGGTGGTTACCCAGGCCAAGGGGACAACTCCCTTTCCTCCCCATTGCTGTAGGTAAGCAGTGTCTCTGCTGAAGCTCACCACTGTAGCATTTGAAGTGTGGACATAGCTTTAACAGTAGCCACTGACATTGAAGGTAGACAGCGAGGAGGGGAACCCACTTGGAAATAAGATGTGACAAGTGCCTAGATTTTGATCTGGGCCAAACTGCCTCACTCATGCTAATTAAAATTGATGGGAGGTCTGCCCTTGGCCCTCAGTGGGCTTAGAGTCAAGACAAAATCCATTTTTGTTTTGGAACTTGTTAAATGATTCTACTTTAAAATACTGGAGTAAGTTTTATCTGTAACTATTTTTGGTTCAACCTAATTCATATGAAATGTAATAATTTTAATAAAGATCCTAAAGCAGGGGTGGACAAAAACTGGTCACAGCTAGGCGCCAGCAATTTTACTTTTGTTCATCAGAGGGCGCTCCTCCATTACATTTCTGCAGTGGAGCTAAGTGACAAGCTACCAAAACTGGGCACCGTGGCAACCAGAAACATATTTGTCAAAGCTTGCCCTGAAGAGAGAGCTAGATTTACCAAACCAGATCTAAGCATCTATGCCCCTTGATTGAGTTTACCTTTGTCACTGGCCAACACTTAGGGCTTGTCTACACTGAAAATGCTGCATCAATCCCCATGAATCGACACAGCAGGATCAATTGAGCAGCCAGGGTAGACTCACTCAGTCAGTCCCGGAAGTGTTCGCCAGTCAGCTCTGTAACTCTGCCCCTCCAGGTGGAGTAACTTTGTGTTAAAGGGAGAGCGCTTCAACACAGCCAAGTAAAGACACCACAGCAAGTGAGAGTAACTAAGTCGACCGGAGATACGCATTCTGCAGCATGCAGATTGTGTATCTCCTGTCCACTTAGCCCTGCAGTGTAGACTAGGCCTTAGTAAGATATGAGAAAGAAAAAAATGTCCACAATGTCTCAATGAACTGTGCAGTGCTGTATAGGAGGTAGAGGAGTCATTCCTAATGTAAACTGATTCTCACAGAAGCCATGGGATGTGAACTTTGATTAGCTTCTGTCTATATACTGCACTTGTCAGATTCTAATTGTAATTTCATTTTGATTAATTATAGATCGGTTCAGGAATACTTTTGTAATGTCAGAAATAGATAATTGAACAACTGTCCAAGCTGACTAAATAAGAATATGATCTCTTTCCTAAGCTTTAATCATATCTCATTTCATTGATGTTTTAAGACTATGTAGAAAAACCCTTAAAGCTGGTACTAAAAGTGGGAGGAAGTGAAGTCACTGAACTCTCTACTGGAAGCTCAGGACATGATTCAAGCCTCTACGAAGACAAAAGTGAACATGAAAAACATAAAGACAGGAAGAGGAAAAAGAGAAAGAAAGGAGAAAAACAGACTCCTGGAGAGGAAAAGGAAAAAAGAAAGAGAAAAGTAAAGGTAGCTACTGTTGCATTATGTACTTCAGCATTCTCAAAGCTTCACCATGCTCAAATACCTAGGTCAGTAAGGAGAGCGGTTAAATTATGAAATAGCTTGCCAGTTTTGGACAGATTTTAGTATCCAGCCCTCTAAATTACCTTTAATTTGGACAAAGGGGAATGCAGTTTGTACTTCAGTCTGAATAATTTAGATTGCAAAACACTCACATTTTGCTCATCTGCCCATTCACCCAACCTAGTTAGATCAGAAGAATATGAATCTTGGATACATGAATTTATTTTT
This sequence comes from Pelusios castaneus, assembly GCA_007922175.1. Taxonomy (NCBI): domain Eukaryota; kingdom Metazoa; phylum Chordata; order Testudines; family Pelomedusidae; genus Pelusios; species Pelusios castaneus. The sequence continues at coordinate 8,208,494 of ML685783.1, forward strand.
CTCATTTTCATTAAAATAATGTCCAGCATAATGACAATGAAACAAAGAATTGTTTCTTGTTTGCTTTCAATTAATGTTTGGAATATTGTGCTTTGGATATAATTATCCTGGCATGCCCTTTTTATTAAATTGGTGAGAGGGATCTGGGCTAGAATGGCAAGGGGCAGTCCACATCTTAGGACTGTTTGTTTTGGGTATGAGTGTGAAATGCTTGAGAACCACTGATCTGTTTACATTAATGAGTAATAGAATTTAAGATCATTCTGTCAAAATTACTCTATTTTGATCTGCAGCTACTGATGAATTAATATAAATTATGATTTATGCCATCATGTGCCAGAAATGCCTTTCCCCCCAGTCCACCTTATACATTGGACAAACAGGACAATATCTGTGCAAAAGAATAAATGGACACAAATCTGACATAAGAAATAATATTCATATACCAAGAGGGAAACACTTCAATCTTCCCGCTCACTCCATTGATGATTTGTTAATAGCTGTGGTCAAACAAATGGATAATAAATCAAAGCTTCAAAGAGAAACTACAGAATTGGAATTCATATGTAGATTTGACTCCGTGAACTCGGGGCTTAACAAAGATTATGGGTTCTTTTCCCATTGCAACAGGTAATTTTGCTTTACTTGTTTCCCAGTCATCTCCTTGCTAATTGTTGTACTCCACTGTTTGAATCCTGACCACTGCTTTGATTTGCTGTTACAGTCTGACCCGATCCTATGACTTGTACTTCCCTGCATTTATTTTGCTCCCATTCTGTAAGATCCCCATTTTCAAGAGTCTGATTTTTCTCTCATGAAAGCTCACATGATAGATAAAATTTGTTAGTCTTTAAAAGTGCCGCCAGACTTCTTGTTTGTTTTGCAGAACTAGACAAACACAGCTACTTAATATAAATTAATGACTAAAAATACTTTCCCTCACTGATGTCCATTTCTTTGACATGATGCAAAGAGGTTCCTTGGTCCTCCATATTAGAGCCCTGTGCAGGACTGCAGTTTTAATCCTGCTTTTGCCCCCCACTATCCACTACCATATAGTCCCATCCTGTTTCTTGCATTTTTGTGCTGCACCCAACATAAGATTCTAAGATCCCTCAAAAGAGAGCAATTTTCCCCATGCTTTTAAAAATCAAAACGAAAAAACCCCAATGCCATGGTCAGTTCATATGAAAGAGGATTTCAGACAATTTTTATATGGTAAACTCCTGAGATTTTGTGTTTTCTCACACATTATTGCAGTCTTGTCTTTTTTTGCCCACCCAATCCTGTCTGCAATGAAGGACATTTTAAGTGCTCCTGCTATTACAGCAGCATGTCCTAAGACTTTAGAGATCCAGTCGTGCTGCAGGGCTCTACTTCCTAGCCAAGACTTATTCCAGTTTCACTTTACCCTTTGCTTGCAAAGGTGATCAGGAGACTGTATTCATGGTATTCTAAAATGTTAAAGCACCAAACTGTGGAATTTAAATAGACAAGTAACTTTGTATCCCAGATGTGCCTAATTACACAGGTGATATTGAAATGCAAGCAGATTTAAGGAGGTGAGGAGCTGGGGAGCTGAGTGTAACTGTAATTAATTGCCTGGCTTCCTAATGGCTTTTAATGAATTAGTGTGTCTTTCTGAAAATTTAACCTTAGATTAAAAGGGTTTTTGGTGGGGCTTCCATGGGAGAGAATTCTCTGTGTATGAAGTTGTTCCTGTCTGTAAAAATCTCATTTCTATCACAAATACCCTGTAAAAAACCTCACTCTTTAAATATTAATTCAGATAGAGTAAGTCAGCTATCTTCCAGCAGGTGGAGACAGTACATTAAGCTCACACATGCCTTTACATTAGAAACAAGAAATCTTGGCATTCTTGTCCTTTGTTTCCCTTCTTGAGTAATCTGAACAGAACATGATTTAGCCAACAATAATGCCCTTTCTATAACATTGCTGAAATTTCTTACCTTTCTCTTTTTAGGATGATAAAAAGAAACGAGATCGGGAACATGCTGAAAGTGAGGGGGGAGAAAGAGATCTGAAATGTCAGACTCCTGTGAGACTGGAATTGCCACCAGAAAAACCACTGGCGAGTAGTTTAGCAAAACAAGAAGGTAGAAATAACTAAGAATTAATTGGTCTGGTTGCATTGCTTTTGAAACTGAAATCGTTTCTTCATTAAAGCTGGATGCTAGTCATCTTCTACAGGACCTTATTTTTGAAGTCCCCAAAAGGCTGAACTTCTAAATACTACTGCTATGGTGGCATTTTCAAAATGAGGTGCATTGCTTGTGTAGGAGCATCACTGCCATGCTCAAAGCTAATTAGAAAGATAACTCACCTCCTGTTTGCTGCTACTGTGCTTGTAGGGCAATAAAATCAATATTTGACAGAATACTCTAATGTGTGGCTGTCTTGTAAAATCAGATGTTACTCTTTGGGTGGTTCAGTGTCTCTTTGTAATTGTTTCCTTTTTCCCCCCATCTTACTTCTTTTTCCCAAGAAGTAGAACAAACACCACTTCAAGAAGCTTTGAATCAACTTGTTAGACAGCTGCAGAGGTGAGGACTGGCTCTATCAGTTTCTGGAGCTATGAAATGGAAATTGATAATAGAAGTCACTAAAGGGTATAGTAACTTTGAAAATGTTTATGCTGTTGGCCTATTTATAAGCTTGATCAACTTTAAAGTGCTTGATAAATATTTTGCCTGGCAGCAGTTCTACAAACTATCAAGCACCCCCAGATCAACATTTTATTTGCTTTTACTGGACATTTGTAGAATAGTCTATAAAAAAGACAACGTATATTGACAGTGAACCTTCTTTTGTTGGTAATATTACATATCCATTTTAGGATTAGAGCTGCATACAAATATTCAAAAGTGGGGGAGAATTTATACATTTATTTTATAAACTTAATTACCAATAGACTATCATATTGCTTACTCGTTTCTCAGACTCGCACTTCCTTTTAAATACCTTCAGTTACCAAGTTTTAATTAGTTTTAAAGGCTATTAAAAGGAAACAACATGAGAAATATACTGAACTCACTGCAATGATGTGTCCTTTCTATGTCATAAAATATTTGCTTTCAGAGAAATGCAAGAGTTTTTAATTAGCTTTCTGCCAAAATTATAACATTTAACTAAATAAAAATTTTAGTTTCTACCTTTAAAGTAAAAAAGTAAATGCACATATAAATTAAGTATACCATACTCCTGTCCTCTTTCAACAAGTGAACATCTTTTGAATAAGAAATTAGTTCCCAGGGTGGTTTTTTGTTACCATTTGTTATAATTTTTCAGAAAGGACCAAACCCAGCATAAATCCTTTTAATTTAAGCCTTCTCTGTCTGAAATACTAAATATCTAACTTTGAGTGTGGGAGAGAGAGATACTGCCTATGCCTGGCTTGCAAATGTAAAAGTGATGGCTCAGCTAGCCTTGTTAACCACCTTAAATTCTCTGGTTCTCTTCCACTGTCCGAAATTTGGAGTTAGAGCTATAGCATCTCTAAATTACTCTTCTCCCCTCTATTTAATTCCAAGCTCAGTATATTCTTTATATTTCATTTTTATAACAAAGAGCACCTCTTTTCATATCTTAACAGAAAGGATCCAAGTGCTTTCTTTTCATTTCCTGTGACTGACTTTATTGCTCCCGGCTACTCCATGATCATTAAACACCCAATGGATTTTAGTACCATGAAAGAGAAGATCAAGAACAATGGTTACCAGTCCATAGAAGAATTAAAGGTGCTTATATTGTATATTTTTGCTGCAGAGAGGGTTTAAATGATGACATTTGGAGCTATTAATAATTGCATTATACAGGATTATTCCATTTTTTATTCAGTTTGCCTTAAACGTTCATAGTCTATGAATATATGAAGTTAGTAAAAATCAATATCCCTAGCTTTATAAATATTTTCTATTGACTTCATAAGCTAACAAATTTTGAAAATAAAGGAATTACACTTCCAGTTTCCAAAAAATAAACTGGATGGCAAAACAAATGTGTATAGTACTGGTTAGAATAAGATGTCTAAACAAATTATATGTATTTTAGTATGGCTTAACTGGAATCCATTTTCGTGAATGATTTACCCAATGGTCTGAGTGGATTTTTCTTCTGTGCTTACTGCTTTTAGGTTGTAACCCCGTGAGTTTTCAGAAATGGTGTAATTGGGTTAAATATTTACAGCTCCTCCAAGTTATATTAGAATTCAAAATATACAGTATAGTTGGAGCTCTGTTGATTCCAGGATATGAGACACATGGTGGATGAGTAATATCTTTTGTTTGACCAATTCTGCTGGTGAGAGAGACAAACTTTTGAGCCACAGCTCTGGAGCTCTTCTTCTTCAGGTGTGGGAAAGATACTGACTACTAGAACTGAAGAAGAGCTCCTTCTGTGGATCAGAAGCTTGTCTCTCACCAACAGAAGTTGATCCAGTAAAAGAAACTGCATCACTCGCCTTGTCTCAACCCCAAATATAGTCTTACATTCTTAAAGTCAATAGAAAATCAAAAGGGTATCTTTTCAAGGAACTCGATTACATAAGTCCAGTGGTTTCTATCAGTTTGTCCTTCAGAATTCCATTTGATGTATTTATTTCAGAATAAAACTGCAAATTTACAGTGGACTGCATATAACCAGAAAATACAAGGATTGAAATGAATGAACTTGTCATCTTGCCTACTTGTTACTAATCCATCAAATCTTCCCCTCCCCATCCACCCCCCAACTAACAAGTTTTAAAAAACTAAAGATAATACATATGGCCCTTTTACCGCTGTTTTCCATCTGACAAGTAGAACCCTGTGATCTCAGGAAAAGCTGTCTATGCCTGGCATTGCTTTTACCTTCCCATTGATAATAAAGAGGTAGTCAAATGACTGTCAGATTGCTTTGGCCTCAAGAACAAACCTGTCACCACTAGAAGAGATTAGCTCTAATCTGCAGGCCCTGGTGTCTTTGAAGATGTCTAGGGAGTTCGGGAAGAACCCGCTCTTTTGTTGGTACATCTGGGAACTCTTGTGTTCAGTGGAGTTCACTGATAAAGAATTTGGTTAAAATGAACTGTCAGAAGTAGCATCCTTAAACATACTGATATTTCATAGCTTCTCAGAGTAATTTTAGAAACTATAAGACTATGTCTACACTTGTAAATTTAGGTCGACTTCAGCTAAATCGACTTAAGTCGACTTTAAGTCGACTTAGCATGTCCACACCTAAATTTTAAATCGACTTGGGGGGACCCTACAAAGTCGACCTAGAGCGTCCACACTGGATGTCTAGGTCGACTTGTAGGGGCTGGGGGACTTTGGACAGGTCCACGGTGGCGGGGAGGCACCCCTTGCCAAGTGCCAGGGGGCTCAGCCTTTGCCCCATTGTACCTGGGTGCAAAGGGGGACAGGGACCCTGGCAGGGCATAGGGGCAGGGTGGGCAGGGCCCTGCCCTGCCCTTTGGAGGGGCATGCCAGGCTCTCCCTGTGCCACCCCCCTGACAGGGAAGGCAGTGGGAGAGTCCTGGAGAGCCCTAAGTCAACTTAGAGTCGACTAGGGCTACTCCACGTCTACACTGGCTTAAGTCGACTTTAGAAAGTCGACTTTAAACGAAGTTTAACAAAGTCGACTTAATTTCCCTTAAGTCGACTTAAGCAGCTTGCTTAAGTCGACTTAAGGAAAGTGTAGTGTAGATACAGAGTAAATTAAGTCGACTTAAGCAAGCTTAAGTCGACTTAATTTACAAGTTTAAGTCGACTTAAGCAAGCTTAAATCGACTTAATTTACAAGTGTAGACGCACCCTAAGTGTCTCAGAATAGTTGCTTGTGGGATATAAGGTCAGCTCCAAAAATACAAGTTCTCCTAAACACCTGGGATAAAAGAGCCATAACTGACATAACTGAATGAAGTTGAACATGTCTCTAGAGAAAGGGTTGGGTTGCAGTGCTACAGAGATCTCCTATTCTTGCTGAAGAGGATTTTTCCTGAAGAATCATCTTTTGTTTGCAGTGGCCAACAGTCATAGGAACTAATTTTGGCAGAATTGAGCCCTAAGGGTTTGATCATGTACACCAAAACTCCCAGCAGTTTAGGGTAAATTAGGAATCAAGATTGGGTCCCAAAACAACAAGCTACATGTCACCATTAAGAGTTTGTTCCACTTTGCTGGAAAACTTTGAGAATATAAAAGATCTTTCATTCATCAGGATGTAGAGGCAATATAGACAGAATCAGTATAATTTTCAGTGTAATAAAATGTCTTAATTCTGTAATGGCACAGAAGTATCCTTGTGAAGAACATCAAAGCAATCTTCATAATAAGCACTTTGCTCATTAGTAAGAAGAATATTCTGTAGCCCTTCACCTGCCTAACTGGGTTTAAATGGGATGCTTAAAGTTGCAGTTTCTGACTATAACATGTTTGTAATTTGTGCAGCTAATATGTGGATTACTGTTATCTGTTTTTAATTTTTTTTTCCAAATATATGTTCTCACTCAGAGCTCTGAAGCTGAAGAAAACATTCCTTTGTTGTTTCAGCTGTTTCAGATTAGCCTGGCACACAGATCTACAGAATCTGTTTCTCACTGCTTTTTTGCCTTCTTCGCCTTTCACACACAACTTCACCGATTCAAAGGGGAAGATGATTTGTGCCAAAACTTTAGTTTTCATTTCAACTTTGCCATTCTGTGTAGATGGTTGACAGGGAGGTCTAGCATATCTATGTAAAGAAAGTTTGACCTGATTTGTCCTTTTTCTTAGTCTTTTGGGTACTCTTTGCTAGGCGTGGGATTCTGTATTTCTTTTCTCATTGAGATACTAATGAGACACAACTGACACCTCAGTGAGTAAGTGCAATTCAGTCAGGTATATATGTATTTAAAAACATTGATTTAAGGATTCAGGCCATGATTTTAGAAATGGGAACCTTCACCCATAAGTAAATACTTAAATAAATGGTCTGATTTTCTTTCAGAAATCTTGAGCACTTAAATTTCATATCAGACTGTTTATGTGGGTGCCAACATATCTGGATCTGGACAATTAATATATATGTTCTGAAAAGTTTGATCTTAATATTCTATATATTTATTTACTTAAACATCTTTGAAATCACAGCAGGCTTTTTTTTTTTTTAAAGCAGTTTGTTACCTTCACCTCAAGACACCACTTGTGTTACAGCCAGTTATTTTAGTATAATATCCTGTATGATCTGACTTAACTCTTTTAAAATTCATTAATCTTTTGTACAGGACAACTTCAGATTGATGTGTACTAATGCCATGATCTACAACAAACCAGAGACTATTTATTACAAAGCTGCAAAGAAACTACTGCACTCAGGGATGAAAATACTTAGCCAGGTACTGAAAAATTTAAACAACAACATTTTGTTTGGTTTGGGGTGTGGATTTGGTCTTGAACTTAAAAGCCTAAAGGCTCTAGTAAATGAGTGAATGTTAAGTAGTGTATAGGACTTTGGACTGGTGCTTGAGTCCTGGGTTCTATTTCTGGCTTGTTACTGCCCTATCTTCCTACATGGAAAGTGGTGAAATTATACTTACTATCTTTTATGACCCACATTGAGAGATATGGACATTAAGTGCATTGGGATAGTGAAGTGTTTTTTGTTTGTACTTTAACTGTTGCATGAAAATCCTCAAGCTTTCTGTTAAAGGGAATAATGTTGAAATAATATTTTAAAGGGGTGCAAGATTTTAGAGTCATTTTGGGCCTGCTACGGTTAGAAAGGAATCATTATATTTCTTCCTTTGACATAATTTCTTCATTAACTTTTTGGGGTTACCCAGTTACAGTTCTCTCATAAACCACTCCAGTTATAGGCAATTTGTATATGAAACACAAATACTAAATCCTGGACAAATGATTTCATTGGTCAAAGCTCTGTTGGTGAGAAGTCTTGCTTTTGCAGTAAAAATGTGGAACTCAGTAGAAGGTGATCCATAGTTATAGTTTGCCCAGAAAGGACTATAAGATTATTTAATCTGATCTTCTGTATGTTACAGGCCATCACACCCATTACCCCTTTATTGAGCCCAATAACTTGTGTTTGGCTAAAGCATAACTTACAGAAAAATATCCAGTTTTGGTCTGGAGACTCCAAGAGATACAGAATCCAACACTTCCTTTGGTAGTTTATTCCAGTAGTTAATCACCCTCACTGTTAAAAATGTGTGCCTTATTTCAGATTTAAATTTATCTAGCTTCAGCTTCAGCTTCCTACCACTCTTTTGTATTTAGTGTAATCAGCTTCATTCCACCCCCCGCCTTTTTACCTTATCCAAAAAAAAGTGAGCTCTTCAGGTCTCTGCGTTAGGCATTTTCTCCAGCCCTCAAATAATTTTTATGGCTCACTTCTTTACCCTCAGCATCTTTTCAACATCTTTTTTTAAAATGTGGAACCAGATCTATACAAGTTCCAAAGGGGCTGTGTCAGTCTAGTTCACCAAAACAAACAAGGAGTTACAAAAGTGCCACAGGACTCCTTACATGTATACACAGTAGTCCAGTATTGGTCTCAGCAGCACCAGATACAGAGGTAAATACCTCCCTACTTCCCTGTTTAGATTTCTGTGTTACATACAATAAAGGACAAAATGCACCTAGAATAGTTAGGAAAAGCTACTTTGATTTGTTCTACTTCACTTTTATATTTAGATGAATAGACTCCAAAGCCACCAAAAACAGCTTCCCACTGTAAAAGTTAGATGAAAAGTTTTAAACATTCTTCAACCATTGGTATGAATTTATGCCAGTAGGCATAAATTTGACAAGTGCATTATCTTTTATAAAATTAAATAACCTATTGACTTGAACCTGATGCATTGAAGGAGAGAATTCCTTTCATTTACAGCCAGGGACACTCTACATGTATGAGATATCAACAGTTAAAATCAGTTTTCTACAATTTATGTCATCTTGCAGTTACGCTAGCTACTGTGTTGCCCCTCCTCCCTCAGATCAGCAACCAAAATAGCACTTTGGTACATTTGCTGTTTACATATAGAAAGGAAAAGAAATTAGTTAGAATCATTCTTGTAACCTTTCAATGTAAAATGCTATTTGCTGCTCTCAGAAAAGGAGGGGAATACAGAGCAAAAGTGAGCTCAAACAGGAAGATGACATAACAAGCAGCAGCATGATTGGAGATAAATTAAGACACTACTGGGGGTGGAGAAAGTAGGATGTCAAAATAATGGCCTCGATGATGGTGACACACAACCCTTTTAATTACTAGTTTTGTAGGAAAGGAGAAAGCTAGAAATATTTTTCACTAGATACCGTTAAACAATTTGATATCTCTGCAGATTGTTCTTTAGGAAGTTTTGAAATATAGGAAGCAAGATAAAATTTTTAAAAAACCCTCCATTGTTCCTTCCCCAAAACCTGCTAACACTTCTCCTGTATCCCTATCCTGATATTTTCTTGCACCAGTGCCACTTAGAACATCAAACCTTTGCAAAAAGTTTGCTTGGGGAGGGTTGACATTACAATATAAACACACCTTTTAACTTACAAATAGGGGGGAGGAGTTTTTTTGCATCCTTGTCACTAGGAGCTATGGAAAATTAAGACATTAAATTCAGATTCAGATACTTTAGAGATGGATCAAATGGTATGTACCTTAAATACAGAGGTATAGAAATCTGTTATACTTCTGTGAATTAAATTAGTCTATATAGAGCACTAAATATGGTATTACCTTTGTCCTTTTAGTTTAGTGTATTAGATCTTTTTAGTGCTTTACAAATTGTAAGTGTGTAAAGTAAGTATTGTTTAACGGTGCCTGTTGATCCCACCCTCGATCAGACAACCATTCTGCTGGATTCCTTACAAACACAAAGTAACAGTCCACCTCCTAAAGAATCTACAACTACAGACAAAATAAACCAAGGATATGATAAGAGACACAAAGCAATGTAATTATTTGCCTAAGGTCACTCCAGGTCAGTAGTAGGTTTCCTGAGTCTAATGCCCTATCCACTGGAAAACATTGCCTCCTCAAAGGAGTAGTGATTTAAACAAATTCTACTTCAAAGTTTGCTAAATATAATCTGATTAAAACAGTTATCCCATGACCAGGTTAACTACATTTGTTTTGCTCCGAACAAACGGATACCTCAACAAAAAGTTTAATCAAAGATGAGAAACGGACAAAAGCCAGGAAATGCAACACTTTTATATAGCTTTTTCTTTCTGTGGCTGAGCCTACACTCTTCATTGTTTTAATTTTTTTTTTAAATTTAATAATGGTCTAGATTATTTTCTTGCCGAAGAGCCCAACCCTTCCTTCATTACTTTTTCTCCTTCTCCACCCTGCGTGGGAGGGATTCACCAGCTTACTGAAAATTTAAAAAGAGAAATTGCTCTGCTCCTGTTGCAGCTCTTAGAAATGAGTTGGAAATAGAAATATCAAGATATCAAAATATAAAAATCCCCTTTCCCTTTGTCTACAAAACTCAGCTTTTACACTCAAGCTATAGTAATATAACCGCACAACATGTATCTTGTGACATTTTGTTGCTTTAATGTTCACCTTGGAGATGTATTTTACTTTTCCCATAAATAGTTGAGTGGAGAGAATAGAATCATTTTATTTTTCTGAAGGCTGAAACAGTTCCTGATCAGGTTTGGGTTTTTTTGATGGAACTAATAAAAATAAGCTACCTTATAACAAACGTGAAATTACATAGAAGAAATCTTTTAAGTGTTCATTAAACACCAGCTTCTTCACTGTTTTCTTTCATAAATATCTGCAAAATTAATGTTTTAAAAAATGCCTCCTGTTTTTTATTCATATGCAGAAGGTTAAGCTATGTTTAATATGTTTTCCCCAGGCTGAACTAAGCTAATATTTTAATGATTAACTCAGGATGTTTAATGTGTTAGGCCTTGTCTACACTTAAAAGGGTTTGCAGGTATAGTGCCCATCCTCCCCAAATGGAGACATAATTCTCTTTAAACCAGTTCCCCATTCAGAATAAGCTAGATCAGCAAAATGACTTATCATTGCATTTACACTGGGGCTTTTGCCAATACAACTATATTGGCGGTGGTGGGGAGGGGCGGGGATTGTTTGGGGTTTTTTTGTACTCCTAATCAACAACTATGCTATTAAAAGTTTAATTTTTAAATGGATACAGGACGACTCCTTGGTTTTTCACTACTAACAGTGATTCTCACCTCTCTCAGCCTCACAACTTTGATATGTTGTGTTTGAATCTACACAACTTGTTTGATTTGCTGAAGTAATCTGACTTGATACAATGCAATGTGATCACAGGGTTTATCTTTCACTCCCATCCTGGAAGGTTTTTTCAGTACAAGTTTTCTCCACTCTGGCATCTGACACAGTGGAACTACGCCCACGGAAGCTCATGTGAAAAATAAATGTTAGTCTTTAAAGTGCCACAAGACTTCTTCTTTGTTTTACTCTTAACATTGACTGTTTTAAAGAAACACCTTGATACAAAACTTAATTGACCCCAGGATTGCTTTGTTATAGCTCATAATTTTTTGTGGCTTCTAGAACTGCAGCATCTGTAAACAGAGATCACTCAAGTACATGTAAAAAACGAGAGTCCTGTGGCACCTTAAAGACTAACAAATTTCTTCGGGCATAAGCTTTTGTGGGCTCCAACCCACTTTGTCAGATGGAGCCCACGAAAGTTTATGCCTGAAGAAATTTGTTAGTCTTTAAGATGCCACAGGACTCTCGTTTTTTGCTGTATACTAACTAACATGGCTACCCCTCTAGAACTTGTCAAGTACATGTATTTCCTCTTGACCCCTTTTCCATGTTTTTCTTTATATTGTTCCCATGTAAATTCATGAAAATGTAATATTTCTTCACTGAATGCCAACATACTGGAATTGAGTCACACTCCATTATTTTAAAGTCTCAAGTTTAAGTATTGGTGCCAAATCATCTATTAAACACAGTATCCTTATTAATCTGTTGATCATTTAATGATGTAAATTGTCTTTTCTGATAGTGTTGGGGAAAAAGCATTTAACTTATTAAATCTTTGTGAACAAGATATGAAATGGAGATGTGAAATGAAAACATCCCTTGTATATTTTTAGGAGAGAATCCAGAGCCTCAAACAGAGTATAGATTTCATGGCTGACCTGCATAAGAGCAGGAAGCAAAAAGATAAGATGGAATTGGAGCCAAATGGGGAGAATGACAATGTTCTTGGGACAGACAAAGACGAATCTATGGAAGCTGATGTCAAAGCCTTCAAAACCCCGAACAAGGAACATAAAAAGTAAAAGTTTTGTTTTAGTAACTCTTAATTCCATTGAAAAGAATTGCTTAGACATCAATAGATGTGGATTGTTGCATTTTTGGTACTGGATATGCATCAAGAAACTGATTCTTAGTCTCTTGGAAATTACTTTTGTCTTTCCAAAATCATAAATGTGTTTTCATTTTCTAAAAGATATTCATTTTTAATTATTAGGATAATTCTGTACCAAAACTAACTCAATTGTTTCAAGATTTTTTTATTTTTTTTAAATTTTGTGTCTGTGTCTAATTGTTTTTACTCAGATAATGCCAGTTTGGAGCAAGCTGGCAAACTTGATTTTTTTTCAAAAGTTTGCACACTATATAGTATATAGGGTATTGAGAATTCAAGCTGGCAACTACTATCTCATTCAGCTGGCAACATGTCTTAAACAGGAAAGCTGCAGAGAGACTGTGTGGCAGCAGCAGTTCTGCTACATTGAAATATCCATGAATACTTAAAAATATTTGCCAATCAGTGACTTCATTGTTCAGAAAGCTGCTACTCAAGATATGACAATGGAGTGCTCAGCAGATCGGAGTTTACACTGTTGTAATAAATATATCTTTTTATTTTATGTGCATGGCAGCTGCAAAGCATGGCGGGGCCCCAAACTGGCAAATCTCTAACAAGAGAAACGTGACGATATCTGTAGTGAGACTAGCACATGGAGAACCAAATTGTTTGTATTAACTACTCTCTGCCTTATAGATAGGGCTGAGCAGGAAACTCTTTTCCCATCCAGCAAGGATCAGGACAAAGTTGTTCTCAACATTTCTTGCAATCCAACAGACTGGGGGGAAAAAAATCCATTTCAGATCAATCAAAATGTTTTGTTTCAATTCTCCCTTTTTCTTAAATTTTTAAATACAAGTTAAATTTCAAAGCAAAGTAATTCAATTCAAACCACCAAAATTGTTCACTTTGATAATTTTGAAACTTCTTTCAACTTGGGAAATTTTTCAAAACCGACCATTTCCCATAAACAGTTTGTTTTGATATACTGGTATTTTTTGGTAAAATACACATTTTAGAGAAAAAACCCAAAGCTTTACTTATAGGCAAACTAAGTGTATTTTCTCCTTTTTAAACTTGTTCATTCAAAAACAGTTGGTGTAATCAACTGAAATAATGTTTCTCTATTGTGCCATTGCCAATATTTGTGATACAGTGACTTTGCTAGTTTAAAGCAGATGATTTTGAGAAACTATCTTTATTTGCAGGAAAGACAAAGAACTACTTGAAGAAAAATTAAGGAATAACAACTTAGAAAGGGAACAGGAGCAGATAGATCGTATTGTTAGAGACTCTGGAGGAAAGTTAACAAGAAGACTTGTGAACAGTCAGGTGAAGAGTTGGGTGGATTTGGAAACCCATTTGTTTATTCTTTGACAAATGCCCATTCAACATCCTATATCATTTGAAATTCTGGGTATAACATTGCTATAATTTGCATTGAGTTTTACTCATATCTGATCTTGATTCAGATCTAACATTTTAAACACAAGGAATTTTTTTTAAGTACTTTGCAGTTACATATTTACTGAACTTCTTGAACTAAATAAGATCTCTGCTGTGGGTCCTTACATTTCTTTACTTCTGTTGATATAAAATTGTGAATGAATTTTAGAGTTCAGTCATGCAAGACTGGTAGAAACAGGTTTAATCAAAGGTTAAACTTCGGATGACAGTTTATAGTTAAAGGTACAGTGCAAAATCAATTGCTGTTTCAGAACTAAGCAAAGACTGCTACCTGTATCTTGTGCTGCAGATAGGTGTTAAAGACACTAGACTAACACAATCAGGCCCATTTCTTCTGTAACAAATATTTGAATGCAGCCTCTAAGTGGTAGAAGATATATATTATTCCATTGTAACATTAAGGCCAGTGTATCATTTATTTTAATTTTTTTAAGTCAGCTGTTAGGCCCTCTACTTCAATTCAATTTGTTTACCTATCTAAAACAACTATGCTTAATATTAGAGACAAGGTGGGTAACCTATCTTTTTATTGAACCAACAGAGCTCTTCTGCAGGTTAGTCATCTCTAGCACAATAAATCTGTTCAGTTTTTCATAACTATAATGTCTATTAATTAAATACATTCTCACAATTTTGTAGATTTTAATTTTGATATATGTCACTTAGATGATTGAATGCCTTGGACTTAGGCCAGCTGTGAAGGTACCAACTAAAGAAGTGTAAGAATAGCAAAGCTACTGTAATATTTAAATTTATGGGTCAAATCTGATCTCTTAATATGCCTCACTACACCTATAGGGGAAAATTTCAGTGATACATAATACAATCTAAAACTCTTAAAAACCAACCTCTTGTCAGTTCAGACATCATTAATCCAAAGTTGTTTGTAAAATCAAATGTTTTAACTGCTTAATTTGATTTCAGTGTGAGTTTGAAAGAAGAAAACCCGATGGTACAACAACACTGGGACTTCTTAACCCAATTGATGCTAATGCAGGAGGTATGTTTGTATGTTGACCGTGTTAATTAATTGCTAGATCCACTCTTGGTGTATTTAGCTACCACTGATTACTCGTATATCTCCAATGAGCTAGAGGAGCTGCAAACTCATTTGGGAATCCTTGGATGACTTGATGTGCAGTCCCATTCCCCTCCCCGCCCTGTGGTGTGGGGGTCATGGCTGGAGTTTTTGGCTGTTCCTAGCTTGTGCCAGTGCTGCACTGGTCCCTGACTAGACCCAGAAAAGGTGACATAAAGCCGTCCCTTCCCTTTCTCTTGTTTCTGCGCCAAGCATAACTTGGCAAGAGTGAAGAGTTGGGTCCAAGTTCTGTTAGCATTCCATGTGAATTCTTCCTTTATGCTATCTCAGCTAGGGGAAGGTGGGGAGGAAGAAAAGGATTTTACTTGATAGTAGCAATGAATTTTCCATAGAAGGTGGTAGTCATTGTTTACCCAATAACTTTCTAGTCTTACTTCTAAATATGTTAATACTTGTTTACATCTACAGTTAATGACATCATCAGAAACTGATATTATTTGGGTCAGCCTTACTTGACACTTGTGGTAGTTGTGTCTCTTGTTCATAATGACCTTACTCAAACAGGGAGCTAATTCAGTTTTAAGAACACTGGGGTTTTCCTTGCTCACTTTTGTGTTATGATGTACCATGTTGTAGAATCAGGTTACTGCCCTGTGAAGTTGGGTATGACAGCTGGAAGACTTCAGTCAGGAGTTAATACATTACAGGGATTCAAAGAAGACAAAAGGAACAAAGTTACTCCAGGTAAAAACTATTTTTTTTTCTCTAAAACTTTTTGTTAAAAACAGCACTTTCTCATCTAAACTAGGTATTTAACCCTCATAACAACCAATCGGATAACTGGGTTTTATGCTGCTGTTACAGCTAAATCGTAGTATTCTTAATTGTGCTTTGAACCAGAATGTTACATATCCTCTTCATATGTTATCTATCAAGTAACTATTTAATCAGATCTAAACTATTTTCTCAACACCACATGCAAAAATGTGTATATACAGTTATGTACCTAACTTACATGTGCAGATGCAAACGGTCTGGTAGATATAATTGTTCGTTTCTCATGTGTACTGAGTGTATTAGTTGATCTCCAGATGACTGAGCTGCAAGTGTGATGCGACCACAAAAAAGACTAATGCAGTCCTAGGCTGCATCAGGTGAGGTATTTCCAATAGGGATAGGGAAATGTTAGTACCATTTTATAAGGCACTGGTGACATCTTATCTGGAATAGTGTGTGCAGTTCTGGTCTCCCATGTTTAAGAAAGAAATTCAAACTGGAACAGGTGCAGAGAAGGGCTACTAGGATGATGGGAAGAATGGAAAACCTGCCTTATGAGAGGAGACTCAGAGCTTGGCTAGTGTAGCTTCACCAAATGAAGGCAAGGGGAAGATGTGATTGCTCTCTATACATACATCAGATGGATAAATGCCATGGTGGGAGAGGAATTATTTAAGTTAAGTGCCAGTGTGAACACAAGAACAAATGGATATAAATTGGTCAACAAGTTTAGGCTTGAACTTAGGTGGAGGTTTCTAAGCATTAGAGGAGTGAAATTCTGGCATAATCTTCCAAGAGGAGTAGTGGAGGCAAAAAACCTAACGTTTTGGAGACTCAACTTATGGAGGGGATAGTAGGACAAGACTGCTGATATGCAACTGTTAGCAGCAAATATCTCCAACGGCAAGTAATGGGACACTAGAGGGGAGGGCTGTGCCTTACTACGGCAAATTCTACCCCAGATGTCTGACAGGTGGGCCTTGCCCATGTGCTTAAGGTCTAATGATCACCATATTTGTGGTTGGGAAGGAATTTTCACTCAGATCAGATTGGTGGAGACTTTAGGGTTTTTCATCTTCCTTTGCAGTCTAGGGTATGGGTCACTTACAGGTTAAAACTAATGTAAATGGTGGATTCTCTGTGACTTTGTCTTTTAAATCATGATTTGAGGACTTCAGTCAGAGCTTAGGGGGCTATTACAGGAGTGGGTGGGTGAGGTTCTGTGGCCTGCATTGTACAGAAGGTCAGACTATGTGATCTTGGTGATCTTGTCTGGCCTTAGACATCTGTGTGAAAATACAGATTCTGGGCGTTCGGTGGTGGCATGCATTTTTACATCATGCTTTTTAGAAAATGTTAATGTTTGGAGAACTCAGCTTTATGTAGGGACTATATCATATAAGTGCCAAATATCTTTGGGCTGGGAAACCCTCCCAAGTTATACAGTCTGTATCCCTGCCAGTGCAGGACTGTATTTTCTAGTGCTCTAACAACCAGACACAGTTGCTAGATTTGTATGCAAGAAACACTTGGCATTTAATTGATACAAGAAATTAGTAAAACTTGTAAGAAATGCATTGCTAAAGGTTCCCTGTTTGGGACAACTTTAAAACCCTTAACGTTACTCTTAGTTTTAGAATCCGATATTGTGCATATGTAAGATAAGAATAATTAGTGATATTGTATTATTCAACAGTGGCATATTTGAATTATGGGCCCTATAGTTCCTATGCTCCAGCCTATGACTCTACATTCGCAAATATCAGCAAGGACGATTCTGATTTAATCTATTCAACGTATGGTGAGGATTCTAATCCCGGGTGTTTCAGGTAAGTAACAAAGATCTGTGTTCTATTTTGACGGTTCCTGAAGTTACCTTGAGGATTAAGCAGAGTTTGTATAGATTTTGTTCAAGATTATTTATTGCAAGCTATGTCTATCTAGGAATAAACAAACATGCCTGTTTTCCTACCACTAGCAGCTGCATCATCTAATGCCCCATTTGTCCTGTACTCATTGGATAATTGTTCAGTTTTTCCTCATGCAAAGCCGAATTCTCCTTTGTGATGAAGAGATCCAGTTTAATTCAGTATGGTCACTATTAACAGTAGTAATGCAAAGTGATCTTAAGTTAAAGTTCCTGCCATCGTCTGACTGAAGCAACTTTGGTAGCCAAATATTTACGTAACCAGACACAAGATTCTGGTTCTGCTTCATAGTGCACTTACTCAACCTTTTTAATTGGTGCTATTTTAAGCCACAGCTCTTTTAATAACAAAATACACCTGTGATATTATTTAGCGAGGGAAGAGCAGTCTTAAGGAGTTTGATACTCTTGATTAATGAAATGTGTGAAATCAAAAATTCCATTGCAGAGGTAACACTGATAGTGGAAGGTTGTATTTTTCAGCTCTTAATTGACAATTTATGATTTTTTTTACTTGTTTTAATCAGTTTGATTGCTCTGCGCAAATAACCAAGTCACCTTTACACTGACTTGCTTAATTGCCATTGACATAATCCAATAATATTTCATTCCATAAGTACTTTAAAATAAGACAACAGAGTCCTATGGCACTTTTAAAGACTAACAGATTTATTTATCGCATGAGCTTTCGTGGGAGAAAATCCCATTTCGTCAGACGCTTTGAAGATGGGAAATTTACAGAATGGGAGGAAATTAAATGCAGGAATCCTAACACCTATTTTGATTTGCTGTTACAGCCTGACCTGATCCTACGTCATACACTCCCCTGCATTTAATTTCAACTGTAATTTCAATTTAATTTTATCTCAACTGTAGTTTCCACTTCATGCATCTGATGAAGTGGGTTGGAGCCCACGAAAGGTTACGACCAAAGAAATTTGTTACTCTTTAAGGTGCCACAGAACTCTCATCGTTTTTATTTCAATTATGAAACAGTTGTGTTTTTAAAAATCTTAGGAACTGTGCTGTCCTGCTTTAATACTGGTTCTGAAGTCTAGTGTTGATGGCTACAGATGTTTAGATAGAGTACTTACTCTACTAGTAGGGAACCTGATTTTGTGTTGGACATGAGGCACTTTTACTGCTGGTTTCAAATGTCAGTTTATAAACCACTGTGGTAATTATGGGACATCCCAGTGTTACACAAGCTTCAATTTTAAATATAATGTGCATAGCACTTGAAAGGATAATCTTCAGATTTACTGTACTGAGTGAAATAGCTGTAACTGTCTCACATCTTTTATAACCACCCTTGATTCTAATGCCTTGAATAAATACTCATGGTGTAATGATGCTTATGAATACGCCTGTGTCTTGTATGTTAGAAGCATCTCCTCGAGGAATATTAGAAAACTTGTCTTATTAATACTCCATGATAAAGCTCAATTTAAATAGTTTAATTTAAACAAGTTCAGTAGCAATAATGAATATCAAACATGCAAAACTATTTGCAATTTGAGATTTTGCTGCTTAAAGCACTATTCAGTTGCACTGTGGGCTCTGTTGAAAATCTGAATTAATCCATAGTCTACAATAACCTTGGCTATTTAAACAAAAAGTAAACCTGTTAGATTGAATCCCTTCTACTATTAATATTTTCAAAGCTCAGTATGGTAGTTTGTCATATTAATCATTTGTAGGATTTTTTCCTGTCATTTATACTTGATGTAAAATTGATTATTTTGTAATTATCTTTTAGTATTCATGATTTTTTGGCAAAGTCTCAAGACTACCCATTTGTAATGGCTGATGCTTTGCTGGATGTTTTAACGAAAGGGGGACATTCTAGATCTCTCAGAGAATTAGACACGGTAAGAATTGTGATTTTGGAACTTTCGGGTGTTTCCTCTGTCTCTAGGAGAGAATGACAGTTAAAGTTCTGAAGCCAGTTGAATTGATCTGGTTTAGAAACTTGCATTTCTCACTTTTCGCTAATGTGTTTTTGAACAGGATCTATTTTCCTAGTCTAGACATTTCTTATCACATTTTAATTAACATGCCTCCACCCTAAGATTAATGATTATGACAAACTGTTTTGAAACACGTTAAACCTTGTGTATCCTAGTTTCTTCTCACTTTCACACAAAAAAGTCGTGGGAACAAAACCCTGTGTGTATTGGGCCTTGGAGTTTCCCATTGGTCCTGACAACATCTCCTATTATAGGCAATACTTTTCAAATATTAAAAGATTAATCTCCAGAATCAATTCATAGACGGAATGAAATATTTTAGTCTGGTTTTCATTTTCCATTGAAAGAGAAGCCAAGAATAAAATTTCTGAAGAAAGAAACTCATTTTTCTGTTTTTAGTGTTTCACACTGAAATCACTTGCAAATCATCTGGTTATCCCTTTGGATTTTTAAACTAGTTGTTACAGTGGATACTGGGAGAGGGAAAAACAGTCCAGTAAAGTCACTTAAATAAGTTGAAGCAGGAAAAAAGACTGTGCATTTAGGCTCATGTTCTGAAACAAACCCCATCATAACTATTTGATAATTAGTGTGGTTTTCCTGAATATAATTGCAGCAGGAAAGAGAGCTAGTAGCAAACACTGACTCCTTTGCAGAGGTAAAAGTGAAGTTATGCCAAACTTGAAAGTTAGTTATAGAATCACTTTTAACTGTTGCTAACTTCTATAATCTTACTGAACATAACTGCCATTATCCAGCTTTATATAAAATCACCAGATGGGCAGAGTGCATCGGCTTCATGGTGTAAATCAGTGGTTCCCACCCAGCCTGTGGTCCAGGGGCTAAAAGTGGCCCACAGGGGCTTTCTAAGTGGCCTGCGGCTTCCCTCCTGCTGGCTACGGAAAGGAGACACTGCCTAAAGACCCACGTGGAGCGCACAGGGCTACAGGATGCGTGCAGATTCCCTGCTGCTGCCAGGAAGATGGGAGAACTCCTTCCAGCTGACTGCCGTGAAGGGTGGGAGGAGGGCTGCTGGCAGAGACTGGTGGCCCTTCAGGTTGTAAAAGTGATATCTGTGGGCCTCAGTCCAAAAAGGTTGGGAACCAATGGTGTAAATTGACACACTAGTAATATGAATGATTACTTTAACAAATAATTTCAGGGTGAACAGTTGAAACTCTCTGCGGGTGAGCATTTTCAAACTTACTTTTTATAAATAATAACTTACCATAAGCAGAATAGCTCTTCCTGAGGGCAAAAGATGGACACTAAACACAGTCTGTTGTGTATGCATAACAATTTTGAAACGCTGAGCCTCTAGCCGATAATTAAATATACAGTATATTTCTTGTCTCTTCCCCATGATGTATAGAACTTTAAAACTGGGTTATGAGGAGACACAAAAAAGGTATTAGTTGAGTTCTAGAGGCTTTCATAACTTACTGGTTCTAGTTTTACTCTTCCTCTTTACCTGGGTAGTTTGATTCATGGTACTATGGTGAACCTGGCTTTACAGAAAGTACAAAAAACCAATAACTTAACAAAAACAAAAAAAGCTAAAATTGCAGTTCTTTGAGCTATATAGCACAAGCAAAATAACTTGTGTATTTTGCTACCTGTACACAGTCATTCCAAACAGAATCTAAACATCTAAAGCAGCATTAAGTCAGATAGGTTAAAATAGAAGTCAGGAAATGCGGAAGGGAAGGCTCCTGTAACAATGTTAACTTAGGCCAGCCATCTCTGAAATAGTACAGACGTGCAACGTTCTTAGTAAATGTGCAGTTAGATGTTTCATATATGCCATAAATCATGCAGGAAGTGTATTCTCCTTTTGTAACTTAGATCCCTAATATTGTATTTATGTAACTCTTAATGAATTTAAATTCTACTTTTCTAAAGAAAAAAACCACGGTCCTTTCCTAAAAATATTTAAATAGTTATTTTAGCACAAAGCTCTGAGATGAAGGGGAGGGAGAGGAGGAGTTTTTGCCTCTGCTGTTGGTTAAGGGCTGGAAATAGTTTTCTGGAGGGTTTAACAAGACGGCATCCCATCTTTACATTATGATGACTGTCTCTTCACTGTCACTTCCATTTCCATAAGTAGGAGAGTGGATCTGATAGTGGTGCATCGCCGGATCTAATGAGGCTTTTTAGGTGGTATTAAGCTCTGTATCGAGGAAGGATCAGAGGCATCTGTCCCTTCTGGTATTGTGCCCCAGAATCAGTGGTATTAGCAGAGTCGGGACCTGACCCCAGTGATGGAAGGTTGAGTGGAAATTGAGTGGCAACTTTAGTCTCTTATGCACCCATCTCCACATCTTGCCCAGACATCACCGGCCAATCTTTAGTTAACCAACTAATAAAAGAAAAAAAACAATGAGAGTCCTGTGGCACCTTATAGATCGAAGTGGGTGATAGCCCACGAAAGCTTATGCCTAAGAAAATCTGTTAGTCTATAAGGTGCCACAGGACTCTCGTTTTTTTGCTGTACACAGACTAACATGGCTACCCCTCTGGTAATAAAAGAAAAGTTACTGAATGGTTAATAGATTGAACACATACAAATGAGTCCTTATATTAGGTTTGTAGCAGTTACAGAATAGACTGCAGGCTTGGAAATGTCTCAGAGATAACTTCCAAAAGATTGGAAGGTCCTCAGGCCATCGCTCAAGATATCCTTTAAGTTTTAAGTGCATAATCCAGAGAAATTGGACAAGGGAAGAGGCAAAATGGAAATGGCTCAGGTATCTCCTGTCTTCTGCTATGCACATGTAAACTAACTGTCCCTCCCAAACAAAGCCCACCGCCTGTGTATAAGGAAAGGCCCAAAATGAAGTCCAGGGTCATGTGAGCATATCACAGGCCCCTGTGTGTTTCACTGAATCGGATGGGGTGGCCATTAGCTCCTTGCTGTCTGAAGCCCAACAGGAAAGTTGGGCAGGATGAGAGTCTTCACTTGCCCAGTGTGAGTGGAGTGTCGTTAATGGGTCATCAGCACATAGCTATCTAGCCCTGAGGTAAATCTGTCTGGGGGTTGGGAGTGTCAGCCAAGAATCCAGCACATCTAAGATACAAGTACATAGCCAATATTCATAACCTCAGACATAAAGATGATACATGCATATAAACAGGATCATACTTAGCAAGTTACATCTTTTCTGGAGATACCTTACATCGGTGCTTCTGAACCAGAGGTTCCAGGGCCCCCGGTGCAGGTTTCAGGCTGTCTGCCAAAATAAACCAGAGAGCAGGGCAGGTGTTAGACTCGTTGGGGCCCAGGCACAAATATGAAGCCCAAGCCCCAGTGCTTCGGGGGCTGAAGTCCAAGCCCTGAGCCTCTGCCCAAGATTGAAGTTGAAACCCAAGCAACTTATCTTTATGGGGCCACCTATGGCATCAGGCCCCAGGCCATTGCCCTGCTTGCTACCCCCTATACCAGCCCTGGCTTTTAACCTACTGGGTATGCAGAAAAGCAGTTATGGCACCGGTGAGCCACAGAATTTTATAGCATGTTCAGAGGGCTTGGGGGTGGGCTCAGAAAGAAAAAGATTGAGAATTCCTTCTTTATATGTCAGTTTGTACAAGTGTCACAGAAATTGTGTACCAGTGTAACCACAGTGATACATCATATACACATCATCACGCTTGGTTATTTAGCAAATACGGGTGTTGGATGTTATCACCACTCAGAAGGGCTGATTTGGCAGGAGGGAAATGTACCAAAGCTCTGCCCACAGTCTGTTAGTTGAAAGCCTTTCTGAAAATCAGTGTGGTTAACTATATTCCAATTTTTAAGTATTGAGTTTTAGAGTTTCACACCACTGAAACTCTAAAACCAAACAGATTAACATTTGAAAGATTATTGCCCACTGCCCTTACGATTGAATTAATTTTTGGCTCCGGATGAGTCAGTTTCATACCTGAGAACACCGGACAGTCAGATCTCTGCCCAGAAAGTACTGTTTATTTCATTTAAATTTCTTTCTTAAGCCCAAAGATGCTATCTCAGGACTGCTTACCGGATTCAGTCACTTTTGTATGAGACTAATTTAATTTACGAAAAATATTAGAATATTTTGGAACAGAACATGTTTCAGCCTCTATCTTAGAAAGGAATTTATCAGTTTTAAAAAAAACAAACTTAACTCACGCACACATTTTGGTGCAAGATCATGCATGGAATAATTCAGTTAACGGAAAGGAGGATAATTTGCAAAGGGTATAATTGAAGTCATTTTGCAATACAATTGAAGGGGTTGTCATTGTAGTAATTATTCCAGTTTGTTCCAAGCAACTTAATAGAAACATCCCTGGCTGCTAATTTCTTGTACAAGAAAATACAAGGAATGCCACCACAGTAACGACCAGTGAAACCCACAACACTGCTTCATTGCCTTCCATTTAGGAACATTCCACTGTAAGGTTCTGGTCTTGCTTTGTACTCTGAGAGGAACTCATTTTAATGTCATACTAACTCTTCCCCTCATTTCAGCCAATGGCAGAGGCAGAAGGCCAGCATGGGAGATATGATACAATAAAAGATGTGGAGGTGATGTTTTCTATCCTTTTCTAAGCAGCTTTTCAAAAGGCGCTTTTAACCCGTCACTGCAAAACAGCTTAAAACTAGAGACGTGTGTGCAGCTGTACCACCGTTCAAAACTGCATGCTTTTTATTGTAAACGTGTTGTATTCCAGTTCTGAAGATAAAGTCAACAAAGTTAAATCTCATATCAGAATGTAGGTCTGATTAGTTTTAGCCACACAGACACGGAGGTTGAGAGAAACCTGAGGCATTTGTTCTTAAATAAAATCTTTCACCTTTACAAAGCATAGACTGACAGACATCCAGGTTTATACTTGTTTAGAACTTTGATTACAGGAGTGACCCTTTTCCATAGCTGCGACATATTCAGTAATTTGTACACCTTGTGCCATTTAAGATGTGGATTTCACTTCCAGTGCCCCAAATTGCTAAGGGCCTATTGATCTTAAAATTGCCTGTCTCCTTGGCTATGTCTACACTTGTAAATTTAGGTTGACTTTAGCTAAGTTAGTTAAGACTAAGTTAACTAAGACTTAGTTAAGTTGACTTAGAATGTCTACACCTAAATTTAAAGTCAACTTTGGGGGGAACTTACAAGGTCGACCTAGAGTGTCCACACTGGATGCCTAGGTCGACTTCTAGGGGCTAGGGGGACCTAGGGCAGGTCCACGGGGGTGGGGGGGGCACCCCTTGCCCAGTGCCAGGGGGCTCAGCCTTTGCCCCATTGTACATGGGTACAATGGGGCAAAGGGGGACAGGGACCCTGGCAGGGTGGGCAGGCCTGTCCTGCCCTGTGGGGGGACATGCCAGGCTCCCCCTGCCCCCCCTCCCGGCAGGGAGGACAGTGGCAGAGTCCTGGGGTAGCCCGAAGTCGACTTAGGGCTACTCCAGGTCTACACTGGCCTAAGTCAACTTTAGGCCTAAATCGAACTAAAATGAGGTTTTATAAAGTCGACTTAATTTTCATTGTCGGCTTTATTTTCCTTAAGTCGACCTAAGCAACTTGCTTAAGTCGTCTTAAGGAAACTGTAGTGTAGACACAGGGTAAATTAAGTCGACTTAAGCAAGCTTATGTCGACTTAATTTACAAGTGTAGACGCACCCCTTGTGTTTCTGAAGCAATTAGAAATAGCTCAGGCACTTCACCCAACACCTGTTGCTCAGTTCGGAGGGTGCTGGAGCCAGTATTTTCAGTGAAGGGGCTGCACTTTGTAATTTATTTTCTCTTGGTGCTGCAGATTATTGATCTTTAGCTTATGGTACAAAATAGCTTGTTGGGGGTAGAGGGAATGTGGGTTATGGGAGGCTCCTGGTTTGGGATGGGTCATAATCTGTATATTTATTACATCGCTTTTGTATGTGTGCCCAGAGCTCTAGAAACTTGCAATTCTTAAAATCCATAAATGGGATGGAATAGTTAATAGTAGAATAGTGAATGTTAATTGTTGCTTTGAAGTGAAGAACAAATGAAGGTATCTGAATTAGTTTTTCCCCCAGTAACTGCTAGTATTCTACTTTACACAAGGCAAAAGCATTCTGGCTGGATTTTTTAAAAACTTTAAACAAACATTTGCTGCTTTTTTCAGACTGTAGAAACAAATGCTGCCAGCAAGCAGGACTCCAAGAATGATAGGCTTACAGCACTGAAAGCGGTAGCAAATTTTGGAATTCACGTAGAGGAATTTGACTCTGAAGGTGAGTAATCTTCTGCAATTAGGAATGCAAGTGCTATTTTTGTGAAAGGCATTCATTTATCATAATCTCAATCCTTTGGTATGGTGAGGCACACTGTATTACCCCATAATTGATTTGCTCTACGCGTGACTGAGTGTATCTATCCTCCTTCCACTGACACAGACTTTTCTATCAAACAGAGGCTGAAATCTTCCAGAAGAAACTTGATGAAACCACAAAGTTACTGAGAGAGCTCCAAGATGCTCAGAATGAACGACTGAGTACAAAACCACCTCCAAATATGATTTGTCTTTTGGGTCCATCTTACAAAGAAATGCATCTGGGTGTGTATAACGTTAATGAGTTTTTAGCAGACGGTCACTTTACTATGGGTAAATTCGTACATTTGTGACGTCCTGGTTAAACCTGCCATCTTTCATGTGAAACTGGAGGGGAATTTGTTGAGGGTTGTGTTAAAATGGATCAATAAGAACAACTGGGGCCCCCACTCTTCCGTTCTGAGCACAGAGCACATGAATCAGGTGCCTCCCATGGGATTTTTTCTGAATAATTTTGTCTCAGATAATGGGATTGCACCTGATCTACAGTGGCCAGCCTTGGATTCTTTGATATCAGCAAATTACGCTAGAACTCTAACTTTGTTGTAGTTAAGTGGTTTTCAGGCCATGGGTTGGGACCCAATCCTGGGTCACGGCCCCCCCTGCTGCCACTGCTAATAGACTGGAGTGCATTGCTCAAAGGTGTAATTGTTGGGTCCTGGGCATACATGATTTTTTTCAACTGGGACCTAAGGAAAAAAGTTTGAAAACCACTGGTTTAGATTCACTATGGCTGTCAATTGCTTATGCTGACTATTAAAGCCCTTTACGTATGAGGATAATTCCAAAGGGGTAGCCGTGTTAGTCTATTGTAGGAAGACAACAGAGTCCTGTGGCACTTTTAAAGACTAACAGATTTATTTATCGCATGAGCTTTCGTGGGAGAAAATCCCACTTCGTCAGACGCTTTGAAGATAGGAAAGTTACAGAGTGGGAGGAAATTAAATGCAGGGGAGTGTATGACATAGCATCAGGTCAGGCTGTAACAGCAAATCAAAATAGGTGTTAGGATTCAGAACACTG